>OY776280.1:51175852-51703852 GCA_963675445.1 Linnaemya vulpina | reverse complement strand
TAAGAAACTTTTTTTGATGCAGATTTTGTGGCAAAATGATGGACCCCCTTAGGTAATTTTCATTTTTCAAAATTTTCCCATATTATAACACATTTTGCTATAACCTTGAAACTAATAATTTTGGAGTTATTGGCCAAAAGAAGTGCCCTGCCAAAAATTTAGACTTTTCTAAGAAAATTTTATTGAAGCAGATTTTGCGGCAAAATGATGCGACCCCCTTATGAAATTTTCAATTATTTCACATATTATAACACATTTTGCTATAACCTTAAAACTGATTTATATTAGAGTTATTAGTCAAAAGAAGTGCCCTGCCAAAAATTTAGACTTTTCTAAGAACATTCACGCAAAATGAAGCGACCCTCTTATGCAATTTTCTATTTTTTCACATATTATAACACATTTTGCTATAACCTTAAAACTGATTTATATTAGAGTTATTGGTCAAAAGAAGTGCCCTGCCAAAAATTTAGACTTTTCTAAGAACATTCACGCAAAATGAAGCGACCTTCTTATGCAATTTTCAATTTTTTCACATATTATAACACATTTTGCTATAACCTTAAAACTGATTTATATTAGAGTTATTGGTCAAAAGAAGTGCCCTGCCAAAAACTTTGACTTTTCTAAGAAAATTTTTTTGAGGCAGATTTTGTGGCAAAATGATGCGACCCTCTTATACAATTTTCAATTTTTTCACATATTATAACACATTTTGCTATAACCTTGAAACTAATTATTTTGGAGTTATTGGCCAAAAGAAGTGCCCTGCCAAAAATTTAGACTTTTCTAAGAAACTTTTTTTATGCAGATTTTGTGGCGAAATGATGCGACCCCCTTAGGTAATTTTCATTTTTCAAAATTTTCACATATTATAACACATTTTGCTATAACCTTGAAACTAATTATTTTGGAGTTATTGGCCAAAAGAAGTGCCCTGCCAAAAACTTAGACTTTTCTAAGAAAATTTTATAGAGGCAGATTTTGTGGCAAAATGATGCGACCCTCTTATGCAATTTTTAATTATTTCACATATTATAACACATTTTGCTATAACCTTAAAACTGATTTATATTAGAGTTATTGGTCAAAAGAAGTGCCCTGCCAAAAATTTAGACTTTTCTAAGAACATTTTTTTTGAGGCAGATTTTGTTGCAAAATGATGCGACTGATTATATTGGAGTTATTGGCCAAAAGAAGTGCCCTTCCAAAAATTTTAACGTTTCTAAGGCAATTTTTTGGCGGCAGATTTTGTGGCAAAATGATGAGACCGCCTTATGTAATATTAAATTTTTTCACATATTTTAGCACAAGTTTCTATAAATTTGAAACTGATTTATTTTGGAGTTATTGGCCAAAAGAAGTGCCCTGCCAAAAATTTGGACGTTTCTAAGAAAATTTTTTTTAGGCAGATTTTGTGGCAAAATGATGCGACCCTCTTATGTAATATTCAATTTTTAAGATTTTTCACATATTATAACAGATTTTGCTATAACTTTGAAAATGATTTATTTTGGAGTTATTGGCCAAAAGAAGTGCCCAGCCAAAAATTTAGACTTTTCTAAGAAACTTTTTTTGAGGCAGATTTTGTGGCAAAACTGATGCGACCCCTTTATGTAATATTCAATTTTTAAATTTTTTCACATATTATAGCACATTTCGCTATAACTTTAAAACTGATTATTTTTGAGTTATTGGCGAAAAGAAGTCCCCTGCCAAAAATTTTGACGTTTCTAAGAAAATTTTATTGAAGCAGATTTTGCGGCAAAATGATGCGACCCCCTTATGTAGTAATCAATTTTTAAATTTTTTCACATATTATAACAGATTTTGCTATAACTTTGAAACTGATTTATTTTGGAGTTATTGGCCAAAAGATGTGCCCTTCCAAAATTTTAGACTTTTCTAAGAAAATTTTTTTGAGGCAGAATTTGTGGCAAAATGATGCGACCCCCTTATGAAATTTTTGAATTTTTCAAAAATTATAAAACATTTTGCTATAACTTTAAAACTGATTATTTTGGAGTTATTGGCCAAAAGAAGTGCCCTGCCAAAAACGTTGACTTTTCTAAGAAAATTTTTTTGAGGCAGATTTTGTGGCAAAATGATGCGACCCTCTTATACAATTTTCAATTTTTTCACATATTATAACACATTTTGCTATAACCTTAAAACTGATTTATATTAGAGTTATTGGCCAAAAAAAGTGCCCTGCCAAAAATTTACACTTTTCTAAGAAAATTTTTTTGAGGCAGATTTTGTTGCAAAATGATGCGACCCCCTTATGAAATTTTTGAGTTTTTCACATATTATAACACATTTTGCTATAACTTTAAAACTGATTATTTTGGAGTTATTGGCCAAAAGAAGTGCCCTGCCAAAAATTTAGACTTTTCTAAGAAACTTTTTTTGATGCAGATTTTGTGGCAAAATGATGCGACCCCCTTAGGTAATTTTCATTTTTCAAAATTTTCCCATATTATAACACATTTTGCTATAACCTTGAAACTAATAATTTTGGAGTTATTGGCCAAAAGAAGTGCCCTGCCAAAAATTTAGACTTTTCTAAGAAAATTTTATTGAAGCAGATTTTGCGGCAAAATGATGCGACCCCCTTATGAAATTTTCAATTATTTCACATATTATAACACATTTTGCTATAACCTTAAAACTGACTTATATTAGAGTTATTAGTCAAAAGAAGTGCCCCGCCAAAAATTTTGACTTTTCTAAGAACATTCACGCAAAATGAAGCGACCCTCTTATGCAATTTTCTATTTTTTCACATATTATAACACATTTTGCTATAACCTTAAAACTGATTTATATTAGAGTTATTGGTCAAAAGAAGTGCCCTGCCAAAAATTTAGACTTTTCTAAGAACATTCACGCAAAATGAAGCGACCTTCTTATGCAATTTTCAATTTTTTCACATATTATAACACATTTTGCTATAACCTTAAAACTGATTTATATTAGAGTTATTGGTCAAAAGAAGTGCCCTGCCAAAAACTTTGACTTTTCTAAGAAAATTTTTTTGAGGCAGATTTTGTGGCAAAATGATGCGACCCTCTTATACAATTTTCAATTTTTTCACATATTATAACACATTTTGCTATAACCTTGAAACTAATTATTTTGGAGTTATTGGCCAAAAGAAGTGCCCTGCCAAAAATTTAGACTTTTCTAAGAAACTTTTTTTATGCAGATTTTGTGGCGAAATGATGCGACCCCCTTAGGTAATTTTCATTTTTCAAAATTTTCACATATTATAACACATTTTGCTATAACCTTGAAACTAATTATTTTGGAGTTATTGGCCAAAAGAAGTGCCCTGCCAAAAACTTAGACTTTTCTAAGAAAATTTTATAGAGGCAGATTTTGTGGCAAAATGATGCGACCCTCTTATGCAATTTTTAATTATTTCACATATTATAACACATTTTGCTATAACCTTAAAACTGATTTATATTAGAGTTATTGGTCAAAAGAAGTGCCCTGCCAAAAATTTAGACTTTTCTAAGAACATTTTTTTTGAGGCAGATTTTGTTGCAAAATGATGCGACTGATTATATTGGAGTTATTGGCCAAAAGAAGTGCCCTTCCAAAAATTTTAACGTTTCTAAGGCAGATTTTGTGGCAAAATGATGAGACCGCCTTATGTAATATTAAATTTTTTCACATATTTTAGCACAAGTTTCTATAAATTTGAAACTGATTTATTTTGGAGTTATTGGCCAAAAGAAGTGCCCTGCCAAAAATTTGGACGTTTCTAAGAAAATTTTTTTTAGGCAGATTTTGTGGCAAAATGATGCGACCCTCTTATGTAATATTCAATTTTTAAGATTTTTCACATATTATAACAGATTTTGCTATAACTTTGAAAATGATTTATTTTGGAGTTATTGGCCAAAAGAAGTGCCCAGCCAAAAATTTAGACTTTTCTAAGAAACTTTTTTTGAGGCAGATTTTGTGGCAAAACTGATGCGACCCCTTTATGTAATATTCAATTTTTAAATTTTTTCACATATTATAGCACATTTCGCTATAACTTTAAAACTGATTATTTTTGAGTTATTGGCGAAAAGAAGTCCCCTGCCAAAAATTTTGACGTTTCTAAGAAAATTTTATTGAAGCAGATTTTGCGGCAAAATGATGCGACCCCCTTATGTAGTAATCAATTTTAAAATTTTTTCACATATTATAACAGATTTTGCTATAACTTTGAAACTGATTTATTTTGGAGTTATTGGCCAAAAGATGTGCCCTTCCAAAATTTTAGACTTTTCTAAGAAAATTTTTTTGAGGCAGAATTTGTGGCAAAATGATGCGACCCCCTTATGAAATTTTTGAATTTTTCAAAAATTATAAAACATTTTGCTATAACTTTAAAACTGATTATTTTGGAGTTATTGGCCAAAAGAAGTGCCCTGCCAAAAACGTTGACTTTTCTAAGAAAATTTTTTTGAGGCAGATTTTGTGGCAAAATGATGCGACCCTCTTATACAATTTTCAATTTTTTCACATATTATAACACATTTTGCTATAACCTTAAAACTGATTTATATTAGAGTTATTGGCCAAAAAAAGTGCCCTGCCAAAAATTTACACTTTTCTAAGAAAATTTTTTTGAGGCAGATTTTGTTGCAAAATGATGCGACCCCCTTATGAAATTTTTGAGTTTTTCACATATTATAACACATTTTGCTATAACTTTAAAACTGATTATTTTGGAGTTATTGGCCAAAAGAAGTGCCCTGCCAAAAATTTAGACTTTTCTAAGAAACTTTTTTTGATGCAGATTTTGTGGCAAAATGATGCGACCCCCCTAGGTAATTTTCATTTTTCAAAATTTTCCCATATTATAACACATTTTGCTATAACCTTGAAACTAATAATTTTGGAGTTATTGGCCAAAAGAAGTGCCCTGCCAAAAATTTAGACTTTTCTAAGAAAATTTTATTGAAGCAGATTTTGCGGCAAAATGATGCGACCCCCTTATGAAATTTTCAATTATTTCACATATTATAACACATTTTGCTATAACCTTAAAACTGACTTATATTAGAGTTATTAGTCAAAAGAAGTGCCCCGCCAAAAATTTTGACTTTTCTAAGAACATTCACGCAAAATGAAGCGACCCTCTTATGCAATTTTCTATTTTTTCACATATTATAACACATTTTGCTATAACCTTAAAACTGATTTATATTAGAGTTATTGGTCAAAAGAAGTGCCCTGCCAAAAATTTAGACTTTTCTAAGAACATTTTTTTTGAGGCAGATTTTGTTGCAAAATGATGTGACTGATTATATTGGAGTTATTGGCCAAAAGAAGTGCCCTTCCAAAAATTTTAACGTTTCTAAGGCAATTTTTTGGCGGCAGATTTTGTGGCAAAATGATGAGACCGCCTTATGTAATATTAAATTTTTTCACATATTTTAGCACAAGTTTCTATAAATTTGAAACTGATTTATTTTGGAGTTATTGGCCAAAAGAAGTGCCCTGCCAAAAATTTGGACGTTTCTAAGAAAATTTTTTTAGGCAGACTTTGTGGCAAAATGATGCGACCCCCTTATGAAATTTTTGATTTTTTCAAAAATTATAAAACATTTTGCTATAACTTTAAAACTGATTATTTTGGAGTTATTGGCCAAAAGAAGTGCACTGCCAAAAATTTAGACTTTTCTAAGAACATTTTTTTTGAGGCAGATTTTGTTGCAAAATGATGCGACTGATTATATTGGAGTTATTGGCCAAAAGAAGTGCCCTTCCAAAAATTTTAACGTTTCTAAGGCAATTTTTTGGCGGCAGATTTTGTGGCAAAATGATGAGACCGCCTTATGTAATATTAAATTTTTTCACATATTTTAGCACAAGTTTCTATAAATTTGAAACTGATTTATTTTGGAGTTATTGGCCAAAAGAAGTGACCTGCCAAAAATTTAGACTTTTCTAAGAACATTTTTTTGAGGCAGATTTTGTTGCAAAATGATGCGACCCCCTTATGAAATTTTAAATTTTTAAGATTTTTCACATATTATAACAGATTTTGCTATAACTTTGAAAATGATTTATTTTGGAGTTATTGGCCAAAAGAAGTGCCCAGCCAAAAATTTAGACTTTTCTAAGAAACTGTTTTTGAGGCAGATTTTGTGGCAAAACGATGCGACCCTCTTATGAAATTTTCTATTTTTTCATATATTATAACACATTTTGCTATAACCTTAAAACTGATTTATATTAGAGTTATTGGTCAAAAGAAGTGACCTGCCAAAAATTTAGACTTTTCTAAGAACTTTTTTTTGAGGCAGATTTTGTTGCAAAATGATGCGACCCCCTTATGAAATTTTAAATTTTTTCACATATTATAACACATTTTGCTAGAACTTTAAAACTGATTATTTTAGAGTTATTGGCCAAAAGAAGTGCCCTTCCAAAAATTTTGACGTTTCTAAGGAAATTTTTTTGGCGGAAGATTTTGTGTCAAAATGATGCGACCACCTCATGAAATTATAAATTTTTTTACATATTATAACACATTTTGCTATAACTTTAAACTGATTTATATTGGAGTTATTGGCGAAAAGAAGTCCCCTGCCAAAAATTTTGACGTTTCTAAAAAACTTTTTTGAGGCAGATTTTGTGGCAAAACTGATGCGACCCCTTTATGTAATATTCAATTTTTAAATTTTTTCACATATTATAGCACATTTTGCTATAACTTTAAAACTGATTATTTTTGAGTTATTGGCGAAAAGAAGTCCCCTGCCAAAAATTTTGACGTTTCTAAGAAAATTTTATTGAAGCAGATTTTGCGGCAAAATGATGCGACCCCCTTATGTAGTAATCAATTTTTAAATTTTTTCACATATTATAACAGATTTTGCTATAACTTTGAAACTGATTTATTTTGTAGTTATTGGCCAAAAGAAGTGCCCTTCCAAAATTTTAGACTTTTCTAAGAAAATTTTTTTGAGGCAGAATTTGTAGCAAAATCATGCGACCCCCCTATGAAATTTTTGATTTTTTCAAAAATTATAAAACAATTTGCTATAACTTTAAAACTGATTATTTTGGAGTTATTGGCCAAAAGAAGTGCCCTGCCAAAAACTTTGACTTTTCTAAGAAAATTTTTTTGATGCAGATTTTGTGGCAAAATGATGCGACCCTCTTATACAATTTTAAATTTTTTCACATATTATAACACATTTTGCTATAACCTTAAAACTGATTTATATTAGAGTTATTGGCCAAAAGAAGTGCCCTGCCAAAAATTTAGACTTTTCTAAGAAAATTTTTTTGAGGCAGATTTTGTTGCAAAATGATGCGACCCCCTTATGAAATTTTTGAGTTTTTCACATATTATAACACATTTTGCTATAAATTTAAAACTGATTATTTTGGAGTTATTGGCCAAAAGAAGTGCCCTGCCAAAAATTTAGACTTTTCTAAGAAACTTTTTTTGATGCAGATTTTGTGGCAAAATGATGCGACCCCCTTAGGTAATTTTCATTTTTCAAAATTTTCCCATATTATAACACATTTTGCTGTAACCTTGAAACTAATAATTTTGGAGTTATTGGCCAAAAGAAGTGCCCTGCCAAAAATTTAGACTTTTCTAAGAAAATTTTATTGAAGCAGATTTTGCGGCAAAATGATGCGACCCCCTTATGAAATTTTCAATTATTTCACATATTATAACACATTTTGCTATAACCTTAAAACTGATTTATATTAGAGTTATTGGTCAAAAGAAGTGCCCTGCCAAAAATTTAGACTTTTCTAAGAACATTCACGCAAAATGAAGCGACCCTCTTATGCAATTTTCTATTTTTTCACATATTATAACACATTTTGCTATAACCTTAAAACTGATTTATATTAGAGTTATTGGCCAAAAGAAGTGCCCTTCCAAAATTTTAGACTTTTCTAAGAAAATTTTTTTGAGGCAGATTTTGTTGCAAAATGATGCGACCCCCTTATGAAATTGTTGAGTTTTTCACATATTATAACACATTTTGCTATAACTTTAAAACTGATTATTTTAGAGTTATTGGCCAAAAGAAGTGCCCTGCCAAAAACTTTGACTTTTCTAAGAAACTTTTTTTGAGGCAGATTTTGTTGCAAAATGATGCGACCCCTTTATGTAATATTCAATTTTTAAATTTTTTCACATATTATAAGACATTTTGCTATAACTTTAAACTTATTCATATTGGAGTTATTGGCGAAAAGAAGTCCCCTGCCAAAAACTTAGACGTTTCTAAGAAAATTTTATTGAAGCAGATTTTGCGGCAAAATTATGCGACCCCCTTATGTAATATTCAATTTTTAAATTTTTTGACATATTATAACAGATTTTGCTATAACTTTGAAACTGATTTATTTTGGAGTTATTGGTCAAAAAAAGTGACCTGCCAAAAATTTAGACTTTTCTGAGAACATATTTTTAGGCAGATTTTGTTGCAAAATGATGCGACCCCCTTATGAAATTTTAAATTTTTTCAAATATTATAACACATTTTGCTATAACCTTAAAACTGATTTATATTAGAGTTATTGGCCAAAAGAAGTGCCCTGCCAAAAATTTAGACTTTTCTAAGAAAATTTTTTTGAGGCAGATTTTGTTGCAAAATGATGCGACCCCCTTATGAAATTTTTGAGTTTTTCACATATTATAACACATTTTGCTATAAATTTAAAACTGATTATTTTGGAGTTATTGGCCAAAAGAAGTGCCCTGCCAAAAATTTAGACTTTTCTAAGAAACTTTTTTTGATGCAGATTTTGTGGCAAAATGATGCGACCCCCTTAGGTAATTTTCATTTTTAAAAATTTTCCCATATTATAACACATTTTGCTGTAACCTTGAAACTAATAATTTTGGAGTTATTGGCCAAAAGAAGTGCCCTGCCAAAAATTTAGACTTTTCTAAGAAAATTTTATTGAAGCAGATTTTGCGGCAAAATGATGCGACCCCCTTATGAAATTTTCAATTATTTCACATATTATAACACATTTTGCTATAACCTTAAAACTGATTTATTTTAGAGTTATTGGTCAAAAGAAGTGCCCTGCCAAAAATTTAGACTTTTCTAAGAACATTCACGGAAAATGAAGCGATCCTCTTATGCAATTTTCAATTTTTTCACATATTATAACACATTTTGCTATAACCTTAAAACTGATTTATATTAGAGTTATTGGCCAAAAGAAGTGCCCTGCCAAAAATTTAGACTTTTCTAAGAAAATTTTTTTGAGGCAGATTTTGTTGCAAAATGATGCGACCCCCTTATGAAATTGTTGAGTTTTTCACATATTATAACACATTTTGCTATAAGTTTAAAACTGATTATTTTAGAGTTATTGGCCAAAAGAAGTGCCCTGCCAAAAACTTTGACTTTTCTAAGAAACTTTTTTTGAGGCAGATTTTGTTGCAAAATGATGCGACCCCTTTATGTAATATTCAATTTTTAAATTTTTTCACATATTATAAGACATTTTGCTATAACTTTAAACTTATTCATATTGGAGTTATTGGCGAAAAGAAGTCCCCTGCCAAAAACTTAGACGTTTCTAAGAAAATTTTATTGAAGCAGATTTTGCGGCAAAATTATGCGACCCCCTTATGTAATATTCAATTTTTAAATTTTTTGACATATTATAACAGATTTTGCTATAACTTTGAAACTGATTTATTTTGGAGTTATTGGCCAAAAAAAGTGACCTGCCAAAAATTTAGACTTTTCTAAGAACATATTTTTAGGCAGATTTTGTTGCAAAATGATGCGACCCCCTTATGAAATTTTAAATTTTTTCACATATTATAACACATTTTGTTATAACTTTAAAACTGATTATTTTAGAGTTATTGGCCAAAAGAAGTGCCCTTCCAAAAATTTTGACGTTTCCAAGAAAATTTTTTGGCGGAAGATTTTGTGTCAAAATGATGCGACCCTCTTATGCAATTTTCTATTTTTTCACATATTATAACACATTTTGCTATAACCTTAAAACTGATTTATATTAGAGTTATTGGTCAAAAGAAGTGACCTGCCAAAAATTTAGACTTTTCTAAGAACATTTTTTTTAGGCAGATTTTGTTGCAAAATGATGCGACCCCCTTAGGTAATTTTAATTTTTCAAAATTGTCCCATATTATAACACATTTTGCTATAACCTTGAAACTAATAATTTTGGAGTTATTGGCCAAAAGAAGTGCCCTGCCAAAAATTTAGACTTTTCTAAGAAAATTTTATTGAAGCAGATTTTGCGGCAAAATGATGCGACCCCCTTATGAAATTTTCAATTATTTCACATATTATAACACATTTTGCTATAACCTTAAAACTGATTTATATTAGAGTTATTGGTCAAAAGAAGTGCCCTGCCAAAAATTTAGACTTTTCTAAGAACATTCATGCAAAATGAAGCGACCCTCTTATGCAATTTTCAATTTTTTCACATATTATAACACATTTTGCTATAACTTTAAAACTGATTATTTTGGAGTTATTGGCCAAAAGAATTGCCCTTCCAAAAATATTAACGTTTCTAAGGAAATTTTTTGGCGGCAGATTTTGTGGCAAAATGATTAGGCCGCCTTATGCAATATTAAATTTTTTCACATATTTTAGCACAAGTTGCCATAAATTTGAAACAGATTTATTTTGGAGTTATTGGCCAAAAGAAGTGCCCTGCCAAAAATTTAGACGTTTTTAAGAAAATTTTTTTGAGGCAGGCTTTGTGGCAAAATAATGCGACCCCGTTATGAAATTTTCAATTTTTCCACTCATTATAACACATTTTGCTATAACTTTGAAACTGATTCATTTTGGAGTTATTGGCCAAAAGAAGTGCCCTGCAAAAAATTTAGACTTTTCTAAGAAACTTTTTTTTATGCAGATTTTGTGGCGAAATGATGCTACCCCCTTAGGTAATTTTCATTTTTCAAAATTTTCACTTATTATAACACATTTTGCTATAACCTTGAAACTAATTATTTTGGAGTTATTGGCCAAAAGAAGTGCCCTGCCAAAAACTTAGACTTTTCTAAGAAAATTTTTTTGAGGCAGATTTTGTGGCAAAATGATGCGACCCTCGTATGCAATTTTTAATTATTTCACATATTATAACGGATTTTGCTATAACCTTAAAACTGATTTATAGTAGAGTTATTGGTCAAAAGAAGTGCCCTGACAAAAATTTAGACTTTTCTAAGAACATTTTTTTTAAGCAGATTTTGTTGCAAAATGATGCGACCCCCTTATGAAATTTTTAATTTTTTCACATATTATAACACATTTTGCTATAACTTTAAAACTGATTATATTGGAGTTATTGGCCAAAAGAAGTGCCCTTCCAAAAATTTTAACGTTTCTAAGGCAATTTTTTGGCGGCAGATTTTGTGGCAAAATGATGAGACCGCCTTATGTAATATTAAATTTTTTCACATATTTTAGCGCAAATTTCTATAAATTTGAAACTGATTTATTTTGGAATTATTGGCCAAAAGAAGTGCCCTGCCAAAAATTTGGACGTTTCTAAGAAAATTTTTTTGAGGCAGATTTTTTGGCAAAATGATGCGACCCCCTTATGTAATATTCAATTTTTAAGATTTTTCACATATTATAACAGATTTTGCTATAACTTTGAAAATGATTTATTTTGGAGTTATTGGCCAAAAGAAGTGCCCAGCCAAAAATTTAGACTTTTCTAAGAAACTTTTTTTGAGGCAGATTTTGTGGCAAAATGATGCGACCCTCTTATGCAATTTTCTATTTTTTCATATATTATAACACATTTTGCTATAACCTTAAAACTGATTTATATTAGAGTTATTGGTCAAAAGAAGTGACCTGCCAAAAATTTAGACTTTTCTAAGAAAATTTTATTGAAGCAGATTTTGCGGCAAAATTATGCGACCCCCTTATGTAATATTCAATTTTTAAATTTTTTGACATATTATAACAGATTTTGCTATAACTTTGAAACTGATTTATTTTGGAGTTATTGGTCAAAAAAAGTGACCTGCCAAAAATTTAGACTTTTCGGAGAACATATTTTTAGGCAGATTTTGTTGCAAAATGATGCGACCCCCTTATGAAATTTTAAATTTTTTCACATATTATAACACATTTTGCTATAACCTTAAAACTGATTTATATTAGAGTTATTGGCCAAAAGAAGTGCCCTGCCAAAAATTTAGACTTTTCTAAGAAAATTTTTTTGAGGCAGATTTTGTTGCAAAATGATGCGACCCCCTTATGAAATTTTTGAGTTTTTCACATATTATAACACATTTTGCTATAAATTTAAAACTGATTATTTTGGAGTTATTGGCCAAAAGAAGTGCCCTGCCAAAAATTTAGACTTTTCTAAGAAACTTTTTTTGATGCAGATTTTGTGGCAAAATGATGCGACCCCCTTAGGTAATTTTCATTTTTAAAAATTTTCCCATATTATAACACATTTTGCTGTAACCTTGAAACTAATAATTTTGGAGTTATTGGCCAAAAGAAGTGCCCTGCCAAAAATTTAGACTTTTCTAAGAAAAATTTATTGAAGCAGATTTTGCGGCAAAATGATGCGACCCCCTTATGAAATTTTCAATTATTTCACATATTATAACACATTTTGCTATAACCTTAAAACTGATTTATTTTAGAGTTATTGGTCAAAAGAAGTGCCCTGCCAAAAATTTAGACTTTTCTAAGAACATTCACGCAAAATGAAGCGATCCTCTTATGCAATTTTCTATTTTTTCACATATTATAACACATTTTGCTATAACCTTAAAACTGATTTATATTAGAGTTATTGGCCAAAAGAAGTGCCCTGCCAAAAATGTAGACTTTTCTAAGAAAATTTTTTTGAGGCAGATTTTGTTGCAAAATGATGCGACCCCCTTATGAAATTGTTGAGTTTTTCACATATTATAACACATTTTGCTATAACTTTAAAACTGATTATTTTAGAGTTATTGGCCAAAAGAAGTGCCCTGCCAAAAACTTTGACTTTTCTAAGAAACTTTTTTTGAGGCAGATTTTGTTGCAAAATGATGCGACCCCTTGTATGTAATATTCAATTTTTAAATTTTTTCACATATTATAAGACATTTTGCTATAACTTTAAACTTATTCATATTGGAGTTATTGGCGAAAAGAAGTCCCCTGCCAAAAACTTAGACGTTTCTAAGAAAATTTTATTGAAGCAGATTTTGCGGCAAAATTATGCGACCCCCTTATGTAATATTCAATTTTTAAATTTTTTGACATATTATAACAGATTTTGCTATAACTTTGAAACTGATTTATTTTGGAGTTATTGGCCAAAAAAAGTGACCTGCCAAAAATTTAGACTTTTCTAAGAACATATTTTTAGGCAGATTTTGTTGCAAAATGATGCGACCCCCTTATGAAATTTTAAATTTTTTCACATATTATAACACATTTTGTTATAACTTTAAAACTGATTATTTTAGAGTTATTGGCCAAAAGAAGTGCCCTTCCAAAAATTTTGACGTTTCTAAGGAAATTTTTTGGCGGAAGATTTTGTGTCAAAATATTATAACACATTTTGCTATAACCTTAAAACTGATTTATATTAGAGTTATTGGTCAAAAGAAGTGACCTGCCAAAAATTTAGACTTTTCTAAGAACATTTTTCTTAGGCAGATTTTGTTGCAAAATGATGCGACCCCCTTAGGTAATTTTCATTTTTCAAAATTGTCCCATATTATAACACATTTTGCTATAACCTTGAAACTAATAATTTTGGAGTTATTGGCCAAAAGAAGTGCCCTGCCAAAAATTTAGACTTTTCTAAGAAAATTTTATTGAAGCAGATTTTGCGGCAAAATGATGCGACCCCCTTATGAAATTTTAAATTATTTCACATATTATAACACATTTTGCTATAACCTTAAAACTGATTTATATTAGAGTTATTGGTCAAAAGAAGTGCCCTGCCAAAAATTTAGACTTTTCTAAGAACATTCATGCAAAATGAAGCGACCCTCTTATGCAATTTTCAATTTTTTCACATATTATAACACATTTTGCTATAACTTTAAAACTGATTATTTTGGAGTTATTGGCCAAAAGAATTGCCCTTCCAAAAATATTAACGTTTCTAAGGAAATTTTTTGGCGGCAGATTTTGTGGCAAAATGATTAGGCCGCCTTATGTAATATTAAATTTTTTCACATATTTTAGCACAAGTTGCCATAAATTTGAAACAGATTTATTTTGGAGTTATTGGCCAAAAGAAGTGCCCTGCCAAAAATTTAGACGTTTTTAAGAAAATTTTTTTGCGGCAGGCTTTGTGGCAAAATAATGCGACCCCGTTATGAAATTTTCAATTTTTCCACTCATTATAACACATTTTGCTATAACTTTGAAACTGATTCATTTTGGAGTTATTGGCCAAAAGAAGTGCCCTGCAAAAAATTTAGACTTTTCTAAGAAACTTTTTTTTATGCAGATTTTGTGGCGAAATGATGCTACCCCCTTAGGTAATTTTCATTTTTCAAAATTTTCACATATTATAACACATTTTGCTATAACCTTGAAACTAATTATTTTGGAGTTATTGGCCAAAAGAAGTGCCCTGCCAAAAACTTAGACTTTTCTAAGAAAATTTTTTTGAGGCAGATTTTGTGGCAAAATGATGCGACCCTCGTATGCAATTTTTAATTATTTTACATATTATAACGCATTTTGCTATAGCCTTAAAACTGATTTATAGTAGAGTTATTGGTCAAAAGAAGTGCCCTGCCAAAAATTTAGACTTTTCTAAGAACATTTTTTTTAAGCAGATTTTGTTGCAAAATGATGCGACCCCCTTATGAAATTTTTAATTTTTTCACATATTATAACACATTTTGCTATAACTTTAAAACTGATTATATTGGAGTTATTGGCCAAAAGAAGTGCCCTTCCAAAAATTTTAACGTTTCTAAGGCAATTTTTTGGCGGCAGATTTTGTGGCAAAATGATGAGACCGCCTTATGTAATATTAAATTTTTTCACATATTTTAGCGCAAGTTTCTATAAATTTGAAACTGATTTATTTTGGAATTATTGGCCAAAAGAAGTGCCCTGCCAAAAATTTGGACGTTTCTAAGAAAATTTTTTTGAGGCAGATTTTGTGGCAAAATGATGCGACCCCCTTATGTAATATTCAATTTTTAAGATTTTTCACATATTATAACAGATTTTGCTATAACTTTGAAAATGATTTATTTTGGAGTTATTGGCCAAAAGAAGTGCCCAGCCAAAAATTTAGACTTTTCTAAGAAACTTTTTTTGAGGCAGATTTTGTGGCAAAATGATGCGACCCTCTTATGCAATTTTCTATTTTTTCATATATTATAACACATTTTGCTATAACCTTAAAACTGATTTATATTAGAGTTATTGGTCAAAAGAAGTGACCTGCCAAAAATTTAGACTTTTCTAAGAACATTTTTTTGAGGCAGATTTTGTTGCAAAATGATGCGACCCCCTTATGAAATTTTAAATTTTTTCACATATTATAACACATTTTGCTAGAACTTTAAAACTGATTATTTTAGAGTTATTGGCCAAAAGAAGTGCCCTTCCAAAAATTTTGACGTTTCTAAGGAAATTTTTTTGGCGGAAGATTTTGTGTCAAAATGATGCGACCACCTCATTAAATTATAAATTTTTTTACATATTATAACACATTTTGCTATAACTTTAAACTGATTTATATTGGAGTTATTGGCGAAAAGAAGTCCCCTGCCAAAAATTTAGACGTTTCTAAGAAAACTTTTTTGAGGCAGATTTTGTGGCAAAACTGATGCGACCCCTTTATGTAATATTCAATTTTTAAATTTTTTCAAATATTATAGCACATTTTGCTATAACTTTAAAACTGATTATTTTTGAGTTATTGGCGAAAAAAAGTCCCCTGCCAAAAACTTTGACGTTTCTAAGAAAATTTTATTGAAGCAGATTTTGCGGCAAAATGATGCGACTCCATTATGTAGTAATCAATTTTCAAATTTTTTCACATATTATAACAGATTTTGCTATAACTTTAAAACTGATTTTTTTGGAGTTATTGGCCAAAAGAAGTGCCCTGCCAAAAACTTTGACTTTTCTAAGAAAATTTTTTTGAGGCAGATTTTGTTGCAAAATGATGCGACCCTCTTATACAATTTTCAATTTTTTCACATATTATAACACATTTTGCTATAACCTTAAAACTGATTTATATTAGAGTTATTGGCCAAAAGAAGTGCCCAGCCAAAAATTTAGACTTTTCTAATAAAATTTTTTTGAGGCAGATTTTGTTGCAAAATGATGCGACCCCCTTATAAAATTTTTGATTTTTTCACATATTATAACACATTTTGCTATAACTTTAAAACTGATTATTTTGGAGTTATCGGCCAAAAGAATTGCCCTGCCAAAAATTTAGACTTTTCTAAGAAACTTTTTTTGATGCAGATTTTATGGCAAAATGATGCGACCCCCTTAGGTAATTTTTATTTTTCAAAATTTTCTCATATTATAACACGTTTTGCTATAACCTTGAAACTAATAATTTTGGAGTTATTGGCCAAAAGAAGTGCCCTGCCAAAAATTTAGACTTTTCTAAGAATATTTTTTTTTTAGGCAGATTTTGTTGCAAAATGATGCGACCCCTTTATGTAATATTCAATTTTTAAATTTTTTCACATATTATAAGACATTTTGCTATAACTTTAAACTTATTCATATTGGAGTTATTGGCGAAAAGAAGTCCCCTGCCAAAAATTTAGACGTTTCTAAGAAAATTTTATTGAAGCAGATTTTGCGGCAAAATTATGCGACCCCCTTATATAATATTCAATTTTGAAATTTTTTGACATATTATAACAGATTTTGCTATAACTTTGAAACTGATTTATTTTGGAGTTATTGGTCAAAAGAAGTGACCTGCCAAAAATTTAGACTTTTCTAAGAACATTTTTTTTAGGCAGATTTTGGTGCAAAATGATGCGACCCCCTTATGAAATTTTAAATTTTTTCACATATTATAACACATTTTGCTATAACTTTAAAACTGATTATTTTAGAGTTATTGGCCAAATGAAGTGCCCTGCCAAAAATTTAGGCTTTTCTAAGAAACTTTTTTTGATGCAGATTTTGTGGCAAAATGATGAGACCGCCTTATGTAATATTCAATTTTTTCACATATTTTAGCACAAGTTTCTATAAATTTGAAACTGATTTATTTTGGAGTTATTGGCCAAAAGAAGTGCCCTGCCAAAAATTTAGACTTTTCTAAGAAACTTTTTTTGAGGCAGATTTTGTGGCAAAATGATGCGACCCTCTTATGCAATTTTCTATTTTTTCACATATTATAACTCATTTTGCTATAATCTTAAAACTGATTTATTTTGGAGTTATTGGCCAAAAGAAGTGCCCTGCCAAAAATTTAGACTTTTCTAAGAACATTTTTTTTAGGCAGATTTTGTGGCAAAATAATGCGACCCCCTTATGTAATTCTAGTTTTTTCAATTTTTTCACATATTATAACACGTTTTGCTATAAATTTGAAACAGATTTATTTTATAGTTATTGGCCAAAAGAAGTGCCTTGCCAAAAAGCAAGACATTTCTTAGAGAATTTTTTTGAGGCAGACTTTGTGGCGAAATAATACGACCCCCTTATGTAATTCTAATTTTTTCAATTTTTTTCACATACTATAACACGTTTTGATAAAACTTTGAAAATGATTTATTTTGGAGTTACTGGCCAAAAGAAGTGCCCTGCCAAAAATTTTGACGTTTCTAAGAAAATTATTTTGAGGCAGATTTTGTGGCAAAATGATGCGACTCCCTTATTTAATTTTAAACTTTTAAATTTTTTTACACGTTACAACGCATTTTGCTATAACTTTGAAACTGATTTATTTTGGAGTTATTGGCCAAAAGAAGTGCTCTGCCAAAAATTTTGACGTTTCTAAGAAAATTATTTTGAGGCAGATTTTGTGGCAAAATGATGCGACTCCCTTATTTAATTTTAAACTTTTAAATTTTTTTACACGTTACAACGCATTTTGCTATAACTTTGAAACTGATTTATTTTGGAGTTATTGGCCAAAAGAAGTGCTCTGCCAAAAATTTTGACGTTTCTAGGTAAAATTTTTTTTGTGGCAGATTTTGTGGCAAAATGTTGCGACCCTCTTATGAAATTTTAATTTTTTCACATATTATAACACATTTTGCTATTCATTTGAAACTGATTTATTTTGGAGTTATTGGCCAAAAGAAGTGCCTTGCCAAAAAGTGAGACATTTCTAAGAAAAATTTTTTGAGGCAGACTTTGTGGCAAAATAATGCGACCCCCTTATGTAATTTTCATTTTTTTCACATATAATAACACATTTTGCCATAACTTTAAAACTGATTTATTTTGGAGTTATTGGCCAAAAGAAGTGGCCTGGCAAAAATTTAGAACTTGCTAAGAAAATTTTTTTGAGGCAGACTTTGTGGCAAAATGATGCGACCCCCTTATGTAATTCTCATTTTTTAAATTTTTTCACATATTATAACACGTTTTGCTATAACTTTGAAACTGTTTTATTTTGGAGTTATTGGCCAAAAGAAGAGCCTTGCCAAAAAGTAAGACATTTCTAAGAAAATTTTTTTGAGGCAGACTTTGTGGCAAAATTTGCGACCCTCTTATGAAATTTTAAATTTTTTCCCATATTATTACACATTTTGCTATAAATTTTAAACTGATTAATTTTGGTGTTATTGGCCAAAAGAAGTGCCTTGCAAAAAAGTAAGACATTTCTAAGAAAATTTTTTTGAGGCCGACTTTGTGGCGAAATAATGCAACCCCCTTATGTAATTCAAATTTTTTCAATTTTTTCACATATTATAACACGTTTTGCTATAACTTTGAAATTGATTTATTTTGGAGTTATTGGCCAAAAGAAGTCCATTGCCAAAAAGTAAGACATTTCTAAGAAAATTTTTTTGAGGCAGACTTTGTGGCGAAATAATGCGACCCGCTTACTATAACACGTTTTGCTATAACTTTGAAACTGATTTATTTTGGAGTTATTGGCCAAAAGAAGTGCCTTTCCAAAAAGTAAGACATTTCTAAGAAAATTTTTTTGAGGCAGACTTTGTGGCAAAATGATGCGACCCCCTTATGAAATTTTTAATTTTTTCACATGTTATAACACATTTTGCTGTAACTTCGAAACTGATTTATTTTGGAGTTATTGCCCAAAAGAAGTGCCCTGCCAAAAATTTAGACTTTTCTAAGAAAATTTTATTGAAGCAGATTTTGCGGCAAAATGATGCGACCCCCTTATGAAATTTTTAATTTTTTCACATGTTATAACACATTTTGCTGTAACTTCGAAACTGATTTATTTTGGAGTTATTGGCCAAAAGAAGTGCCCTGCCAAAAATTTAGACTTTTCTAAGAAAATTTTATTGAAGCAGATTTTGCGGCAAAATGATGCGACCCCCTTATGAAATTTTCAACTTTTTCACATATTATAACACATTTTGCCACAATTTTAAAACTGATTTATATTGGAGTTATTGGCCAAAAGAAGTGCCCTGCCAAAAATTTAAACTTTTCTAAGAAAAATTTTTTGAGGCAGATTTTGCGGCAAATTGATGCGACCCCTTATGAAATTTTTAATTTTTTCACATGTTATAACACATTTTGCTGTAACTTCGAAACTGATTTATTTTGGAGTTATTGGCCAAAAGAAGTGCCCTGGCAAAAATTTAGACTTTTCTAAGAAAATTTTATTGAAGCAGATTTTGCGGCAAAATGATGCGACCCCCTTATGAAATTTTCAACTTTTTCACATATTATAACACATTTTGCCACAATTTTAAAACTGATTTATTTTAGAGTTATCGGCCAAAAGGAGTGCCCTGCCAAAAATTTAGACTTTTCTAAGAAAATTTTATTGAAGCAGATTTTGCGGCAAAATGATGCGTCCCCCTTATGAAATTTTTAATTTTTTCACATGTTATAACACATTTTGCTGTAACTTCGAAACTGATTTATTTTGGAGTTATTGGCCAAAAGAAGTGCTCTGCAAAAAAATTAGACCTTTCTAAGAAAATTTTTTTGAGGCAGACTTTGTGGCAAAATAATGCGACCCCCTTATGTAATTCTCATTTTTTCTATTTTTTCACATATTATAACACGTTTTGCCATAAATTTGAAACAGATTTATTTTATAGTTATTGGCCAAAAGAAGTGCCTTGCCAAAAAGTAAGACATTTCTAAGAAAATTTTTTTGAGGCAGATTTTGTGGCAAAATTTGCGACCCTCTTATGAAATTTTAAATTTTTTCACATATTATAACACATTTTGCTATAAATTTGAAACTGATTTATTTTGGAGTTATTGGCCAAAAGAAGTGCCTCTCCAAAAAGTAAGACATTTCTAAGAAAATTTTTTTGAGGCAGACTTTGTGGCGAAATAATGCGACCCCCTTATGTAATTCTAATTTTTTAAATTTTTTCACATACTATAATACGTTTTGCTATAACTTTGAAACTGATTTATTTTGGAGTTATTGGCCAAAAGAAGTGCCTTGCCAAAAAGTAAGACATTTCTAAGAAAATTATTTGAGGCAGATTTTATGGCAAAATGATGCGACTCCCTTATTTAATTTTAAATTTTTCAATTTTTTCACACATTATAACGCATTTTGCTATAACTTTGAAACTGATTTATTTTTGAGTTATTGGCAAAAGAAGTGCTCTGCCAAAAATTTTGACGTTTCTAGGTAAAATTTTTTTTGTGGCAGATTTTGTGGCAAAATGTTGCGACCCTCTTATGAAATTTTAATTTTTTCACATATTATAACACATTTTGCTATTAATTTGAAACTGATTTATTTTAGAGTTATTGGCCAAAAGAAGTGCCTTGCCAAAAAGTAAGACATTTCTAAGAAAATTTATTTGAGGCAGACTTTGTGGCAAAATAATGCGACCCCCTTATGTAATTTTAAATTTTTTCACATATTATAACACATTTTGCCATAACTTTAAAACTGATTTATTTTGGAGTTATTGGCCAAAAGAAGTGGCCTGGCAAAAATTTAGACCTTTCTAAGAAAATTTTTTTGAGGCAGACTTTGTGGCAAAATGATGCGACCCCCTTATGTAATTCTTATTTTTTCAATTTTTTCACATATTATAACACGTTTTGCTATAACTTTGAAACTGTTTTATTTTGGAGTTATTGGCCAAAAGAAGAGCCTTGCCAAAAAGTAAGACATTTCTAAGAAAATTTTTTTGAGGCAGACTTTGTGGCGAAATAATGCGACCCCCTTATGAAATTTTCAATTTTTTCACATATTATAACACATTTTGCCATAACTTTAAAACTGATTAATATTGGAGTTATTGGCCAAAAGAAGTGCCCTG
The DNA here is from genome assembly GCA_963675445.1 of Linnaemya vulpina. NCBI lineage: Eukaryota > Metazoa > Arthropoda > Insecta > Diptera > Tachinidae > Linnaemya > Linnaemya vulpina. The sequence goes on along the minus strand of OY776280.1, from coordinate 51,682,416 downwards.
CCAAAAATTTAGACCTTTCTAAGAAAATTTTTTTGAGGAAGACTTTGTGGCGAAATAATGCGACCCCCTTATGAAATTTTCAATTTTTTCACATATTATAACACGTTTTGCTATAAATTTGAAACTGATTTATTTTGAAGTTATTGGCCAAAAGAAGTGCCTTGCCAAAAAGTAAGACATTTCTAAGAAAATTTTTTTGAGGCAGATTTTGTGGCAAAATTTGCGACCCTCTTATGTCATTTTAAATTTTTTAAATTTTTTCACATAATATAACACGTTTTGCTATAACTTTGAAATTTATTTATTTTGGAGTTATTGGCCAAAAGAAGTGCATTGCCAAAAAGTAAGACATTTCTAAGAAAATTTTTTTGAGGCAGACTTTGTGGCGAAATAATGCGACCCCCTTATGTAATTCTAATATTTTCAATTTTTCCACATACTATAACACGTTTTGCTATAACTTTGAAACTGATTTATTTTGGAGTTATTGGCCAGAAGAAGTGCTTTTCCAAAAAGTAAGACATTTCTAAGAAAATTTTTTTGAGGCAGACTTTGTGGCAAAATGATGCGACCCCCTTATGAAATTTTAAATTTTTTCACATATTATAACTCATTTTGCCACAATTTTAAAACTGATTTATATTGGAGTTATTGGCCAAGGGAAGTGCCCTGCCAAAAATTTAGACTTTTATAACAAAATTTTATTGCAGCAGATTTTGCGACAAAATGATGCGACCCCCTTATGAAATTTTCAACTTTTTCACATATTATAACACATTTTGCCACAATTTTAAAACTGATTTATTTTAGAGTTATTGGCCAAAAGGAGTGCCCTGCCCAAAATTTAAACTTTTCTAAGAAAATTTTATTGAAGCAGATTTTGCGGCAAAATGATGCGACCCCCTTATGAAATTTTTAATTTTTTCACATGCTATAACACATTTTGCTGTAACTTCGAAACTGATTTATTTTGGTGTTATTGGCCAAAAGAAGTGCCCTGCAAAAAATTTAGACCTTTCTAAGAAAATTTTTTTGACGCAGACTTTGTGGCAAAATAATGCGACCCCCTTATGTAATTCTCATTTTTTCAATTTTTTCACATATTATAACACGTTTTGCTATAAATTTGAAACAGATTTATTTTATAGTTATTGGCCAAAAGAAGTGCCTTGCCAAAAAGTAAGACATTTCTAAGAAAATTTTTTTTAGACAGACTTTGTGGCGAAATAATACAACCCCCTTATGTAATTCTAATTTTTTTAAATTTTTTTCACATATTATAACACGTTTTGATAAAACTTTGAAAATGATTTATTTTGGAGTTATTGGCCAAAAGAAGTGCCTTGCCAATAAGTAAGACATTTCTAAGAAAATTTTTTTGAGGCTGACTTTGTGGCGAAATAATGCGAACCCCTTATGTATTTCTCATTTTTTTAATTTTTTTACATACTATAATACGTTTTGCTATAACTTTGAAACTGATTTATTTTGGAGTTATTGGCCAAAAGAAGTGCCTTGCCAAAAAGTAAGATATTTCTAAAAAAATTTTTTTGAGGCAGACTTTGTGGCGAAATAATGCGACCCACTTATGTAATTCTCATTTTTTCAATTTTTTCACATATTGTAACACGTTTTGCTATAACTTTGAAACTGATTTATTTTGGAGTTATTGGCCAAAAGAAGTGCCTTGCCAAAAAGTAAGACATTTCTAAGAAAATTTTTTTGAGGCAGACTTTGTGGCGAAATAATGCGAACCCCTTATGTAATTCTCATTTTTTAAATTTTTTCACATACTATAATACGTTTTGCTATAACTTTGAAACTGATTTATTGTGGAGTTATTGGCCAAAAGAAGTGCCTTGCCAAAAAGTAAGACATTTCTAAGAAAATTATTTGAGGCAGATTTTGTGGCAAAATGATGCGACTCCCTTATTTAATTTTAAATTTTTAAATTTTTTCACACATTATAACGCATTTTGCTATAACTTTGAAACTGATTTATTTTGGAGTTATTGGCCAAAAAAGTGCTCTGCTAAGAATTTTGACGTTTCTAAGTAAAAATTTTTTGAGGCAGATTTTGTGGCAAAATGTTGCGACCCTCTTATGAAATTTTAAATTTTTTCACATATTATAACACATTTTGCTATAAATTTGAAACTGATTTATTTTGGAGTTATTGGCCAAAAGAAGTGCCTTGCCAAAAAGTAAGACATTTCTAAGAAAATTTTTTTGAAGCAGACTTTGTGGCAAAATAATTCGACCCCCTTATGTAATTCTCATTTTTTCAATTTTTTCACATATTATAACACGTCTTGCTATAACTTTGAAACTGTTTTATTTTGGAGTTATTGGCCAAAAGAAGTTCCTTGCCAAAAAGTTAGACATTTCTAAGAAAATTTTTTTGAGGCAGATTTTGTGGCAAAATGATGCGACCCCCTTATGAAATTTTAAATTTTTTAACATATTATAACACATTTTGCCATAACTTTAAAACTGATTTATATTGGAGTTATTGACCAAAAGAAGTGCCCTGCCAAAAACTTAGACCTTTCTAAGAAAATTTTTTTGAGGCAGACTTTGTGGCAAAATAATGCGACCCCCTTATGTAATTCTTATTTTTTCAATTTTTTCACATATTATAACACGTTTTGCTATAAATTTGAAAGTGATTTATTTTGGAGTTATTGGCCAAAAGAAGCGCCTTGCCAAAAAGTAAGACATTTCTAAGAAAATTTTTTTGAGGCAGATTTTGTGGCGAAATGATGCGACTCCCTTATTTAATATTAAATTTTTCAATTTTTTCACACATTATAACGCATTTTGCTATAACTTAGAAACTGATTTATTTTGGAGTTATTGGCCAAAAGAAGTGCTCTGCCAAAAATTTTGACGTTTCTAGGTAAAAATTTTTTGAGGCAGATTTTGTGGCAAAATGTTGCGACCCTCTTATGAAATTTTAAATTTTTTCACATATTATAACACATTTTGCTATAAATTTGAAACTGATTTATTTTGGAGTTATTGGCCAAAAGAAGTGCCTTGCCAAAAAGTAAGACATTTCTAAGAAAATTTTTTTGAGGAAGACTTTGTGGCAAAATGATGCGACCCCCTTATGAAATTTTCAAGTTTTTCACATATTATAACACATTTTGTCATACATTAAAACTGATTTATATTGGAGTTATTGGCCAAAAGAAGTGCCATGCCAAAAATTTAGACCTTTCTAAAAAATTTTTTTGAGGCAGACTTTGTGGCAAAATAATGCGACCCCCTTATGTAATTCTCATTTTTTCAATTTTTTCACATATTATAACACGTTTTGCTATAACTTTGAAACTGATTTATTTTGGAGTTATTGGCCAAAAAAGTGCCTTGCCAAAAAGTAAGACATTTCTAAGAAAATTTTTTTGAGGCAGACTTTGTGGCAAAATATGCGACCCTCTTATGAAATTTTAAATTTTTTTACATATTATAACACATTTTTCTATAAATTTGAAACTGATTTATTTTGTAGTTATTGACCAAAAGAAGTGCCTTGCCAAAAAGTAAGACATTTCTAAGAAAATTTTTTTGAGGCAGACTTTGTGGCAAAATAATGCCACCCCCTTATGTAATTTTAATTTTTTCAATTTTTTCACATATTATAACACGTTTTGCTATAACTTTGAAACTGATTTATTTTGGAGTTATTGGCCAAAAGAAGTGCCTTGCCAAAAACTAAGACATTTCTAAGAAAATTTTTTTGAGGCAGACTTTGTGGCAAAATATGCGACCCTCTTATGAAATTTTAAATTTTTTTACATATTATAACACATTTTTCTATAAATTTGAAACTGATTTATTTTGTAGTTATTGACCAAAAGAAGTGCCTTGCCAAAAACTAAGACATTTCTAAGAAAATTTTTTTGAGGCAGGCTTTGTGGCAAAATGATGCGACCCCCTTATGAAATTTAAAATTTTTTAACATATTATAACACATTTTGCCATAACTTTAAAACTGATTTATATTGGAGTTATTGACCAAAAGAAGTGCCCTGCCAAAAACTTAGACCTTTCTAAGAAAATTTTTTTGAGGCAGACTTTGTGGCAAAATAATGCGACCCCCTTATGTAATTCTTATTTTTTCAATTTTTTCACATATTATAACACGTTTTGCTATAAATTTGAAAGTGATTTATTTTGGAGTTATTGGCCAAAAGAAGTGCCTTGCCAAAAAGTAAGACATTTCTAAGAAAATTTTTTTGAGGCAGATTTTGTGGCAAAATGTTGCGACCCTCTTATGAAATTTAAAATTTTTTCACATATTATAACACATTTTGCTATAAATTTTAAACTGATTTATTTTGGAGTTATTGGCCAAAAGAAGTGCCCTGCCAAAAATTTAGACCTTTCTAAGAAAATTTGTTTGAGGCAGACTTTGTGGCAAAATAATGCGACCCCCTTATGTAATTCTAATTTTTTCAATTTTTTCACATATTATAACACGTTTTGCTATAAATTTAAAACTGATTTATTTTGGAGTTATTGGCCAAAAGAAGTGCCTTGCCAAAAAATAAGACAATTCTAAGAAAATTTTTTTGAGGCAGATTTTGTGGCAAAATTTGCGACCCTCTTATGAAATTTTAAATATTTTCACATTATAACACATTTTGCTATAAATTTGAAACTGATTTATTTGGGAGTTATTGGCCAAAAGAAGTGCCTTGCCAAAGAGTAAGACATTTCTAAGAAAATTTTTTTGAGGCAGACTTTGTGGCGAAATAATGCGGCCCCCTTATGTAATTCAAATTTTTTCAATTTTTTTACATACTATAACACGTTTTGCTATAACTTTGAAACTGATTTATTTTGGAGTTATTGGCCAAAAGAAGTGCCTTGCCAAAAAGTAAGACATTTCTAAGAAAATTTTTTTAAGGCAGACTTTGTGGCAAAATGATGCGACCTCCTTATGAAATTTTCAATTTTTTCACATATTATAACACATTTTGCCACAACTTTAAAACTGATTTATTTTGGAGCTATTGGCCAAAAGAAGTGCCTTGCCAAAAAGTAAGACATTTCTAAGAAAATTTTTTTGAGGCAGATTTTGTGGCAAAATTTGCGACCCTCTTATGAAATTTTAAATTTTTTCACATATTATAACACATTTTGCTATAAATTTGAAACTGATTTATTTTGGAGTTATTGGCCAAAAGAAGTGCCTTGCCAAAAAGTAAGACATTTCTAAGAAAATTTTTTTGAGGCAGACTTTGTGGCAAAATGATGCGACCCCTTTATGAAATTTTCAATTTTTTCACATATTATAACACATTTTGCCACAACTTTAAAACTGATTTATATTGGAGTTATTGGCCAAAAGAAGTGCCCCGCCAAAAATTTAGACCTTTCTAAGAAAATTTTTTTTGAGGCAGACTTTGTGGCAAAATAATGCGACTTTCATATGTAATTCTAATTTTTTAAATTTTTTCACATATGATAACACGTTTTGCTATAATTTTGAAACTGATTTATTTTGGAGTTATTGGCCAAAAGAAGTGCCTTGCCAAAAAGTAAGACATTTCTAAGAAAATTTTTTTTAGGCAGATTTTGTGGCAAAATTTGCGACCCTCTTATGAAATTTTCAATTTTTTCACATATTATAACACATTTTGCCACAACTTTAAAACTGATTTATATTGGAGTTATTGGCCAAAAGAAATGCCCTGCCAAAAATTTAGACCTTTCTAAGAAAATTTTTTTTGAGGCAGATTTTGTGGCAAAAAAATTCGACCCCCTTATGTAATTCTAATTTTTTTCAATTTTTTCACATATTATAACACGTTTTGCTATAACTTTGAAACTGTTTTATGTTGGAGTTATTGGCCAAAAGAAGTGCCTTGCCAAAAAGTAAGACATTTCTAAGAAAATTTTTTTGAGGCAGACTTTGTGGCGAAATAATGCGGCCCCCTTATGTAATTCAAATTTTTTCAATTTTTTTACATACTATAACACGTTTTGCTATAACTTTGAAACTGATTTATTTTGGAGTTATTGGCCAAAAGAAGTGCCTTGCCAAAAAGTAAGACATTTCTAAGAAAATTTTTTTAAGGCAGACTTTGTGGCAAAATGATGCGACCTCCTTATGAAATTTTCAATTTTTTCACATATTATAACACATTTTGCCACAACTTTAAAACTGATTTATTTTGGAGCTATTGGCCAAAAGAAGTGCCTTGCCAAAAAGTAAGACATTTCTAAGAAAATTTTTTTGAGGCAGATTTTGTGGCAAAATTTGCGACCCTCTTATGAAATTTTAAATTTTTTCACATATTATAACACATTTTGCTATAAATTTGAAACTGATTTATTTTGGAGTTATTGGCCAAAAGAAGTGCCTTGCCAAAAAGTAAGACATTTCTAAGAAAATTTTTTTGAGGCAGACTTTGTGGCAAAATGATGCGACCCCCTTATGAAATTTTCAATTTTTTCACATATTATAACACATTTTGCCACAACTTTAAAACTGATTTATATTGGAGTTATTGGCCAAAAGAAGTGCCCCGCCAAAAATTTAGACCTTTCTAAGAAAATTTTTTTTGAGGCAGACTTTGTGGCAAAATAATACGACTTTCTTATGTAATTCTAATTTTTAAAATTTTTTCACATATGATAACACGTTTTGCTATAACTTTGAAACTCTTTTATTTTGGAGTTGTTGGCCAAAAGAAGTGCCTTGCCAAAAAGTAAGACATTTCTAAGAACATTTTTTTGAGGCAGATTTTGTGGCAAAATTTGCGACCCTCTTATGAAATTTTCAATTTTTTCACATATTATAACACATTTTGCCACAACTTTAAAACTGATTTATATTGGAGTTATTGGCCAAAAGAAGTGCCCTGCCAAAAATTTAGACCTTTCTAAGAAAATTTTTTTTGAGGCAGACTTTGTGGCAAACAAATTTGACCCCCTTATGTAATTCTAATTTTTTTCAATTTTTTCACATATTATAACACGTTTTGCTATAACTTTGAAACTGTTTTATTTTGGAGTTATTGGCCAAAAGAAGTGCCATGCCAAAAAGTAAGACATTTCTAAGAAAATTTTTTTGAGGCAGATTTTGTGGCAAAATGACGCGACCCCCTTATGAAATTTTAAATTTTTTCACAAATTATAACACATTTTGCCATAACTTTAAAACTGATTTATTTTCGAGTTATTGGCCAAAAGAAGTGCCCTGCCAAAAAGTAAGACATTTCTAAGAAAATTTTTTTGAGGCAGATTTTGTGGCAAAATGACGCGACCCCCTTATGAAATTTTAAATTTTTTCACATATTATAACACATTTTGCCATAACTTTAAAACTGATTTATTTTGGAGTTATTGGCCAAAAGAAGTGCCTTGCCAAAAAGTAAGACATTTCTAAGAAAAATGTTTGAGGCAGATTTTGTGGCAAAATTTGAGGCCCTCTTATGAAATTTTAAATTTTTTCACATATTATAACCCATTTTGCTATAAATTTGAAACTGATTTATTTTGGAGTTATCTGTAAAAAGAAGTGCCTTGCCAAAAAGTAAGACATTTCTAAGAAAATATTTTTGAGGCAGACTTTGTGGCAAAATAATGCGACCCCCTTATGTAATTCTAATTTTTTCAATTTTTTCACATATTATAACACGTTTTGCTATAACTTTGAAACTGATTTATTTTGGAGTTATTGGCCAAAAAAAGTGCCCTGCCAAAAATTTAGACCTTTCTAAGAAATTTTTTTTGAGGCAGAATTTCTGGCAAAATAATGCGACCCCCTTATTTAATTCTCAATTTTTCACTCATTACAACACATTTTGCTATAACTTTGAAACTGATTTATTTTGGAGTTATTGGCCATTTAAAACTGATTAATATTGGAGTTATTGGCCAAAAGAAATGCCCTGCTAAAAAGTAAGACATTTTTAAGAAAATTTTTTTGAGGCAGATTTTGTGGCAAAATGATGCGACCCCCTTATGAAATTTTCAATTTGTTCACATTTTATAACACATTTTGCCATAACTTTAAAACTGATTTATATTGGAGTTATTGGCCAAAAGAAGTGCTCTGCCAAAAATTTAGACGTTTCTCTGAAAATTTTTTTGAGGTAGATTTTGTGGCACAATGATGCGACCCCCTTATATAATTTTCAATTTTCCAATTTTTTGTCATATTATAACACATTTTGCTATAACTTTAAAACTGATTTATTTTGGAGTTATTGGCCAAAAAAAGTGCCCTGCCAAAAATTTAGACGTTTCTAAGAAAATTTTTTTGAGGCAGATTTTGTGGCAAAATGATGCGACCCCCTTATGAAATTCTCAACTTTTTCACATATTATAACACATTTTGCCATAACTTTAAAACTGATTTATATTGGAGTTATTGGCCAAAAGAAGTGCCCTGCCAAAAATTTAGACCTTTCTAAGAAAATTTTTTTGAGGCAGACTTTGTGGCAAAATAATGCGACCCCCTTATGTAATTCTCAATTTTTCAATTTTTTCACATATTATAACACGTTTTGCTATAAATTTGAAACTGAATTATTTTGGAGTTATTGGCCAAAAGAAGTGCCTTGCCAAAAAGTAAGACATTTCTAAGAAAATGTTTTTGAGGCAGACTTTGTGGCAAAATTTGCGACCTTCTTATGAAATTTGAAATATTTTCACATATTATAACACATTTTGCTATAAATTTGAAACTGATTTATTTTGGAGTTATTGGCCAAAAGAAGTGCCTTGAAAAAAGGTAAGAAATTTCTAAGAAAACTTTTTTTGAGGCAGTCTTTGTGGCGAAATAATGCGACCCCCTTATGTAATTCTCATTTTTTCAAATTTTTTCTCATATTATAACACGTTTTGCTATAACTTTAAACTGATTTATTTTGGAGTTATTGGCCAAAAGAAGTGACTTGCCAAAAAGTAAGACATTTCTAAGAAAATTTTTTTGAGGCAGACTTTGTGGCAAATTGATGCGACCCCCTTATGAAATTTTAAATTTTTTCACATATAACACATTTTGCCACAACTTTAAAACTGATTTATATTGGAGTTATTGGCCAAAAGAAGTGCCCTGCCAAGAATTTAGACCTTTCTAAGAAAATTTTTTTGAGCCAGACTTTGTGGCAAAATAATGCGACCTCTTATGTAATTCTAATTTTTTCAATTTTTTCACATATTATAACACGTTTTGCTATCAATTTGAAACTGCTTTATTTTGGAGTTACTGGCCGAAAGAAGTGCCTTGCCAAAAAGTAAGACATTTATAAGAAAATTTTATTGAAGCAGATTTTGCGGCAAAATGGTTGCGACCCCCTTATGAAATTTTTAATTTTTTCACATATTATAACATATTTTGCTATAACTTTGAAAATGATTTATTTTGGAGTTATTGGCAAAAAAATGCCCTGCCAAAAATTTAGACCTTTCTAAGAAAATTTTTTTGAGGCAGACTTTGTGGCAAAATAATGCGACCCCCTTATGTAAATCTCAATTTTTCAATTTTTTCACATATTATAACACGTTTTGCTATAAATTTGAAACTGAATTATTTTGGAGTTATTGGCCAAAAGAAGTGCCTTGCCAAAAAGTAAGACATTTCTAAGAAAATTTTTTTGAAGCAGACTTTGTGGAAAAATTTGCGACCCTCTTATGAAATTTTAAATATTTTCACATATTATAACACATTTTGCTATAAATTTGAAACTGATTTATTTTGGAGTTATTGGCCAAAAGAAGTGACTTGCCAAAAAGTAAGACATTTCTAAGAGAATTTTTTTTGAGGCAGTCTTTGTTGCGAAATAATGCGATCCCCTTATGTAATTCTCATTTTTTAAATTTTTTCTCATATTATAACACGTTTTGCTATAACTTTAAACTGATTTATTTTGGAGTTATTGGCCAAAAGAAGTGACTTGCCAAAAAGTAAGACATTTCTAAGAAAATTTTTTTGAGGCAGACTTTGTGGCGAAATAATGCGACCCCCTTATGTAATTCTCGTTTTTTCAATTTTTTCACATATTATAACACGTTTTGCTATAAATTTGAAGCTGATTTATTTTGGAGTTATTGGCCAAAAGAAGTGCCTTGGCTATAACTTTAAACTGATTTATTTTGGAGTTATTGGCCAAAAGAAGTGACTTGCCAAAAAGTAAGACATTTCTAAGAAAATTTTTTTGAGGCAGACTTTGTGGCAAATTGATGCGACCCCCTTATGAAATTTTAAATTTTTTCACATATAACACATTTTGCCACAACTTTAAAACTGATTTATATTGGAGTTATTGGCCAAAAGAAGTGCCCTGCCAAGAATTTAGACCTTTCTAAGAAAATTTTTTTGAGCCAGACTTTGTGGCAAAATAATGCGACCTCTTATGTAATTCTAATTTTTTCAATTTTTACACATATTATAACACGTTTTGCTATAAATTTGAAACTGCTTTATTTTGGAGTTACTGGCCGAAAGAAGTGCCTTGCCAAAAAGTAAGACATTTATAAGAAAATTTTATTGAAGCAGATTTTGCGGCAAAATGGTTGCGACCCCCTTATGAAATTTTTAAATTTTTCACATATTATAACATATTTTGCTATAACTTTGAAAATGATTTATTTTGGATTTATTGGCAAAAAAATGCCCTGCCAAAAATTTAGACCTTTCTAAGAAAATTTTTTTGAGGCAGACTTTGTGGCAAAATAATGCGACCCCCTTATGTAAATCTCAATTTTTTCACATATTATAACACGTTTTGCTATAAATTTGAAACTGAATTATTTTGGAGTTATTGGCCAAAAGAAGTGCCTTGCCAAAAAGTAAGACATTTCTAAGAAAATTTTTTTGAGGCAGACTTTGTGGAAAAATTTGCGACCCTCTTATGAAATTTTAAATATTTTCACATATTATAACACATTTTGCTATAAATTTGAAACTGATTTATTTTGGAGTTATTGGCCAAAAGAAGTGACTTGCCAAAAAGTAAGACATTTCTAAGAGAATTTTTTTTGAGGCAGTCTTTGTTGCGAAATAATGCGATCCCCTTATGTAATTCTCATTTTTTAAATTTTTTCTCATATTATAACACGTTTTGCTATAACTTTAAACTGATTTATTTTGGAGTTATTGGCCAAAAGAAGTGACTTGCCAAAAAGTAAGACATTTCTAAGAAAATTTTTTTGAGGCAGACTTTGTGGCGAAATAATGCGACCCCCTTATGTAATTCTCATTTTTTCAATTTTTTCACATATTATAACACGTTTTGCTATAAATTTGAAGCTGATTTATTTTGGAGTTATTGGCCAAAAGAAGTGCCTTGCCAAAAAGCAGATTTTGCGGCAAAATGATGCGACCCCCTTATGAAATTTTTGATTTTTTCACATATATCATATTTTGCTATAACTTTGAAACTGATTTATTTTGAAGTTATTAGCCAAAAGAAGTGCCCTGCCAAAAATTTACACTTTTCTAAGAAAATTTTATTGAAGCAGATCTTGCGACAAAATGATGCGACCCCTTATGAAATTTTCAATTTTTTCACATATTATAACACATTTTGCTATAACTTTGAAACTGATTTATTTTGGAGTTATTGGCCAAAAGAAGTGCCCTGCCAAAAATTTTGACATATCTAAGAAAATTTTTTTGAGGCAGACTTTGTGGCGAAATAATGCGACCCCCTTATGTAATTCTCATTTATTCAATTTTTTCACATATTATAATACGTTTTGCTATAAATTTGAAACTGATTTATTTTGGAGTTATTGGCCAAAAGAAGTGACTTGCCAAAAAGTAAGACATTCCTAAGAAAATTTTTTTGAGGCAGACTTTGTGGCAAAATGATGCGACCCCCTTATGAAATTTTCAATTTTTTCACATATTATAACACATTTTGCCACAACTTTAAAACTGATTTATATTGGAGTTATTGGCCAAAAGAAGTGCCCTGCCAAAAATTTAGACCTTTCTAAGAAAATTTTTTTGAGCCAGACTTTGTGGCAAAATAATGCGACTTCCTTATGTAATTCTCATTTTTTCACATATTATAACACATTTTGCCATAACTTTAAAACTGATTTATATTGGAGTTATTGGCCAAAAGAAGTGCCCTGCCAAAAATTTAGACCTTTCTAAGAAAATTTTTTTGAGCCAGACTTTGTGGCAAAATAATGCGACCTCTTATGTAATTCTAATTTTTTCAATTTTTTCACATATTATAACACGTTTTGCTATAAATTTGAAACTGCTTTATTTTGGAGTTACTGGCCGAAAGAAGTGCCTTGCCAAAAAGTAAGACATTTATAAGAAAATTTTATTGAAGCAGATTTTGCGGCAAAATGGTTGCGACCCCCTTATGAAATTTTTAATTTTTTCACATATTATAACATATTTTGCTATAACTTTGAAAATGATTTATTTTGGATTTATTGGCAAAAAAATGCCCTGCCAAAAATTTAGACCTTTCTAAGAAAATTTGTTTGAGGCAGACTTTGTGGCAAAATAATGCGACCCCCTTATGTAAATCTCAATTTTTTCACATATTATAACACGTTTTGCTATAAATTTGAAACTGAATTATTTTGGAGTTATTGGCCAAAAGAAGTGCCTTGCCAAAAAGTAAGACATTTCTAAGAAAATTTTTTTGAGGCAGACTTTGTGGAAAAATTTGCGACCCTCTTATGAAATTTTAAATATTTTCACATATTATAACACATTTTGCTATAAATTTGAAACTGATTTATTTTGGAGTTATTGGCCAAAAGAAGTGACTTGCCAAAAAGTAAGACATTTCTAAGAGAATTTTTTTTGAGGCAGTCTTTGTTGCGAAATAATGCGATCCCCTTATGTAATTCTCATTTTTTAAATTTTTTCTCATATTATAACACGTTTTGCTATAACTTTAAACTGATTTATTTTGGAGTTATTGGCCAAAAGAAGTGACTTGCCAAAAAGTAAGACATTTCTAAGAAAATTTTTTTGAGGCAGACTTTGTGGCGAAATAATGCGACCCCCTTATGTAATTCTCATTTTTTCAATTTTTTCACATATTATAACACGTTTTGCTATAAATTTGAAGCTGATTTATTTTGGAGTTATTGGCCAAAAGAAGTGCCTTGCCAAAAAGCAGATTTTGCGGCAAAATGATGCGACCCCCTTATGAAATTTTTGATTTTTTCACATATATCATATTTTGCTATAACTTTGAAACTGATTTATTTTGAAGTTTTTAGCCAAAAGAAGTGCCCTGCCAAAAATTTAGACTTTTCTAAGAAAATTTTATTGAAGCAGATTTTGCGACAAAATGATGCGACCCCTTATGAAATTTTCAATTTTTTCACATATTATAACACATTTTGCTATAACTTTGAAACTGATTTATTTTGGAGTTATTGGCCAAAAGAAGTGCCCTGCCAAAAATTTTGACATATCTAAGAAAATTTTTTTGAGGCAGACTTTGTGGCGAAATAATGCGACCCCCTTATGTAATTCTCATTTATTCAATTTTTTCACATATTATAATACGTTTTGCTATAAATTTGAAACTGATTTATTTTGGAGTTATTGGCCAAAAGAAGTGACTTGCCAAAAAGTAAGACATTTCTAAGAAAATTTTTTTGAGGCAGATTTTGTGGCAAAATTTGCGACCCTCTTATGAAATTTTAAATTTTTTCACATATTATAACACATTTTGCTATAAATTTGAAACTGATTTATTTTGGAGTTATTGGCCAAAAGAAGTGCCTTGCCAAAAAGTAAGACATTTCTAAGAAAATTTTTTTGAGGCAGACTTTGTGGCAAAATGATGCGACCCCCTTATGAAATTTTCAAATTTTTCACATATTATAACACATTTTGCCACAACTTTAAAACTGATTTATATTGGAGTTATTGGCCAAAAGAAGTGCCCCGCCAAAAATTTAGACCTTTCTAAGAAAATTTTTTTTGAGGCAGACTTTGTGGCAAAATAATGCGACTTTCTTATGTAATTCTAATTTTTAAAATTTTTTCACATATGATAACACGTTTTGCTATAACTTTGAAACTCTTTTATTTTGGAGTTATTGGCTAAAAGAAGTGCCTTGCCAAAAAGTAAGACATTTCTAAGAACATTTTTTTGAGGCAGATTTTGTGGCAAAATTTGCGACCCTCTTATGAAATTTTCAATTTTTTCACATATTATAACACATTTTGCCACAACTTTAAAACTGATTTATATTGGAGTTATTGGCCAAAAGAAGTGCCCTGCCAAAAATTTAGACCTTTCTAAGAAAATTTTTTTTGAGGCAGACTTTGTGGCAAACAAATTTGACCCCCTTATGTAATTCTAATTTTTTTCAATTTTTTCACATATTATAACACGTTTTGCTATAACTTTGAAACTGTTTTATTTTGGAGTTATTGGCCAAAAGAAGTGCCATGCCAAAAAGTAAGACATTTCTAAGAAAATTTTGTTGAGGCAGATTTTGTGGCAAAATGACGCGACCCCCTTATGAAATTTTAAATTTTTTCACAAATTATAACACATTTTGCCATAACTTTAAAACTGATTTATTTTCGAGTTATTGGCCAAAAGAAGTGCCCTGCCAAAAAGTAAGACATTTCTAAGAAAATTTTTTTGAGGCAGATTTTGTGGCAAAATGACGCGACCCCCTTATGAAATTTTAAATTTTTTCACATATTATAACACATTTTGCCATAACTTTAAAACTGATTTATTTTCGAGTTATTGGCCAAAAGAAGTGCCCTGCCAAAAATTTAGACTTTGCTAAGAAAATTTTATTGAAGCAGATTTTGCGACAAAATGATGCGACCCCCTTATGAAATTTTTAATTTTTTCACATTTTATAATACATTTTGCTATAACTTTGAAACTGATTTATTTTGGAGTTATTGGCCAAAAGAAGTGCCTTGCCAAAAAGTAAGACATTTCTAAGAAAAATGTTTGAGGCAGATTTTGTGGCAAAATTTGAGGCCCTCTTATGAAATTCTAATTTTTTCAATTTTTTCACATATTATAACACGTTTTGCTATAACTTTGAAACTGATTTATTTTGGAGTTATTGGCCAAAAAAAGTGCCCTGCCAAAAATTTAGACATTTCTAAGAAAATTTTTTTGAGGCAGACTTTGTGGCGAAATAATGCGACCCCCTTATGTAATTCTCATTTATTCAATTTTTTCACATATTATAATACGTTTTGCTATAAATTTGAAACTGATTTATTTTGGAGTTATTGGCCAAAAGAAGTGACTTGCCAAAAAGTAAGACATTCCTAAGAAAATTTTTTTGAGGCAGACTTTGTGGCAAAATGATGCGACCCCCTTATGAAATTTTCAATTTTTTCACATATTATAACACATTTTGCCACAACTTTAAAACTGATTTATATTGGAGTTATTGGCCAAAAGAAGTGCCCTGCCAAAAATTTAGACCTTTCTAAGAAAATTTTTTTGAGCCAGACTTTGTGGCAAAATAATGCGACTTCCTTATGTAATTCTCATTTTTTCACATATTATAACACATTTTGCCATAACTTTAAAACTGATTTATATTGGAGTTATTGGCCAAAAGAAGTGCCCTGCCAAAAATTTAGACCTTTCTAAGAAAATTTTTTTGAGCCAGACTTTGTGGCAAAATAATGCGACCTCTTATGTAATTCTAATTTTTTCAATTTTTTCACATATTATAACACGTTTTGCTATAAATTTGAAACTGCTTTATTTTGGAGTTACTGGCCGAAAGAAGTGCCTTGCCAAAAAGTAAGACATTTATAAGAAAATTTTATTGAAGCAGATTTTGCGGCAAAATGGTTGCGACCCCCTTATGAAATTTTTAATTTTTTCACATATTATAACATATTTTGCTATAACTTTGAAAATGATTTATTTTGGATTTATTGGCAAAAAAATGCCCTGCCAAAAATTTAGACCTTTCTAAGAAAATTTTTTTGAGGCAGACTTTGTGGCAAAATAATGCGACCCCCTTATGTAAATCTCAATTTTTTCACATATTATAACACGTTTTGCTATAAATTTGAAACTGAATTATTTTGGAGTTATTGGCCAAAAGAAGTGCCTTGCCAAAAAGTAAGACATTTCTAAGAAAATTTTTTTGAGGCAGACTTTGTGGAAAAATTTGCGACCCTCTTATGAAATTTTAAATATTTTCACATATTATAACACATTTTGCTATAAATTTGAAACTGATTTATTTTGGAGTTATTGGCCAAAAGAAGTGACTTGCCAAAAAGTAAGACATTTCTAAGAGAATTTTTTTTGAGGCAGTCTTTGTTGCGAAATAATGCGATTCCCTTATGTAATTCTCATTTTTAAATTTTTTCTCATATTATAACACGTTTTGCTATAACTTTAAACTGATTTATTTTGGAGTTATTGGCCAAAAGAAGTGACTTGCCAAAAAGTAAGACATTTCTAAGAAAATTTTTTTGAGGCAGACTTTGTGGCGAAATAATGCGACCCCCTTATGTAATTCTCATTTTTTCAATTTTTTCACATATTATAACACGTTTTGCTATAAATTTGAAGCTGATTTATTTTGGAGTTATTGGCCAAAAGAAGTGCCTTGCCAAAAAGCAGATTTTGCGGCAAAATGATGCGACCCCCTTATGAAATTTTTGATTTTTTCACATATATCATATTTTGCTATAACTTTGAAACTGATTTATTTTGAAGTTATTAGCCAAAAGAAGTGCCCTGCCAAAAATTTAGACTTTTCTAAGAAAATTTTATTGAAGCAGATTTTGCGACAAAATGATGCGACCCCTTATGAAATTTTCAATTTTTTCACATATTATAACACATTTTGCTATAACTTTAAAACTGATTTATATTGGAGTTATTGGCCAAAAGAAGTGCCCTGCCAAGAATTTAGACCTTTCTAAGAAAATTTTTTTGAGCCAGACTTTGTGGCAAAATAATGCGACCTCTTATGTAATTCTAATTTTTTCAATTTTTTCACATATTATAACACGTTTTGCTATAAATTTGAAACTGCTTTATTTTGGAGTTACTGGCCGAAAGAAGTGCCTTGCCAAAAAGTAAGACATTTATAAGAAAATTTTATTGAAGCAGATTTTGCGGCAAAATGGTTGCGACCCCCTTATGAAATTTTTAATTTTTTCACATATTATAACATATTTTGCTATAACTTTGAAAATGATTTATTTTGGAGTTATTGGCAAAAAAATGCCCTGCCAAAAATTTAGACCTTTCTAAGAAAATTTTTTTGAGGCAGACTTTGTGGCAAAATAATGCGACCCCCTTATGTAAATCTCAATTTTTCAATTTTTTCACATATTATAACACGTTTTGCTATAAATTTGAAACTGAATTATTTTGGAGTTATTGGCCAAAAGAAGTGCCTTGCCAAAAAGTAAGACATTTCTAAGAAAATTTTTTTGAGGCAGACTTTGTGGAAAAATTTGCGACCCTCTTATGAAATTTTAAATATTTTCACATATTATAACACATTTTGCTATAAATTTGAAACTGATTTATTTTGGAGTTATTGGCCAAAAGAAGTGACTTGCCAAAAAGTAAGACATTTCTAAGAGAATTTTTTTTGAGGCAGTCTTTGTTGCGAAATAATGCGATCCCCTTATGTAATTCTCATTTTTTAAATTTTTTCTCATATTATAACACGTTTTGCTATAACTTTAAACTGATTTATTTTGGAGTTATTGGCCAAAAGAAGTGACTTGCCAAAAAGTAAGACATTTCTAAGAAAATTTTTTTGAGGCAGACTTTGTGGCGAAATAATGCGACCCCCTTATGTAATTCTCATTTTTTCAATTTTTTCACATATTATAACACGTTTTGCTATAAATTTGAAGCTGATTTATTTTGGAGTTATTGGCCAAAAGAAGTGCCTTGCCAAAAAGCAGATTTTGCGGCAAAATGATGCGACCCCCTTATGAAATTTTTGATTTTTTCACATATATCATATTTTGCTATAACTTTGAAACTGATTTATTTTGAAGTTATTGGCCAAAAGAAGTGCCCTGCCAAAAATTTAGACTTTTCTAAGAAAATTTTATTGAAGCAGATTTTGCGACAAAATGATGCGACCCCTTATGAAATTTTCAATTTTTTCACATATTATAACACATTTTGCTATAACTTTGAAACTGATTTATTTTGGAGTTATTGGCCAAAAGAAGTGCCCTGCCAAAAATTTTGACATATCTAAGAAAATTTTTTTGAGGCAGACTTTGTGGCGAAATAATGCGACCCCCTTATGTAATTCTCATTTATTCAATTTTTTCACATATTATAATACGTTTTGCTATAAATTTGAAACTGATTTATTTTGGAGTTATTGGCCAAAAGAAGTGACTTGCCAAAAAGTAAGACATTTCTAAGAGAATTTTTTTTGAGGCAGTCTTTGTTGCGAAATAATGCGATCCCCTTATATAATTCTCATTTTTTAAATTTTTTCTCATATTATAACACGTTTTGCTATAACTTTAAACTGATTTATTTTGGAGTTATTGGCCAAAAGAAGTGACTTGCCAAAAAGTAAGACATTTCTAAGAAAATTTTTTTGAGGCAGACTTTGTGGCAAATTGATGCGACCCCCTTATGAAATTTTAAATTTTTTCACATATAACACATTTTGCCACAACTTTAAAACTGATTTATATTGGAGTTATTGGCCAAAAGAAGTGCCCTGCCAAGAATTTAGACCTTTCTAAGAAAATTTTTTTGAGCCAGACTTTGTGGCAAAATAATGCGACCTCTTATGTAATTCTAATTTTTTCAATTTTTTCACATATTATAACACGTTTTGCTATAAATTTGAAACTGCTTTATTTTGGAGTTACTGGCCGAAAGAAGTGCCTTGCCAAAAAGTAAGACATTTATAAGAAAATTTTATTGAAGCAGATTTTGCGGCAAAATGGTTGCGACCCCCTTATGAAATTTTTAATTTTTTCACATATTATAACATATTTTGCTATAACTTTGAAAATGATTTATTTTGGATTTATTGGCAAAAAAATGCCCTGCCAAAAATTTAGACCTTTCTAAGAAAATTTTTTTGAGGCAGACTTTGTGGCAAAATAATGCGACCCCCTTATGTAAATCTCAATTTTTTCACATATTATAACACGTTTTGCTATAAATTTGAAACTGAATTATTTTGGAGTTATTGGCCAAAAGAAGTGCCTTGCCAAAAAGTAAGACATTTCTAAGAAAATTTTTTTGAGGCAGACTTTGTGGAAAAATTTGCGACCCTCTTATGAAATTTTAAATATTTTCACATATTATAACACATTTTGCTATAAATTTGAAACTGATTTATTTTGGAGTTATTGGCCAAAAGAAGTGACTTGCCAAAAAGTAAGACATTTCTAAGAGAATTTTTTTTGAGGCAGTCTTTGTTGCGAAATAATGCGATCCCCTTATGTAATTCTCATTTTTTAAATTTTTTCTCATATTATAACACGTTTTGCTATAACTTTAAACTGATTTATTTTGGAGTTATTGGCCAAAAGAAGTGACTTGCCAAAAAGTAAGACATTTCTAAGAAAATTTTTTTGAGGCAGACTTTGTGGCGAAATAATGCGACCCCCTTATGTAATTCTCATTTTTTCAATTTTTTCACATATTATAACACGTTTTGCTATAAATTTGAAGCTGATTTATTTTGGAGTTATTGGCCAAAAGAAGTGCCTTGCCAAAAAGCAGATTTTGCGGCAAAATGATGCGACCTCCTTATGAAATTTTTGATTTTTTCACATATATCATATTTTGCTATAACTTTGAAACTGATTTATTTTGAAGTTATTAGCCAAAAGAAGTGCCCTGCCAAAAATTTAGACTTTTCTAAGAAAATTTTATTGAAGCAGATTTTGCGACAAAATGATGCGACCCCTTATGAAATTTTCAATTTTTTCACATATTATAACACATTTTGCTATAACTTTGAAACTGATTTATTTTGGAGTTATTGGCCAAAAGAAGTGCCCTGCCAAAAATTTTGACATATCTAAGAAAATTTTTTTGAGGCAGACTTTGTGGCGAAATAATGCGACCCCCTTATGTAATTCTCATTTATTCAATTTTTTCACATATTATAATACGTTTTGCTATAAATTTGAAACTGATTTATTTTGGAGTTATTGGCCAAAAGAAGTGACTTGCCAAAAAGTAAGACATTCCTAAGAAAATTTTTTTGAGGCAGACTTTGTGGCAAAATGATGCGACCCCCTTATGAAATTTTCAATTTTTTCACATATTATAACACATTTTGCCACAACTTTAAAACTGATTTATATTGGAGTTATTGGCCAAAAGAAGTGCCCTGCCAAAAATTTAGACCTTTCTAAGAAAATTTTTTTGAGCCAGACTTTGTGGCAAAATAATGCGACTTCCTTATGTAATTCTCATTTTTTCACATATTATAACACATTTTGCCATAACTTTAAAACTGATTTATATTGGAGTTATTGGCCAAAAGAAGTGCCCTGCCAAAAATTTAGACCTTTCTAAGAAAATTTTTTTGAGCCAGACTTTGTGGCAAAATAATGCGACCTCTTATGTAATTCTAATTTTTTCAATTTTTTCACATATTATAACACGTTTTGCTATAAATTTGAAACTGCTTTATTTTGGAGTTACTGGCCGAAAGAAGTGCCTTGCCAAAAAGTAAGACATTTATAAGAAAATTTTATTGAAGCAGATTTTGCGGCAAAATGGTTGCGACCCCCTTATGAAATTTTTAATTTTTTCACATATTATAACATATTTTGCTATAACTTTGAAAATGATTTATTTTGGATTTATTGGCAAAAAAATGCCCTGCCAAAAATTTAGACCTTTCTAAGAAAATTTTTTTGAGGCAGACTTTGTGGCAAAATAATGCGACCCCCTTATGTAAATCTCAATTTTTTCACATATTATAACACGTTTTGCTATAAATTTGAAACTGAATTATTTTGGAGTTATTGGCCAAAAGAAGTGCCTTGCCAAAAAGTAAGACATTTCTAAGAAAATTTTTTTGAGGCAGACTTTGTGGAAAAATTTGCGACCCTCTTATGAAATTTTAAATATTTTCACATATTATAACACATTTTGCTATAAATTTGAAACTGATTTATTTTGGAGTTATTGGCCAAAAGAAGTGACTTGCCAAAAAGTAAGACATTTCTAAGAGAATTTTTTTTGAGGCAGTCTTTGTTGCGAAATAATGCGATCCCCTTATGTAATTCTCATTTTTTAAATTTTTTCTCATATTATAACACGTTTTGCTATAACTTTAAACTGATTTATTTTGGAGTTATTGGCCAAAAGAAGTGACTTGCCAAAAAGTAAGACATTTCTAAGAAAATTTTTTTGAGGCAGACTTTGTGGCGAAATAATGCGACCCCCTTATGTAATTCTCATTTTTTCAATTTTTTCACATATTATAACACGTTTTGCTATAAATTTGAAGCTGATTTATTTTGGAGTTATTGGCCAAAAGAAGTGCCTTGCCAAAAAGCAGATTTTGCGGCAAAATGATGCGACCCCCTTATGAAATTTTTGATTTTTTCACATATATCATATTTTGCTATAACTTTGAAACTGATTTATTTTGAAGTTATTAGCAAAAAGAAGTGCCCTGCCAAAAATTTAGACTTTTCTAAGAAAATTTTATTGAAGCAGATTTTGCGACAAAATGATGCGACCCCTTATGAAATTTTCAATTTTTTCACATATTATAACACATTTTGCTATAACTTTGAAACTGATTTATTTTGGAGTTATTGGCCAAAAGAAGTGCCCTGCCAAAAATTTTGACATATCTAAGAAAATTTTTTTGAGGCAGACTTTGTGGCGAAATAATGCGACCCCCTTATGTAATTCTCATTTATTCAATTTTTTCACATATTATAATACGTTTTGCTATAAATTTGAAACTGATTTATTTTGGAGTTATTGGCCAAAAGAAGTGACTTGCCAAAAAGTAAGACATTTCTAAGAAAATTTTTTTGAGGCAGATTTTGTGGCAAAATTTGCGACCCTCTTATGAAATTTTAAATTTTTTCACATATTATAACACATTTTGCTATAAATTTGAAACTGATTTATTTTGGAGTTATTGGCCAAAAGAAGTGCCTTGCCAAAAAGTAAGACATTTCTAAGAAAATTTTTTTGAGGCAGACTTTGTGGCAAAATGATGCGACCCCCTTATGAAATTTTCAATTTTTTCACATATTATAACACATTTTGCCACAACTTTAAAACTGATTTATATTGGAGTTATTGGCCAAAAGAAGTGCCCCGCCAAAAATTTAGACCTTTCTAAGAAAATTTTTTTTGAGGCAGACTTTGTGGCAAAATAATGCGACTTTCTTATGTAATTCTAATTTTTAAAATTTTTTCACATATGATAACACGTTTTGCTATAACTTTGAAACTCTTTTATTTTGGAGTTATTGGCCAAAAGAAGTGCCTTGCCAAAAAGTAAGACATTTCTAAGAACATTTTTTTGAGGCAGATTTTGTGGCAAAATTTGCGACCCTCTTATGAAATTTTCAATTTTTTCACATATTATAACACATTTTGCCACAACTTTAAAACTGATTTATATTGGAGTTATTGGCCAAAAGAAGTGCCCTGCCAAAAATTTAGACCTTTCTAAGAAAATTTTTTTTGAGGCAGACTTTGTGGCAAACAAATTTGACCCCCTTATGTAATTCTAATTTTTTTCAATTTTTTCACATATTATAACACGTTTTGCTATAACTTTGAAACTGTTTTATTTTGGAGTTATTGGCCAAAAGAAGTGCCATGCCAAAAAGTAAGACATTTCTAAGAAAATTTTTTTGAGGCAGATTTTGTGGCAAAATGACGCGACCCCCTTATGAAATTTTAAATTTTTTCACATATTATAACACATTTTGCCATAACTTTAAAACTGATTTATTTTCGAGTTATTGGCCAAAAGAAGTGCCCTGCCAAAAAGTAAGACATTTCTAAGAAAATTTTTTTGAGGCAGATTTTGTGGCAAAATGACGCGACCCCCTTATGAAATTTTAAATTTTTTCACATATTATAACACATTTTGCCATAACTTTAAAACTGATTTATTTTCGAGTTATTGGCCAAAAGAAGTGCCCTGCCAAAAATTTAGACTTTGCTAAGAAAATTTTATTGAAGCAGATTTTGCGACAAAATGATGCGACCCCCTTATGAAATTTTTAATTTTTTCACATTTTATAATACATTTTGCTATAACTTTGAAACTGATTTATTTTGGAGTTATTGGCCAAAAGAAGTGCCTTGCCAAAAAGTAAGACATTTCTAAGAAAAATGTTTGAGGCAGATTTTGTGGCAAAATTTGAGGCCCTCTTATGAAATTTTAAATTTTTTCACATATTATAACCCATTTTGCTATAAATTTGAAACTGATTTATTTTGGAGTTATCTGTAAAAAGAAGTGCCTTGCCAAAAAGTAAGACATTTCTAAGAAAATATTTTTGAGGCAGACTTTGTGGCAAAATAATGCGACCCCCTTATGTAATTCTAATTTTTTCAATTTTTTCACATATTATAACACGTTTTGCTATAACTTTGAAACTGATTTATTTTGGTGTTATTGGCCAAAAAAAGTGCCCTGCCAAAAATTTAGACCTTTCTAAGAAATTTTTTTTGAGGCAGAATTTCTGGCAAAATAATGCGACCCCCTTATTTAATTCTCAATTTTTCACTCATTACAACACATTTTGCTATAACTTTGAAACTGATTTATTTTGGAGTTATTGGCCATTTAAAACTGATTAATATTGGAGTTATTGGCCAAAAGAAATGCCCTGCTAAAAAGTAAGACATTTTTAAGAAAATTTTTTTGAGGCAGATTTTGTGGCAAAATGATGCGACCCCCTTATGAAATTTTCAATTTGTTCACATTTTATAACACATTTTGCCATAACTTGAAAACTGATTTATATTGGAGTTATTGGCCAAAAGAAGTGCTCTGCCAAAAATTTAGACGTTTCTCTGAAAATTTTTTTGAGGTAGATTTTGTGGCACAATGATGCGACCCCCTTATATAATTTTCAATTTTCCAATTTTTTGTCATATTATAACACATTTTGCTATAAATTTGAAACTGAATTATTTTGGAGTTATTGGCCAAAAGAAGTGCCTTGCCAAAAAGTAAGACATTTCTAAGAAAATATTTTTGAGGCAGACTTTGTGGCAAAATAATGCGACCCCCTTATGTAATTCTAATTTTTTCAATTTTTTCACATATTATAACACGTTTTGCTATAACTTTGAAACTGATTTATTTTGGTGTTATTGGCCAAAAAAAGTGCCCTGCCAAAAATTTAGACCTTTCTAAGAAATTTTTTTTGAGGCAGAATTTCTGGCAAAATAATGCGACCCCCTTATTTAATTCTCAATTTTTCACTCATTACAACACATTTTGCTATAACTTTGAAACTGATTTATTTTGGAGTTATTGGCCATTTAAAACTGATTAATATTGGAGTTATTGGCCAAAAGAAATGCCCTGCTAAAAAGTAAGACATTTTTAAGAAAATTTTTTTGAGGCAGATTTTGTGGCAAAATGATGCGACCCCCTTATGAAATTTTCAATTTGTTCACATTTTATAACACATTTTGCCATAACTTTAAAACTGATTTATTTTGGAGTTATTGGCCAAAAAAAGTGCCCTGCCAAAAATTTTGACGTTTCTAAGAAAATTTTTTTGAGGCAGATTTTGTGGCAAAATGATGCGACCCCCTTATGAAATTCTCAATTTTTTCACATATTATAACACATTTTGCCATAACTTTAAAACTGATTTATATTGGAGTTATTGGCCAAAAGAAGTGCCCTGCCAAAAATTTAGACCTTTCTAAGAAAATTTTTTTGAGGCAGACTTTGTGGCAAAATAATGCGACCCCCTTATGTAATTCTCAATTTTTCAATTTTTTCACATATTATAACACGTTTTGCTATAAATTTGAAACTGAATTATTTTGGAGTTATTGGCCAAAAGAAGTGCCTTGCCAAAAAGTAAGACATTTCTAAGAAAATGTTTTTGAGGCAGACTTTGTGGCAAAATTTGCGACCTTCTTATGAAATTTGAAATATTTTCACATATTATAACACATTTTGCTATAAATTTGAAACTGATTTATTTTGGAGTTATTGGCCAAAAGAAGTGCCTTGAAAAAAGGTAAGAAATTTCTAAGAAAATTTTTTTTGAGGCAGTCTTTGTGGCGAAATAATGCGACCCCCTTATGTAATTCTCATTTTTTCAAATTTTTTCTCATATTATAACACGTTTTGCTATAACTTTAAACTGATTTATTTTGGAGTTATTGGCCAAAAGAAGTGACTTGCCAAAAAGTAAGACATTTCTAAGAAAATTTTTTTGAGGCAGACTTTGTGGCAAATTGATGCGACCCCCTTATGAAATTTTAAATTTTTTCACATATAACACATTTTGCCACAACTTTAAAACTGATTTATATTGGAGTTATTGGCCAAAAGAAGTGCCCTGCCAAGAATTTAGACCTTTCTAAGAAAATTTTTTTGAGCCAGACTTTGTGGCAAAATAATGCGACCTCTTATGTAATTCTAATTTTTTCAATTTTTTCACATATTATAACACGTTTTGCTATAAATTTGAAACTGCTTTATTTTGGAGTTACTGGCCGAAAGAAGTGCCTTGCCAAAAAGTAAGACATTTATAAGAAAATTTTATTGAAGCAGATTTTGCGGCAAAATGGTTGCGAACCCCTTATGAAATTTTTAATTTTTTCACATATTATAACATATTTTGCTATAACTTTGAAAATGATTTATTTTGGAGTTATTGGCAAAAAAATGCCCTGCCAAAAATTTAGACCTTTCTAAGAAAATTTTTTTGAGGCAGACTTTGTGGCAAAATAATGCGACCCCCTTATGTAAATCTCAATTTTTCAATTTTTTCACATATTATAACACGTTTTGCTATAAATTTGAAACTGAATTATTTTGGAGTTATTGGCCAAATGAAGTGCCTTGCCAAAAAGTAAGACATTTCTAAGAAAATTTTTTTGAGGCAGACTTTGTGGAAAAATTTGCGACCCTCTTATGAAATTTTAAATATTTTCACATATTATAACACATTTTGCTATAAATTTGAAACTGATTTATTTTGGAGTTATTGGCCAAAAGAAGGGACTTGCCAAAAAGTAAGACATTTCTAAGAGAATTTTTTTTGAGGCAGTCTTTGTTGCGAAATAATGCGATCCCCTTATGTAATTCTCATTTTTTAAATTTTTTCTCATATTATAACACGTTTTGCTATAACTTTAAACTGATTTATTTTGGAGTTATTGGCCAAAAGAAGTGACTTGCCAAAAAGTAAGACATTTCTAAGAAAATTTTTTTGAGGCAGACTTTGTGGCGAAATAATGCGACCCCCTTATGTAATTCTCGTTTTTTCAATTTTTTCACATATTATAACACGTTTTGCTATAAATTTGAAGCTGATTTATTTTGGAGTTATTGGCCAAAAGAAGTGCCTTGCCAAAAAGCAGATTTTGCGGCAAAATGATGCGACCCCCTTATGAAATTTTTGATTTTTTCACATATATCATATTTTGCTATAACTTTGAAACTGATTTATTTTGAAGTTATTGGCCAAAAGAAGTGCCCTGCCAAAAATTTAGACTTTTCTAAGAAAATTTTATTGAAGCAGATTTTGCGACAAAATGATGCGACCCCTTATGAAATTTTCAATTTTTTCACATATTATAACACATTTTGCTATAACTTTGAAACTGATTTATTTTGGAGTTATTGGCCAAAAGAAGTGCCCTGCCAAAAATTTTGACATATCTAAGAAAATTTTTTTGAGGCAGACTTTGTGGCGAAATAATGCGACCCCCTTATGTAATTCTCATTTATTCAATTTTTTCACATATTATAATACGTTTTGCTATAAATTTGAAACTGATTTATTTTGGAGTTATTGGCCAAAAGAAGTGACTTGCCAAAAAGTAAGACATTTCTAAGAGAATTTTTTTTGAGGCAGTCTTTGTTGCGAAATAAAAATTTTTTCACATATAACACATTTTGCCACAACTTTAAAACTGATTTATATTGGAGTTATTGGCCAAAAGAAGTGCCCTGCCAAGAATTTAGACCTTTCTAAGAAAATTTTTTGAGCCAGACTTTGTGGCAAAATAATGCGACCTCTTATGTAATTCTAATTTTTTCAATTTTTTCACATATTATAACACGTTTTGCTATAAATTTGAAACTGCTTTATTTTGGAGTTACTGGCCGAAAGAAGTGCCTTGCCAAAAAGTAAGACATTTATAAGAAAATTTTATTGAAGCAGATTTTGCGGCAAAATGGTTGCGACCCCCTTATGAAATTTTTAATTTTTTCACATATTATAACATATTTTGCTATAACTTTGAAAATGATTTATTTTGGAGTTATTGGCAAAAAAATGCCCTGCCAAAAACTTAGACCTTTCTAAGAAAATTTTTTTGAGGCAGACTTTGTGGCAAAATAATGCGACCCCCTTATGTAAATCTCAATTTTTCAATTTTTTCACATATTATAACACGTTTTGCTATAAATTTGAAACTGAATTATTTTGGAGTTATTGGCCAAAAGAAGTGCCTTGCCAAAAAGTAAGACATTTCTAAGAAAATTTTTTTGAGGCAGACTTTGTGGAAAAATTTGCGACCCTCTTATGAAATTTTAAATATTTTCACATATTATAACACATTTTGCTATAAATTTGAAACTGATTTATTTTGGAGTTATTGGCCAAAAGAAGTGACTTGCCAAAAAGTAAGACATTTCTAAGAGAATTTTTTTTGAGGCAGTCTTTGTTGCGAAATAATGCGATCCCCTTATGTAATTCTCATTTTTTAAATTTTTTCTCATATTATAACACGTTTTGCTATAACTTTAAACTGATTTATTTTGGAGTTATTGGCCAAAAGAAGTGACTTGCCAAAAAGTAAGACATTTCTAAGAAAATTTTTTTGAGGCAGACTTTGTGGCGAAATAATGCGACCCCCTTATGTAATTCTCATTTTTTCAATTTTTTCACATATTATAACACGTTTTGCTATAAATTTGAAGCTGATTTATTTTGGAGTTATTGGCCAAAAGAAGTGCCTTGCCAAAAAGCAGATTTTGCGGCAAAATGATGCGACCCCCTTATGAAATTTTTGATTTTTTCACATATATCATATTTTGCTATAACTTTGAAACTGATTTATTTTGAAGTTATTGGCCAAAAGAAGTGCCCTGCCAAAAATTTAGACTTTTCTAAGAAAATTTTATTGAAGCAGATTTTGCGACAAAATGATGCGACCCCTTATGAAATTTTCAATTTTTTCACATATTATAACACATTTTGCTATAACTTTGAAACTGATTTATTTTGGAGTTATTGGCCAAAAGAAGTGCCCTGCCAAAAATTTTGACATATCTAAGAAAATTTTTTTGAGGCAGACTTTGTGGCGAAATAATGCGACCCCCTTATGTAATTCTCATTTATTCAATTTTTTCACATATTATAATACGTTTTGCTATAAATTTGAAACTGATTTATTTTGGAGTTATTGGCCAAAAGAAGTGACTTGCCAAAAAGTAAGACATTTCTAAGAGAATTTTTTTTGAGGCAGTCTTTGTTGCGAAATAATGCGATCCCCTTATGTAATTCTCATTTTTTAAATTTTTTCTCATATTATAACACGTTTTGCTATAACTTTAAACTGATTTATTTTGGAGTTATTGGCCAAAAGAAGTGACTTGCCAAAAAGTAAGACATTTCTAAGAAAATTTTTTTGAGGCAGACTTTGTGGCAAATTGATGCGACCCCCTTATGAAATTTTAAATTTTTTCACATATAACACATTTTGCCACAACTTTAAAACTGATTTATATTGGAGTTATTGGCCAAAAGAAGTGCCCTGCCAAGAATTTAGACCTTTCTAAGAAAATTTTTTTGAGCCAGACTTTGTGGCAAAATAATGCGACCTCTTATGTAATTCTAATTTTTTCAATTTTTTCACATATTATAACACGTTTTGCTATAAATTTGAAACTGCTTTATTTTGGAGTTACTGGCCGAAAGAAGTGCCTTGCCAAAAAGTAAGACATTTATAAGAAAATTTTATTGAAGCAGATTTTGCGGCAAAATGGTTGCGACCCCCTTATGAAATTTTTAATTTTTTCACATATTATAACATATTTTGCTATAACTTTGAAAATGATTTATTTTGGATTTATTGGCAAAAAAATGCCCTGCCAAAAATTTAGACCTTTCTAAGAAAATTTTTTTGAGGCAGACTTTGTGGCAAAATAATGCGACCCCCTTATGTAAATCTCAATTTTTTCACATATTATAACACGTTTTGCTATAAATTTGAAACTGAATTATTTTGGAGTTATTGGCCAAAAGAAGTGCCTTGCCAAAAAGTAAGACATTTCTAAGAAAATTTTTTTGAGGCAGACTTTGTGGAAAAATTTGCGACCCTCTTATGAAATTTTAAATATTTTCACATATTATAACACATTTTGCTATAAATTTGAAACTGATTTATTTTGGAGTTATTGGCCAAAAGAAGTGACTTGCCAAAAAGTAAGACATTTCTAAGAGAATTTTTTTTGAGGCAGTCTTTGTTGCGAAATAATGCGATCCCCTTATGTAATTCTCATTTTTTAAATTTTTTCTCATATTATAACACGTTTTGCTATAACTTTAAACTGATTTATTTTGGAGTTATTGGCCAAAAGAAGTGACTTGCCGAAAAGTAAGACATTTCTAAGAAAATTTTTTTGAGGCAGACTTTGTGGCGAAATAATGCGACCCCCTTATGTAATTCTCATTTTTTCAATTTTTTCACATATTATAACACGTTTTGCTATAAATTTGAAGCTGATTTATTTTGGAGTTATTGGCCAAAAGAAGTGCCTTGCCAAAAAGCAGATTTTGCGGCAAAATGATGCGACCCCCTTATGAAATTTTTGATTTTTTCACATATATCATATTTTGCTATAACTTTGAAACTGATTTATTTTGAAGTTATTAGCCAAAAGAAGTGCCCTGCCAAAAATTTAGACTTTTCTAAGAAAATTTTATTGAAGCAGATTTTGCGACAAAATGATGCGACCCCTTATGAAATTTTCAATTTTTTCACATATTATAACACATTTTGCTATAACTTTGAAACTGATTTATTTTAGAGTTATTGGCCAAAAGAAGTGCCCTGCCAAAAATTTTGACATATCTAAGAAAATTTTTTTGAGGCAGACTTTGTGGCGAAATAATGCGACCCCCTTATGTAATTCTCATTTATTCAATTTTTTCACATATTATAATACGTTTTGCTATAAATTTGAAACTGATTTATTTTGGAGTTATTGGCCAAAAAAAGTGACTTGCCAAAAAGTAAGACATTCCTAAGAAAATTTTTTTGAGGCAGACTTTGTGGCAAAATGATGCGACCCCCTTATGAAATTTTCAATTTTTTCACATATTATAACACATTTTGCCACAACTTTAAAACTGATTTATATTGGAGTTATTGGCCAAAAGAAGTGCCCTGCCAAAAATTTAGACCTTTCTAAGAAAATTTTTTTGAGCCAGACTTTGTGGCAAAATAATGCGACTTCCTTATGTAATTCTCATTTTTTCAATTTTTTCACATATTATAACACGTTTTGCTATAACTTTGAAACTGATTTATTTTGGAGCTATTGGCCAAAAGAAGTGACTTGCCACAAAGTAAGACATTTCTAAGAAAATTTTTTTGAGGCAGACTTTGTGGCAAAATGATGCGACCCCCTTATGAAATTTTCAATTTTTTCACATATTATAACACATTTTGCCACAACTTTAAAACTGATTTATATTGGAGTTATTGGCCAAAAGAAGTGCCTTGCCAAAAAGTAAGACATTTCTAAGAAAATTTTTTTGAGGCAGTCTTTGTGGCGAAATAATGCGACCTCCTTATGTAATTCTCATTTTTTAGATTTTTTCTCATATTATAACACGTTTTGCTATAACTTTGAAATTGATTTATTTTGGAGTTATTGGCCAAAAGAAGTGCCTTGCCAAAAAGTAAGACAATTCTAAGAACATTTTTTTGAGGCAGATTTTGTGGCAAAATTTGCGACCCTCTTGTGAAATTTTAAATTTTTTCACATATTATAACACATTTTGCTATAAATTTGAAACTGATTTATTTTGGAGTTATTGGCCAAAAGAAGTGCCTTGCCAAAAAGAAAGACATTTCTAAGAAAATTTTTTTGAGGCAGACTTTGTGGCGAAATAATGCGGCCCCTTTATGTAATTCAAATTTTTTCAATTTTTTCACATACTATAACACGTTTTGCTATAACTTTGAAACTGATTTATTTTGGAGTTATTGGCCAAAAGAAGTGCCTTGCCAAAAAGTAAGACATTTCTAAGAAAATTTTTTTGAGGCAGACTTTGTGGCAAAATGATGCGATCCCCTTATGAAATTTTCAATTTTTTCACATATTATAACACATTTTGCCACAACTTTAAAACTGATTTATATTGGAGTTCTTGGCCAAAAGAAGTGCCCTGCCAAAAATTTAGACCTTTCTAAGAAAATTTGTTTGAGGCAGACTTTGTGGCAAAATAATGCGACCCCTTTATGTAATTCTTATATTTTCAATTTTTTCTCATATTATAACACGTTTTGCTATAACTTTGAAATTGATTTATTTTGGAGTTATTGGCCAAAAGAAGTGACTTGCCAAAAAGTAAGACATTTCTAAGAAAAATTTTTTGAGGCAGGCTTTGTGGCAAAATGATGCGACCCACTTATGAAATTTTCAATTTTTTCACATATTATAACACATTTTGCCACAGCTTTAAAACTGATTTATATTGGAGTTCTTGGCCAAAAGAAGTGCCCTGCCAAAAATTTAGACCTTTCTAAGAAAATTTGTTTGAGGCAGAATTTGTGGCAAAATAATGCGACCCCCTTATGTAATTCTAATTTTTTCAATTTTTTCACATATTATAACACGTTTTGCTATAAGCTTGAAACTGATTTATTTTGGAGTTATTGGCCAAAAGAAGTGCCTTGCCAAAAAGTAGGACAATTCTAAGAAAATTTTTTTGAGGCAGATTTTGTGGCAAAATTTGCGACCCTCTTGTGAAATTTTAAATTTTTTCACATATTATAACACATTTTGCTATAAATTTGAAACTGTTTTATTTTGGAGTTATTGGCCAAAAGAAGTGCCTTTCCAAACAGTAAGACATTTCTAAGAAAATTTTTTTGAGGCAGATTTTGTGGCAAAATGATGCGACTCCCTTATTTAATTTAAAATTTTTCAATTTCTTCACACATTATAACGCATTTTGCTATAACTTTGAAACTGATTTATTTTGGAGTTACTGGCCAAAAGAAGTGCTCTGCCAAAAATTTTGACGTTTCTAAGTAAAAATCTTTTGAGGCAGATTTTGTGGCAAAATGTTGCGACCCTCTTATGAAATTTTAAATTTTTCACATATTATAACACATTTTGCTATAAATTTTAAACCGATTTATTTTGGAGTTATTGGCCAAAAGAAGTGCCTTGCCAAAAAGTAAGACATTTCTAAGAAAATTTTTTTTAGGCAGACTTTGTGGCAAAATAATGCGACCTCTTATGTAATTCTAATTTTTTCAATTTTTTCACATATTATAACACGTTTTGCTATAACTTTGAAACTGTTTTATTTTGGAGTTATTGGCCAAAAGAAGTGCCTTTCCAAACAGTAAGACATTTCTAAGAAAATTTTTTTGAGGCAGGTTTTGTGGCAAAATGATGCGACTCCCTTATGAAATTTTTAATTTTTTCACATATTATAGCACATTTTGCGATAACTTTAAAACTAATTTATGTTGGAGTTATTGGCTAAAAGAAGTGCCCTGCCAAAAATTTTGTCCTTTCTAAGAAAATTTTTTTGAGGCAGACTTTGTGGCAAAATAATGCGACCCCCTTTTTTTGAGGCAGATTTTGTGGCAAAATTTGCGACCCTCTTATGAAATTTTAAATTTTTTCACATATTATAACACATTTTGCCACAACTTTAAAAATGATTTATATTGGAGTTATTGGCCAAAAGAAGTGTCCTGCCAAAAATTTAGACCTTTCTAAGAAAATTTTTTTTGAGGCAGACTTTGAGCCAAAATGATGCGACCCCCTTATGAAATTTTCAATTTTTTCACATATTATAACACATTTTGCCACAACTTTAAAACTGATTTGTATTGGAGTTATTGGCCAAAAGAAGTGCCCTGCCAAAAATTTAGACCTTTCTAAGAAAATTTTTTTGAGCCAGACTTTGTGGCAAAATGATGCGACCCCCTTATGAAATTTTCAATTTTTTCACATATTATAACACATTTTGCCACAACTTTAAAACTGATTTATATTGGAGTTATTGGCCAAAAGAAGTGCCCTGCCAAAAATTTAGACCTTTCTAAGAAAATTTTTTTGAGGCAGACTTTGTGGCAAAATGATGCGACCCCCTTAAGAAATTTAAAATTTTTTCTCATATTATAACACATTTTGCCACAACTTTAAAACTGATTTATATTGAAGTTATTGGCCAAAAGAAGTGCCCTGCCAAAAATTTAGACCTTTCTAAGAAAATTTTTTTGAGCCAGACTTTGTGGCAAAATAATGCGACTTCCTTAAGTAATTCTCATTTTTTCAATTTTTTCACATATTATAACACGTTTTGCTATAACTTTGAAACTGATTTATTTTGGAGCTATTGGCCAAAAGAAGTGCCTTGCCAAAAAGTAAGACATTTCTAAGAAAATTTTTTTTGAGGCAGTCTTTGTGGCGAAATAATGCGACCCCCTTATGTAATTCTCATTTTTTCAATTTTTTCTCATACTATAACACGTTTTGCTATAACTTTGAAATTGATTTATTTTGGAGTTATTGGCCAAAAGAAGTGCGCTGCCAAAAATTTAGACATTTCTAAGAAAATTTTTTTGAGGCAGACTTTGTGGCGAAATAATGCGACCCCCTTATGTAATTCTCATTTTTTAAATTTTTTCACATATTATAACACGTTTTGCTATAAATTTGAGACTGATTTATTTTATAGTTATTGGCCAAAAGAAGTGCCATGCCAAAAAGTAAGACATTTCTAAGAAAAATTTTTGAGGCAGATTTTGTGGCAAAATTTGAGGCCCTCTTATGAAATTTTAAATTTTTCATATATTATAACCCATTTTGCTATAAATTTGAAACTGATTTATTTTGGAGTTATTGGAAAAAAGAAGTGCCTTGCCAAAAAGTAAGACATTTCTAAGAAAATATTTTTGAGGCAGACTTTGTGGCAAAATAATGCAACCCCCGTATGTAATTCTAATTTTTTCAATTTTTTCACATATTATAACACGTTTTGCTATAACTTTAAAACTGATTTATTTTGGAGTTACTGGCCAAAAGAAGTGCTCTGCCAAAAATTTTGACGTTTCTAAGTAAAAATCTTTTGAGGCAGATTTTGTGGCAAAATGTTGCGACCCTCTTATGAAATTTAAAATTTTTCACATATTATAACTCATTTTGCTATAAATTTTAAACTGATTTATTTTGGAGTTATTGGCCAAAAGAAGTGCCTTGCCAAAAAGTAAGACATTTCTAAGAAAATTTTTTTTAGGCAGACTTTGTGGCAAAATAATGCGACCTTTTATGTAATTCTCATTTTTTAAATTTTTTCACTTATTATAACACGTTTTGCTATAACTTTGAAACTGTTTTATTTTGGAGTTATTGGCCAAAAGAAGTGCCTTTCCAAACAGTAAGATATTTCTAAGAAAATTTTTTTTAAAGCAGATTTTGTGGCAAAATGATGCGACTCCCTTATGAAATTTTTAAATTTTTCACATATTATAGCACATTTTGCCATAACTTTAAAACTAATTTATGTTGGAGTTATTGGCTAAAAGAAGTGCCCTGCCAAAAATTTAGACCTTTCTAAGAAAATTTTTTTGAGGCAGACTTTGTGGCAAAATAAAGCGACCCCCTTTTTTTGAGGCAGATTTTGTGGCAAAATTTGCGACCCTCTTATGAAATTTTAAATTTTTTCACATATTATAACACATTTTGCCACAACTTTAAAACTGATTTATATTGGAGTTATTGGCCAAAAGAAGTGCCCTGCAAAAAATTTAGACCTTTCTAAGAAAATTTTTTTGAGGCAGACTTTGTGGCAAAATGATGCGACCCCCTTATGAAATTTTCAATTTTTTCACATATTATAACACATTTTGCCACAACTTTAAAACTGATTTATGTTGGAGTTATTGGCCAAAAGAAGTGCCCTGCCAAAAATTTAGACCTTTCTAAGAAAATTTTTTTGAGCCAGACTTTGTGGCAAAATGATGCGACCCCCTTATGAAATTTTCAATTTTTTAACATATTATAACACATTTTGCCACAACTTTAAAACTGATTTATATTGGAGTTATTGGCCAAAAGAAGTGCCCTGCCAAAAATTTAGACCTTTCTAAGAAAATTTTTTTGAGGCAGACTTTGTGGCAAAATTATGCGACCCCCTTATGAAATTTTCAATTTTTTCACATATTATAACACATTTTGCCACAACTTTAAAACTGATTTATATTGGAGTTATTGGCCAAAAGAAGTGCCCTGCCAAAAATGTAGACCTTTCTAAGAAAATTTTTTTGAGCCAGACTTTGTGGCAAAATAATGCGACTTCCTTATGTAATTCTCATTTTTTCAATTTTTTCACATATTATAACACGTTTTGCTATAACTTTGAAAGTGATTTATTTTGGAGTTATTGGCCAAAAGAAGTGACTTGCCAAAAAGTAAGACATTTCTAAGAAAATTTTTTTGAGGCAGACTTTGTGGCAAAATGATGCGACCCACTTATGAAATTTTCAATTTTTTTCACATATTATAACACATTTTGCCACAACTTTAAAACTGATTTATATTGGAGTTCTTGGCCAAAAGAAGTGCCCTGCCAAAAATTTAGACCTTTCTAAGAAAATTTTTTTGAGGCAGACTTTGTGGCAAAATAATGCGACCCCCTTATGTAATTCTAATTTTTTCAATTTTTTCACATATTATAACACGTTTTGCTATAAGCTTGAAACTGATTTATTTTGGAGTTATTGGCCAAAAGAAGTGCCTTGCCAAAAAGTAAGACAATTCTAAGAAAATTTTTTTGAGGCAGATTTTTTGGCAAAATTTGCGACCCTCTTGTGAAATTTTAAATTTGTTCACATATTATAACACATTTTGCTATAAATTTGAAACTGTTTTATTTTGGAGTTATTGGCCAAAAGAAGTGCCTTTCCAAACAGTAAGACATTTCTAAGAAAATTTTTTTGAGGCAGATTTTGTGGCAAAATGATGCGACTCCCTTATTTAATTTGAAATTTTTCAATTTCTTCACACATTATAACGCATTTTGCTATAACTTTGAAACTGATTTATTTTGGAGTTACTGGCCAAAAGAAGTGCTCTGCCAAAAATTTTGACGTTTCTAAGTAAAAATCTTTTGAGGCAGATTTTGTGGCAAAATGTTGCGACCCTCTTATGAAATTTTAAATTTTTCACATATTATAACACATTTTGCTATAAATTTTAAACAGATTTATTTTGGAGTTATTGGCCAAAAGAAGTGCCTTGCCAAAAAGTAAGATTTTTCTAAGAAAATTTTTTTAGGCAGACTTTGTGGCAAAATAATGCGACCTCTTATGTAATTCTAATTTTTTCAATTTTTTCACATATTATAACACGTTTTGCTATAACTTTGAAACTGTTTTATTTTGGAGTTATTGGCCAAAAGAAGTGCCTTTCCAAACAGTAAGACATTTCTAAGAAAATTTTTTTGAGGCAGGTTTTGTGGCAAAATGATGCGACTCCCTTATGAAATTTTTAATTTTTTCACATATTATAGCACATTTTGCCATAACTTTAAAACTAATTTATGTTGGAGTTATTGGCTAAAAGAAGTGCCCTGCCAAAAATTTTGTCCTTTCTAAGAAAATTTTTTTGAGGCAGACTTTGTGGCAAAATAATGCGACCCCCTTTTTTTGAGGCAGATTTTGTGGCAAAATTTGCGACCCTCTTATGAAATTTTAAATTTTTTCACATATTATAACACATTTTGCCACAACTTTAAAACTGATTTATATTGGAGTTATTGGCCAAAAGAAGTGTCCTGCCAAAAATTTAGACCTTTCTAAGAAAATTTTTTTGAGGCAGACTTTGAGGCAAAATGATGCGACCCCCTTATGAAATTTTCAATTTTTTCACATATTATAACACATTTTGCCACAACTTTAAAACTGATTTGTATTGGAGTTATTGGCCAAAAGAAGTGCCCTGCCAAAAATTTAGACCTTTCTAAGAAAATTTTTTTGAGCCAGACTTTGTGGCAAAATGATGCGACCCCCTTATGAAATTTTCAATTTTTTCACATATTATAACACATTTTGCCACAACTTTAAAACTGATTTATATTGGAGTTATTGGCCAAAAGAAGTGCCCTGCCAAAAATTTAGACCTTTCTAAGAAAATTTTTTTGAGGCAGACTTTGTGGCAAAATGATGCGACCCCCTTAAGAAATTTAAAATTTTTTCACATATTATAACACATTTTGCCACAACTTTAAAACTGATTTATATTGGAGTTATTGGCCAAAAGAAGTGCCCTGCCAAAAATTTAGACCTTTCTAAGAAAATTTTTTTGAGCCAGACTTTGTAGCAAAATAATGCGACTTCCTTAAGTAATTCTCATTTTTTCAATTTTTTCACATATTATAACACGTTTTGCTATAACTTTGAAACTGATTTATTTTGGAGCTATTGGCCAAAAGAAGTGCCTTGCCAAAAAGTAAGACATTTCTAAGAAAATTTTTTTTGAGGCAGTCTTTGTGGCGAAATAATGCGACCCCCTTATGTAATTCTCATTTTTTCAATTTTTTCTCATACTATAACACGTTTTGCTATAACTTTGAAATTGATTTATTTTGGAGTTATTGGCCAAAAGAAGTGCGCTGCCAAAAATTTAGACATTTCTAAGAAAATTTTTTTGAGGCAGACTTTGTGGCGAAATAATGCGACCCCCTTATTTAATTCTCATTTTTTAAATTTTTTCACATATTATAACACGCTTTGCTATAAATTTGAGACTGATTTATTTTATAGTTATTGGCCAAAAGAAGTGCCATGCCAAAAAGTAAGACATTTCTAAGAAAAATTTTTGAGGCAGATTTTGTGGCAAAATTTGAGGCCCTCTTATGAAATTTAAAATTTTTCACATATTATAACCCATTTTGCTATAAATTTGAAACTGATTTATTTTGGAGTTATTGGAAAAAAGAAGTGCCTTGCCAAAAAGTAAGACATTTCTAAGAAAATATTTTTGAGGCAGACTTTGTGGCAAAATAATGCAACCCCCGTATGTAATTCTAATTTTTTCAATTTTTTCACATATTATAACACGTTTTGCTATAACTTTGAAACTGATTTATTTTGGAGTTACTGGCCAAAAGAAGTGCTCTGCCAAAAATTTTGACGTTTCTAAGTAAAAATCTTTTGAGGCAGATTTTGTGGCAAAATGTTGCGACCCTCTTATGAAATTTAAAATTTTTCACATATTATAACTCATTTTGCTATAAATTTTAAACTGATTTATTTTGGAGTTATTGGCCAAAAGAAGTGCCTTGCCAAAAAGTAAGACATTTCTAAGAAAATTTTTTTTAGGCAGACTTTGTGGCAAAATAATGCGACCTTTTATGTAAATCTCATTTTTTCAATTTTTTCACTTATTATAACACGTTTTGCTATAACTTTGAAACTGTTTTATTTTGGAGTTATTGGCCAAAAGAAGTGCCTTTCCAAACAGTAAGATATTTCTAAGAAAATTTTTTTTAAAGCAGATTTTGTGGCAAAATGATGCGACTCCCTTATGAAATTTTTAAATTTTTCACATATTATAGCACATTTTGCCATAACTTTAAAACTAATTTATGTTGGAGTTATTGGCTAAAAGAAGTGCCCTGCCAAAAATTTAGACCTTTCTAAGAAAATTTTTTTGAGGCAGACTTTGTGGCAAAATAATGCGACCCCCTTTTTTTGAGGCAGATTTTGTGGCAAAATTTGCGACCCTCTTATGAAATTTTAAATTTTTTCACATATTATAACACATTTTGCCACAACTTTAAAACTGATTTATATTGGAGTTATTGGCCAAAAGAAGTGCCCTGCAAAAAATTTAGACCTTTCTAAGAAAATTTTTTTGAGGCAGACTTTGCGGCAAAATGATGCGACCCCCTTATGAAATTTTAAATTTTTTCACATATTATAACACATTTTGCCACAACTTTAAAACTGATTTATGTTGGAGTTATTGGCCAAAAGAAGTGCCCTGCCAAAAATTTAGACCTTTCTAAGAAAATTTTTTTGAGCCAGACTTTGTGGCAAAATGATGCGACCCCCTTATGAAATTTTCAATTTTTTAACATATTATAACACATTTTGCCACAACTTTAAAACTGATTTATATTGGAGTTATTGGCCAAAAGAAGTGCCCTGCCAAAAATTTAGACCTTTCTAAGAAAATTTTTTTGAGGCAGACTTTGCGGCAAAATGATGCGACCCCCTTATGAAATTTTCAATTTTTTCACATATTATAACACATTTTGCCACAACTTTAAAACTGATTTATATTGGAGTTATTGGCCAAAAGAAGTGCCCTGCCAAAAATGTAGACCTTTCTAAGAAAATTTTTTTGAGCCAGACTTTGTGGCAAAATGATGCGACCCCCTTAAGAAATTTAAAATTTTTTTACATATTATAACACATTTTGCCACAACTTTAAAACTGATTTATATTGGAGTTATTGGCCAAAAGAAGTGCCCTGCCAAAAATTTAGACCTTTCTAAGAAAATTTTTTTGAGCCAGACTTTGTGGCAAAATAATGCGACTTCCTTAAGTAATTCTCATTTTTTCAATTTTTTCACATATTATAACACGTTTTGCTATAACTTTGAAACTGATTTATTTTGGAGCTATTGGCCAAAAGAAGTGCCTTGCCAAAAATTTAGACATTTCTAAGAAAATTTTTTTTGAGGCAGTCTTTGTGGCGAAATAATGCGACCCCCTTATGTAATTCTCATTTTTTCAATTTTTTCTCATACTATAACACGTTTTGCTATAACTTTGAAATTGATTTATTTTGGAGTTATTGGCCAAAAGAAGTGCGCTGCCAAAAATTTAGACATTTCTAAGAAAATTTTTTTGAGGCAGACTTTGTGGCGAAATAATGCGACCCCCTTATGTAATTCTCATTTTTTAAATTTTTTCACATATTATAACACGTTTTGCTATAAATTTGAGACTGATTCATTTTATAGTTATTGGCCAAAAAAAGTGCCATGCCAAAAAGTAAGACATTTCTAAGAAAAATTTTTGAGGCAGATTTTGTGGCAAAATTTGAGGCCCTCTTATGAAATTTTAAATTTTTCACATATTATAACCCATTTTGCTATAAATTTGAAACTGATATATTTTGGAGTTATTGGAAAAAAGAAGTGCCTTGCCAAAAAGTAAGACATTTCTAAGAAAATATTTTTGAGGCAGACTTTGTGGCAAAATAATGCAACCCCCGTATGTAATTCTAATTTTTTAAATTTTTTCACATATTATAACACGTTTTGCTATAACTTTGAAACTGATTTATTTTGGAGTTACTGGCCAAAAGAAGTGCTCTGCCAAAAATTTTGACGTTTCTAAGTAAAAATCTTTTGAGGCAGATTTTGTGGCAAAATGTTGCGACCCTCTTATGAAATTTTAAATTTTTCACATATTATAACTCATTTTGCTATAAATTTTAAACTGATTTATTTTGGAGTTATTGGCCAAAAGAAGTGCCTTGCCAAAAAGTAAGACATTTCTAAGAAAATTTTTTTTAGGCAGACTTTGTGGCAAAATAATGCGACCTTTTATGTAATTCTCATTTTTTCAATTTTTTCATTTATTATAACACGTTTTGCTATAACTTTGAAACTGTTTTATTTTGGAGTTATTGGCCAAAAGAAGTGCCTTTCCAAACAGTAAGATATTTCTAAGAAAATTTTTTTTAAAGCAGATTTTGTGGCAAAATGATGCGACTCCCTTATGAAATTTTTAAATTTTCCACATATTATAGCACATTTTGCCATAACTTTAAAACTAATTTATGTTGGAGTTATTGGCTAAAAGAAGTGCCCTGCCAAAAATTTTGACCTTTCTAAGAAAATTTTTTTGAGGCAGACTTTGTGGCAAAATAATGCGACCCCCTTTTTTTGAGACAGATTTTGTGGCAAAATTTGCGACCCTCTTATGAAATTTTAAATTTTTTCACATATTATAACACATTTTGCCACAACTTTAAAACTGATTTATATTGGAGTTATTGGCCAAAAGAAGTGCCCTGCAAAAAATTTAGACCTTTCTAAGAAAATTTTTTTGAGGCAGACTTTCTGGCAAAATGATGCGACCCCCTTATGAAATTTTCAATTTTTTCACATATTATAACACATTTTGCCACAACTTTAAAACTGATTTATGTTGGAGTTATTGGCCAAAAGAAGTGCCCTGCCAAAAATTTAGACCTTTCTAAGAAAATTTTTTTGAGCCAGACTTTGTGGCAAAATGATGCGACCCCCTTATGAAATTTTCAATTTTTTAACATATTATAACACATTTTGCCACAACTTTAAAACTGATTTATATTGGAGTTATTGGCCAAAAGAAGTGCCCTGCCAAAAATTTAGACCTTTCTAAGAAAATTTTTTTGAGGCAGACTTTGTGGCAAAATGATGCGACCCCCTTATGAAATTTTCAATTTTTTCACATATTATAACACATTTTGCCACAACTTTAAAACTGATTTATATTGGAGTTATTGGCCAAAAGAAGTGCCCTGCCAAAAATGTAGACCTTTCTAAGAAAATTTTTTTGAGCCAGACTTTGTGGCAAAATAATGCGACTTCCTTATGTAATTCTCATTTTTTCAATTTTTTCACATATTATAACACGTTTTGCTATAACTTTGAAAGTGATTTATTTTGGAGTTATTGGCCAAAAGAAGTGACTTGCCAAAAAGTAAGACATTTCTAAGAAAATTTTTTTGAGGCAGACTTTGTGGCAAAATGATGCGACCCACTTATGAAATTTTCAATTTTTTCACATATTATAACACATTTTGCCACAACTTTAAAACTGATTTATATTGGAGTTCTTGGCCAAAAGAAGTGCCCTGCCAAAAATTTAGACCTTTCTAAGAAAATTTGTTTGAGGCAGACTTTGTGGCAAAATAATGCGACCCCCTTATGTAATTGTAATTTTTTCAATTTTTTCATATATTATAACACGTTTTGCTATAAATTTGAAACTGATTTATTTTGGAGTTATTGGCCAAAAGAAGTGCCTTGCCAAAAAGTAAGACAATTCTAAGAACATTTTTTTGAGGCAGATTTTGTGGCAAAATTTGCGACCCTCTTGTGAAATTTTAAATTTTTTCACATATTATAACACATTTTGCTATAAATTTGAAACTGATTTATTTTGGAGTTATTGGAAAAAAGAAGTGCCTTGCCAAAAAGTAAGACATTTCTAAGAAAATATTTTTGAGGCAGACTTTGTGGCAAAATAATGCAACCCCCGTATGTAATTCTAATTTTTTAAATTTTTTCACATATTATAACACGTTTTGCTATAACTTTGAAACTGATTTATTTTGGAGTTACTGGCCAAAAGAAGTGCTCTGCCAAAAATTTTGACGTTTCTAAGTAAAAATCTTTTGAGGCAGATTTTGTGGCAAAATGTTGCGACCCTCTTATGAAATTTTAAATTTTTCACATATTATAACTCATTTTGCTATAAATTTTAAACTGATTTATTTTGGAGTTATTGGCCAAAAGAAGTGCCTTGCCAAAAAGTAAGACATTTCTAAGAAAATTTTTTTTAGGCAGACTTTGTGGCAAAATAATGCGACCTTTTATGTAATTCTCATTTTTTCAATTTTTTCACTTATTATAACACGTTTTGCTATAACTTTGAAACTGTTTTATTTTGGAGTTATTGGCCAAAAGAAGTGCCTTTCCAAACAGTAAGATATTTCTAAGAAAATTTTTTTTAAAGCAGATTTTGTGGCAAAATGATGCGACTCCCTTATGAAATTTTTAAATTTTCCACATATTATAGCACATTTTGCCATAACTTTAAAACTAATTTATGTTGGAGTTATTGGCTAAAAGAAGTGCCCTGCCAAAAATTTTGACCTTTCTAAGAAAATTTTTTTGAGGCAGACTTTGTGGCAAAATAATGCGACCCCCTTTTTTTGAGGCAGATTTTGTGGCAAAATTTGCGACCCTCTTATGAAATTTTAAATTTTTTCACATATTATAACACATTTTGCCACAACTTTAAAACTGATTTATATTGGAGTTATTGGCCAAAAGAAGTGCCCTGCAAAAAATTTAGACCTTTCTAAGAAAATTTTTTTGAGCCAGACTATGTGGCAAAATGATGCGACCCCCTTATGAAATTTTCAATTTTTTAACATATTATAACACATTTTGCCACAACTTTAAAACTGATTTATGTTGGAGTTATTGGCCAAAAGAAGTGCCCTGCCAAAAATTTAGACCTTTCTAAGAAAATTTTTTTGAGGCAGACTTTGTGGCAAAATGATGCGACCCCCTTATGAAATTTTCAATTTTTTCACATATTATAACACATTTTGCCACAACTTTAAAACTGATTTATATTGGAGTTATTGGCCAAAAGAAGTGCCCTGACAAAAATGTAGACCTTTCTAAGAAAATTTTTTTGAGCCAGACTTTGTGGCAAAATAATGCGACTTCCTTATGTAATTCTCATTTTTTCAATTTTTTCACAAATTATAACACGTTTTGCTATAACTTTGAAAGTGATTTATTTTGGAGTTATTGGCCAAAAGAAGTGACTTGCCAAAAAGTAAGACATTTCTAAGAAAATTTTTTTGAGGCAGACTTTGTGGCAAAATGATGCGACCCACTTATGAAATTTTCAATTTTTTCACATATTATAACACATTTTGCCACAACTTTAAAACTGATTTATATTGGAGTTCTTGGCCAAAAGAAGTGCCCTGCCAAAAATTTAAACCTTTCTAAGAAAATTTTTTTGAGGCAGACTTTGTGGCAAAAAAATGCGACCCCCTTATGTAATTCTAATATTTTTAAATTTTTTCACATATTATAACACGTTTTGCTATAACTTTGAAACTGTTTTATTTTGGAGTTATTGGCCAAAAGAAGTGCCATGCCAAAAAGTAAGACATTTCTAAGAAAATTTTTTTGAGGCAGATTTTGTGGCAAAATGATGCGACCCCCTTATGAAATTTTAAATTTTTTCACATATTATAACACATTTTGCCATAACTTTAAAACTGATTTATTTTCGAGTTATTGGCCAAAAGAAGTGCCCTGCCAAAAATTTAGACCTTTCTAGGAAAATTTTTTTGAGGCAGACTTTGTGGCAAAATAATGCGACCCCCTTATGTAATTCTCATTTTTTAAATTTTTTCACATATTATAACACGTTTCGCTATAAATTTGAAACTAATTTATTTTGGAGTTATTGGCCGAAAGAAGTGCCTTGCCAAAAAGTAAGACATTTATGAGAAAATTTTATTGAAGCA
Source organism: Linnaemya vulpina (assembly GCA_963675445.1). Taxonomy (NCBI): domain Eukaryota; kingdom Metazoa; phylum Arthropoda; class Insecta; order Diptera; family Tachinidae; genus Linnaemya; species Linnaemya vulpina. The sequence goes on along the minus strand of OY776280.1, from coordinate 51,637,692 downwards.
GATTTTGCGGCAAAATGGTTGCGACCCCCTTATGAAATTTTTAATTTTTTCACATATTATAACATATTTTGCTATAACTTTGAAACTGATTTATTTTGGAGTTATTGGCCAAAAGAAGTGCCCTGCCAAAAATTTAGACTTTTCTAAGAAAATTTTATTGAAGCAGATTTTGCGACAGAATGATGCGACCCCCTTATGAAATTTTTAATTTTTTTCACATTTTATAACAGATTTTGCTATAACTTTGAAACTGATTTATTTTGGAGTTATTGGCCAAAAGAAGTGCGCTGCCAAAAATTTAGACATTTCTAAGAAAATTTTTTTGAGGCAGACTTTGTGGCGAAATAATGCGACCCCCTTATGTAATTCTCATTTTTTTAATTTTTCACATATTATAACACGTTTTGCTATAAATTTGAGACTGATTTATTTTATAGTTATTGGCCAAAAGAAGTGCCTTGCAGAAAAGTAAGACATTTCTAAGAAAAATTTTTGAGGCAGATTTTGTGGCAAAATTTGAGGCCCTCTTATGAAATTTTAAATTTTTTCACATATTATAACCCATTTTGCTATAAATTTGAAACTGATTTATTTTGGAGTTATTGGAAAAAAGAAGTGCCTTGCCAAAAAGTAAGACATTTCTGAGAAAATATTTTTGAGGCAGACTTTGTGGCAAAATAATGCGACCCCCGTATGTAATTCTAATTTTTTCAATTTTTTCACACATTATAACACGTTTTACTATAACTTTGAAACTGATTTATTTTGGATTTATTGGCCAAAAAAAGTGCCCTGCCAAAAATTTAGACCTTTCTAAGAAATTTTTTTGAGGCAGACTTTCTGGCAAAATAATGCGACCCCCTTATTTAATTCTCAATTTTTCACTCATTACAACACATTTTGCTATAACTTTGAAACTATTTTATTTTGGAGTTATTGGCCATTTAAAACTGATTAATATTGCAGTTATTGGCCAAAAGAAATGCCCTGCCAAAAAGTAAGACATTTTTAAGAAAATTTTTTTGAGGCAGATTTTGTGGCAAAATGATGCGACCCCCTTAAGAAATTTTCAATTTTTTCTCATTTTATAACACATTTTGCCATAACTTTAAAACTGATTTATATTGGAGTTATTGGCCAAAAGAAGTGCTCTGCCAAAAAGTAAGACATTTCTGAGAAAATATTTTTGAGGCAGACTTTGTGGCAAAATAATGCGACCCCCGTATGTAATTCTAATTTTTTCAATTTTTTCACACATTATAACACGTTTTACTATAACTTTGAAATTGATTTATTTTGGAGTTATTGGCCAAAAGAAGTGACTTGCCAAAAAGTAAGACATTTCTAAGAAAATTTTTTTGAGGCAGACGTTGTGGCAAAATGATGCGACCCACTTATGAAATTTTCAATTTTTTCACATATTATAACACATTTTGCCACAACTTTAAAACTGATTTATATTGGAGTTCTTGGCCAAAAGAAGTGCCCTGCCAAAAATTTAGACCTTTCTAAGAAAATTTTTTTGAGGCAGACTTTGTGGCAAAAAAATGCGACCCCCTTATGTAATTCTAATATTTTTAAATTTTTTCACATATTATAACACGTTTTGCTATAACTTTGAAACTCTTTTATTTTGGAGTTATTGGCCAAAAGAAGTGTCATGCCAAAAAGTAAGACATTTCTAAGAAAATTTTTTTGAGGCAGAATTTGTGTCAAAATGATGCGACCCCCTTATGAAATTTTAAATTTTTTCACATATTATAACACATTTTGCCATAACTTTAAAACTGATTTATTTTCGAGTTATTGGCCAAAAGAAGTGCCCTGGCAAAAATTTAGACCTTTCTAAGAAAATTTTTTTGAGGCAGACTTTGTGGCAAAATAATGCGACCCCCTTATGTAATTCTCATTTTTTTAATTTTTTCACATATTATAACATGTTTCGCTATAAATTTGAAACTGATTTATTTTGGAGTTATTGGCCGAAAGAAGTGCCTTGCCAAAAAGTAAGACATTTATAAGAAAATTTTATTGAAGCAGATTTTGCGGCAAAATGGTTGCGACCCCCTTATGAAATTTTTAATATTTTCACATATTATAACATATTTTGCTATAACTTTGAAACTGATTTATTTTGGAGTTATTGGCCAAAAGAAGTGCCCTGCCAAAAATTTAGACTTTTCTAAGAAAATTTTATTGAAGCAGATTTTGCGACAGAATGATGCGACCCCCTTATGAAATTTTTAATTTTTTCACATATTATAACATATTTTGCTATAACTTTGAAACTGATTTATTTTGGAGTTATTGGCCAAAAGAAGTGCGCTGCTAAAAATTTAGACATTTCTAAGAAAATTTTTTTTGAGGCTGACTTTGTGGCGAAATAATGCGACCCCCTTATGTAATTCTCATTTTTTAAATTTTTTCACATATTATAGCACGTTTTGCTATAAATTTGAGACTGATTTATTTTATAGTTATTGGCCAAAAGAAGTGCCTTGCCAAAAAGTAAGACATTTCTAAGAAAAATTTTTGAGGCAGATTTTGTGGCAAAATTTGAGGCCCTCTTATGAAATTTTAAATTTTTTCACACACTATAACCCATTTTGCTATAAATTTGAAACTGATTTATTTTGGAGTTATTGGAAAAAAGAAGTGCCTTGCCAAAAAGTAAGACATTTCTGAGAAAATATTTTTGAGGCAGACTTTGTGGCAAAATAATGCGACCCCCGTGTGTAATTCTAATTTTTTCAATTTTTTCACACATTATAACACGTTTTACTATAACTTTGAAACTGATTTATTTTGGAGTTATTGGCCAAAAAAAGTGCCCTGCCAAAAATTTAGACCTTTCTAAGAAATTTTTTTTGAGGCAGACTTTCTGGCAAAATAATGCGACCCCCTTATTTAATTCTCAATTTTTCACTCATTACAACACATTTTGCTATAACTTTGAAACTATTTTATTTTGGAGTTATTGGCCATTTAAAACTGATTAATATTGGAGTTATTGGCCAAAAGAAATGCCCTGCCAAAAAGTAAGGCATTTTTAAGAAAATTTTTTTGAGGAAGATTTTGTGGCAAAATGATGCGACCCCCTTAAGAAATTTTCAATTTTTTCTCATTTTATAACACATTTTGCCATAACTTTAAAACTGATTTATATTGGAGTTATTGGCCAAAAGAAGTGCTCTGCCAAAAATTTAGACGTTTATCTGAAAATTTTTTTGAGGTAGATTTTGTGGCACAATGATGCGACCCCCTTATATAATTTTCAATTTTCCAATTTTTTGTCATATTATAACACATTTTGCTATAACTTTAAAACTGATTTATTTTGGAGTTATTGGCCAAAAAAGTGCCCTGCCAAAAATTTAGACGTTTCTAAGAAAATTTTTTTGAGGCAGATTTTGTGGCAAAATAATGCGACCCCCTTATGAAATTTTAAATTTTTTCACATATTATAACACATTTTGCCATAACTTTAAAACTGATTTATATTGGAGTTATTGGCCAAAAGAAGTGCCCTGCCAAAAGTTTAGACCTTTCTAAGAAAATTTTTTTGAGGCAGACTTTGTGGCAAAATAATGCGACCCCCTTATGTAATTCTCAATTTTTCAATTTTTTCACATATTATAACACGTTTTGCTATAAATTTGAAACTGAATTATTTTGGAGTTATTGGCCAAAAGAAGTGCCTTGCCAAAAAGTAAGACATTTCTAAGAAAATTTTTTTGAGGCAGACTTTGTTGCAAAATTTGCGACCCTCTTATGAAATTTTAAATATTTTCACATATTATAGCACATTTTGCTATAAATTTGAAACTGATTTATTTTGGAGTTATTGGCCAAAAGAAGTGCCTTGCCAAAAAGTAAGACATTTCTAAGAAAATTTTTTTTGAGGCAGTCTTTGTGGTGAAATAATGCGACCCCCTTATGTAATTCTCATTTTTTCAATTTTTTCTCATATTATAACACGTTTTGCTATAACTTTAAACTGATTTATTTTGGAGTTATTGGCCAAAAGAAGTGACTTGCCAAAAAGTAAGACATTTCTAAGAAAATTTTTTTGAGGCAGACTTTGTGGCAAAATGATGCGACCCACTTATGAAATTTTCAATTTTTTCACATATTATAACACATTTTGCCACAACTTTAAAACTGATTTATATTGGAGTTCTTGGCCAAAAGAAGTGCCCTGCCAAAAATTTAGACCTTTCTAAGAAAATTTTTTTGAGGCAGACTTTGTGGCAAAAAAATGCGACCCCCTTATGTAATTCTAATATTTTTAAATTTTTTCACATATTATAACACGTTTTGCTATAACTTTGAAACTGATTTATTTTGGAGTTACTGGCCAAAAGAAGTGCTCTGCCAAAAATTTTGACGTTTCTAAGTAAAAATCTTTTGAGGCAGATTTTGTGGCAAAATGTTGCGACCCTCTTATGAAATTTTAAATTTTTCACATATTATAACTCATTTTGCTATAAATTTTAAACTGATTTATTTTGGAGTTATTGGCCAAAAGAAGTGCCTTGCCAAAAAGTAAGACATTTCTAAGAAAATTTTTTTTAGGCAGACTTTGTGGCAAAATAATGCAACCCCCGTATGTAATTCTAATTTTTTAAATTTTTTCACATATTATAACACGTTTTGCTATAACTTTGAAACTGATTTATTTTGGAGTTATTGGCCAAAAGAAGTGCCTTTCCAAACAGTAAGATATTTCTAAGAAAATTTTTTTTAAAGCAGATTTTGTGGCAAAATGATGCGACTCCCTTATGAAATTTTTAAATTTTCCACATATTATAGCACATTTTGCCATAACTTTAAAACTAATTTATGTTGGAGTTATTGGCTAAAAGAAGTGCCCTGCCAAAAATTTTGACCTTTCTAAGAAAATTTTTTTGAGGCAGACTTTGTGGCAAAATAATGCGACCCCCTTTTTTTGAGGCAGATTTTGTGGCAAAATTTGCGACCCTCTTATGAAATTTTAAATTTTTTCACATATTATAACACATTTTGCCACAACTTTAAAACTGATTTATATTGGAGTTATTGGCCAAAAGAAGTGCCCTGCAAAAAATTTAGACCTTTCTAAGAAAATTTTTTTGAGGCAGACTTTGTGGCAAAATGATGCGACCCCCTTATGAAATTTTCAATTTTTTCACATATTATAACACATTTTGCCACAACTTTAAAACTGATTTATGTTGGAGATATTGGCCAAAAGAAGTGCCCTGCCAAAAATTTAGACCTTTCTAAGAAAATTTTTTTGAGCCAGACTTTGTGGCAAAATGATGCGACCCCCTTATGAAATTTTCAATTTTTTAACATATTATAACACATTTTGCCACAACTTTAAAACTGATTTATATTGGAGTTATTGGCCAAAAGAAGTGCCCTGCCAAAAATTTAGACCTTTCTAAGAAAATTTTTTTGAGGCAGACTTTGTGGCAAAATGATGCGACCCCCTTATGAAATTTTCAATTTTTTCACATATTATAACACATTTTGCCACAACTTTAAAACTGATTTATATTGGAGTTATTGGCCAAAAGAAGTGCCCTGACAAAAATGTAGACCTTTCTAAGAAAATTTTTTTGAGCCAGACTTTGTGGCAAAATAATGCGACTTCCTTATGTAATTCTCATTTTTTCAATTTTTTCACAAATTATAACACGTTTTGCTATAACTTTGAAAGTGATTTATTTTGGAGTTATTGGCCAAAAGAAGTGACTTGCCAAAAAGTAAGACATTTCTAAGAAAATTTTTTTGAGGCAGACTTTGTGGCAAAATGATGCGACCCACTTATGAAATTTTCAATTTTTTCACATATTATAACACATTTTGCCACAACTTTAAAACTGATTTATATTGGAGTTCTTGGCCAAAAGAAGTGCCCTGCCAAAAATTTAAACCTTTCTAAGAAAATTTTTTTGAGGCAGACTTTGTGGCAAGAAAATGCGACCCCCTTATGTAATTCTAATATTTTTAAATTTTTTCACATATTATAACACGTTTTGCTATAACTTTGAAACTGTTTTATTTTGGAGTTATTGGCCAAAAGAAGTGCCATGCCAAAAAGTAAGACATTTCTAAGAAAATTTTTTTGAGGCAGATTTTGTGGCAAAATGATGCGACCCCCTTATGAAATTTTAAATTTTTTCACATATTATAACACATTTTGCCATAACTTTAAAACTGATTTATTTTCGAGTTATTGGCCAAAAGAAGTGCCCTGCCAAAAATTTAGACCTTTCTAGGAAAATTTTTTTGAGGCAGACTTTGTGGCAAAATAATGCGACCCCCTTATGTAATTCTCATTTTTTAAATTTTTTCACATATTATAACACGTTTCGCTATAAATTTGAAACTGATTTATTTTGGAGTTATTGGCCGAAAGAAGTGCCTTGCCAAAAAGTAAGACATTTATGAGAAAATTTTATTGAAGCAGATTTTGCGGCAAAATGGTTGCGACCCCCTTATGAAATTTTTAATTTTTTCACATATTATAACATATTTTGCTATAACTTTGAAACTGATTTATTTTGGAGTTATTGGCCAAAAGAAGTGCCCTGCCAAAAATTTAGACTTTTCTAAGAAAATTTTATTGAAGCAGATTTTGCGACAGAATGATGCGACCCCCTTATGAAATTTTTAATTTTTTTCACATTTTATAACACATTTTGCTATAACTTTGAAACTGATTTATTTTGGAGTTATTGGCCAAAAGAAGTGCGCTGCCAAAAATTTAGACATTTCTAAGAAAATTTTTTTGAGGCAGACTTTGTGGCGAAATAATGCGACCCCCTTATGTAATTCTCATTTTTTTAATTTTTTCACATATTATAACACGTTTTGCTATAAATTTGAGACTGATTTATTTTATAGTTATTGGCCAAAAGAAGTGCCTTGCAGAAAAGTAAGACATTTCTAAGAAAAATTTTTGAGGCAGATTTTGTGGCAAAATTTGAGGCCCTCTTATGAAATTTTAAATTTTTTCACATATTATAACCCATTTTGCTATAAATTTGAAACTGATTTATTTTGGAGTTATTGGAAAAAAGAAGTGCCTTGCCAAAAAGTAAGACATTTCTGAGAAAATATTTTTGAGGCAGACTTTGTGGCGAAATAATGCGACCCCCTTATGTAATTCTCATTTTTTTAATTTTTTCACATATTATAACACGTTTTGCTATAAATTTGAGACTGATTTATTTTATAGTTATTGGCCAAAAGAAGTGCCTTGCAGAAAAGTAAGACATTTCTAAGAAAAATTTTTGAGGCAGATTTTGTGGCAAAATTTGAGGCCCTCTTATGAAATTTTAAATTTTTTCACACATTATAACACGTTTTACTATAACTTTGAAACTGATTTATTTTGGATTTATTGGCCAAAAAAAGTGCCCTGCCAAAAATTTAGACCTTTCTAAGAAATTTTTTTGAGGCAGACTTTCTGGCAAAATAATGCGACCCCCTTATTTAATTCTCAATTTTTCACTCATTACAACACATTTTGCTATAACTTTGAAACTATTTTATTTTGGAGTTATTGGCCATTTAAAACTGATTAATATTGCAGTTATTGGCCAAAAGAAATGCCCTGCCAAAAAGTAAGACATTTTTAAGAAAATTTTTTTGAGGCAGATTTTGTGGCAAAATGATGCGACCCCCTTAAGAAATTTTCAATTTTTTCTCATTTTATAACACATTTTGCCATAACTTTAAAACTGATTTATATTGGAGTTATTGGCCAAAAGAAGTGCTCTGCCAAAAAGTAAGACATTTCTGAGAAAATATTTTTGAGGCAGACTTTGTGGCAAAATAATGCGACCCCCGTATGTAATTCTAATATTTTCAATTTTTTCACACATTATAACACGTTTTACTATAACTTTGAAATTGATTTATTTTGGAGTTATTGGCCAAAAGAAGTGACTTGCCAAAAAGTAAGACATTTCTAAGAAAATTTTTTTGAGGCAGACTTTGTGGCAAAATGATGCGACCCACTTATGAAATTTTCAATTTTTTCACATATTATAACACATTTTGCCACAACTTTAAAACTGATTTATATTGGAGTTCTTGGCCAAAAGAAGTGCCCTGCCAAAAATTTAGACCTTTCTAAGAAAATTTTTTTGAGGCAGACTTTGTGGCAAAAAAATGCGACCCCCTTATGTAATTCTAATATTTTTAAATTTTTTCACATATTATAACACGTTTTGCCATAACTTTAAAACTGATTTATTTTCGAGTTATTGGCCAAAAGAAGTGCCTTGCCAAAAAGTAAGACATTTATAAGAAAATTTTATTGAAGCAGATTTTGCGGCAAAATGGTTGCGACCCCCTTATGAAATTTTTAATATTTTCACATATTATAACATATTTTGCTATAACTTTGAAACTGATTTATTTTGGAGTTATTGGCCAAAAGAAGTGCCCTGCCAAAAATTTAGACTTTTCTAAGAAAATTTTATTGAAGCAGATTTTGCGACAGAATGATGCGACCCCCTTATGAAATTTTTAATTTTTTCACATATTATAACATATTTTGCTATAACTTTGAAACTGATTTATTTTGGAGTTATTGGCCAAAAGAAGTGCGCTGCTAAAAATTTAGACATTTCTAAGAAAATTTTTTTGAGGCTGACTTTGTGGCGAAATAATGCGACCCCCTTATGTAATTCTCATTTTTTAAATTTTTTCACATATTATAGCACGTTTTGCTATAAATTTGAGACTGATTTATTTTATAGTTATTGGCCAAAAGAAGTGCCTTGCCAAAAAGTAAGACATTTCTAAGAAAAATTTTTGAGGCAGATTTTGTGGCAAAATTTGAGGCCCTCTTATGAAATTTTAAATTTTTTCACACATTATAACCCATTTTGCTATAAATTTGAAACTGATTTATTTTGGAGTTATTGGAAAAAAGAAGTGCCTTGCCAAAAAGTAAGACATTTCTGAGAAAATATTTTTGAGGCAGACTTTGTGGCAAAATAATGCGACCCCCGTGTGTAATTCTAATTTTTTCAATTTTTTCACACATTATAACACGTTTTACTATAACTTTGAAACTGATTTATTTTGGAGTTATTGGCCAAAAAAAGTGCCCTGCCAAAAATTTAGACCTTTCTAAGAAATTTTTTTTGAGGCAGACTTTCTGGCAAAATAATGCGACCCCCTTATTTAATTCTCAATTTTTCACTCATTACAACACATTTTGCTATAACTTTGAAACTATTTTATTTTGGAGTTATTGGCCATTTAAAACTGATTAATATTGGAGTTATTGGCCAAAAGAAATGCCCTGCCAAAAAGTAAGGCATTTTTAAGAAAATTTTTTTGAGGAAGATTTTGTGGCAAAATGATGCGACCCCCTTAAGAAATTTTCAATTTTTTCTCATTTTATAACACATTTTGCCATAACTTTAAAACTGATTTATATTGGAGTTATTGGCCAAAAGAAGTGCTCTGCCAAAAATTTAGACGTTTATCTGAAAATTTTTTTGAGGTAGATTTTGTGGCACAATGATGCGACCCCCTTATATAATTTTCAATTTTCCAATTTTTTGTCATATTATAACACATTTTGCTATAACTTTAAAACTGATTTATTTTGGAGTTATTGGCCAAAAAAGTGCCCTGCCAAAAATTTAGACGTTTCTAAGAAAATTTTTTTGAGGCAGATTTTGTGGCAAAATAATGCGACCCCCTTATGAAATTTTAAATTTTTTCACATATTATAACACATTTTGCCATAACTTTAAAACTGATTTATATTGGAGTTATTGGCCAAAAGAAGTGCCCTGCCAAAAGTTTAGACCTTTCTAAGAAAATTTTTTTGAGGCAGACTTTGTGGCAAAATAATGCGACCCCCTTATGTAATTCTCAATTTTTCAATTTTTTCACATATTATAACACGTTTTGCTATAAATTTGAAACTGAATTATTTTGGAGTTATTGGCCAAAAGAAGTGCCTTGCCAAAAAGTAAGACATTTCTAAGAAAATTTTTTTGAGGCAGACTTTGTTGCAAAATTTGCGACCCTCTTATGAAATTTTAAATATTTTCACATATTATAGCACATTTTGCTATAAATTTGAAACTGATTTATTTTGGAGTTATTGGCCAAAAGAAGTGCCTTGCCAAAAAGTAAGACATTTCTAAGAAAATTTTTTTTGAGGCAGTCTTTGTGGTGAAATAATGCGACCCCCTTATGTAATTCTCATTTTTTCTATTTTTTCTCATATTATAACACGTTTTGCTATAACTTTAAACTGATTTATTTTGGAGTTATTGGCCAAAAGAAGTGACTTGCCAAAAAGTAAGACATTTCTAAGAAAATTTTTTTGAGGCAGACTTTGTGGCAAAATGATGCGACCCACTTATGAAATTTTCAATTTTTTCACATATTATAACACATTTTGCCACAACTTTAAAACTGATTTATATTGGAGTTCTGGGCCAAAAGAAGTGCCCTGCCAAAAATTTAGACCTTTCTAAGAAAATTTTTTTGAGGCAGACTTTGTGGCAAAAAAATGCGACCCCCTTATGTAATTCTAATATTTTTAAATTTTTTCACATATTATAACACGTTTTGCTATAACTTTGAAACTGTTTTATTTTGGAGTTATTGGCCAAAAGAAGTGCCATGCCAAAAAGTAAGACATTTCTAAGAAAATTTTTTTGAGGCAGATTTTGTGGCAAAATGATGCGACCCCCTTATGAAATTTTAAATTTTTTCACATATTATAACACATTTTGCCATAACTTTAAAACTGTTTTATTTTCGAGTTATTGGCCAAAAGAAGTGCCCTGCCAAAAATTTAGACCTTTCTAAGAAAATTTTTTTGAGGCAGACTTTGTGGCAAAATAATGCGACCCCCTTATGTAATTCTCATTTTTTAAATTTTTTCACATATTATAACACGTTTCGCTATAAATTTGAAACTGATTTATTTTGGAGTTATTGGCCGAAAGAAGTGCCTTGCCAAAAAGTAAGACATTTATAAGAAAATTTTATTGAAGCAGATTTTGCGGCAAAATGGTTGCGAACCCGTTATGAAATTTTTAATTTTTTCACATATTATAACATATTTTGCTATAACTTTGAAACTGATTTATTTTGGAGTTATTGGCCAAAAGAAGTGCCCTGCCAAAAATTTAGACTTTTCTAAGAAAATTTTATTGAAGCAGATTTTGCGACAGAATGATGCGACCCCCTTATGAAATTTTTAATTTTTTCACATTTTATAACACATTTTGCTATAACTTTGAAACTGATTTATTTTGGAGTTATTGGCCAAAAGAAGTGCGCTGCCAAAAATTTAGACATTTCTAAGAAAATTTTTTTGAGGCAGACTTTGTGGCGAAATAATGCGACCCCCTTATGTAATTCTCATTTTTTTAATTTTTTCACATATTATAACACGTTTTGCTATAAATTTGAGACTGATTTATTTTATAGTTATTGGCCAAAAGAAGTGCCTTGCCAAAAAGTAAGACATTTCTAAGAAAAATTTTTGAGGCAGATTTTGTGGCAAAATTTGAGGCCCTCTTATGAAATTTTAAATTTTTTCACATATTATAACCCATTTTGCTATAAATTTGAAACTGATTTATTTTGGAGTTATTGGAAAAAAGAAGTGCCTTGCCAAAAAGTAAGACATTTCTGAGAAAATATTTTTGAGGCAGACTTTGTGGCAAAATAATGCGACCCCCGTATGTAATTCTAATTTTTTCAATTTTTTCACACATTATAACACGTTTTACTATAACTTTGAAACTGATTTATTTTGGATTTATTGGCCAAAAAAAGTGCCCTGCCAAAAATTTAGACCTTTCTAAGAAATTTTTTTGAGGCAGACTTTCTGGCAAAATAATGCGACCCCCTTATTTAATTCTCAATTTTTCACTCATTACAACACATTTTGCTATAACTTTGAAACTATTTTATTTTGGAGTTATTGGCCATTTAAAACTGATTAATATTGCAGTTATTGGCCAAAAGAAATGCCCTGCCAAAAAGTAAGACATTTTTAAGAAAATTTTTTTGAGGCAGATTTTGTGGCAAAATGATGCGACCCCCTTAAGAAATTTTCAATTTTTTCTCATTTTATAACACATTTTGCCATAACTTTAAAACTGATTTATATTGGAGTTATTGGCCAAAAGAAGTGCTCTGCGAAAAAGTAAGACATTTCTGAGAAAATATTTTTGAGGCAGACTTTGTGGCAAAATAATGCGACCCCCGTATGTAATTCTAATTTTTTCAATTTTTTCACACATTATAACACGTTTTACTATAACTTTGAAATTGATTTATTTTGGAGTTATTGGCCAAAAGAAGTGCCTTGCCAAAAAGTAAGACATTTATAAGAAAATTTTATTGAAGCAGATTTTGCGGCAAAATGGTTGCGACCCCCTTATGAAATTTTTAATTTTTTCACATATTATAACATATTTTGCTATAACTTTGAAACTGATTTATTTTGGAGTTATTGGCCAAAAGAAGTGCCCTGCCAAAAATTTAGACTTTTCTAAGAAAATTTTATTGAAGCAGATTTTGCGACAGAATGATGCGACCCCCTTATGAAATTTTTAATTTTTTCACATATTATAACATATTTTGCTATAACTTTGAAACTGATTTATTTTGGAGTTATTGGCCAAAAGAAGTGCGCTGCCAAAAATTTAGACATTTCTAAGAAAATTTTTTTGAGGCTGACTTTGTGGCGAAATAATGCGACCCCCTTATGTAATTCTCATTTTTTAAATTTTTTCACATATTATAGCACGTTTTGCTATAAATTTGAGACTGATTTATTTTATAGTTATTGGCCAAAAGAAGTGCCTTGCCAAAAAGTAAGACATTTCTAAGAAAAATTTTTGAGGCAGATTTTGTGGCAAAATTTGAGGCCCTCTTATGAAATTTTAAATTTTTTCACACATTATAACCCATTTTGCTATAAATTTGAAACTGATTTATTTTGGAGTTATTGGAAAAAAGAAGTGCCTTGCCAAAAAGTAAGACCTTTCTGAGAAAATATTTTTGAGGTAGACTTTGTGGCAAAATAATGCGACCCCCGTGTGTAATTCTAATTTTTTCAATTTTTTCACACATTATAACACGTTTTACTATAACTTTGAAACTGATTTATTTTGGAGTTATTGGCCAAAAAAAGTGCCCTGCCAAAAATTTAGACCTTTCTAAGAAATTTTTTTTGAGGCAGACTTTCTGGCAAAATAATGCGACCCCCTTATTTAATTCTCAATTTTTCACTCATTACAACACATTTTGCTATAACTTTGAAACTATTTTATTTTGGAGTTATTGGCCATTTAAAACTGATTAATATTGGAGTTATTGGCCAAAAGAAATGCCCTGCCAAAAAGTAAGGCATTTTTAAGAAAATTTTTTTGAGGCAGATTTTGTGGCAAAATGATGCGACCCCCTTAAGAAATTTTAAATTTTTTCTCATTTTATAACACATTTTGCCATAACTTTAAAACTGATTTATATTGGAGTTATTGGCCAAAAGAAGTGCTCTGCCAAAAATTTAGACGTTTCTCTGAAAATTTTTTTGAGGTAGATTTTGTGGCACAATGATGCGACCCCCTTATATAATTTTCAATTTTCCAATTTTTTGTCATATTATAACACATTTTGCTATAACTTTAAAACTGATTTATTTTGGAGTTATTGGCCAAAAAAAGTGCCGTGCCAAAAATTTAGACGTTTCTAAGAAAATTTTTTTGAGGCAGATTTTGTGGCAAAATAATGCGACCCCCTTATGAAATTTTAAATTTTTTCACATATTATAACACATTTTGCCTTAACTTTAAAACTGATTTATATTGGAGTTATTGGCCAAAAGAAGTGCCCTGCCAAAAGTTTAGACCTTTCTAAGAAAATTTTTTTGAGGCAGACTTTGTGGCAAAATAATGCGACCCCCTTATGTAATTCTCAATTTTTCAATTTTTTCACATATTATAACACGTTTTGCTATAAATTTGAAACTGAATTATTTTGGAGTTATTGGCCAAAAGAAGTGCCTTGCCAAAAAGTAAGACATTTCTAAGAAAATTTTTTTTGAGGCAGTCTTTGTGGTGAAATAATGCGACCCCCTTATGTAATTCTCATTTTTTCAATTTTTTCTCATATTATAACACGTTTTGCTATAACTTTAAACTGATTTATTTTGGAGTTATTGGCCAAAAGAAGTGACTTGCTAAAAAGTAAGACATATCTAAGAAAATTTTTTTGAGGCAGAATTTGTGGCAAAATGATGCGACCCCCTTATGAAATTTTAAATTTTTTCACATATTATAACACATTTTGCCACAACTTTAAAACTGATTTATATTGGAGTTATTGGCCAAAAGAAGTGCCCTGCCAAAAATTTAGATCTTTCTAAGAAAATTTTTTTGTGGCAGACATTGTGGCAAAATAATGCGACCCCCTTATGTAATTCTCATTTTTTAAATTTTTTCACATATTATAATACGTTTTGCTATAAATTTGAAACTGATGTATTTTGGAGTTATTGGCCAAAAGAAGTGACTTGCCAAAAAGTAAGATATTTCTAAGAAAATTTTTTTGAGGCAGACTTTGTGGCGAAATAGTGCGACCCCCTTATGTAATTCTCATTTTTTCAATTTTTTCACATATTATAACACGTTTTGCTATAAATTTGAAGCTGATTTATTTTGGAGTTATTGGCCAAAAGAAGTGCCTTGCCAAAAAGTAAGACATTTATAAGAAAATTTTATTGAAGCAGATTTTGCGGCAAAATGATGCGACCCCCTTATGAAAGTTTTGTTTTTTTCACATATTATAACATATTTTGGTATAACTTTGAAACTGATTTATTTTGAAGATATTGGCCAAAAGAAGTGCCCTGCCAAAAAGTAAGACATTTCTAAGAAAATTTTTTTGAGGCAGACTTTGTGGCAAAATGATGCGACCCCCTTATGAAATTTTCAATTTTTTCACATATTATAACACATTTTGCCACAACTTTAAAACTGATTTATATTGGAGTTATTGGCCAAAAGAAGTGCCCTGCCAAAAATTTAGACCTTTCTAAGAAAATTGTTTTGAGCCAGACTTTGTGGCAAAATAATGCGACCTCCTTATGTAATTCTCATTTTTTCAATTTTTTCACATATTATAACACGTTTTGCTATAACTTTGAAACTGATTTATTTTGGAGCTATTGCCCAAAAGAAGTGCCTTGCCAAAAAGTAAGACATTTCTAAGAAAATTTTTTTGAGGCAGATTTTGTGGCAAAATGATGCGACCCCCTTATGAAATTTTCAATTTTTTCACATATTATAACACATTTTGCCACAACTTTAAAACTGATTTATATTGGAATTCTTGGCCAAAAGAAGTGCCCTGCCAAAAATTTAGACCTTTCTAAGAAAATTTTTTTGAGGCAGACTTTGTGGCAAAAAAATGCGACCCCCTTATGTATTTCTAATTTTTTTAAATTTTTTCACATATTATAACACGTTTTGCTATAACTTTGAAACTGTTTTATTTTGGAGTTATTGGCCAAAAGAAGTGCCATACCAAAAAGTAAGACATTTATAAGAAAATTTTTTTGAGGCAGATTTTGTGGCAAAATGATGCGACCCCCTTATGGAAGTTTTGTTTTTTTTCACATATTATAACATATTTTGCAATAACTTTGAAACTGATTTATTTTGAAGATATTGGCCAAAAGAAGTGCCCTGCCAAAAAGTAAGACATTTCTAAGAAAATTTTTTTGAGGCAGACTTTGTGGCAAAATGATGCGACCCCCTTATGAAATTTTCAATTTTTTCACATATTATAACCCATTTTGCCACAACTTTAAAACTGATTTATATTGGAGTTATTGGCCAAAAGAAGTGCCCTGCCAAAAATTTAGACCTTTCTAAGAACATTTTTTTGAGGCAGACTTTGTGGCAAAATGATGCGACCCCCTTATGAAATTTTCAATTTTTTCACATATTATAACACATTTTGCCACAACTTTAAAACTGATTTATATTGGAGTTATTGGCCAAAAGAAGTGCCCTGCCAAAAATTTAGACCTTTCTAAGAAAATTGTTTTGAGCCAGACTTTGTGGCAAAATAATGCGACCTCCTTATGTAATTCTCATTTTTTCAATTTTTTCACATATTATAACACGTTTTGCTATAACTTTGAAACTGATTTATTTTGGAGCTATTGCCCAAAAGAAGTGCCTTGCCAAAAAGTAAGACATTTCTAAGAAAATTTTTTTGAGGCAGATTTTGTGGCAAAATGATGCGACCCCCTTATGAAATTTTCAATTTTTTCACATATTATAACACATTTTGCCACAACTTTAAAACTGATTTATATTGGAATTCTTGGCCAAAAGAAGTGCCCTGCCAAAAATTTAGACCTTTCTAAGAAAATTTTTTTGAGGCAGACTTTGTGGAAAAAAATGCGACCCCCTTATGTATTTCTAATTTTTTTAAATTTTTTCACATATTATAACACGTTTTGCTATAACTTTGAAACTGTTTTATTTTGGAGTTATTGGCCAAAAGAAGTGCCATGCCAAAAAGTAAGACATTTCTAAGAAAATTTTTTTGAGGCAGATTTTGTGGCAAAATGATGCGACCCCCTTATGGAATTTTAAATTTTTTCACATATTATAACACATTTTGCCATAACTTTAAAACTGATTTATTTTCGAGTTATTGGCCAAAAGAAGTGCCCTGCCAAAAATTTAGACCTTTCTAAGAAAATTTTTTGAGGCAGACTTTGTGGCAAAATAATGCGACCCCGTTATGTAATTCTCATTTTTTCAATTTTTTCACATATTATAACACGTTTCGCTATAAATTTGAAACTGATTTATTTTGAAGTTATTGGCCGAAAGAAGTGCCTTGCCAAAAAGTAAGACATTTATAAGAAAATTTTATTGAAGCAGATTTTGCGGCAAAATGGTTGCGACCCCCTTATGAAATTTTTAATTTTTTCACATTTTATAACACATTTTGCTATAACTTTGAAACTGATTTATTTTGGAGTTATTGGCCAAAAGAAGTGCGCTGCCAAAAATTTAGACATTTCTAAGAAAATTTTTTTGAGGCAGACCTTGTGGCGAAATAATGCGACCCCCTTATGTAATTCTCATTCTTTAAATTTTTTCACATATTATAACACGTTTTGCTATAAATTTGAAACTGATTTATTTTGGAGTTATTGGCCGAAAGAAGTGCCTTGCCAAAAAGTAAGACATTTATAAGAAAATTTTATTGAAGCAGATTTTGCGGCAAAATGTTTGCGACCCCCTTATGAAATTTTTAATTTTTTCACATTTTATAACACATTTTGCTATAACTTTGAAACTGATTTATTTTGGAGTTATTGGAAAAAAGAAGTGCCTTGCCAAAAAGTAAGACATTTCTAAGAAAATATTTTTGAGGCAGACTTTGTGGCAAAATAATGCGACCCACGTATGTAATTCTAACTTTTTCAATTTTTTCACATATTATAACACGTTTTGCTATAAATTTGAAACTGATTTATTTTGGAGTTATTGGCCAAAAAAAGTGCCCTGCCAAAAATTTAGACCTTTCTAAGAAATTTTTTTTGAGGCAGACTTTCTGGCAAAATAATGCGACCCCCTTATTTAATTCTCAATTTTTCACTCATTACAACACATTTTGCTATAACTTTGAAACTATTTTATTTTGGAGTTATTGGCCATTTAAAACTGATTAATATTGGAGTTATTGGCCAAAAGAAATGCCCTGCCAAAAAAAAAAGACATTTTTAAGAAAATTTTTTTGAGGCAGATTTTGTGGCAAAATGATGCGACCCCCTTAAGAAATTTTCAATTTTTTCACATTTTATAACACATTTTGCCATAACTTTAAAACTGATTTATATTGGAGTTATTGACCAAAAGAAGTGCTCTGCCAAAAATTTAGACGTTTCTCTGAAAATTTTTTTGAGGTAGATTTTGTGGCACAATGATGCGACCCCCTTATATAATTTTAAATTTTCCAATTTTTTGTCATATTATAACACATTTTGCTATAACTTTAAAACTGATTTATTTTGGAGTTATTGGCCAAAAAAAGTGCCCTGCCAAAAATTTAGACGTTTCTAAGAAAATTTTTTTGAGGCAGATTTTGTGGCAAAATGATGCGACCCCCTTATGAAATTTTCAATTTTTTCACATATTATAACACATTTTGCCATAACTTTAAAACTGATTTATATTGGAGTTATTGGCCAAAAGAAGTGCCCTGCCAAAAGTTTAGACCTTTCTAAGAAAATTTTTTTGAGGCAGACTTTGTGGCAAAATAATGCGACCCCCTTATGTAATTCTCAATTTTTCAATTTTTTCACATATTATAACACGTTTTGCTATAAATTTGAAACTGAATTATTTTGGAGTTATTGGCCAAAAGAAGTGCCTTGCCAAAAAGTAAGACATTTCTAAGAAAATTTTTTTGAGGCAGACTTTGTGGCAAAATTTGCGACCCTCTTATGAAATTTTAAATATTTTCACATATTATAGCACATTTTGCTATAAATTTGAAACTGATTTATTTTAGAGTTATTGGCCAAAAGAAATGCCTTGCCAAAAAGTAAGACATTTCTAAGAAAATTTTTTTTGAGGCAGTCTTTGTGGCGAAATAATGCGACCCCCTTATGTAATTCTCATTTTTTCAATTTTTTCACATATTATAACACGTTTTGCTATAAATTTGAAGCTGATTTATTTTGGAGTTATTGGCCAAAAGAAGTGACTTGCCAAAAAGTAAGACATTTCTAAGAAAATTTTTTTGAGGCAGACTTTGTGGCGAAATAATGCGACCCCCATATGTAATTCTCATTTTTTCAATTTTTTCACATATTATAACACGTTTTGCTATAAATTTGAAGCTGATTTATTTTGGAGTTATTGGCCAAAAGAAGTGACTTGCCAAAAAGTAAGACATTTCTAAGAAAATTTTTTTGAGGCAGACTTTGTGGCAAAATGATGCGACCGCCTTATGAAATTTTAAATTTTTTCACATATTATAACACATTTTGCCACAACTTTAAAACTGATTTATATTGGAGTTATTGGCCAAAAGAAGTGCCCTGCCAAAAATTTAGACCTTTCTAAGAAAATTTTTTTGTGGCAGACATTGTGGCAAAATAATGCGACCCCCTTATGTAATTCTCATTTTTTACATTTTTTCACATATTATAATACGTTTTGCTATAAATTTGAAATTGATTTATTTTGGAGTTATTGGCCAAAAGAAGTGACTTGCCAAAAAGTAAGACATTTCTAAGAAAATTTTTTTGAGGCAGACTTTGTGGCGAAATAATGCGACCCCCTTATGTAATTCTCATTTTTTCAATTTTTTCACATATTATAACACGTTTTGCTATAAATTTGAAGCTGATTTATTTTGGAGTTATTGGCTAAAAGAAGTGCCTTGCCAAAAAGTAAGGCATTTATAAGAAAATTTTATTGAAGCAGATTTTGCGGCAAAATGATGCGACCCCCTTATGAAAGTTTTGTTTTTTTCACATATTATAACATATTTTGCTATAACTTTGAAACTGATTTATTTTGAAGATATTGGCCAAAAGAAGTGCCCTGCCAAAAATTTGGACCTTTCTAAGAAAATTTTTTTGAGGCAGATTTTGTGGCAAAATGATGCGACCCCCTTATGAAATTTCAAATTTTTTCACATATTATAACACATTTTGCCACAACTTTAAAACTGATTTATATTGGAGTTCTTGGCCAAAAGAAGTGCCCTGCAAAAAATTTTGACCTTTCTAAGAAAATTTTTTTGAGGCAGACTTTGTGGCAAAAAAATGCGACCCCCTTATGTAATTCTAATTTTTTTAAATTTTTTCACATATTATAACACGTTTTGCTATAACTTTGAAACTGTTTTATTTTGGAGTTATTGGCCAAAAGAAGTGCCATGCCAAAAAGTAAGACATTTCTAAGAAAATTTTTTTGAGGCAGATTTTGTTGCAAAATGATGCGACCCCCTTATGGAATTTTAAATTTTTTCACATATTATAACACATTTTGCCATAACTTTAAAACTGATTTATTTTCGAGTTATTGGCCAAAAGAAGTGCCCTGCCAAAAATTTAGACCTTTCTAAGAAAATTTTTTTGAGGCAGACTTTGTGGCAAAATAATGCGACCCCCTTATGTAATTCTAATTTTTTCAATTTTTTCACATATTATAACACGTTTGGCTATAAATTTGAAACTGATTTATTTTGGAGTTATTGGCCGAAAGAAGTGCCTTGCCAAAAAGTAAGACATTTATAAGAAAATTTTATTGAAGCAGATTTTGCGGCAAAATGGTTGCGACCCCCTTATGAAATTTTTAATTTTTTCACATTTTATAACACATTTTGCTATAACTTTGAAACTGATTTATTTTGGAGTTATTGGCCAAAAGAAGTGCGCTGCCAAAAATTTAGACATTTCTAAGAAAATTTTTTGAGGCAGACTTTTTGGCGAAATAATGCGACCCTCTTATGTAATTCTCATTTTTTAAATTTTTTCACATATTATAACACGTTTTGCTATAAATTTGAGACTGATTTATTTTATAGTTATTGGCCAAAAGAAGTGCCTTGCCAAAAAGTAAGACATTTCTAAGAAAAATTTTTGAGGCAGATTTTGTGGCAAAATTTGAGGCCCTCTTATGAAATTTTAAATTTTTTCACATATTATAACCCATTTTGCTATAAATTTGAAACTGATTTATTTTGGAGTTATTGGAAAAAAGAAGTGCCTTGCCAAAAAGTAAGACATTTCTAAGAAAATATTTTTGAGGCAGACTTTGTGGCAAAATAATGCGGCCCCCTTATGTAATTCTTATTTTTTCAATTTTTTCACATATTATAACACGTTTTGCTATAACTTTGAAACTGATTTATTTTGGAGTTATTGGCCAAAAAAAGTGCCCTGCCAAAAATTTAGACCTTTCTAAGAAATTTTTTTTGAGGCAGACTTTCTGGCAAAATAATGCGACGCCCTTATTTAATTCTCAATTTTTCACTCATTACAACACATTTTGCCTTAACTTTGAAACTATTTTATTTTGGAGTTAATGGCCATTTAAAACTGATTAATATTGGAGTTATTGGCCAAAAGAAATGCCCTGCCAAAAAGTAAGACATTTTTAAGAAAATTTTTTTGAGGCAGATTTTGTGGCAAAATGATGCGACCCCCTTATGAAATTTTCAATTTTTTCACATTTTATAACACATTTTGCCATAACTTTAAAACTGATTTATATTGGAGTTATTGGCCAAAAGAAGTGCTCTGCCAAAAATTTAGACGTTTCTCTGAAAAATTTTTTGAGGTAGATTTTGTGGCACAATGATGCGACCCCCTTTTATATTTTTCAATTTTCCAATTTTTTGTCATATTATAACACATTTTGCTATAACTTTAAAACTGATTTATTTTGGAGTTATTGGCCAAAAAAAAGTGCCCTGCCAAAAATTTAGACGTTTCTAAGAAAATTTTTTTAAGGCAGATTTTGTGGCAAAATGATGCGACCCCCTTATGAAATTTTCAATTTTTTCACATATTATGACACATTTTGCCGTAACTTTAAAACTGATTTATATTGGAGTTATTGGCCAAAAGAACTGCCCTGCCAAAAATTTAGACCTTTCTAAGAAAATTTTTTTGAGGCAGACTTTGTGGCAAAATAATGCGACCCCCTTATGTAATTCTCAATTTTTCAATTTTTTCACATATTATAACACGTTTTGCTATAAATTTGAAACTGAATTATTTTGGAGTTATTGGCCAAAAGAAGTGCCTTGCCAAAAAGTAAGACATTTCTAAGAAAATTTTTTTGAGGCAGACTTTGTGGCAAAATTTGCGACCCTCTTATGAAATTTTAAATATTTTCACATATTAGAACACATTTTGCTATAAATTTGAAACTGATTTTTTTTGGAGCTATTGGCCAAAAGAAGTGCCTTGCCAAAAAGTAAGACATTTCTAAGAAAATTTTTTTGAGGCAGACTTTGTGGCAAAATGATGCGACCCCCTTATGAAATTTTAAATTTTTTCACATATTATAACACATTTTGCCACAACTTTAAAACTGATTTATATTGGAGTTATTGGCCAAAAGAACCTGCCAAAAATTTAGACCTTTCTAAGAAAATTTTTTTGTGGCAGACTTTGTGGCAAAATAATGCGACCCCCTTATGTAATTCTAATTTTTTCAATTTTTTCACATATTATAATACGTTTTGCTATAAATTTGAAACTGATTTATTTTGGAGTTATTGGCCAAAAGAAGTGACTTGCCAAAAAGTAAGACATTTCTAAGAAAATTTTTTTGAGGCAGACTTTGTGGCGAAATAATGCGACCCCCTTATGTAATTCTCATTTTCTCAATTTTTTCACATATTATAACACGTTTTGCTATAAATTTGAAGCTGATTTATTTTGGAGTTATTGGCCAAAAGAAGTGCCTTGCCAAAAAGTAAGACATTTATATGAAAATTTTATTGAAGCAGATTTTGCGGCAAAATGATGCGACCCCCTTATGAAATTTTTGATTTTTTCACATATTATAACATATTTTGCTATAACTTTGAAACTGATTTATTTTGAAGTTATTGGCCTGTTGAAAACATAGCAGCCAGAGACAACGTGTATGTGTCAACATATGTACATATTATATTGACGTTTGTACTTTTTAATTTTTTTTCATTCAATAAAAACCTTTTAAACAATAGGTTATGGGCCCAGACGTCCTAACTTATTAAAATCAGATAATAGTTTAGTGAATCCAAAATATGATGAACGGTGTGTACCAAATGGAGAAGCTGGACGAATCCAACTATGAGAGCTGGTCGGTGCAGATGAGAAGTGTGTTAATACATGCTGGTTTTTGGCAAATTGTATCTGGCAAAGATAAGAGGGAATCTGCTCCAAATGACGCAGCAAAATCCAAATGGAACGCAGATGATGAAAAAGCGCTGGCATCAGTTATATTGGGTGTGAAACCTACCCAATTAGGCTACATAAAAAATGCTAAAACTTCTTGCGAAGCATGGCAAAAATTGCAGACAACATACCAACCAAAAGGCCCTATACAGAAAGTATTACTCTACAAACGTTTACTTGGTCTCCAGATGAAGGATGGTTCCAATATAATGCTCCATATTAAAGATTTTTCTGAAATCGTGGAAAGATTATCTGAAACTGGCATTGATATACAAGAGGAATTATTAAGTATTATGTTGTTGTGCAGCCTTCCTAAGGATTTAGAAAACTTCGTTATTGCTATGGAAACGCGTGACAGTCTTCCTGGGTTAAGTTTTCTTAAGCAAAAGCTTTTAGAAGAAGCAGAAAGACGAAAGGAAAAAGTAGAAGATGAAATATGTAGTCAGCAACAACAGGCATTTAATGTACGTTCTAACCAAAAACATAGAAAGCAAAATAAGAGCAAAAAGCCCTTCACTGGAAAATGTTTTAAATGTAATATGGAAGGACATTTTGCTAGTCAGTGTGAAAGAAAGAAACATCACAAACAACAACAAGCCTTGTCTATAGTGGCGGAAGCAGGTCAAAAGATGAAAACGACTGTTTGGTATGTCGATAGTGGCGCAACGGCACACATGTGCAATGATAGAAGTATGTTCACGAGCTTTGAGGAACATAACGGACAAATAGCACTAGCAGGTAACAAGTTTATTACAGCTACAGGAAAAGGTGATGTATATTTAAAGATAAATCAAATGCATATTACGTTCCAAGATGTACTCTATTCTGCTGAGTTGCAGGGTAATTTTATTTCTGTCACTAGAATAGTTGATAGAGGTCTTACTGTCAAGTTTAACGCCCACATGGCAACGGTTAGAAGAAACGATGGCACAATAGTACTTCGCGCAAAAAGAGAAGGTAACCTTTTTGCTTTATACACACGTAAAGAGAGCTTATTTGCTGCATGTGATATGAATGAATTATGGCACAATAGGTTTGGCCATTTAAATTACAACGGGCTGAACGAACTCAGTAAAGCAGGTGTTGTGTCAGGGATATACTGTTACGGGAACAGGAAACCATGCAAAACATGTATGATGTGTAAAATACATGTACTACCATTTCCGAAGAAGAGCGAAAACGTATCAGAAAATTTATTGGACTTGATACACTCGGATGTGTGTGGACCATTTAGAGTTCCATCTGTTGGTGGAGCAAAATATTTTATATCTTTTATTGACGACAAGTCACGAAGAATCTTTATTTATTTCATGAAAGCAAAGAGCGAAGCATTAGAGAAATTTAAACAGTTTAAACTGCAAGTTGAAAACGAAACCGGGCGTAGAATTGTAAAATTACGGACCGACAATGGTAAAGAGTATGTCAACAATGATTTCGAAAAATTTTTGCAACAACAAGGAATACAACACAATTTAACAGTAGCATATTCACCGCAACAAAATGGCGTGGCTGAGCGCTGCAACAGAACTCTTATTGAGATGGGTCGTTCTATGATGTTTCATTCTGCAGTACAGCAAAATTTGTGGGCTGAAGCTGTAAACACAGCAGCATACATACGGAACAGATGCCCTACAAAGATTAATGGTGTCAAAACACCGTTTGAGGTATGGTATGGTAAAAAACCTTTTGTCAAACACTTTCGCACGTTTGGTTCTTTAGCGGTTGCATTAAACAAGACAAAAAGATCAAAATTTGAGCCAAAAGGTGAACAATTGATAATGGTAGGCTATTCGACTGTAGCAAAGGCGTATAGATTGTTCGACAAGAGAACTCAGCGAGTTGTTGAAAAAAGAGATGTTTTGTTTGATGAAAAAGTTTTTTGTAAGAATACTGATGAAGATAAGACTGATGTAGATCAGCAGTCATTTATAGAAGACAACTATTTAATAATGTACAAAGAGGGTGACAAGGATGCTGCAGATCAACATAATAGAGAAAGTGCAGAGAATATTGATAACAAGGAGGCTGAAGGTCAACATGTTAGGGAAAGCGCAGAGAATATTGATAATACAGATAATGTTTTTCATACAGGAAGCGAAAATATTGAAGATGAAGAATTTAACACAGCTGATGAAGATAGTCAAAATGAACTAGAGCAAGACGTTGAACAAATCCCTAAAGTAATTCGAAGAGGTAGGCCGAAAATTGTAAGAAGCGGAAAGCCTGGAAGACCACGAAAACAATTTCATGTTTTAAACAGTTTGATAGAAATTAAAATACCTCAAACTCTAGAACAGGCAATTCTAAGTAATGAAAAGAAATTGTGGCTGGCGGCAATGAGAGCAGAATTTGATTCCCTTGAAAAGAATAACACATGGTCATTGTCAGATTTACCTGATGGCCATAACGCAATATCATGCAAATGGGTATATTCTTTGAAAAGAGACAAACAAGGTAATATTGAGCGTTACAAAGCTCGTTTAGTGGCTAAGGGTTGCAGCCAGCAATACGGGATTAATTATATGGAAATATTCTCACCTGTTGCTAGACACTCTACCATAAGAGTTTTATTGGCATTATCTGTTGAATATCAAATGCACCTTCACCAAATTGATATAAAAACAGCCTACCTGAATAGCGAATTACATGATGAAATTTATATAAAGCAACCACAATGTTTCAAAAACGAAAAATATCCCAATAAAGTTTTACGCCTTAATAAGGCAATATATGGCCTTAAGCAATCAGGAAGGGAGTGGAATTCAAAATTAGAAATGGTTTTAGGATACATCCACGTTGAGGGGGCGTGTTGAAAACATAGCAGCCAGAGACAACGTGTATGTGTCAACATATGTACATATTATATTGACGTTTGTACTTTTTAATTTTTTTTCATTCAATAAAAACCTTTTAAACAATATGGCCAAAAGAAGTGCCCTGCCAAAAATTTAGACTTTTCTAAGAAAATTTTATTGAAGCAGATTTTGCGACAAAATGATGCGACCCCCTAATGAAATTTTAAATTTTTTCACATATTATAACACATCTTGCTATAACTTTGAAACTGATTTATTTTGGAGTTATTGGCCAAAAGAAGTGACTTGCCAAAAAGTAAGATATTTCTAAGAAAATTTTTTTGAGGCAGACTTTGTGGCGAAATAGTGCGACCCCCTTATGTAATTCTCATTTTTTCAATTTTTTCACATATTATAACACGTTTTGCTATAAATTTGAAGCTGATTTATTTTGGAGTTATTGGCCAAAAGAAGTGCCTTGCCAAAAAGTAAGACATTTATAAGAAAATTTTATTGAAGCAGATTTTGCGGCAAAATGATGCGACCCCCTTATGAAAGTTTTGTTTTTTTCACATATTATAACATATTTTGCTATAACTTTGAAACTGATTTATTTTGAAGATATTGGCCAAAAGAAGTGCCCTGCCAAAAAGTAAGACATTTCTAAGAAATTTTTTTTGAGGCAGACTTTGTGGCAAAATGATGCGACCCCCTTATGAAATTTTCAATTTTTTCACATATTATAACCCATTTTGCCACAACTTTAAAACTGATTTATATTGGAGTTATTGGCCAAAAGAAGTGCCCTGCCAAAAATTTAGACCTCTCTAAGAACATTATTTTGAGGCAGACTTTGTGGCAAAATGATGCGACCCCCTTATGAAATTTTCAATTTTTTCACATATTATAACACATTTTGCCACAACTTTAAAACTGATTTATATTGGAGTTATTGGCCAAAAGAAGTGCCCTGCCAAAAATTTAGACCTTTCTAAGAAAATTTTTTTGAGCCAGACTTTGTGGCAAAATAATGCGACCTCCTTATGTAATTCTCATTTTTTCAATTTTTTCACATATTATAACACGTTTTGCTATAACTTTGAAACTGATTTATTTTGGAGCTATTGCCCAAAAGAAGTGCCTTGCCAAAAAGTAAGACATTTCTAAGAAAATTTTTTTGAGGCAGATTTTGTGGCAAAATGATGCGACCCCCTTATGAAATTTTCAATTTTTTCACATATTATAACACATTTTGCCACAACTTTAAAACTGATTTATATTGGAGCTATTGGCCAAAAGAAGTGCCTTGCCAAAAAGTAAGACATTTCTAAGAAAATTTTTTTTGAGGCAGTCTTTGTGGAGAAATAATGCGACCCCCTTATGTAATTCTCATTTTTTCAATTTTTTCTCATATTATAACACGTTTTGCTATAACTTTAAACAGATTTATTTTGGAGTTATTGGCCAAAAGAAGTGACTTGCCAAAAAGTAAGACATTTCTAAGAAAATTTTTTTGAGGCAGACTTTGTGGCAAAATGATGCGACCCCCTTATGAAATTTTAAATTTTTTCACATATTATAACACATTTTGCCACAACTTTAAAACTGATTTATATTGGAGTTATTGGCCAAAAGAACCTGCCAAAAATTTAGACCTTTCTAAGAAAATTTTTTTGTGGCAGACTTTGTGGCAAAATAATGCGACCCCCTTATGTAATTCTAATTTTTTCAATTTTTTCACATATTATAATACGTTTTGCTATAAATTTGAAACTGATTTATTTTGGAGTTATTGGCCAAAAGAAGTGACTTGCCAAAAAGTAAGACATTTCTAAGAAAATTTTTTTGAGGCAGACTTTGTGGCGAAATAATGCGACCCCCTTTTGTAATTCTCATTTTCTCAATTTTTTCACATATTATAACACGTTTTGCTATAAATTTGAAGCTGATTTATTTTGGAGTTATTGGCCAAAAGAAGTGCCTTGCCAAAAAGTAAGACATTTATAAGAAAATTTTATTGAAGCAGATTTTGCGGCAAAATGATGCGACCCCCTTATGAAATTTTTGATTTTTTCACATATTATAACATATTTTGCTATAACTTTGAAACTGATTTATTTTGAAGTTATTGGCCTGTTGAAAACATAGCAGCCAGAGACAACGTGTATGTGTCAACATATGTACATATTATATTGACGTTTGTACTTTTTAATTTTTTTTCATTCAATAAAAACCTTTTAAACAATAGGTTATGGGCCCAGACGTCCTAACTTATTAAAATCAGATAATAGTTTAGTGAATCCAAAATATGATGAACGGTGTGTACCAAATGGAGAAGCTGGACGAATCCAACTATGAGAGCTGGTCGGTGCAGATGAGAAGTGTGTTAATACATGCTGGTTTTTGGCAAATTGTATCTGGCAAAGATAAGAGGGAATCTGCTCCAAATGACGCAGCAAAATCCAAATGGGACGCAGATGATGAAAAAGCGCTGGCATCAGTTATATTGGGTGTGAAACCTACCCAATTAGGCTACATAAAAAATGCTAAAACTTCTTGCGAAGCATGGCAAAAATTGCAGACAACATACCAACCAAAAGGCCCTATACAGAAAGTATTACTCTACAAACGTTTACTTGGTCTCCAGATGAAGGATGGTTCCAATATAATGCTCCATATTAAAGATTTTTCTGAAATCGTGGAAAGATTATCTGAAACTGGCATTGATATACAAGAGGAATTATTAAGTATCATGTTGTTGTGCAGCCTTCCTAAGGATTTAGAAAACTTCGTTATTGCTATGGAAACGCGTGACAGTCTTCCTGGGTTAAGTTTTCTTAAGCAAAAGCTTTTAGAAGAAGCAGAAAGACGAAAGGAAAAAGTAGAAGATGAAATATGTAGTCAGCAACAACAGGCATTTAATGTACGTTCTAACCAAAAACATAGAAAGCAAAATAAGAGCAAAAAGCCCTTCACTGGAAAATGTTTTAAATGTAATATGGAAGGACATTTTGCTAGTCAGTGTGAAAGAAAGAAACATCACAAACAACAACAAGCCTTGTCTATAGTGGCGGAAGCAGGTCAAAAGATGAAAACGACTGTTTGGTATGTCGATAGTGGCGCAACGGCACACATGTGCAATGATAGAAGTATGTTCACGAGCTTTGAGGAACATAACGGACAAATAGCACTAGCAGGTAACAAGTTTATTACAGCTACAGGAAAAGGTGATGTATATTTAAAGATAAATCAAATGCATATTACGTTTCAAGATGTACTCTATTCTGCTGAGTTGCAGGGTAATTTTATTTCTGTCACTAGAATAGTTGATAGAGGTCTTACTGTCAAGTTTAACGCCCACATGGCAACGGTTAGAAGAAACGATGGCACAATAGTACTTCGCGCAAAAAGAGAAGGTAACCTTTTTGCTTTATACACACGTAAAGAGAGCTTATTTGCTGCATGTGATATGAATGAATTATGGCACAATAGGTTTGGCCATTTAAATTACAACGGGCTGAACGAACTCAGTAAAGCAGGTGTTGTGTCAGGGATATACTGTTACGGGAACAGGAAACCATGCAAAACATGTATGATGTGTAAAATACATGTACTACCATTTCCGAAGAAGAGCGAAAACGTATCAGAAAATTTATTGGACTTGATACACTCGGATGTGTGTGGACCATTTAGAGTTCCATCTATTGGTGGAGCAAAATATTTTATATCTTTTATTGACGACAAGTCACGAAGAATCTTTATTTATTTCATGAAAGCAAAGAGCGAAGCATTAGAGAAATTTAAACAGTTTAAACTGCAAGTTGAAAACGAAACCGGGCGTAGAATTGTAAAATTACGGACCGACTATGGTAAAGAGTATGTCAACAATGATTTCGAAAAATTTTTGCAACAACAAGGAATACAACACAATTTAACAGTAGCATATTCACCGCAACAAAATGGCGTGACTGAGCGCTGCAACAGAACTCTTATTGAGATGGGTCGTTCTATGATGTTTCATTCTGCAGTACAGCAAAATTTGTGGGCTGAAGCTGTAAACACAGCAGCATACATACGGAACAGATGCCCTACAAAGATTAATGGTGTCAAAACACCGTTTGAGGTATGGTATGGTAAAAAACCTTTTGTCAAACACTTTCGCACGTTTGGTTCCTTAGCGGTTGCATTAAACAAGACAAAAAGATCAAAATTTGAGCCAAAAGGTGAACAATTGATAATGGTAGGCTATTCGACTGTAGCAAAGGCGTATAGATTGTTCGACAAGAGAACTCAGCGAGTTGTTGAAAAAAGAGATGTTTTGTTTGATGAAAAAGTTTTTTGTAAGAATACTGATGAAGATAAGACTGATGTAGATCAGCAGTCATTTATAGAAGACAACTATTTAATAATGTACAAAGAGGGTGACAAGGATGCTGCAGATCAACATAATAGAGAAAGTGCAGAGAATATTGATAACAAGGAGGCTGAAGGTCAACATGTTAGGGAAAGCGCAGAGAATATTGATAATACAGATAATGTTTTTCATACAGGAAGCGAAAATATTGAAGATGAAGAATTTAACACAGCTGATGAAGATAGTCAAAATGAACTAGAGCAAGACGTTGAACAAATCCCTAAAGTAATTCGAAGAGGTAGGCCGAAAATTGTAAGAAGCGGAAAGCCTGGAAGACCACGAAAACAATTTCATGTTTTAAACAGTTTGATAGAAATTAAAATACCTCAAACTCTAGAACAGGCAATTCTAAGTAATGAAAAGAAATTGTGGCTGGCGGCAATGAGAGCAGAATTTGATTCCCTTGAAAAGAATAACACATGGTCATTGTCAGATTTACCTGATGGCCATAACGCAATATCATGCAAATGGGTATATTCTTTGAAAAGAGACAAACAAGGTAATATTGAGCGTTACAAAGCTCGTTTAGTGGCTAAGGGTTGCAGCCAGCAATACGGGATTAATTATATGGAAACATTCTCACCTGTTGCTAGACACTCTACCATAAGAGTTTTATTGGCATTATCTGTTGAATATCAAATGCACCTTCACCAAATTGATATAAAAACAGCCTACCTGAATAGCGAATTACATGATGAAATTTATATAAAGCAACCACAATGTTTCAAAAACGAAAAATATCCCAATAAAGTTTTACGCCTTAATAAGGCAATATATGGCCTTAAGCAATCAGGAAGGGAGTGGAATTCAAAATTAGAAATGGTTTTAGGATACATCCACGTTGAGGGGGCGTGTTGAAAACATAGCAGCCAGAGACAACGTGTATGTGTCAACATATGTACATATTATATTGACGTTTGTACTTTTTAATTTTTTTTCATTCAATAAAAACCTTTTAAACAATATGGCCAAAAGAAGTGCCCTGCCAAAAATTTAGACTTTTCTAAGAAAATTTTATTGAAGCAGATTTTGCGACAAAATGATGCGACCCCCTAATGAAATTTTAAATTTTTTCACATATTATAACACATCTTGCTATAACTTTGAAACTGATTTATTTTGGAGTTATTGGCCAAAAAAAGTGCCCTGCCAAAAATTTTGACATTTCGAAGAAAATTTTCTTGAGGCAGACTTTGTGGCGAAATAATGCGACCCCCTTATGTAATTCTAATTTTTTAAATTTTTTCACATATTATAACACGTTTTGCTATAACTTTGAAACTGATTTATTTTGGAGTTATTGGCCAAAAAAAGTGCCCTGCCAAAAATTTAGACCTTTCTAAGAAATTTTTTTTGAGGCAGACTTTCTGGCAAAATAATGCGACCCCCTTATTTAATTCTCAATTTTTCACTCATTACAACACATTTTGCTATAACTTTGAAATTGATTTATTTTTAGGTTATTGGCCATTTAAAACTGACTAATATTGGAGTTATTGGCCAAAAGAAATGCCCTGCCAAAAAGTAAGACATTTCTAAGAAAATTTTTTTGAGGCAGATTTTATGGCAAAATGATGCGACCCCCTTATGAAATTTTCAATTTTTTCACATTTTATAAGACATTTTGCCATAACTTTAAAACTGATTTATATTGGAGTTATTGGCCAAAAGAAGTGCTCTGCCAAAAATTTAGACGTTTCTCTGAAAATTTTTTTGAGGTAGATTTTGTGGCACAATGATGCGACCCCCTTATATGATTTTCAATTTTCCAATTTTTTGTCATATTATAACACATTTTGCTATAACTTTAAAACTGATTTATTTTGGAGTTATTGGCCAAAAAAAGTGCCCTGCCAAAAATATTGACGTTTCTAAGAAAATTTTTTTGAGGCAGATTTTGTGGCAAAATGATGCGACCCCCTTATGAAATTTTCAATTTTTTCACATATTATAACACATTTTGCCATAACTTTAAAACTGATTTATATTGGAGTTATTGGCCAGAAGAAGTGCCCTGCCAAAAATTTAGACCTTTCTAAGAAAATTTTTTTGAGGCAGACTTTGTGGCAAAATAATGCGACCCCCTTATTTAATTCTCAATTTTTCACTCATTACAACACATTTTGCTATAACTTTGAAACTGATTTATTTTGGAGTTATTGGCCATTTAAAACTGATTAATATTGGAGTTATTGGCCAAAAAAAATGCCCTGCCAAAAAGTAAGACATTTCTAAGAAAATTTTTTTGAGGCAGATTTTGTGGCAAAATGATGCGACCCCCTTATGAAATTTGCAATTTTTTCACATTTTATAACACATTTTGCCATAACTTTAAAACTGATTTATATTGGAGGTAGATTTTCTCTGAAAATTTTTTTGAGGTAGATTTTGTGGCACAATGATGCGACCCCCTTATATAATTTTCAATTTTCCAATTTTTTGTCATATTATAACACATTTTGCTATAACTTTAAAACTGATTTATTTTGGAGTTATTGGCCAAAAAAAGTGCCCTGCCAAAAATTTAGATGTTTCTAAGAAAATTTTTTTGAGGCAGATTTTGTGGCAAAATGTTCGACCCCTTTATGAAATTTTCAATTTTTTCACATATTATAACACGTTTTGCTATAAATTTGAAACTGATTTATTTTGGAGTTATTGGCCAAAAGAAGTGCCTTGCCAAAAAGAAAGACATTTCTAAGCAAATTTTTTTGGGGCAGACTTTGTGGCAAAATTTGCGACCCTCTTATGAAATTTTCAATATTTTCACATATTATAACACATTTTGCAATAAATTTGAAACTGATTTATTTTGGAGTTATTGGCCAAAAGAAGTGCCTTGCCAAAAAGTAAGACATTTCTAAGAAATTTTTTTTTTAGGCAGTCTTTGTGGCGAAATAATGCGACCCCCTTATGTAATTCTCATTTTTTCAATTTTTTCACATATTATAACATATTTTGCTATAACTTTGAAACTGATTTATTTTGGAGTTATTGGCCAAAAGAAGTGCCCTGCCAAAAATTCAGACTTTTCTAAGAAAATTTTATTGAAGCAGATTTTGCGGCAAAATGATGCGACCCCCTTATGAAATTTTTAATTTTTTCACATATTATAACACATTTTGCTATAACTTTGAAACTGATTTATTTTGGAGTTATTGGCCAAAAGAAGTGCCCCGCCAAAAATTTAGACATTTCTAAGAAAATTTTTTTGAGGCAGACTTTGTGGCGAAATAATGCGACCCCCTTATGTAATTCTCATTTCTTCAATTTTTTCACATATTATAACACGTTTTGCTATAAATTTGAGACTGATTTATTTTATAGTTATTGGCCAAAAGAAGTGCCTTGCCAAAAAGTAAGACATTTCTAAGAAAATTTTTTTAGGCAGATTTTGTGGCAAAATTTGCGACCCTCTTATGAAATTTTAAACTTTTTCACATATTATAACCCATTTTGCTATAAATTTGAAACTGATTTATTTTGGAGTTATTGGTCAAAAGAAGTGCCTTGCCAAAAAGTAAGACATTTCTAAGAAAATATTTTTGAGGCAGACTTTGTGGCAAAATAATGCGACCCCCTTATGTAATTCTCATTTTTTCAATTTTTTCACATATTATAACACGTTTGGCTATAACTTTGAAACTGATTTATTTTGGAGTTATTGGCCAAAAAAAGTGTCTTGCCAAAAATTTAGACCTTTCTAAGACATTTTTTTTTGAGGCAGACTTTCTGGCAAAATAATGCGACCCCCCTATGTAATTCTCAATTTTTCACTCATTACAACACATTTTGCTATAACTTTGAAACTGGTTTATTTTGGAGTTATTGGCCATTTAAAACTGATTAATATTGGGGTTATTGGCCAAAAGAAATGCAGATTTTGTGGCAAAATGATGCGACCCCCTTATGAAATTTTCAATTTTTTCACATTTTATAACACATTTTGCTATAACTTTAAAACTGCTTTATTTTGGAGTTATTGGCCAAAAAAAGTGCCCTGCCAAAAATTTTGACGTTTCTAAGAAAATTTTTTTGAGGCAGATTTTGTGGCAAAATGATGCGACCCCCTCATGAAATTTTCAATTTTTTCACATATTATAACACATTTTGCTATAAATTTGAAACTGATTTATTTTGGAGTTATTGGCCAAAAGAAGTGCCTTGCCAAAAAGTAAGACATTTCTAAGAAAATTTTTTTTGAGCCAGACTTTGTGGCAAAATAATGCGACTTTCTTATGTAATTCTCATTTTTTCAATTTTTTCACATATTATAACACGTTTTGCTATAACTTTGAAACTGATTTATTTTGGAGCTATTGGCCAAAAGAAGTGCCTTGCCAAAAAGTAAGACATTTCTAATAAAATTTTTTTGAGGCAGATTTTGTGGCAAAATGATGCGACCCCCTTATGAAATTTTTAATTTTTTCACATATTATAACATATTTTGCTATAACTTTGAAACTGATTTATTTTGGAGTTATTGGCCAAAAGAAGTGCCCTGCCAAAAATTTAGTCTTTTCTAAGAAAATTTTATTGAAGCAGATTTTGCGGCAAAATGATGCGACCCCCTTATGAAATTTTTAATTTTTTTCACATATTATAACACATTTTGCTATAACTTTGAAACTGATTTATTTTGGAGTTATTGGCCAAAAGAAGTGCCCTGCCAAAAATTTAGACATTTCTAAGAAAATTTTTTTGAGGCAGACTTTGTGGCGAAATAATGCGACCCCCTTATGTAATTCTCATTTTTTAAATTTTTTCACATATTATAACACGTTTTGCTATAAATTTGAAACTGATTTATTTTGGAGTTATTGGCCAAAAGAAGTGCCTTGCCAAGAAGTAAGACATAGACATTTCTAAGAAAATATTTTTGAGGCTGACTTTGTGGCAAAATAATGCGACCCCCTTATGTAATTCTCAATTTTTCACTCATTACAACACATTTTGCTATAACTTTGAAACTGATTTATTTTGGAGTTATTGGGCATTTAAAACTGATTAATATTGGAGTTATTGGCCAAAAGAAATGCCCTGGCAAAAAGTAAGACATTTCTAAGAAAATTTTTTTGAGGCAGATTTTGTGGCAAAATGATGCGACCCCCTTATGAAATTTTCAATTTTTTACATTTTATAACACATTTTGCCATAACTTTAAAACTGATTTATATTGGAGTTATAAGCCAAAAGAAGTGCTCTGCCAAAAATTTAGACGTTTCTCTGAAAATTTTTTTGAGGTAGATTTTGTGGCACAATGATGCGACACCCTTATATAATTTTCAATTTTCCAACTTTTTGTCATATTATAACACATTTTGCTATAACTTTAAAACTGATTTATTTTGGAGTTATTGGCCAAAAAAGTGCCCTGCCAAAAATTTAGACGTTTCAAAGAAAATTTTTTTGTGGCAGATTTCGTGGCAAAATGAGGCGACCCACTTATGTAATTTTCAATTTTTTCACATATTTTAACACTTGTTGCTATAACTTTGAAACTGATTTATTTTGGAGTTGTTGGCCAAAAGAAGTGCCCTGCCAAAAACTTAGATTTTGTGAAAATGATGCGACCCCCTATGAAATTTTAAATTTTTTCACATATTATAACACATTTTGCTATAACTTTAAAACTGATTTATTTTGGAGTTATTAGCCAAATGATGTGCCCTGCCAAAAATTTTGACGTTTCTATGAAAAATTTTTTGAGGCAGATTTTGTGGCGAAAGAATGCGACCCCCTTATATAATTCTCATTTTTTCAATTTTTTCACATATTATAACACGTTTGGCTATAACTTTGAAACTGATTTATTTTGGAGTTATTGGCCAAAAAAAGTGTCTTGCCAAAAATTTAGACCTTTCTAAGACATTTTTTTTTGAGGCAGACTTTCTGGCAAAATAATGCGACCCCCCTATGTAATTCTCAATTTTTCACTCATTACAACACATTTTGCTATAACTTTGAAACTGGTTTATTTTGGAGTTATTGGCCATTTAAAACTGATTAATATTGGGGTTATTGGCCAAAAGAAATGCAGATTTTGTGGCAAAATGATGCGACCCCCTTATGAAATTTTCAATTTTTTCACATTTTATAACACATTTTGCTATAACTTTAAAACTGCTTTATTTTGGAGTTATTGGCCAAAAAAAGTGCCCTGCCAAAAATTTTGACGTTTCTAAGAAAATTTTTTTGAGGCAGATTTTGTGGCAAAATGATGCGACCCCCTCATGAAATTTTCAATTTTTTCACATATTATAACACATTTTGCTATAAATTTGAAACTGATTTATTTTGGAGTTATTGGCCAAAAGAAGTGCCTTGCCAAAAAGTAAGACATTTCTAAGAAAATTTTTTTTGAGCCAGACTTTGTGGCAAAATAATGCGACTTTCTTATGTAATTCTCATTTTTTCAATTTTTTCACATATTATAACACGTTTTGCTATAACTTTGAAACTGATTTATTTTGGAGCTATTGGCCAAAAGAAGTGCCTTGCCAAAAAGTAAGACATTTCTAATAAAATTTTTTTGAGGCAGATTTTGTGGCAAAATGATGCGACCCCCTTATGAAATTTTTAATTTTCTCACATATTATAACATATTTTGCTATAACTTTGAAACTGATTTATTTTGGAGTTATTGGCCAAAAGAAGTGCCCTGCCAAAAATTTAGTCTTTTCTAAGAAAATTTTATTGAAGCAGATTTTGCGGCAAAATGATGCGACCCCCTTATGAAATTTTTAATTTTTTTCACATATTATAACACATTTTGCTATAACTTTGAAACTGATTTATTTTGGAGTTATTGGCCAAAAGAAGTGCCCTGCCAAAAATTTAGACATTTCTAAGAAAATTTTTTTGAGGCAGACTTTGTGGCGAAATAATGCGACCCCCTTATGTAATTCTCATTTTTTAAATTTTTTCACATATTATAACACGTTTTGCTATAAATTTGAAACTGATTTATTTTGGAGTTATTGGCCAAAAGAAGTGCCTTGCCAAGAAGTAAGACATAGACATTTCTAAGAAAATATTTTTGAGGCTGACTTTGTGGCAAAATAATGCGACCCCCTTATGTAATTCTCAATTTTTCACTCATTACAACACATTTTGCTATAACTTTGAAACTGATTTATTTTGGAGTTATTGGGCATTTAAAACTGATTAATATTGGAGTTATTGGCCAAAAGAAATGCCCTGGCAAAAAGTAAGACATTTCTAAGAAAATTTTTTTGAGGCAGATTTTGTGGCAAAATGATGCGACCCCCTTATGAAATTTTCAATTTTTTACATTTTATAACACATTTTGCCATAACTTTAAAACTGATTTATATTGGAGTTATAAGCCAAAAGAAGTGCTCTGCCAAAAATTTAGACGTTTCTCTGAAAATTTTTTTGAGGTAGATTTTGTGGCACAATGATGCGACACCCTTATATAATTTTCAATTTTCCAACTTTTTGTCATATTATAACACATTTTGCTATAACTTTAAAACTGATTTATTTTGGAGTTATTGGCCAAAAAAGTGCCCTGCCAAAAATTTAGACGTTTCTAAGAAAATTTTTTTGTGGCAGATTTCGTGGCAAAATGAGGCGACCCACTTATGTAATTTTCAATTTTTTCACATATTTTAACACTTGTTGCTATAACTTTGAAACTGATTTATTTTGGAGTTGTTGGCCAAAAGAAGTGCCCTGCCAAAAACTTAGATTTTGTGAAAATGATGCGACCCCCTATGAAATTTTAAATTTTTTCACATATTATAACACATTTTGCTATAACTTTAAAACTGATTTATTTTGGAGTTATTAGCCAAATGATGTGCCCTGCCAAAAATTTTGACGTTTCTATGAAAAATTTTTTGAGGCAGATTTTGTGGCGAAAGAATGCGACCCCCTTATGTAATTCTCATTTTTTCAATTTTTTCACATATTATAACACGTTTGGCTATAACTTTGAAACTGATTTATTTTGGAGTTATTGGCCAAAAAAAGTGTCTTGCCAAAAATTTAGACCTTTCTAAGACATTTTTTTTGAGGCAGACTTTCTGGCAAAATAATGCGACCCCCCTATGTAATTCTCAATTTTTCACTCATTACAACACATTTTGCTATAACTTTGAAACTGGTTTATTTTGGAGTTATTGGCCATTTAAAACTGATTAATATTGGGGTTATTGGCCAAAAGAAATGCAGATTTTGTGGCAAAATGATGCGACCCCCTTATGAAATTTTCAATTTTTTCACATTTTATAACACATTTTGCTATAACTTTAAAACTGATTTATTTTGGAGTTATTGGCCAAAAAAAGTGCCCTGCCAAAAATTTTGACGTTTCTAAGAAAATTTTTTTGAGGCAGATTTTGTGGCAAAATGATGCGACCCCCTCATGAAATTTTCAATTTTTTCACATATTATAACACATTTTGCTATAAATTTGAAACTGATTTATTTTGGAGTTATTGGCCAAAAGAAGTGCCTTGCAAAAAAGTAAGACATTTCTAAGAAAATTTTTTTTGAGCCAGACTTTGTGGCAAAATAATGCGACTTCCTTATGTAATTCTCATTTTTTCAATTTTTTCACATATTATAACACGTTTTGCTATAAATTTGAAACTGATTTATTTTGGAGTTATTGGCCAAAAGAAGTGCCTTGCCAAGAAGTAAGACATAGACATTTCTAAGAAAATATTTTTGAGGCTGACTTTGTGGCAAAATAATGCGACCCCCTTATGAAATTTTTAATTTTCTCACATATTATAACATATTTTGCTATAACTTTGAAACTGATTTATTTTGGAGTTATTGGCCAAAAGAAGTGCCCTGCCAAAAATTTAGATATTTCTAAGAACATTTTTTTGTGGCAGACTTTGTGGCGAAATAATGCGACCCCCTCATTTTTTAAATTTTTTCACATATTATAACACGTTTTGCTATAAATTTGAAACTGATTTATTTTGGAGTTATTGGCCAAAAGAAGTGCCTTGCCAAGAAGTAAGACATAGACATTTCTAAGAAAATATTTTTGAGGCTTAGACGTTTCTAAGAAAATTTTTTTGTGGCAGATTTCGTGGCAAAATAATGCGACCCCCTTATGTAATTCTCATTTTTTAAATTTTTTCACATATTATAACACGTTTTGCTATAACTTTGAAACTTATTTATTATGGAGTTATTGGCCAAAAAAAGTGCCCTGCCATAAGTTTAGACCTTTCTAAGAAATTTTTTTTGAGGCAGACTTTCTGGCAAAATAATGCGACCCCCTTATGTAATTCTCAATTTTTCACTCATTAAAACACATTTTGCTATAACTTTGAAACTGATTTATTTTGGAGTTATTGGGCATTTAAAACTGATTAATATTGGAGTTATTGGCCAAAAGAAATGCCCTGCAAAAAAGTAAGACATTTCTAAGAAAATTTTTTTGAGGCAGATTTTGTGGCAAAATGATGCGACCCCCTTATGAAATTTTCAATTTTTTACATTTTATAACACATTTTGCCATAACTTTAAAACTGATTACTATTGGAGTTATAAGCCAAAAGAAGTGCTCTGCCAAAAATTTAGACGTTTCTCTGAAAATTTTTTTGAGGTAGATTTTGTGGCACAATGATGCGACACCCTTATATAATTTTCAATTTTCCAACTTTTTGTCATATTATAACACATTTTGCTATAACTTTAAAACTGATTTATTTTGGAGTTATTGGCCAAAAAAGTGCCCTGCCAAAAATTTAGACGTTTCTAAGAAAATTTTTTTGTAGCAGATTTCGTGGCAAAATGAGGCGACCCACTTATGTAATTTTCAATTTTTTCACATATTTTAACACTTGTTGCTATAACTTTGAAACTGATTTATTTTGGAGTTGTTGGCCAAAAGAAGTGCCCTGCCAAAAACTTAGATTTTGTGAAAATGATGCGACCCCCTATGAAATTTTAAATTTTTTCACATATTATAACACATTTTGC
The DNA here is from genome assembly GCA_963675445.1 of Linnaemya vulpina. NCBI lineage: Eukaryota > Metazoa > Arthropoda > Insecta > Diptera > Tachinidae > Linnaemya > Linnaemya vulpina. Next base: position 51,597,521 of record OY776280.1, on the reverse strand, counting down.
TATAACTTTAAAACTGATTTATTTTGGAGTTATTAGCCAAATGATGTGCCCTGCCAAAAATTTTGACGTTTCTATGAAAAATTTTTTGAGGCAGATTTTGTGGCGAAAGAATGCGGCACCCCTATGAAATTTTCAATTTCTTCACATATTATAACACATTTTGCTATAACCTTAAAACTGATATATATTAGAGGTATTGGTCAAAAGAAGTGCCCAGCAAAAAATTTAGACTTTGCTAAGAAAATTTTTTTGAGGCAGACTTTGTGGCAAAATGATGCGACCCCTTATGTAATTCTAAAATTTTCAATTTGTTCACATATTAAACACGTTTTGCTATAACTTTAAAACTGATTAATTTTAGAGTTGTTTACCAAAAGAAGTGCCCTTCCAAAAATTTTGACGTTTCTCTGAAAAATTTTTTGAGGCAGATTTTGTAGCGAAATTGATGCGACCCCTTTATGTAATATTCAATTTTTTCACATATTATAACTTGCTATAACTTTGAAACTGATTTATTTTGGAGTTATTGGGCAAAAGAAGTGCCCTGCCAAAAATTTAGACCTTTCTAAGAAAATTTTTTTGAGGCAGACTTTGTGGCAAAATAATGCGACCCCTTATGTAATTCTCATTTTTTAAATTTTTTCACTTATTATAACACGTTTTGCTATAACTTAACCATAATTTTAAAACTGAATTATATTGGAGTTATTGGTCAAAAGAAGTGCTCTGCCAAAAATTTAGACGTTTCTCTGAAAATTTTTTTGAGGTAGATTTTGTGGTAAAGTGATGCGACCCCCTTATATAATATTAAATTTTTCAATTTTTTCTTATATTATAACACATTTTGCTTTAACCTTAAAACTGATTTATTTTGGAGTTATTGGCCAAATTATGTGCCCTGCCAAAAATGTAGACGTTTCTATGAAAAATTTTTTGAGGCAGATTTTGTGGCGAAAGGATGCGGTCCCTTATGAAATTTTAAATTTTTTCACATATTTTAATACATGTTGCTTTAACTTTAAAACTGATTTATTTTGGTGTTATTAGCCAAATGATGTGCCCTGCCAAAAATTTTGACGTTTGTATGAAAAATTTTTTGAGGCAGATTTTGCGGCGAAAGAATGCGGCCCCTTATGAAATTTTCAATTTCTTCACATATTATAACATATTTTGCTATAACCTTAAAACTGATATATATTAGAGGTATTGGTCAAAAGAAGTGCCCAGATAAAAATTTAGACTTTGCTAAGAAAATTTTTTTGAGGCAGACTTTGTGGCAAAATGATGCGACCCCCTTATGTAATTCTAAATTTTTCAATTTTTTCACATACTATAACACGTTTTGCTATAACTTTAAAACTGATTAATTTTAGAGTTGTTTACCAAAAGAAGTGCCCTTCCAAAAATTTTGACGTTTCTCTGAAAAATTTTTTGAGACCGATTTTGTGGCGAAATTGATGCGACCCCTTTATGTAATATTCAATTTTTTCACATATTATAACAGATTTTGCTATAACTTTGAAACTGATTTATTTTGGAGTTATTGGCCAAAAGAAGTGCCCTGCCAAAACTTAGACGTTTCGAAGAAAATTTTTTTTAAGCAGACTTTGGGGCAAAATGATGCGACAACGTTATGAAATTTAAGATTTTTCTACTCATTATGACACATTTTGCTATAACTTTGAAACTGATTCATTTTGGAGTTATTGGCCAAAAGAAGTGCTCTGCCAAAAATTTTAGACGTTTCTAAGAAAAATTTTTTGAGACAGATTTTGTGACGAAATGATGCGACCCCCTTATGAAGTTTTCAATTTCTTCTCATATTATAACACATTTTGCTATAAATTTGAAACTGATTTATTTTGGAGTTATTGGCCAAAAGAAGTGCCCTGCCAAAAATTTAGACCTTTCTAAGAAAATTTTTTTGAGGCAGACTTTGTGGCAAAATAATGCGACCCCCTTATGTTATTCTAATTTTTTCAATTTTTTCACATATTATAACACGTTTTGCTATAACTTTGAAACTGATTTATTTTGGAGTTATTGGCCAAAAAAAGTGTCTTGCCAAAAAGTAAGACATTTCTAAGAACATTTTATTGTGGCAGATTTTGTGTCAAAATGATGCGACCCCTTTATGAAATTTTAAATTTTTTCACATATTATAACACATTTTACCATAATTTTAAAACTGAATTATATTGGAGTTATTGGCCAAAAGAAGTGCTCTGCCCAAAATTTAGACGTTTCTCTGAAAATTTTTTTGAGGTAGATTTTGTGGCAAAGTGATGCGACCACCTTATATAATATTCAATTCTTCAATTTTTTCTCATATTATAACACATTTTGCTTTAACCTTAAAACTGATTTATTTTGGAGTTATTGAGCAAATTATATGCCCTGCCAAAAATTTAGACGTTTCTAAGAAAATTTTTTTGTGGCAGACTTTGTGGCAAAATAATGCGACCTCCTTATGTGATTCTCATTTTTTCAATTTTTTCATATATTATAACAGGTTTGCTATAAATTTGAAACTGATTTATTTTGGAGTTATTGGCCAAAAGAAGTGCTCTGCCAAAAATTTAGACCTTTCTAAGAAATTTTTTTTGTGGCAGACTTTGTGGCAAAATAATGCGACCCCCTTATATAATTCTCATTTTTTCAATTTTTTCATATATTATAACAGGTTTTGCTATAAATTTGAAACTGATTTATTTTGGAGTTATTGGCCAACAGAAGTGACTCGCCAAAAAGTAAGACATTTCTAAGAAAATTTTTTTAAGGCAGACTTTGTGGCGAAATAATGCTACCCCCTTATGTAATTCTCATTTCTTCAATTTTTTCACATATTATAACCCATTTTGCTATAAATTTGAAACTGATTTATTTTGGAGTTATTGACCAAAAGAAGTGCTCTGCCAAAAATTTAGACCTTTCTAAGAAAATATTTTTGAGGCAGACTTTGTGGCAAAATAATACGACCCCCTTATGTAATTTTAATTTTTTCAATTTTTTCACATATTATAACACGTTTTGCAATAACTTTGAAACTGATTTATTTTGGAGTTATTGGCCAAAAAAAGGGCCTTGCCAAAAATTTAGACCTTTCTAAGACATTTTTTTTGAGGCAGACTTTCTGGCAAAATAATGCGACCCATTTATGTAATTCTCAATTTTTCACTCATTACAACACATTTTGTTATAAATTTGAAACTGATTTATTTTGGAGTTATTGGCCATTTAAAACTGATTAATATTGGGGTTATTGGCCAAAAGAAATGCAGATTTTATGGCAAAATGATGCGACCCCCTTATGAAATTTTCAATTTTTTCACATTTTATAACACATTTTGCCATAACTTTATATGTTATAAATTTGAAACTGATTTATATTGGAGTTATTGGCCAAAAAAAAAAGTGCTCTGCCAAAAATTTAGACGTTTCTCTGAAAATTTTTTTGAGCTAGATTTTGTGGCACAATGATGCGACCCCCTTATATAATTTTAAATTTTCCAATTTTTTTGTCATATTATAACACATTTTGCTATAACTTTAAAACTGATTTATTTTGAAGTTATTGGCCAAAAAAAGTGCCCTGCCAAAAATTTAGACGTTTCTAAGAAAATTTTTTTGAGGCAGATTTTGTGGCAAAATGATGCGACCCCATTGGAGTTATTGGCCAAAAGAAGTGCCCTGCCAAAAATTTAGACCTTTCTAAGAAAATTTTTTTGAGGCAGACTTTGTGGCAAAATAATGCGACCCTCTTATGTAATTCTCATTTTTTCAATTTTTTCACATATTATAACACGTTTTGCTTTAAATTTGAAACTGATTTATTTTGGAGTTATTGACCAAAAGAAGAGACTTGTCAAAAAGTAAGACATTTCTAAGAAAATTTTTTTTGAAGCAGACTTTGTGGCGAAATAATGCGATCCCCTTATGTAATTCTAATTTTTTAAATTTTTTCACATATTATAACACGTTTTGCTATAAATTTGAAACTGATTTATTTTGGAGTTATTGGCCAAAAGAAGTGCCTTGCGCAAAAGTAAGACATTTATAAGAAAATTTTATTGAAGCAGATTTTGCGGCAAAATGATGCGACCCCCTTATGAAATTTTTAATTTTCTCACATATTATAACATATTTTGCTATAACTTTGAAACTGATTTATTTTGGAGTTATTGGCCAAAAGAAGTGCCCTGCCAAAAATTTAGACTTTTCTAAGAAAATTTTATTGAAGCAGATTTTGCGGCAAAATGATGCGACCCCCTTATGAAATTTTAAATTTTTTCACATATTATAACACATTTTGCTATAACTTTGAAACTGATTTATTTTGCAGTTATTGGCCAAAAGAAGTGCCCTGCCAAAAACTTAGACATTTCTAAGAAAATTTTTTTGAGGCAGACTTTGTGGCGAAATAATGCGACCCCCTTATGTAATTCTCATTTTTTAAATTTTTTTCACATATTATAACACGTTTTGCTATAAATTTGAAACTGACTTATTTTGGAGTTATTGGCCAAAAGAAGTGCCTTGCCAAAAAGTAAGACATAGACATTTCTAAGAAAATATTTTTGAGGCAGACTTTGTGGCAAAATAATGCGACCCCCTTATGTAATTCTCATTTTTTCACATATTATAACACGTTTTTTATAACTTTGAAACTGATTTATTTTGGAGTTATTGGCCAAAAAAAGTGCCCTGCCATAAATTTAGACCTTTCTAAGAAATTTATTTTGAGGCAGACTTTCTGGCAAAATAATGCGACCCCCTTATGTAATTCTAAATTTTTCACTCATTACAACACATTTTGCTATAACTTTGAAACTGATTTATTTTAGAGTTATTGGACATTAAAAACTGATTAATATTGGAGTTATTGGCCAAAAGAAATGCCCTGCCAAAAAGTAAGACATTTCTAAGAAAATTTTTTTGAGGCAGATTTTGTGGCAAAATGATGCGACCCCCTTATGTAATTCTAAATTTTTCAATTTGTTCACATATTATAACACGTTTTGCTATAACTTTGAAACTGATTTATTTTGGAGTTATTGGCCAAAAAAAGTGCCTTGCCAAAAAGTAAGACATTTCTAAGAAAATTTTTTTGTGGCAGATTTTGTGTCAAAATGATGCGACCCCTTTATGAAATTTTCAATTTTTTCACATATTATAACACATTTTACCATAATTTTAAAACTGAATTATATTGGAGTTATTGGCCAAAAGAAGTGCTCTGCCAAAAATTTAGACGTTTCTCTGAAAGTTTTTTTGAGGTAGATTTTGTGGCAAAGTGATGCGACCCCCTTATATAATATTAAATTTTTAAATTTTTTCTCATATTATAACACATTTTGCTTTAACCTTAAAACTGATTTATTTTGGAGTTATTGGCCAAATTATGTGCCCTGCCAAAAATTTAGACGTTTCTATGAAAAATTTTTTGAGGCAGTTTTTGTGGCGAAAGGATGCGGTCCCTTATGAAATTTTAAATTTTTTCACATATTATAACACATTTTACCATAATTTTAAAACTGAATTATATTGGAGTTATTGGCCAAAAGTAGTGCTCTGCCCAAAATTTAGACGTTTCTCTGAAAATTTTTTTGAGGTAGCTTTTGTGGCAAAGTGATGCGACCACCTTATATAATATTCAATTTTTAAATTTTTTCTCATATTATAACACATTTTGCTTTAATTTTAAAACTGATTTATTTTGGAGTTATTGGCCAAATTATGTGCCTTGCCAAAAATTTAGACGTTTCTATGAAAAATTTTTTGAGGCAGATTTTGTGGCGAAAGGATGCGGTCCCTTATGAAATTTTAAATTTTTTCACATATTTTAACAGATGTTGCTTTAAATTTGAAACTGATTTATTTTGGTATTATTGGTCAAAAGAAGTGCCTTGCCAAAAATTTAGACGTTTCTAAGAAAATTTTTTTGTGACAGATTTCGTGGCAAAATGAGGCGACCCACTTATTGAATTTTAAATTTTTTCACATATTTTAACACTTGTTGCTATAACTTTGAAACTGATTTATTTTGGAGTTGTTGGCCAAAAGAAGTGCCCTGCCAAAAACTTAGATTTTGTGAAAATGATGCGACCCCCTTATGAAACTTTAAATTTTTTCACATATTATAACACATTTTGCTATAACTTTAAAACTGATTTGTTTTGGAGTTATTAGCCAAATGATGTGCCCTGCCAAATATTTTGACGTTTCTATGAAAAATTTTTTGAGGCAGATTTTGTGGCGAAAGAATGCGGCCCCCTTATGAAATTTTCAATTTCTTCACATATTATAACACATTTTGCTATAACCTTAAAACTGATATCTATTAGAGGTATTGGTCAAAAGAAGTGCCCAGCCAAAAATTTAGACTTTGCTAAGAAAATTTTTTTGAGGCAGACTTTGTGGCAAAATGATGCGACCCCCTTATGTAATTCTAAATTTTTCAATTTTTTCACATATTATAACACGTTTTGCTATAACTTTAAAACTGATTAATTTTAGAGTTGTTTACCAAAAGAAGTGCCCTTCCAAAAATTTTGACGTTTCTCTGAAAAATTTTTTGAGGCAGATTTTGTGGCGAAATTGATGCGACCCCTTTATGTAATATTCAATTTTTTCACATATTATAACAGATTTTGCTATAACTTTGAAACTGATTTATTTTGGAGTTATTGGCCAAAAGAAGTGCCCTGCCAAAAATTTAGACTTTGCTAAGAAAATTTTTTTGAGGCAGACTTTGTGGCAAAATAATGCGACCCCTTATGTAATTCTAATTTTTTAAATTTTTTCACTTATTATAACACGTTTTGCTATAACTTTGAAACTGATTTATTTTGGAGTTATTGGCCAAAAAAAGTGCCTTGCCAAAAAGTAAGACATTTCTAAGAAAATTTTTTTGTGGCAGATTTTGTGTCAAAATGATGCGACCCCTTTATGAAATTTTCAATTTTTTCACATATTATAACACATTTTACCATAATTTTAAAACTGAATTATATTGGAGTTATTGGCCAAAAGAAGTGCTCTGACAAAAATTTAGACGTTTCTCTGAAAATTTTTTTGAGGTAGATTTTGTGGCAAAGTGATGCGACCCTCTTATATAATATTAAATTTTTAAATTTTTTCTCATATTATAACACATTTTGCTTTAACCTTAAAACTGATTTATTTTGGAGTTATTGGCCAAATTATGTGCCCTGCCAAAAATTTAGACGTTTCTATGAAACATTTTTTGAGGCAGATTTTGTGGCGAAAGGATGCGGTCCCTTATGAAATTTTAAATTTTTTCACATATTATAACACATTTTACCATAATTTTAAAACTGAATTATATTGGAGTTATTGGCCAAAAGTAGTGCTCTGCCCAAAATTTAGACGTTTCTCTGAAAATTTTTTTGAGGTAGCTTTTGTGGCAAAGTGATGCGACCACCTTATATAATATTCAATTTTTAAATTTTTTCTCATATTATAACACATTTTGCTTTAATTTTAAAACTGATTTATTTTGGAGTTATTGGCCAAATTATGTGCCTTGCCAAAAATTTAGACGTTTCTATGAAAAATTTTTTGAGGCAGATTTTGTGGCGAAAGGATGCGGTCCCTTATGAAATTTTAAATTTTTTCACATATTTTAACAGATGTTGCTTTAAATTTGAAACTGATTTATTTTGGTATTATTGGTCAAAAGAAGTGCCTTGCCAAAAATTTAGACGTTTCTAAGAAAATTTTTTTGTGACAGATTTCGTGGCAAAATGAGGCGACCCACTTATTGAATTTTAAATTTTTTCACATATTTTAACACTTGTTGCTATAACTTTGAAACTGATTTATTTTGGAGTTGTTGGCCAAAAGAAGTGCCCTGCCAAAAACTTAGATTTTGTGAAAATGATGCGACCCCCTTATGAAACTTTAAATTTTTTCACATATTATAACACATTTTGCTATAACTTTAAAACTGATTTGTTTTGGAGTTATTAGCCAAATGATGTGCCCTGCCAAATATTTTGACGTTTCTATGAAAAATTTTTTGAGGCAGATTTTGTGGCGAAAGAATGCGGCCCCCTTATGAAATTTTCAATTTCTTCACATATTATAACACATTTTGCTATAACCTTAAAACTGATATCTATTAGAGGTATTGGTCAAAAGAAGTGCCCAGCCAAAAATTTAGACTTTGCTAAGAAAATTTTTTTGAGGCAGACTTTGTGGCAAAATGATGCGACCCCCTTATGTAATTCTAAATTTTTCAATTTTTTCACATATTATAACACGTTTTGCTATAACTTTAAAACTGATTAATTTTAGAGTTGTTTACCAAAAGAAGTGCCCTTCCAAAAATTTTGACGTTTCTCTGAAAAATTTTTTGAGGCAGATTTTGTGGCGAAATTGATGCGACCCCTTTATGTAATATTCAATTTTTTCACATATTATAACAGATTTTGCTATAACTTTGAAACTGATTTATTTTGGAGTTATTGGCCAAAAGAAGTGCCCTGCCAAAAATTTAGACTTTGCTAAGAAAATTTTTTTGAGGCAGACTTTGTGGCAAAATAATGCGACCCCTTATGTAATTCTCATTTTTTAAATTTTTTCACTTATTATAACACGTTTTGCTATAACTTTGAAACTGATTTATTTTGGAGTTGTTGGCCAAAAGAAGTGCCCTGCCAAAAACTTCGATTTTGTAAAAATGATGCGACCCCCTTATGAAATTTTCAATTTCCTCACATATTATAACACATTTTTCTATAACCTTAAAACTGATATATATTAGAGGTATTGGTCAAAAGATGTGCCCAGCCAAAAATTTAGACTTTGCTAAGAAAATTTTTTTGAGGCAGACTTTGTGGCAAAATGATGCGACCCCCTTATGTAATTCTAAATTTTTAAATTTTAGAGTTGTTTACCAAAAGAAGTGCCCTTCCAAAAATTTTGACGTTTCTCTGAAAAATTTTTTGAGGCCGATTTTGTGGTGAAATTGATGCGACCCCTTTATGTAATATTCAATTTTTCCACATATTATAACAGGTTTTGCTATAACTTTGAAACTGATTTATTTTGGAGTTATTGGCCAAAAGAAGTGCTCTGCCAAAAATTTAGACGTTTCTAAGAAAAATTTTTTGAGACAGATTTTGTGACGAAATGATGCGACCCCCTTATGAAATTTTCAATTTCTTCACATATTATAACACATTTTGCTATAAATTTGAAACTGATTTATTTTGGAGTTATTGGCCAAAAGAAGTGCCCTGCCAAAAATTTAGACCTTTCTAAGAAAATTTTTTTGAGGCAGACTTTGTGGCAAAATAATGCGACCCCCTTTGTTATTCTCATTTTTTAAATTTTTTCACTTATTATAACACGTTTTGCTATAACTTTGAAACTGATTTATTTTGGAGTTATTGGCCAAAAAAAGTGTCGTGCCAAAAAGTAAGACATTTCTAAGAAAATTTTATTGTGGCAGATTTTGTGTCAAAATGATGCGACCCCTTTATGAAATTTTAAATTTTTTCACATATTATAACACATTTTACCATAATTTTAAAACTGAATTATATTGGAGTTATTGAATATTATTGGAGTTATTATAAGGGCTCTGCCCAAAATTTAGACGTTTCTCTGAAAATTTTTTTGAGGTAGATTTTGTGGCACAATGATGCGACCCCTTATATAATTTTCAATTTTCCAATTTTTTGTCATATTATAACACATTTTGCTATAACTTTAAAACTGATTTATTTTGGAGTTATTGGCCAAAAAAAGTGCCTTGCCAAAAATTTAGACGTTTCTAAGAAAATTTTTTTGTGACAGATTTCGTGGCAAAATGAGGCGACCCACTTATGTAATTTTCAATTTTTTAACATATTGTAACACTTGTTGCTATAACTTTGAAACTGATTTATTTTGGAGTTGTTGGCCAAAAGAAGTGCCCTGCAAAAAACTTCGATTTTGTGAAAATGATGTGACCCCCTTATGAAATTTTCAATTTCTTCACATATTATAACACATTTTGCTATAACCTTAAAACTGATATATATTAGAGGTATTGGTCAAAAGAAGTGCCCAGCAAAAAATTTAGACTTTGCTAAGAAAATTTTTTTGAGGCAGACTTTGTGGCAAAATGATGCGACCCCGTTATGTAATTCTAAATTTTTCAATTTTTTCACATACTATAACACGTTTTTCTATAACTTTAAAACTGATTAATTTTAGAGTTGTTTACCAAAAGAAGTGCCCTTCCAAAAATTTTGACGTTTCTCTGAAAAATTTTTTGAGGCCGATTTTGTGGCGAAATTGATGCGACCCCTTTATGAAATATTCAATTTTTTCACATATTATAACAGATTTTGCTATAACTTTGAAACTGATTTATTTTGGAGTTATTGGCCAAAAGAAGTGCCCTGCCAAAACTTAGACGTTTCGAAGAAAATTTTTTTTAAGCAGACTTTGGGGCAAAATGATGCGACAACGTTATGAAATTTAAAATTTTTCTACTCATTATGACACATTTTGCTATAACTTTGAAACTGATTCATTTTGGAGTTATTGGCCAAAAGAAGTGCTCTGCCAAAAATTTAGACGTTTCTAAGAAAAATTTTTTGAGACGGATTTTGTGACGAAATGATGCGACCCCCTTATGAAATTTTCAATTTCTTCACATATTATAACACATTTTGCTATAAATTTGAAACTGATTTATTTTGGAGTTATTGGCCAAAAGAAGTGCCCTGCCAAAAATTTAGACCTTTCTAAGAAAATTTTTTTGAGGCAGACTTTGTGGCAAAATAATGCGACCCCCTTATGTTATTCTCATTTTTTAAATTTTTTCACTTATTATAACACGTTTTGCTATAACTTTGAAACTGATTTATTTTGGAGTTATTGGCCAAAAAAAGTGTCGTGCCAAAAAGTAAGACATTTCTAAGAAAATTTTATTGTGGCAGATTTTGTGTCAAAATGATGCGACCCCTTTATGAAATTTTAAATTTTTTCACATATTATAACACATTTTACCATAATTTTAAAACTGAATTATATTGGAGTTATTGAATATTATTGGAGTTATTATAAGTGCTCTGCCCAAAATTTAGACGTTTCTCTGAAAATTTTTTTGAGGTAGATTTTGTGGCACAATGATGCGACCCCTTATATAATTTTCAATTTTCCAATTTTTTGTCATATTATAACACATTTTGCTATAACTTTGAAACTGATTTATTTTGGAGTTATTGGCCAAAAAAAGTGCCCTGCCAAAAATTTAGACGTTTCTAAGAAAATTTTTTTGTGGCAGATTTCGTGGCAAAATGAGGCGACCCACTTATGTAATTTTAAATTTTTTCACATATTTTAACACTTGTTGCTATAACTTTGAAACTGATTTATTTTGGAGTTGTTGGCCAAAAGAAGTGCCCTGCCAAAAACTTAGATTTTGTGAAAAATATGCGACCCCCTTATGAAATTTTAAATTTTTTCACATATTATAACACATTTTGCTATAACTTTAAAACTGATTTATTTTGGAGTTATTAGCCAAATGATGTGCCCTGCCAAAAATTTTGACGTTTCTATGAAAAATTTTTTGAGGCAGATTTTGTGGCGAAAGAATGCGGCCACCTTATGAAATTTTCAATTTCTTCACATATTATAAAACATTTTGCTATAACCTTAAAACTGATATCTATTAGAGGTATTGGTCAAAAAAAGTGCCCAGCCAAAAATTTAGACTTTGCTAAGAAAATTTTTTTGAGGCAGACTTTGTGGCAAAATGATGCGACCCCCTTATGTAATTCTAAATTTTTCAATTTGTTCACATATTATAACACGTTTTGCTATAACTTTAAAACTGATTAATTTTAGAGTTGTTTACCAAAAGAAGTGCCCTTCCAAAAATTTTGACGTTTTTCTGAAAAATTTTTTGAGGCAGATTTTGTGGCGAAATTGATGCGACCCCTTTATGTAATATTCAATTTTTTCACATATTATAACAGATTTTGCTATAACTTTGAAACTGATTTATTTTGGAGTTATTGGCCAAAAGAAGTGCACTGCCCAAAATTTATACCTTTCTAACAAAATTTTTTTGAGGCAGACTTTGTGGCAAAATAATGCGACCCCTTATGTAATTCTCATTTTTTAAATTTTTTCACTTATTATAACACATTTTGCTATAACTTTGAAACTGATTCATTTTGGAGTTATTGGCCAAAAAAAAAGTGCCTTGCCAAAAAGTAAGACATTTCTAAGAAAATTTTTTTGTGGCAGATTTTGTGTCAAAATGATGCGACCTCTTTATGAAATTTTCAATTTTTTCACATATTATAACACATTTTACCATAACTTTAAAACTGAATTATATTGGAGTTATTGGCCAAAAGAAGTGCTCTGCCAAAAATTTAGACGTTTCTCTGAAAATTTTTTTGAGGTAGATTTTGTGGCAAAGTGATGCGACCCCCTTATATAATATTAAATTTTTAAATTTTTTCTCATATTATAACACATTTTGCTTTAACCTTAAAACTGATTTATTTTGGTGTTATTAGCCAAATTATGTGCCCTGCCAAAAATTTAGACGTTTCTATGAAAAATTTTTTGAGGCAGATTTTGTGGCGAAAGGATGCGGTCCCTTATGAAATTTTAAATTTTTTCACATTTTTTAACACAGGTTGCTTTAACTTTGAAACTGATTTAATTTGGTGTTATTGGTCAAAAGAAGTGCCTTGCCAAAAATTTAGACGTTTCTAAGAAAATTTTTTTGTGACAGATTTCGTGGCAAAATGAGGCGACCCACTTATGTAATTTTCAATTTTTTAACATATTTTAACACTTGTTGCTATAACTTTGAAACTGATTTATTTTGGAGTTGTTGGCCAAAAGAAGTGCCCTGCGAAAAACTTCGATTTTGTGAAAATGATGTGACCCCCTTATGAAATTTTCAATTTCTTCACATATTATAACACATTTTGCTATAACCTTAAAACTGATATATATTAGAGGTATTGGTCAAAAGAAGTGCCCAGCAAAAAATTTAGACTTTGCTAAGAAAATTTTTTTGAGGCAGACTTTGTGGCAAAATGATGCGACCCCGTTATGTAATTCTAAATTTTTCAATTTTTTCACATACTATAACACGTTTTTCTATAACTTTAAAACTGATTAATTTTAGAGTTGTTTACCAAAAGAAGTGCCCTTCCAAAAATTTTGACGTTTCTCTGAAAAATTTTTTGAGGCCGATTTTGTGGCGAAATTGATGCGACCCCTTTATGAAATATTCAATTTTTTCACATATTATAACAGATTTTGCTATAACTTTGAAACTGATTTATTTTGGAGTTATTGGCCAAAAGAAGTGCCCTGCCAAAACTTAGACGTTTCGAAGAAAATTTTTTTTAAGCAGACTTTGGGGCAAAATGATGCGACAACGTTATGAAATTTAAAATTTTTCTACTCATTATGACACATTTTGCTATAACTTTGAAACTGATTTATTTTGGAGTTATTGGCCAAAAAAAGTGTCGTGCCAAAAAGTAAGACATTTCTAAGAAAATTTTATTGTGGCAGATTTTGTGTCAAAATGATGCGACCCCTTTATGAAATTTTAAATTTTTTCACATATTATAACACATTTTACCATAATTTTAAAACTGAATTATATTGGAGTTATTGAATATTATTGGAGTTATTATAAGTGCTCTGCCCAAAATTTAGACGTTTCTCTGAAAATTTTTTTGAGGTAGATTTTGTGGCACAATGATGCGACCCCTTATATAATTTTCAATTTTCCAATTTTTTGTCATATTATAACACATTTTGCTATAACTTTGAAACTGATTTATTTTGGAGTTATTGGCCAAAAAAAGTGCCCTGCCAAAAATTTAGACGTTTCTAAGAAAATTTTTTTGTGGCAGATTTCGTGGCAAAATGAGGCGACCCACTTATGTAATTTTAAATTTTTTCACATATTTTAACACTTGTTGCTATAACTTTGAAACTGATTTATTTTGGAGTTGTTGGCCAAAAGAAGTGCCCTGCCAAAAACTTAGATTTTGTGAAAAATATGCGACCCCCTTATGAAATTTTAAATTTTTTCACATATTATAACACATTTTGCTATAACTTTAAAACTGATTTATTTTGGAGTTATTAGCCAAATGATGTGCCCTGCCAAAAATTTTGACGTTTCTATGAAAAATTTTTTGAGGCAGATTTTGTGGCGAAAGAATGCGGCCACCTTATGAAATTTTCAATTTCTTCACATATTATAACACATTTTGCTATAACCTTAAAACTGATATCTATTAGAGGTATTGGTCAAAAAAAGTGCCCAGCCAAAAATTTAGACTTTGCTAAGAAAATTTTTTTGAGGCAGACTTTGTGGCAAAATGATGCGACCCCCTTATGTAATTCTAAATTTTTCAATTTGTTCACATATTATAACACGTTTTGCTATAACTTTAAAACTGATTAATTTTAGAGTTGTTTACCAAAAGAAGTGCCCTTCCAAAAATTTTGACGTTTTTCTGAAAAATTTTTTGAGGCAGATTTTGTGGCGAAATTGATGCGACCCCTTTATGTAATATTCAATTTTTTCACATATTATAACAGATTTTGCTATAACTTTGAAACTGATTTATTTTGGAGTTATTGGCCAAAAGAAGTGCACTGCCCAAAATTTATACCTTTCTAACAAAATTTTTTTGAGGCAGACTTTGTGGCAAAATAATGCGACCCCTTATGTAATTCTCATTTTTTAAATTTTTTCACTTATTATAACACATTTTGCTATAACTTTGAAACTGATTCATTTTGGAGTTATTGGCCAAAAAAAAAGTGCCTTGCCAAAAAGTAAGACATTTCTAAGAAAATTTTTTTGTGGCAGATTTTGTGTCAAAATGATGCGACCTCTTTATGAAATTTTCAATTTTTTCACATATTATAACACATTTTACCATAACTTTAAAACTGAATTATATTGGAGTTATTGGCCAAAAGAAGTGCTCTGCCAAAAATTTAGACGTTTCTCTGAAAATTTTTTTGAGGTAGATTTTGTGGCAAAGTGATGCGACCCCCTTATATAATATTAAATTTTTAAATTTTTTCTCATATTATAACACATTTTGCTTTAACCTTAAAACTGATTTATTTTGGTGTTATTAGCCAAATTATGTGCCCTGCCAAAAATTTAGACGTTTCTATGAAAAATTTTTTGAGGCAGATTTTGTGGCGAAAGGATGCGGTCCCTTATGAAATTTTAAATTTTTTCACATTTTTTAACACAGGTTGCTTTAACTTTGAAACTGATTTAATTTGGTGTTATTGGTCAAAAGAAGTGCCTTGCCAAAAATTTAGACGTTTCTAAGAAAATTTTTTTGTGACAGATTTCGTGGCAAAATGAGGCGACCCACTTATGTAATTTTCAATTTTTTAACATATTTTAACACTTGTTGCTATAACTTTGAAACTGATTTATTTTGGAGTTGTTGGCCAAAAGAAGTGCCCTGCGAAAAACTTCGATTTTGTGAAAATGATGTGACCCCCTTATGAAATTTTCAATTTCTTCACATATTATAACACATTTTGCTATAACCTTAAAACTGATATATATTAGAGGTATTGGTCAAAAGAAGTGCCCAGCAAAAAATTTAGACTTTGCTAAGAAAATTTTTTTGAGGCAGACTTTGTGGCAAAATGATGCGACCCCGTTATGTAATTCTAAATTTTTCAATTTTTTCACATACTATAACACGTTTTTCTATAACTTTAAAACTGATTAATTTTAGAGTTGTTTACCAAAAGAAGTGCCCTTCCAAAAATTTTGACGTTTCTCTGAAAAATTTTTTGAGGCCGATTTTGTGGCGAAATTGATGCGACCCCTTTATGAAATATTCAATTTTTTCACATATTATAACAGATTTTGCTATAACTTTGAAACTGATTTATTTTGGAGTTATTGGCCAAAAGAAGTGCCCTGCCAAAACTTAGACGTTTCGAAGAAAATTTTTTTTAAGCAGACTTTGGGGCAAAATGATGCGACAACGTTATGAAATTTAAAATTTTTCTACTCATTATGACACATTTTGCTATAACTTTGAAACTGATTTATTTTGGAGTTATTGGCCAAAAAAAGTGTCGTGCCAAAAAGTAAGACATTTCTAAGAAAATTTTATTGTGGCAGATTTTGTGTCAAAATGATGCGACCCCTTTATGAAATTTTAAATTTTTTCACATATTATAACACATTTTACCATAATTTTAAAACTGAATTATATTGGAGTTATTGAATATTATTGGAGTTATTATAAGTGCTCTGCCCAAAATTTAGACGTTTCTCTGAAAATTTTTTTGAGGTAGATTTTGTGGCACAATGATGCGACCCCTTATATAATTTTCAATTTTCCAATTTTTTGTCATATTATAACACATTTTGCTATAACTTTGAAACTGATTTATTTTGGAGTTATTGGCCAAAAAAAGTGCCCTGCCAAAAATTTAGACGTTTCTAAGAAAATTTTTTTGTGGCAGATTTCGTGGCAAAATGAGGCGACCCACTTATGTAATTTTAAATTTTTTCACATATTTTAACACTTGTTGCTATAACTTTGAAACTGATTTATTTTGGAGTTGTTGGCCAAAAGAAGTGCCCTGCCAAAAACTTAGATTTTGTGAAAAATATGCGACCCCCTTATGAAATTTTAAATTTTTTCACATATTATAACACATTTTGCTATAACTTTAAAACTGATTTATTTTGGAGTTATTAGCCAAATGATGTGCCCTGCCAAAAATTTTGACGTTTCTATGAAAAATTTTTTGAGGCAGATTTTGTGGCGAAAGAATGCGGCCACCTTATGAAATTTTCAATTTCTTCACATATTATAACACATTTTGCTATAACCTTAAAACTGATATCTATTAGAGGTATTGGTCAAAAAAAGTGCCCAGCCAAAAATTTAGACTTTGCTAAGAAAATTTTTTTGAGGCAGACTTTGTGGCAAAATGATGCGACCCCCTTATGTAATTCTAAATTTTTCAATTTGTTCACATATTATAACACGTTTTGCTATAACTTTAAAACTGATTAATTTTAGAGTTGTTTACCAAAAGAAGTGCCCTTCCAAAAATTTTGACGTTTTTCTGAAAAATTTTTTGAGGCAGATTTTGTGGCGAAATTGATGCGACCCCTTTATGTAATATTCAATTTTTTCACATATTATAACAGATTTTGCTATAACTTTGAAACTGATTTATTTTGGAGTTATTGGCCAAAAGAAGTGCACTGCCCAAAATTTATACCTTTCTAACAAAATTTTTTTGAGGCAGACTTTGTGGCAAAATAATGCGACCCCTTATGTAATTCTCATTTTTTAAATTTTTTCACTTATTATAACACATTTTGCTATAACTTTGAAACTGATTCATTTTGGAGTTATTGGCCAAAAAAAAAGTGCCTTGCCAAAAAGTAAGACATTTCTAAGAAAATTTTTTTGTGGCAGATTTTGTGTCAAAATGATGCGACCTCTTTATGAAATTTTCAATTTTTTCACATATTATAACACATTTTACCATAACTTTAAAACTGAATTATATTGGAGTTATTGGCCAAAAGAAGTGCTCTGCCAAAAATTTAGACGTTTCTCTGAAAATTTTTTTGAGGTAGATTTTGTGGCAAAGTGATGCGACCCCCTTATATAATATTAAATTTTTAAATTTTTTCTCATATTATAACACATTTTGCTTTAACCTTAAAACTGATTTATTTTGGTGTTATTAGCCAAATTATGTGCCCTGCCAAAAATTTAGACGTTTCTATGAAAAATTTTTTGAGGCAGATTTTGTGGCGAAAGGATGCGGTCCCTTATGAAATTTTAAATTTTTTCACATTTTTTAACACAGGTTGCTTTAACTTTGAAACTGATTTAATTTGGTGTTATTGGTCAAAAGAAGTGCCTTGCCAAAAATTTAGACGTTTCTAAGAAAATTTTTTTGTGACAGATTTCGTGGCAAAATGAGGCGACCCACTTATGTAATTTTCAATTTTTTAACATATTTTAACACTTGTTGCTATAACTTTGAAACTGATTTATTTTGGAGTTGTTGGCCAAAAGAAGTGCCCTGCGAAAAACTTCGATTTTGTGAAAATGATGTGACCCCCTTATGAAATTTTCAATTTCTTCACATATTATAACACATTTTGCTATAACCTTAAAACTGATATATATTAGAGGTATTGGTCAAAAGAAGTGCCCAGCAAAAAATTTAGACTTTGCTAAGAAAATTTTTTTGAGGCAGACTTTGTGGCAAAATGATGCGACCCCGTTATGTAATTCTAAATTTTTCAATTTTTTCACATACTATAACACGTTTTTCTATAACTTTAAAACTGATTAATTTTAGAGTTGTTTACCAAAAGAAGTGCCCTTCCAAAAATTTTGACGTTTCTCTGAAAAATTTTTTGAGGCCGATTTTGTGGCGAAATTGATGCGACCCCTTTATGAAATATTCAATTTTTTCACATATTATAACAGATTTTGCTATAACTTTGAAACTGATTTATTTTGGAGTTATTGGCCAAAAGAAGTGCCCTGCCAAAACTTAGACGTTTCGAAGAAAATTTTTTTTAAGCAGACTTTGGGGCAAAATGATGCGACAACGTTATGAAATTTAAAATTTTTCTACTCATTATGACACATTTTGCTATAACTTTGAAACTGATTCATTTTGGAGTTATTGGCCAAAAGAAGTGCTCTGCCAAAAATTTAGACGTTTCTAAGAAAAATTTTTTGAGACGGATTTTGTGACGAAATGATGCGACCCCCTTATGAAATTTTCAATTTCTTCACATATTATAACACATTTTGCTATAAATTTGAAACTGATTTATTTTGGAGTTATTGGCCAAAAAAAGTGCCCTGCCAAAAATTTAGAACTTTCTAAGAAAATTTTTTTGAGGCAGACTTTGTGGCAAAATAATGCGACCCCCTTATGTTATTCTCATTTTTTAAATTTTTTCACTTATTATAACACGTTTTGCTATAACTTTGAAACTGATTTATTTTGGAGTTATTGGCCAAAAAAAGTGTCTTGCCAAAAAGTAAGACATTTCTAAGAAAATTTTATTGTGGCAGATTTTGTGTCAAAATGATGCGAACCCTTTATGAAATTTTAAATTTTTTCACATATTATAACACATTTTACCATAATTTTAAAACTGAATTATATTGGAGTTATTGGCCAAAAGAAGTGCTCTGCCCAAAATTAGACGTTTCTCTGAAAATTTTTTTGAGGTAGATTTTGTGGCAAAGTGATGCGACCACCTTATATAATATTCAATTTTTCAATTTTTTCTCATATTATAACACATTTTGCTTTAACCTTAAAACTGATTTATTTTGGAGTTATTGGCCAAATTATGTGCCCTGCCAAAAATTTAGACGTTTCTAAGAAAATTTTTTTGTGGCAGATTTCGTGGCAAAATGAGGCGACCCACTTATGTATTTTTCAATTTTTCCACATATTTTAACACATGTTGCTATAACTTTGAAACTGATTTATTTTGGTGTTGTTGGCCAAAAGAAGTGCCCTGCCAAAAACTTAGACCTTTCTAAGAAAATTTTTTTTAGGTAGATTTTGTGAAAATGATGCGACCCTCTTATGTAGTTCTCAATTTTTAAATTTTTTGTCATATTATAACACATTTTGCTATATCTTTGAAACTGATTTATTTTGGAGTTATTGGCCAAAAGAAGTGCCTTGCTAAAAAGTTAGACATTTCTAAGAAAAATTTTTTGAGGCAGATTTTGTGGCGAAAGGATGCGGTCCCTTATGAAATTTTAAATTTTTTCACATATTTTAACAGATGTTGCTTTAAATTTGAAACTGATTTATTTTGGTATTATTGGTCAAAAGAAGTGCCTTGCCAAAAATTTAGACGTTTCTAAGAAAATTTTTTTGTGACAGATTTCGTGGCAAAATGAGGCGACCCACTTATTGAATTTTAAATTTTTTCACATATTTTAACACTTGTTGCTATAACTTTGAAACTGATTTATTTTGGAGTTGTTGGCCAAAAGAAGTGCCCTGCCAAAAACTTAGATTTTGTGAAAATGATGCGACCCCCTTATGAAACTTTAAATTTTTTCACATATTATAACACATTTTGCTATAACTTTAAAACTGATTTGTTTTGGAGTTATTAGCCAAATGATGTGCCCTGCCAAATATTTTGACGTTTCTATGAAAAATTTTTTGAGGCAGATTTTGTGGCGAAAGAATGCGGCCCCCTTATGAAATTTTCAATTTCTTCACATATTATAACACATTTTGCTATAACCTTAAAACTGATATCTATTAGAGGTATTGGTCAAAAGAAGTGCCCAGCCAAAAATTTAGACTTTGCTAAGAAAATTTTTTTGAGGCAGACTTTGTGGCAAAATGATGCGACCCCCTTATGTAATTCTAAATTTTTCAATTTTTTCACATATTATAACACGTTTTGCTATAACTTTAAAACTGATTAATTTTAGAGTTGTTTACCAAAAGAAGTGCCCTTCCAAAAATTTTGACGTTTCTCTGAAAAATTTTTTGAGGCAGATTTTGTGGCGAAATTGATGCGACCCCTTTATGTAATATTCAATTTTTTCACATATTATAACAGATTTTGCTATAACTTTGAAACTGATTTATTTTGGAGTTATTGGCCAAAAGAAGTGCCCTGCCAAAAATTTAGACTTTGCTAAGAAAATTTTTTTGAGGCAGACTTTGTGGCAAAATAATGCGACCCCTTATGTAATTCTAATTTTTTAAATTTTTTCACTTATTATAACACGTTTTGCTATAACTTTGAAACTGATTTATTTTGGAGTTATTGGCCAAAAAAAGTGCCTTGCCAAAAAGTAAGACATTTCTAAGAAAATTTTTTTGTGGCAGATTTTGTGTCAAAATGATGCGACCCCTTTATGAAATTTTCAATTTTTTCACATATTATAACACATTTTACCATAATTTTAAAACTGAATTATATTGGAGTTATTGGCCAAAAGAAGTGCTCTGACAAAAATTTAGACGTTTCTCTGAAAATTTTTTTGAGGTAGATTTTGTGGCAAAGTGATGCGACCCTCTTATATAATATTAAATTTTTAAATTTTTTCTCATATTATAACACATTTTGCTTTAACCTTAAAACTGATTTATTTTGGAGTTATTGGCCAAATTATGTGCCCTGCCAAAAATTTAGACGTTTCTATGAAAAATTTTTTGAGGCAGATTTTGTGGCGAAAGGATGCGGTCCCTTATGAAATTTTAAATTTTTTCACATATTATAACACATTTTACCATAATTTTAAAACTGAATTATATTGGAGTTATTGGCCAAAAGTAGTGCTCTGCCCAAAATTTAGACGTTTCTCTGAAAATTTTTTTGAGGTAGCTTTTGTGGCAAAGTGATGCGACCACCTTATATAATATTCAATTTTTAAATTTTTTCTCATATTATAACACATTTTGCTTTAATTTTAAAACTGATTTATTTTGGAGTTATTGGCCAAATTATGTGCCTTGCCAAAAATTTAGACGTTTCTATGAAAAATTTTTTGAGGCAGATTTTGTGGCGAAAGGATGCGGTCCCTTATGAAATTTTAAATTTTTTCACATATTTTAACAGATGTTGCTTTAAATTTGAAACTGATTTATTTTGGTATTATTGGTCAAAAGAAGTGCCTTGCCAAAAATTTAGACGTTTCTAAGAAAATTTTTTTGTGACAGATTTCGTGGCAAAATGAGGCGACCCACTTATTGAATTTTAAATTTTTTCACATATTTTAACACTTGTTGCTATAACTTTGAAACTGATTTATTTTGGAGTTGTTGGCCAAAAGAAGTGCCCTGCCAAAAACTTAGATTTTGTGAAAATGATGCGACCCCCTTATGAAACTTTAAATTTTTTCACATATTATAACACATTTTGCTATAACTTTAAAACTGATTTGTTTTGGAGTTATTAGCCAAATGATGTGCCCTGCCAAATATTTTGACGTTTCTATGAAAAATTTTTTGAGGCAGATTTTGTGGCGAAAGAATGCGGCCCCCTTATGAAATTTTAAATTTCTTCACATATTATAACACATTTTGCTATAACCTTAAAACTGATATCTATTAGAGGTATTGGTCAAAAGAAGTGCCCAGCCAAAAATTTAGACTTTGCTAAGAAAATTTTTTTGAGGCAGACTTTGTGGCAAAATGATGCGACCCCCTTATGTAATTCTAAATTTTTCAATTTTTTCACATATTATAACACGTTTTGCTATAACTTTAAAACTGATTAATTTTAGAGTTGTTTACCAAAAGAAGTGCCCTTCCAAAAATTTTGACGTTTCTCTGAAAAATTTTTTGAGGCAGATTTTGTGGCGAAATTGATGCGACCCCTTTATGTAATATTCAATTTTTTCACATATTATAACAGATTTTGCTATAACTTTGAAACTGATTTATTTTGGAGTTATTGGCCAAAAGAAGTGCCCTGCCAAAAATTTAGACTTTGCTAAGAAAATTTTTTTGAGGCAGACTTTGTGGCAAAATAATGCGACCCCTTATGTAATTCTCATTTTTTAAATTTTTTCACTTATTATAACACGTTTTGCTATAACTTTGAAACTGATTTATTTTGGAGTTGTTGGCCAAAAGAAGTGCCCTGCCAAAAACTTCGATTTTGTAAAAATGATGCGACCCCCTTATGAAATTTTCAATTTCCTCACATATTATAACACATTTTTCTATAACCTTAAAACTGATATATATTAGAGGTATTGGTCAAAAGATGTGCCCAGCCAAAAATTTAGACTTTGCTAAGAAAATTTTTTTGAGGCAGACTTTGTGGCAAAATGATGCGACCCCCTTATGTAATTCTAAATTTTTAAATTTTAGAGTTGTTTACCAAAAGAAGTGCCCTTCCAAAAATTTTGACGTTTCTCTGAAAAATTTTTTGAGGCCGATTTTGTGGTGAAATTGATGCGACCCCTTTATGTAATATTCAATTTTTCCACATATTATAACAGGTTTTGCTATAACTTTGAAACTGATTTATTTTGGAGTTATTGGCCAAAAGAAGTGCTCTGCCAAAAATTTAGATGTTTCTAAGAAAAATTTTTTGAGACAGATTTTGTGACGAAATGATGCGACCCCCTTATGAAATTTTCAATTTCTTCACATATTATAACACATTTTGCTATAAATTTGAAACTGATTTATTTTGGAGTTATTGGCCAAAAGAAGTGCCCTGCCAAAAATTTAGACCTTTCTAAGAAAATTTTTTTGAGGCAGACTTTGTGGCAAAATAATGCGACCCCCTTTGTTATTCTCATTTTTTAAATTTTTTCACTTATTATAACACGTTTTGCTATAACTTTGAAACTGATTTATTTTGGAGTTATTGGCCAAAAAAAGTGTCGTGCCAAAAAGTAGGACATTTCTAAGAAAATTTTATTGTGGCAGATTTTGTGTCAAAATGATGCGACCCCTTTATGAAATTTTAAATTTTTTCACATATTATAACACATTTTACCATAATTTTAAAACTGAATTATATTGGAGTTATTGAATATTATTGGAGTTATTATAAGGGCTCTGCCCAAAATTTAGACGTTTCTCTGAAAATTTTTTTGAGGTAGATTTTGTGGCACAATGATGCGACCCCTTATATAATTTTCAATTTTCCAATTTTTTGTCATATTATAACACATTTTGCTATAACTTTAAAACTGATTTATTTTGGAGTTATTGGCCAAAAAAAGTGCCTTGCCAAAAATTTAGACGTTTCTAAGAAAATTTTTTTGTGACAGATTTCGTGGCAAAATGAGGCGACCCACTTATGTAATTTTCAATTTTTTAACATATTGTAACACTTGTTGCTATAACTTTGAAACTGATTTATTTTGGAGTTGTTGGCCAAAAGAAGTGCCCTGCAAAAAACTTCGATTTTGTGAAAATGATGTGACCCCCTTATGAAATTTTCAATTTCTTCACATATTATAACACATTTTGCTATAACCTTAAAACTGATATATATTAGAGGTATTGGTCAAAAGAAGTGCCCAGCAAAAAATTTAGACTTTGCTAAGAAAATTTTTTTGAGGCAGACTTTGTGGCAAAATGATGCGACCCCGTTATGTAATTCTAAATTTTTCAATTTTTTCACATACTATAACACGTTTTTCTATAACTTTAAAACTGATTAATTTTAGAGTTGTTTACCAAAAGAAGTGCCCTTCCAAAAATTTTGACGTTTCTCTGAAAAATTTTTTGAGGCCGATTTTGTGGCGAAATTGATGCGACCCCTTTATGAAATATTCAATTTTTTCACATATTATAACAGATTTTGCTATAACTTTGAAACTGATTTATTTTGGAGTTATTGGCCAAAAGAAGTGCCCTGCCAAAACTTAGACGTTTCGAAGAAAATTTTTTTTAAGCAGACTTTGGGGCAAAATGATGCGACAACGTTATGAAATTTAAATTTTTCTACTCATTATGACACATTTTGCTATAACTTTGAAACTGATTCATTTTGGAGTTATTGGCCAAAAGAAGTGCTCTGCCAAAAATTTAGACGTTTCTAAGAAAAATTTTTTGAGACGGATTTTGTGACGAAATGATGCGACCCCCTTATGAAATTTTCAATTTCTTCACATATTATAACACATTTTGCTATAAATTTGAAACTGATTTATTTTGGAGTTATTGGCCAAAAGAAGTGCCCTGCCAAAAATTTAGACCTTTCTAAGAAAATTTTTTTGAGGCAGACTTTGTGGCAAAATAATGCGACCCCCTTATGTTATTCTCATTTTTTAAATTTTTTCACTTATTATAACACGTTTTGCTATAACTTTGAAACTGATTTATTTTGGAGTTATTGGCCAAAAAAAGTGTCGTGCCAAAAAGTAAGACATTTCTAAGAAAATTTTATTGTGGCAGATTTTGTGTCAAAATGATGCGACCCCTTTATGAAATTTTAAATTTTTTCACATATTATAACACATTTTACCATAATTTTAAAACTGAATTATATTGGAGTTATTGAATATTATTGGAGTTATTATAAGTGCTCTGCCCAAAATTTAGACGTTTCTCTGAAAATTTTTTTGAGGTAGATTTTGTGGCACAATGATGCGACCCCTTATATAATTTTCAATTTTCCAATTTTTTGTCATATTATAACACATTTTGCTATAACTTTGAAACTGATTTATTTTGGAGTTATTGGCCAAAAAAAGTGCCCTGCCAAAAATTTAGACGTTTCTAAGAAAATTTTTTTGTGGCAGATTTCGTGGCAAAATGAGGCGACCCACTTATGTAATTTTAAATTTTTTCACATATTTTAACACTTGTTGCTATAACTTTGAAACTGATTTATTTTGGAGTTGTTGGCCAAAAGAAGTGCCCTGCCAAAAACTTAGATTTTGTGAAAAATATGCGACCCCCTTATGAAATTTTAAATTTTTTCACATATTATAACACATTTTGCTATAACTTTAAAACTGATTTATTTTGGAGTTATTAGCCAAATGATGTGCCCTGCCAAAAATTTTGACGTTTCTATGAAAAATTTTTTGAGGCAGATTTTGTGGCGAAAGAATGCGGCCACCTTATGAAATTTTCAATTTCTTCACATATTATAACACATTTTGCTATAACCTTAAAACTGATATCTATTAGAGGTATTGGTCAAAAAAAGTGCCCAGCCAAAAATTTAGACTTTGCTAAGAAAATTTTTTTGAGGCAGACTTTGTGGCAAAATGATGCGACCCCCTTATGTAATTCTAAATTTTTCAATTTGTTCACATATTATAACACGTTTTGCTATAACTTTAAAACTGATTAATTTTAGAGTTGTTTACCAAAAGAAGTGCCCTTCCAAAAATTTTGACGTTTTTCTGAAAAATTTTTTGAGGCAGATTTTGTGGCGAAATTGATGCGACCCCTTTATGTAATATTCAATTTTTTCACATATTATAACAGATTTTGCTATAACTTTGAAACTGATTTATTTTGGAGTTATTGGCCAAAAGAAGTGCACTGCCCAAAATTTATACCTTTCTAACAAAATTTTTTTGAGGCAGACTTTGTGGCAAAATAATGCGACCCCTTATGTAATTCTCATTTTTTAAATTTTTTCACTTATTATAACACATTTTGCTATAACTTTGAAACTGATTCATTTTGGAGTTATTGGCCAAAAAAAAAGTGCCTTGCCAAAAAGTAAGACATTTCTAAGAAAATTTTTTTGTGGCAGATTTTGTGTCAAAATGATGCGACCTCTTTATGAAATTTTCAATTTTTTCACATATTATAACACATTTTACCATAACTTTAAAACTGAATTATATTGGAGTTATTGGCCAAAAGAAGTGCTCTGCCAAAAATTTAGACGTTTCTCTGAAAATTTTTTTGAGGTAGATTTTGTGGCAAAGTGATGCGACCCCCTTATATAATATTAAATTTTTAAATTTTTTCTCATATTATAACACATTTTGCTTTAACCTTAAAACTGATTTATTTTGGTGTTATTAGCCAAATTATGTGCCCTGCCAAAAATTTAGACGTTTCTATGAAAAATTTTTTGAGGCAGATTTTGTGGCGAAAGGATGCGGTCCCTTATGAAATTTTAAATTTTTTCACATTTTTTAACACAGGTTGCTTTAACTTTGAAACTGATTTAATTTGGTGTTATTGGTCAAAAGAAGTGCCTTGCCAAAAATTTAGACGTTTCTAAGAAAATTTTTTTGTGACAGATTTCGTGGCAAAATGAGGCGACCCACTTATGTAATTTTCAATTTTTTAACATATTTTAACACTTGTTGCTATAACTTTGAAACTGATTTATTTTGGAGTTGTTGGCCAAAAGAAGTGCCCTGCGAAAAACTTCGATTTTGTGAAAATGATGTGACCCCCTTATGAAATTTTCAATTTCTTCACATATTATAACACATTTTGCTATAACCTTAAAACTGATATATATTAGAGGTATTGGTCAAAAGAAGTGCCCAGCAAAAAATTTAGACTTTGCTAAGAAAATTTTTTTGAGGCAGACTTTGTGGCAAAATGATGCGACCCCGTTATGTAATTCTAAATTTTTCAATTTTTTCACATACTATAACACGTTTTTCTATAACTTTAAAACTGATTAATTTTAGAGTTGTTTACCAAAAGAAGTGCCCTTCCAAAAATTTTGACGTTTCTCTGAAAAATTTTTTGAGGCCGATTTTGTGGCGAAATTGATGCGACCCCTTTATGAAATATTCAATTTTTTCACATATTATAACAGATTTTGCTATAACTTTGAAACTGATTTATTTTGGAGTTATTGGCCAAAAGAAGTGCCCTGCCAAAACTTAGACGTTTCGAAGAAAATTTTTTTTAAGCAGACTTTGGGGCAAAATGAAGCGACAACGTTATGAAATTTAAAATTTTTCTACTCATTATGACACATTTTGCTATAACTTTGAAACTGATTCATTTTGGAGTTATTGGCCAAAAGAAGTGCTCTGCCAAAAATTTAGACGTTTCTAAGAAAAATTTTTTGAGACGGATTTTGTGACGAAATGATGCGACCCCCTTATGAAATTTTCAATTTCTTCACATATTATAACACATTTTGCTATAAATTTGAAACTGATTTATTTTGGAGTTATTGGCCAAAAAAAGTGCCCTGCCAAAAATTTAGAACTTTCTAAGAAAATTTTTTTGAGGCAGACTTTGTGGCAAAATAATGCGACCCCCTTATGTTATTCTCATTTTTTAAATTTTTTCACTTATTATAACACGTTTTGCTATAACTTTGAAACTGATTTATTTTGGAGTTATTGGCCAAAAAAAGTGTCTTGCCAAAAAGTAAGACATTTCTAAGAAAATTTTATTGTGGCAGATTTTGTGTCAAAATGATGCGAACCCTTTATGAAATTTTAAATTTTTTCACATATTATAACACATTTTACCATAATTTTAAAACTGAATTATATTGGAGTTATTGGCCAAAAGAAGTGCTCTGCCCAAAATTAGACGTTTCTCTGAAAATTTTTTTGAGGTAGATTTTGTGGCAAAGTGATGCGACCACCTTATATAATATTCAATTTTTCAATTTTTTCTCATATTATAACACATTTTGCTTTAACCTTAAAACTGATTTATTTTGGAGTTATTGGCCAAATTATGTGCCCTGCCAAAAATTTAGACGTTTCTAAGAAAATTTTTTTGTGGCAGATTTCGTGGCAAAATGAGGCGACCCACTTATGTATTTTTCAATTTTTCCACATATTTTAACACATGTTGCTATAACTTTGAAACTGATTTATTTTGGTGTTGTTGGCCAAAAGAAGTGCCCTGCCAAAAACTTAGACCTTTCTAAGAAAATTTTTTTTAGGTAGATTTTGTGAAAATGATGCGACCCTCTTATGTAGTTCTCAATTTTTAAATTTTTTGTCATATTATAACACATTTTGCTATATCTTTGAAACTGATTTATTTTGGAGTTATTGGCCAAAAGAAGTGCCTTGCTAAAAAGTTAGACATTTCTAAGAAACATTTTTTGAGGCAGATTTTGTGGCAAAATGATGCGACCATCTTATGTAATTTTAAATTTTTTCTCATATTTTAACACCTGTTGCTATAACTTTGAAACTGATTTATTTTGGAATTATTGGCCATAAAAAGTGCCCAGCAAAAAATTTAGAAGTTTCTAAGAAAATTTTTTTTGAGGCAGATTTTGTGGCAAAATGATGCGACCCCCTTATGAAATTTTCAATTTTTTCATATTTTATAACACATTTTGCCATAACTTTAAAACTGATTTATATTGGATTTATTGGCCAAAAGAAGTGCTCTGCCAAAAATTTAGACGTTTCTCTGAAAATTTTTTTGAGGTAGATTTTGTGGCACAATGATGCGACCCCCTTATATAATTTTCAATTTTCCAATTTTTTGTCATATTATAACACATTTTGCTATAATCTTAAAACTGATTTATTTTGGAGTTATTGGCCAAAAAAAGTGCCCTGCCAACAATTTAGACGTTCCTAAGAAAATTTTTTTGTGGCAGATTTCGTGGCAAAATGAGGCGACCCACTTATGTAGATTTCAATTTTTTCACGTATTTTAACACTTGTTGCTATAACTTTGAAACGGATTTATTTTGAAGTTGTTGGCCAAAAGAAGTGCCCTGCCAAAAACTTAGATTTTGTGAAAATGATGCGACCCCCTTATGTAATTCTAAATTTTTCAATTTGTTCACATATTATAACACGTTTTGCTATAACTTTAAAACTGATTAATTTTAGAGTTGTTTACCAAAAGAAGTGCCCTTCCAAAAATTTTGACGTTTTTCTGAAAAATTTTTTGAGGCAGATTTTGTGGCGAAATTGATGCGACCCCTTTATGTAATATTCAATTTTTTCACATATTATAACAGATTTTGCTATAACTTTGAAACTGATTTATTTTGGAGTTATTGGCCAAAAGAAGTGCACTGCCCAAAATTTATACCTTTCTAACAAAATTTTTTTGAGGCAGACTTTGTGGCAAAATAATGCGACCCCTTATGTAATTCTCATTTTTTAAATTTTTTCACTTATTATAACACATTTTGCTATAACTTTGAAACTGATTCATTTTGGAGTTATTGGCCAAAAAAAAAGTGCCTTGCCAAAAAGTAAGACATTTCTAAGAAAATTTTTTTGTGGCAGATTTTGTGTCAAAATGATGCGACCTCTTTATGAAATTTTCAATTTTTTCACATATTATAACACATTTTACCATAACTTTAAAACTGAATTATATTGGAGTTATTGGCCAAAAGAAGTGCTCTGCCAAAAATTTAGACGTTTCTCTGAAAATTTTTTTGAGGTAGATTTTGTGGCAAAGTGATGCGACCCCCTTATATAATATTAAATTTTTAAATTTTTTCTCATATTATAACACATTTTGCTCTAACCTTAAAACTGATTTATTTTGGTGTTATTAGCCAAATTATGTGCCCTGCCAAAAATTTAGACGTTTCTATGAAAAATTTTTTGAGGCAGATTTTGTGGCGAAAGGATGCGGTCCCTTATGAAATTTTAAATTTTTTCACATTTTTTAACACAGGTTGCTTTAACTTTGAAACTGATTTAATTTGGTGTTATTGGTCAAAAGAAGTGCCTTGCCAAAAATTTAGACGTTTCTAAGAAAATTTTTTTGTGACAGATTTCGTGGCAAAATGAGGCGACCCACTTATGTAATTTTCAATTTTTTAACATATTTTAACACTTGTTGCTATAACTTTGAAACTGATTTATTTTGGAGTTGTTGGCCAAAAGAAGTGCCCTGCGAAAAACTTCGATTTTGTGAAAATGATGTGACCCCCTTATGAAATTTTCAATTTCTTCACATATTATAACACATTTTGCTATAACCTTAAAACTGATATATATTAGAGGTATTGGTCAAAAGAAGTGCCCAGCAAAAAATTTAGACTTTGCTAAGAAAATTTTTTTGAGGCAGACTTTGTGGCAAAATGATGCGACCCCGTTATGTAATTCTAAATTTTTCAATTTTTTCACATACTATAACACGTTTTTCTATAACTTTAAAACTGATTAATTTTAGAGTTGTTTACCAAAAGAAGTGCCCTTCCAAAAATTTTGACGTTTCTCTGAAAAATTTTTTGAGGCCGATTTTGTGGCGAAATTGATGCGACCCCTTTATGAAATATTCAATTTTTTCACATATTATAACAGATTTTGCTATAACTTTGAAACTGATTTATTTTGGAGTTATTGGCCAAAAGAAGTGCCCTGCCAAAACTTAGACGTTTCGAAGAAAATTTTTTTTAAGCAGACTTTGGGGCAAAATGAAGCGACAACGTTATGAAATTTAAAATTTTTCTACTCATTATGACACATTTTGCTATAACTTTGAAACTGATTCATTTTGGAGTTATTGGCCAAAAGAAGTGCTCTGCCAAAAATTTAGACGTTTCTAAGAAAAATTTTTTGAGACGGATTTTGTGACGAAATGATGCGACCCCCTTATGAAATTTTCAATTTCTTCACATATTATAACACATTTTGCTATAAATTTGAAACTGATTTATTTTGGAGTTATTGGCCAAAAAAAGTGCCCTGCCAAAAATTTAGAACTTTCTAAGAAAATTTTTTTGAGGCAGACTTTGTGGCAAAATAATGCGACCCCCTTATGTTATTCTCATTTTTTAAATTTTTTCACTTATTATAACACGTTTTGCTATAACTTTGAAACTGATTTATTTTGGAGTTATTGGCCAAAAAAAGTGTCTTGCCAAAAAGTAAGACATTTCTAAGAAAATTTTATTGTGGCAGATTTTGTGTCAAAATGATGCGAACCCTTTATGAAATTTTAAATTTTTTCACATATTATAACACATTTTACCATAATTTTAAAACTGAATTATATTGGAGTTATTGGCCAAAAGAAGTGCTCTGCCCAAAATTAGACGTTTCTCTGAAAATTTTTTTGAGGTAGATTTTGTGGCAAAGTGATGCGACCACCTTATATAATATTCAATTTTTCAATTTTTTCTCATATTATAACACATTTTGCTTTAACCTTAAAACTGATTTATTTTGGAGTTATTGGCCAAATTATGTGCCCTGCCAAAAATTTAGACGTTTCTAAGAAAATTTTTTTGTGGCAGATTTCGTGGCAAAATGAGGCGACCCACTTATGTATTTTTCAATTTTTCCACATATTTTAACACATGTTGCTATAACTTTGAAACTGATTTATTTTGGTGTTGTTGGCCAAAAGAAGTGCCCTGCCAAAAACTTAGACCTTTCTAAGAAAATTTTTTTTAGGTAGATTTTGTGAAAATGATGCGACCCTCTTATGTAGTTCTCAATTTTTAAATTTTTTGTCATATTATAACACATTTTGCTATATCTTTGAAACTGATTTATTTTGGAGTTATTGGCCAAAAGAAGTGCCTTGCTAAAAAGTTAGACATTTCTAAGAAACATTTTTTGAGGCAGATTTTGTGGCAAAATGATGCGACCATCTTATGTAATTTTAAATTTTTTCTCATATTTTAACACCTGTTGCTATAACTTTGAAACTGATTTATTTTGGAATTATTGGCCATAAAAAGTGCCCAGCAAAAAATTTAGAAGTTTCTAAGAAAATTTTTTTTGAGGCAGATTTTGTGGCAAAATGATGCGACCCCCTTATGAAATTTTCAATTTTTTCATATTTTATAACACATTTTGCCATAACTTTAAAACTGATTTATATTGGATTTATTGGCCAAAAGAAGTGCTCTGCCAAAAATTTAGACGTTTCTCTGAAAATTTTTTTGAGGTAGATTTTGTGGCACAATGATGCGACCCCCTTATATAATTTTCAATTTTCCAATTTTTTGTCATATTATAACACATTTTGCTATAATCTTAAAACTGATTTATTTTGGAGTTATTGGCCAAAAAAAGTGCCCTGCCAACAATTTAGACGTTCCTAAGAAAATTTTTTTGTGGCAGATTTCGTGGCAAAATGAGGCGACCCACTTATGTAGATTTCAATTTTTTCACGTATTTTAACACTTGTTGCTATAACTTTGAAACGGATTTATTTTGAAGTTGTTGGCCAAAAGAAGTGCCCTGCCAAAAACTTAGATTTTGTGAAAATGATGCGATCCCCTTATGAAATTTTAACTTTTTCCACATATTATAACACATTTTGCTATAACCTTAAAATTGATATATGTTAGAGGTATTGGTCAAAAGAAGTGCCCAGCAAAAAATTTTGACTTTGCTAAGAAAAATTTTTTGAGGCAGATTTTGTGGCGAAAGAATGCGGCCCCTTATGCAATTTTCAATTTCTTCACTTATTATAACACATTTTGCTATAACCTTAAAACTGATATATATTAGATGTATTGGTCAAAGGAAGTGCCCAGCCAAAAATTTAGACTTTGCTAAGAAAATTTTTTGGAGGCAGACTTTGTGGCAAAATGATGCGACAACGTTATGAAATTTTAAATTTTTCTACTCATTATGACACATTTTGCTATAACGTTGGAACTGATTCATTTTGGAGTTATTGGCCAAAAGAAGTGCTCTGCCAAAAATTTAGACGTTTCTAAGAAAAATTTTTTGAGGCAGATTTTGTGACGAAATGATGCGACCCCCTTATGAAATTTTCAATTTCTTCACATATTATAACACATTTTGCTATAAATTTGAAACTGATTTATTTTGGAGTTATTGGCCAAAAGAAGTGCCCTGCCAAAAATTTAGACCTTTCTAAGAAAATTTTTTTGAGGCAGACTTTGTGGCAAAATAATGCGACCCCCTTATGTAATTCTCATATTTTAAATTTTTTCACTTATTATAACACGTTTTGCTATAACTTTGAAACTGATTTATTTTGGAGTTATTGGCCAAAAAAAGTGCCTTGCCAAAAATTTAGACGTTTCTAAGAAAAATTTTTTGAGACAGATTTTGTGACGAAATGATGCGACCCCCTTATGAAATTTTCAATTTCTTCACATATTATAACACATTTTGCTATAAATTTGAAACTGATTTATTTTGGAGTTATTGGCCAAAAGAAGTGCCCTGCCAAAAATTTAGACCTTTCTAAGAAAATTTTTTTGAGGCAGATTTTGTGACGAAATGATGCGACCCCCTTATGAAATTTTCAATTTCTTCCCATATTATAACACATTTTGCTATAAATTTGAAACTGATTTATTTTGGAGTTATTGGCCAAAAGAAGTGCCCTGCCAAAAATTTAGACCTTTCTAAGAAAATTTTTTTGAGGCAGACTTTGTGGCAAAATAATGCGACCCCCTTATGTTATTCTCATTTTTTAAATTTTTTCACTTATTATAACACGTTTTGCTATAACTTTGAAACTGATTTATTTTGGAGATATTGGCCAAAAAAAGTGTCGTGCCAAAAAGTAAGACATTTCTAAGAAAATTTTATTGTGGCAGATTTTGTGTCAAAATGATGCGACCCCTTTATGAAATTTTAAATTTTTTCACATATTATAACACATTTTACCATAATTTTAAAACTGAATTATATTGGAGTTATTGAATATTATTGGAGTTATTATAAGTGCTCTGCCCAAAATTTAGACGTTTCTCTGAAAATTTTTTTGAGGTAGATTTTGTGGCACAATGATGCGACCCCTTATATAATTTTCAATTTTCCAATTTTTTGTCATATTATAACACATTTTGCTATAACTTTAAAACTGATTTATTTTGGAGTTATTGGCCAAAAAAAGTGCCCTGCCAAAAATTTAGACGTTTCTTAGAAAATTTTTTTGTGGCAGATTTCGTGGCAAAATGAGGCGACCCACTTATGTAATTTTAAATTTTTTCACATATTTTAACACTTGTTGCCATAACTTTGAAACTGATTTATTTTGGAGTTGTTGGCCAAAAGAAGTGCCCTGCCAAAAACTTAGATTTTGTGAAAAAGATGCGACCCCCTTATGAAATTTTAAATTTTTTCACATATTATAACACATTTTGCTATAACTTTAAAACTGATTTATTTTGGAGTTATTAGCCAAATGATGTGCCCTGCCAAAAATTTTGACGTTTCTATGAAAAATTTTTTGAGGCAGATTTTGTGGCGAAAGAATGCGGCCCCCTTATGAAATTTTCAATTTCTTCACATATTATAACACATTTTGCTATAACCTTAAAACTGATATCTATTAGAGGTATTGGTCAAAAAAAGTGCCCAGCCAAAAATTTAGACTTTGCTAAGAAAATTTTTTTGAGGCAGACTTTGTGGCAAAATGATGCGACCCCGTTATGTAATTCTAAATTTTTCAATTTTTTCACATACTATAACACGTTTTTCTATAACTTTAAAACTGATTAATTTTAGAGTTGTTTACCAAAAAAAGTGCCCTTCCAAAAATTTTGACGTTTTTCTGAAAAATTTTTTGAGGCAGATTTTGTGGCAAAATGAGGCGACCCACTTATGTAGATTTCAATTTTTTCACGTATTTTAACACTTTTTGCTATAACTTTGAAACGGATTTATTTTGAAGTTGTTGGCCAAAAGAAGTGCCCTGCCAAAAACTTAGATTTTGTGAAAATGATGCGATCCCCTTATGAAATTTTAACTTTTTCCACATATTATAACACATTTTGCTATAACCTTAAAATTGATATATGTTAGAGGTATTGGTCAAAAGAAGTGCCCAGCAAAAAATTTAGACTTTGCTAAGAAAAATTTTTTGAGGCAGATTTTGTGGCGAAAGAATGCGGCCCCTTATGCAATTTTCAATTTCTTCACTTATTATAACACATTTTGCTATAACCTTAAAACTGATATATATTAGATGTATTGGTCAAAAGAAGTGCCCAGCCAAAAATTTAGACTTTGCTAAGAAAATTTTTTGGAGGCAGACTTTGTGGCAAAATGATGCGACAACGTTATGAAATTTTAAATTTTTCTACTCATTATGACACATTTTGCTATAACGTTGAAACTGATTCATTTTGGAGTTATTGGCCAAAAGAAGTGCTCTGCCAAAAATTTAGACGTTTCTAAGAAAAATTTTTTGAGGCAGATTTTGTGACGAAATGATGCGACCCCCTTATGAAATTTTCAATTTCTTCACATATTATAACACATTTTGCTATAAATTTCAAACTGATTTATTTTGGAGTTATTGGCCAAAAGAAGTGCCCTGCCAAAAATTTAGACCTTTCTAAGAAAATTTTTTTGAGGCAGACTTTGTGGCAAAATAATGCGACCCCCTTATGTAATTCTCATATTTTAAATTTTTTCACTTATTATAACACGTTTTGCTATAACTTTGAAACTGATTTATTTTGGAGTTATTGGCCAAAAAAAGTGCCTTGCCAAAAATTTAGACGTTTCTAAGAAAAATTTTTTGAGACAGATTTTGTGACGAAATGATGCGACCCCCTTATGAAATTTTCAATTTCTTCACATATTATAACACATTTTGCTATAAATTTGAAACTGATTTATTTTGGAGTTATTGGCCAAAAGAAGTGCCCTGCCAAAAATTTAGACCTTTCTAAGAAAATTTTTTTGAGGCAGATTTTGTGACGAAATGATGCGACCCCCTTATGAAATTTTCAATTTCTTCCCATATTATAACACATTTTGCTATAAATTTGAAACTGATTTATTTTGGAGTTATTGGCCAAAAGAAGTGCCCTGCCAAAAATTTAGACCTTTCTAAGAAAATTTTTTTGAGGCAGACTTTGTGGCAAAATAATGCGACCCCCTTATGTTATTCTCAATTTTTAAATTTTTTCACTTATTATAACACGTTTTGCTATAACTTTGAAACTGATTTATTTTGGAGTTATTGGCCAAAAAAAAATGTCGTGCCAAAAAGTAAGACATTTCTAAGAAAATTTTATTGTGGCAGATTTTGTGTCAAAATGATGCGACCCCTTTATGAAATTTTAAATTTTTTCACATATTATAACACATTTTACCATAATTTTAAAACTGAATTATATTGGAGTTATTGAATATTATTGGAGTTATTATAAGTGCTCTGCCCAAAATTTAGACGTTTCTCTGAAAAATTTTTTGAGGTAGATTTTGTGGCACAATGATGCGACCCCTTATATAATTTTCAATTTTCCAATTTTTTGTCATATTATAACACATTTTGCTATAACTTTAAAACTGATTTATTTTGGAGTTATTGGCCAAAAAAGGTGCCCTGCCAAAAATTTAGACGTTTCTAAGAAAATTTTTTTGTGGCAGATTTCGTGGCAAAATGAGGCGACCCACTTATGTAATTTTAAATTTTTCACATATTTTAACACTTGTTGCTATAACTTTGAAACTGATTTATTTTGGAGTTGTTGGCCAAAAGAAGTGCCCTGCCAAAAACTTAGATTTTGTGAAAATGATGCGATCCCCTTATGAAATTTTAACTTTTTCCACATATTATAACACATTTTGCTATAACTTTAAAACTGATTTATTTTGGAGTTATTAGCCAAATGATGTGCCCTGCCAAAAATTTTGACGTTTCTATGAAAAATTTTTTGAGGTAGATTTTGTGGCGAAAGAATGCGGCCCCCTTATGAAATTTTCAATTTCTTCACATATTATAACACATTTTGCTATAACCTTAAAACTGATATCTATTAGAGGTATTGGTCAAAAAAAGTTCCCAGCCAAAAATTTAGACTTTGCTAAGAAAATTTTTTTGAGGCAGACTTTGTGGCAAAATGATGCGACCCCCTTATGTAATTCTAAATTTTTCAATTTGTTCACATATTATAACACGTTTTGCTATAACTTTAAAACTGATTAATTTTAGAGTTGTTTACCAAAAGAAGTGCCCTTCCAAAAATTTTGACGTTTTTCTGAAAAATTTTTTGAGGCAGATTTTGTGGCGAAATTGATGCGACCCCTTTATGTAATATTAAATTTTTTCACATATTATAACAGATTTTGCTATAACTTTGAAACTGATTTATTTTGGAGTTATTGGCCAAAAGAAGTGCACTGCCAAAAATTTATACCTTTCTAAAAAAATTTTTTTGAGGCAGACTTTGTGGCAAAATAATGCGACCCCTTATGTAATTCTCATTTTTTAAATTTTTTCACTTATTATAACACATTTTGCTATAACTTTGAAACTGATTCATTTTGGAGTTATTGGCCAAAAAAAGTGCCTTGCCAAAAAGTAAGACATTTCTAAGAAAATTTTTTTGTGGCAGATTTTGTGTCAAAATGATGCGACCCCTTTATGAAATTTTCAATTTTTTCACATATTATAACACATTTTACCATAATTTTAAAACTGAATTATATTGGAGTTATTGGCCAAAAGAAGTGCTCTGCCAAAAATTTAGACGTTTCTCTGAAAATTTTTTTGAGGTAGATTTTGTGGCAAAGTGATGCGACCACCTTATATAATATTAAATTTTTTCTCATATTATAACACATTTTGCTTTAACCTTAAAACTGATTTATTTTGGAGTTATTAGCCAAATTATGTGCCCTGCCAAAAATTTAGACGTTTCTATGAAAAATTTTTTGAGGCAGATTTTGTGGCGAAAGGATGCGGTCCCTTATGAAATTTAAAATTTTTTCACATTTTTTAACACATGTTGCTTTAACTTTGAAACTGATTTAATTTGGTGTTATTGGTCAAAAGAAGTGCCTTGCCAAAAATTTAGACGTTTCTAAGAAAATTTTTTTGTGACAGATTTCGTGGCAAAATGAGGCGACCCACTTATGTAATTTTCAATTTTTTAACATATTTTAACACTTGTTGCTATAACTTTGAAACTGATTTATTTTGGAGTTGTTGGCCAAAAGAAGTGCCCTGCGAAAAACTTCGATTTTGTGAAAATGATGTGACCCCCTTATGAAATTTTCAATTTCTTCACATATTATAACACATTTTGCTATAACCTTAAAACTGATATATATTAGAGGTATTGGTCAAAAGAAGTGCCCAGCAAAAAATTTAGACTTTGCTAAGAAAATATTTTTGAGGCAGACTTTGTGGCAAAATGATGCGACCCCGTTATGTAATTCTAAATTTTTCAATTTTTTCACATACTATAACACGTTTTTCTATAACTTTAAAACTGATTAATTTTAGAGTTGTTTACCAAAAGAAGTGCCCTTCCAAAAATTTTGACGTTTCTCTGAAAAATTTTTTGAGGCCGATTTTGTGGCGAAATTGATGCGACCCCTTTATGAAATATTCAATTTTTTCACATATTATAACAGATTTTGCTATAACTTTGAAACTGATTTATTTTGGAGTTATTGGCCAAAAGAAGTGCCCTGCCAAAACTTAGACGTTTCGAAGAAAATTTTTTTTAAGCAGACTTTGGGGCAAAATGATGCGACAACGTTATGAAATTTAAAATTTTTCTACTCATTATGACACATTTTGCTATAACTTTGAAACTGATTCATTTTGGAGTTATTGGCCAAAAGAAGTGCTCTGCCAAAAATTTAGACGTTTCTAAGAAAAATTTTTTGAGACGGATTTTGTGACGAAATGATGCGACCCCCTTATGAAATTTTCAATTTCTTCACATATTATAACACATTTTGCTATAAATTTGAAACTGATTTATTTTGGAGTTATTGGCCAAAAGAAGTGCCCTGCCAAAAATTTAGACCTTTCTAAGAAAATTTTTTTGAGGCAGACTTTGTGGCAAAATAATGCGACCCCCTTATGTTATTCTCATTTTTTAAATTTTTTCACTTATAACACGTTTTGCTATAACTTTGAAACTGATTTATTTTGGAGTTATTGGCCAAAAAAAGTGTCTTGCCAAAAAGTAAGACATTTCTAAGAAAATTTTATTGTGGCAGATTTTGTGTCAAAATGATGCGAACCCTTTATGAAATTTTAAATTTTTTCACATATTATAACACATTTTACCATAATTTTAAAACTGAATTATATTGGAGTTATTGGCCAAAAGAAGTGCTCTGCCCAAAATTAGACGTTTCTCTGAAAATATTTTTGAGGTAGATTTTGTGGCAAAGTGATGCGACCACCTTATATAATATTCAATTTTTCAATTTTTTCTCATATGATAACACATTTTGCTTTAACCTTAAAACTGATTTATTTTGGAGTTATTGGCCAAATTATGTGCCCTGCCAAAAATTTAGACGTTTCTAAGAAAATTTTTTTGTGGCAGATTTCGTGGCAAAATGAGGCGACCCACTTATGTAATTTTCAATTTTTCCACATATTTTAACACATGTTGCTATAACTTTGAAACTGATTTATTTTGGTGTTGTTGGCCAAAAGAAGTGCCCTGCCAAAAACTTAGACCTTTCTAAGAAAATTTTTTTTAGGTAGATTTTGTGAAAATGATGCGACCCTCTTATGTAGTTCTCAATTTTTCAATTTTTTGTCATATTATAACACATTTTGCTATAACTTTGAAACTGATTTATTTTGGAGTTATTGGCCAAAAGAAGTGCCTTGCTAAAAAGTTAGACATTTCTAAGAAACATTTTTTGAGGCAGATTTTATGGCAAAATGATGCGACCATCTTATGTAATTTTAAATTTTTTCACATATTATAACACATTTTACCATAATTTTAAAACTGAATTATATTGGAGTTATTGGCCAAAAGAAGTGCTCTGCCCAAAATTAGACGTTTCTCTGAAAATTTTTTTGAGGTAGATTTTGTGGCAAAGTGATGCGACCCCCTTATATAATTTTCAATTTTCCAATTTTTTGTCATATTATAACACATTTTGCTATAATTTTAAAACTGATTTATTTTGGAGTTATTGGCCAAAAAAAGTGCCCTGCCAAAAATTTAGACGTTCCTAAGAAAATTTGTTTGTGGCAGATTTCGTGGCAAAATGAGGCGACCCACTTATGTAGATTTCAATTTTTTCACGTATTTTAACACTTGTTGCTATAACTTTGAAACGGATTTATTTTGAAGTTGTTGGCCAAAAGAAGTGCCCTGCCAAAAACTTAGATTTTGTGAAAATGTGGCGATCCCCTTATGAAATTTTAACTTTTTCCACATATTATAACACATTTTGCTATAACCTTAAAATTGATATATGTTAGAGGTATTGGTCAAAAGAAGTGCCCAGCAAAAAATTTAGACTTTGCTAAGAAAAATTTTTTGAGGCAGATTTTGTGGCGAAAGAATGCGGCCCCTTATGCAATTTTCAATTTCTTCACTTATTATAACACATTTTGCTATAACCTCAAAACTGATATATATTAGATGTATTGGTCAAAAGAAGTGCCCAGCCAAAAATTTAGACTTTGCTAAGAAAATTTTTTGGAGGCAGACTTTGTGGCAAAATGATGCGAAACGTTATGAAATTTTAAATTTTTCTACTCATTATGACACATTTTGCTATAACGTTGAAACTGATTCATTTTGGAGTTATTGGCCAAAAGAAGTGCTCTGCCAAAAATTTAGACGTTTCTAAGAAAAATTTTTTGAGGCAGATTTTGTGACGAAATGATGCGACCCCCTTATGAAATTTTCAATTTCTTCACATATTATAACACATTTAGCTATAAATTTGAAACTGATTTATTTTGGAGTTATTGGCCAAAAGAAGTGCCCTGCCAAAAATTTAGACCTTTCTAAGAAAATTTTTTTGAGGCAGACTTTGTGGCAAAATAATGCGACCCCCTTATGTAATTCTCATATTTTAAATTTTT
This sequence comes from Linnaemya vulpina, assembly GCA_963675445.1. Taxonomy (NCBI): domain Eukaryota; kingdom Metazoa; phylum Arthropoda; class Insecta; order Diptera; family Tachinidae; genus Linnaemya; species Linnaemya vulpina. Next base: position 51,556,298 of record OY776280.1, on the reverse strand, counting down.
TCACTTATTATAACACGTTTTGCTATAACTTTGAAACTGATTTATTTTGGAGTTATTGGCCAAAAAAGTGCCTTGCCAAAAAGTAAGACATTTCTAAGAAAATTTTTTTGTGACAGATTTTGTGTCAAAATGATGCGACCCTTTTATGAAATTTTCAATTTTTTCACATATTATAACACATTTAGACGTTTCTCTGAAAATTTTTTTGAGGTAGATTTTGTGGCAAAGTGATGCGACCCCCTTATATAATATTCAATTTTTCAATTTTTTCTCATATTATAACACATTTTGCTTTAACCTTAAAACTGATTTATTTTAAAGTTATTGGCCAAATTATGTGTCCTGCAAAAAATTTAGAAGTTTCTATGAAAAATTTTTTGAGGCAGATTTTGTGGCGAAAGGATGCGGCCCCTTATGAAATTTTAAATTTTTTCACATATTTTAACACATGTTGCTTTAACTTTGAAACAGATTTATTTTGGTGTTATTGGTCAAAAGAAGTGCCTTGCCAAAAATTTAGACGTATCTAAGAAAATTTTTTTGTGGCAGATTTCGTGGCAAAATGAGGCGACCCACTTATGTAATTTTAAATTTTTTCACATATTTTAACACATGTTGCTATAACTTTGAAACTGATTTATTTTGGAGTTGTTGGCCAAAAGAAGTGCCCTGCCAAAAACTTAGACCTTTCTAAGAAAATTTTTTTTAGGTAGATTTTGTGAAAATGATGCGACCCCCTTATGTAGTTTTCAATTTTTCAATTTTTTCACATATTATAACACGTTTTGCTATAACTTTGAAACTGATTTATTTTGGAGTTATTGGCCAAAAGAAGTGCCTTGCTAAAAAGTTAGACATTTCTAAGAAACATTTTTTGAGGCAGATTTTGTGGCAAAATGATGCGACCATCTTATGTAATTTTAAATTTTTTCTTATATTTTAGCACCTGTTGCTATAACTTTGAAACTGATTTATTTTGGAGTTATTGGCCACAAAAAGTGCCCAGCAAAAAATTTAGAAGTTTCTAAGAACATTTTTTTTTGAGGCAGATTTTGTGGCAAAATGATGCGACCCCCTTATGAAATTTTAAATTTTTTCACATATTATAAAACGTTTTGCTATAACTTTAAAACTGATTTATTTTGGAGTTATTTGCCAAATGATGTGCCCTGCTAAAAATTTAAACGTTTCTATAAAAAATATTTTGAGGCAAATTTTGTGGCGAAATGAGGCGACCCACTTATGTAATTTTAAATTTTTTCACATATTTTAACTCATGTTGCTATAACTTTGAAACTGATTTATTTTGGAGTTATTGGCCAAAAGAAGTGCCCTGCCAAAAATTTTGACGTTTCTAAGAAAATTTTTTTGAGGCAGATTTTGTGGCAAACTGATGCAACCCCGTTATGAAATTTTAAATTTTTTCACATATTATAACACATTTTGCTATAACTTTGAAACTGATTTATTTTGGAGTTATCGGCACAGAAAACTGCCCTGCCAAAAATTTAGACGTTTCTCTAAAAATTTTTTTGAGGTAGATTTTGTGGCAAAATGATGCGACCCCCTATAATATTAAATTTTTCAATTTTTTCTCATATTATAACACATTTTGCTTTAACCTTAAAACTGATTTATTTTGGAGTTATTGGCCAAAATATGTGCCCTGACAAAAATTTAGACGTTTCTATGAAAAATTTTTTAGGCAGATTTTGTGGCGAAAGGATGCGGCCCCTTATGAAATTTTAAATTTTTTCACATATTTTAACACATGTTGCTATAACTTTGAAACTGATTTATTTTGGTGTTTTTGGCCAAAAGAAGTGTCTTGCAAAAATTTAGACGTTTCTAAGAAAATTTTTTTGTGGCAGATTTCGTGGCAAAATGACGCGACCCACTTATGTAGATTTCAATTTTTTCACGTATTTTAACACTTGTTGCTATAACTTGAAACGGATTTATTTTGAAGTTGTTGGCCAAAAGAAGTGCCCTGCCAAAAACTTAGATTTTGTGAAAATGATGCGATCCCCTTATGAAATTTTAAATTTTTCCACATATTATAACACATTTTGCTATAACCTTAAAATTGATATATGTTAGAGGTATTGGGCAAAAGAAGTGCCCAGCAAAAAATTTAGACTTTGCTAAGAAAAATTTTTTGAGGCAGATTTTGTGGCGAAAGAATGCGGCCCCTTATGAAATTTTCAATTTCTTCACATATTATAACACATTTTGCTATAAATTTGAAACTGATTTATTTTGGAGTTATTGGCCAAAAGAAGTGCCCTGCCAAAAATTTAGACGTTTCTAAGAAAAATTTTTTGAGGCAGATTTTGTGACGAAATGATGCGACCCCCTTATGAAATTTTCAATTTTTTCACTTATTATAACACGTTTTGCTATAACTTTGAAACTGATTTATTTTGGAGTTATTGGCCAAAAAAAGTGCCTTGCCAAAAAGTAAGACATTTGTAAGAAAAATTTTTTGAGGCAGATTTTGTGGCGAAAGAATGCGGCCCCTTATGAAATTTTCAATTTCTTCACTTATTATAACACATTTTGCTATAACCTTAAAACTGATATATATTAGATGTATTGGTCAAAAGAAGTGCCCAGCCAAAAATTTAGACCTTTCTAAGAAAATTTTTTGGAGGCAGACTTTGTGGCAAAATGATGCGACAACGTTATGAAATTTTAAATTTTTCTACTCATTATGACACATTTTGCTATAACGTTGAAACTGATTCATTTTGGAGTTATTGGCCAAAAGAAGTGCTCTGCCAAAAATTTAGACGTTTCTAAGAAAAATTTTTTGAGGCAGATTTTGTGACGAAATGATGCGACCCCCTTATGAAATTTTCAATTTCTTCACATATTATAACACATTTTGCTATAAATTTGAAACTGATTTATTTTGGAGTTATTGGCCAAAAGAAGTGCCCTGCCAAAAATTTTGACGTTTCTAAGAAAAATTTTTTGAGGCAGATTTTGTGACGAAATGATGCGACCCCCTTATGAAATTTTCAATTTTTTCACTTATTATAACACGTTTTGCTATAACTTTGAAACTGATTTATTTTGGAGTTATTGGCCAAAAAAAGTGCCTTGCCAAAAAGTAAGACATTTCTAAGAAAATTTTTTTGTGACAGATTTTGTGTCAAAATGATGCGACCCTTTTATGAAATTTTCAATTTTTTCACATATTATAACACATTTAGACGTTTCTCTGAAAATTTTTTTGAGGTAGATTTTGTGGCAAAGTGATGCGACCCCCTTATATAATATTCAATTTTTCAATTTTTTCTCATATTATAACACATTTTGCTTTAACCTTAAAACTGATTTATTTTAAAGTTATTGGCCAAATTATGTGTCCTGCCAAAAAGTTAGAAGTTTCTATGAAAAATTTTTTGAGGCAGATTTTGTGGCGAAAGGATGCGGACCCTTATGAAATTTTAAATTTTTTCACATATTTTAACACATGTTGCTTTAACTTTGAAACAGATTTATTTTGGTGTTATTGGTCAAAAGAAGTGCCTTGCCAAAAATTTAGACGTTTCTAAGAAAATTTTTTTGTGGCAGATTTCGTGGCAAAATGAGGCGACCCACTTATGTAATTTTCAATTTTTTCACATATTTTAACACATGTTGCTATAACTTTGAAACTGATTTATTTTGGAGTTGTTGGCCAAAAGAAGTGCCCTGCCAAAAACTTAGACCTTTCTAAGAAAATTTTTTTTAGGTAGATTTTGTGAAAATGATGCGACCCCCTTATGTAGTTCTCAATTTTTCAATTTTTTCACATATTATAACACGTTTTGCTATAACTTTGAAACTGATTTATTTTGGAGTTATTGGCCAAAAGAAGTGCCTTGCTAAAAAGTTAGACATTTCTAAGAAACATTTTTTGAGGCAGATTTTGTGGCAAAATGATGCGACCATCTTATGTAATTTTAAATTTTTTCTTATATTTTAGCACCTGTTGCTATAACTTTGAAACTGATTTATTTTGGAGTTATTGGCCACAAAAAGTGCCCAGCAAAAAATTTAGAAGTTTCTAAGAACATTTTTTTTTGAGGCAGATTTTGTGGCAAAATGATGCGACCCCCTTATGAAATTTTAAATTTTTTCACATATTATAAAACGTTTTGCTATAACTTTAAAACTGATTTATTTTGGAGTTATCGGCACAGAAAACTGCCCTGCCAAAAATTTAGACGTTTCTCTGAATTTTTTTTGAGGTAGATTTTGTGGCAAAATGATGCGACCCCCTAAATATTAAATTTTTCAATTTTTTCTCATATTATAACACATTTTGCTTTAACCTTAAAACTGATTTATTTTGGAGTTATTGGCCAAAATATGTGCCCTGACAAAAATTTAGACGTTTCTATGAAAAATTTTTTAGGCAGATTTTGTGGCGAAAGGATGCGGCCCCTTATGAAATTTTAAATTTTTTCACATATTTTAACACATGTTGCTATAACTTTGAAACTGATTTATTTTGGTGTTATTGGCCAAAAGAAGTGCCTTGCCAAAAATTTAGACGTTTCTAAGAAAATTTTTTTGTGGCAGATTCCGTGGCAAAATGACGCGACCCACTTATGTAATTTTAAATTTTTCCACATATTTTAACACATGTTGCTATAACTTTGAAACTGATTTATTTTGGTGTTATTGGCCAAAAGAAGTGCCTTGCCAAAAATTTAGACCTTTCTAAGAAAATTTTTTTTAGGTAGATTTTGTGAAAATGATGCGACTCCCTTTTGTAATTCTCAATTTTTTAAATTTTTTCACACATCATAACACATTTTGCTATAACTTGGAAACTGATTTATTTTGGAGTTATTGGCCAAAAGAAGTGCCCTGCCTAAAATTTAGACCTTTCTAAGAAAATATTTTTTATGTAGATTTTGTGAAAATGATGCGACCCCCTTATGTAGTTCTCAATTTTTCAATTTTTTCACATATTATAACACGTTTTGCTATAACTTTGAAACTGATTTATTTTGGAGTTATTGGCGAAAAGAAGTGCCTTGCTAAAAAGTTAGACATTTCTAAGAAACATTTTTTGAGGCAGATTTTGCGGCAAAATGATGCGACCATCTTATGTTATTTTAAATTTTTTCTTATATTTTAGCACCTGTTGCTATAACTTTGAAACTGATTTATTTTGGAGTTATTGGCCACAAAAAGTGCCCAGCAAAAAATTTAGAAGTTTCTAAGAACATTTTTTTTGCAGCAGATTTTGTGGCAAAATGATGCGACCCCCTTATGAAATTTTAAATTTTTTCACATATTTTAGTATATTTTGCTATAACTTTAAAACTGATTTATTTTGGAGTTATTTGCCAAATGATGTGCCCTGCCAAAAATTTAGACGTTTCTATGAAAAATTTTTTGAGGCAAATTTTGTGGCGAAATGAGGCGACCCACTTATGTAATTTTAAATTTTTTCACATATTTTAACTCATGTTGCTATAATTTTGAAACTGATTTATTTTGGAGTTATTGGCCAAAAGAAGTGCCCTGCCAAAAATTTTGACGTTTCTAAGAAAATTTTTTTGAGGCAGATTTTGTGGCAAACTGATGCAACCCCGTTATGAAATTTTAAATTTTTTCACATATTATAACACATTTTGCTATAACTTTGAAACTGATTTATTTTGGAGTTATCGGCACAGAAAACTGCCCTGCCAAATATTTAGACGTTTCTCTGAAAACTTTTTTGAGGTAGATTTTGTGGCAAAATGATGCGACCCCCTTATATAATATTAAATTTTTCAATTTTTTCTCATATTATAACACATCTTGCTTTAACCTTAAAACTGATTTATTTTGGAGTTATTGGCCAAAATATGTGCCCTGACAAAAATTTAGACGTTTCTATGAAAAATTTTTTTGGCAGATTTTGTGGCGAAAGGATGCGGCCCCTTATGAAATTTTAAATTTTTTCACATATTTTAACACATGTTGCTATAACTTTGAAACTGATTTATTTTGGTCTTATTGGCCAAAAGAAGTGCCTTGCCAAAAATTTAGACGTTTCTAAGAAAATTTTTTTGTGGCAGATTTCGTGGCAAAATGAGGCGACCCACTTATGTAATTTTAAATTTTTTCACATATTTTAACACATGTTGCTATAACTTTGAAACTGATTTATTTTGGTGTTATTGGCCAAAAGAAGTGCCTTGCCAAAAATTGAGACCTTTCTAAGAAAATTTTTTTAGGTAGATTTTGTGAAAATGATGCGACCCCCTTTTGTAATTCTCAGTTTTTAAATTTTTTCACACATCATAACACATTTTGCTATAACTTTGAAACTGATTTATTTTGGAGTTATTGGCCAAAAGAAGTGCCCTGCCAAAAATTAGACGTTTCTATGAAAATTTTTTTGAGGCAGATTTTGTGGCAAAATGATGCGTCCTCCTTATGTAATTTTAAATTTTTCTTTATTTTTCACATACCTTAACACATTTTAAAACAACTTTGAAACTGATTTATTTTGGAGTTATTGGCCAAAAGAAGTGCCATGCCAAAAATTTTTACATTTCTAAGAAATTTTTTTGAGGCAGATTTTGTGGCAAAATGATGCGACCCCCATATGAAATTTTAAATTTTTTCACATATTTTAACACATTTTGCTATAACGTTAAAACTGATTTATATTGGAGTTATTGGCCAAAAGAAGTGCTCTGCCAAAAACTTAGACCTTTCTAAGAAATTCTTTTTTTGAGGCAGACTTTGTGCCAAAATAATGAGACCCCCTTATGTAATTCCCATTTTTTCAATTTTTTCACATATTATAACACATATTGATATAACCTTGAAAATTATTCATTTTGGAATTATTAGCCAAAAGAAGAGCCCTGCCAAAAATTTAGACGTTTCTAAGAAAATTTTTTTAGGCAGATTTTGTGGCAAAATGTCGCGACCTTCTTATGAAATTTTAGATTTTTTCACATATTATAACACATTTTGCTATAAATTTGAACCTGATTTATTTTAGAGTTATTGGCCAAAAGAAGTGCCTTGCCAAAAAGTAAGACATTTCTAAGAAAATATTTTTGAGGCAGACTTTGTGGCAAAACAATGCGACGCACTTATGTAATTCTCATTTTTTCACATATTATATCACGTTTGGCTATAACTTTGAAACTGATTTATTTTGGAGTTATTGGCCAAAAGAAGTGCCCTGCCAAAAATTTAGACCTTTCTAAGAAAAGTTTTTTGATGCAGACTTTGTGGCAAAATAATGCAACCCCCTTATGTTATTCTCAATTTTCACTCATTACAAAACATTTTGCTATAACTTTGAAATTGATTTATTTTGGAGTTATTGGCCATTTAAAACTGATTAATATTAGAGTTATTGGCAAAAAGAAATGCCCTGCCAAAAATTTAGACGTTTCTAAGAAAATCTTTTTGAGGCAGTCTTTGTGGCAAAATGACGCGACCCCCTTATGTAATTCTCAATTTTTCACTCATTACAACACATTTTGCTATAAATTTGAAACTGATTTATTTTGGAGTTATTGGCCATTTAAAACTGATTTATATTGGAGTTATTGGCCAAAGGAAATGTATTGCCAAAAATTTGGACTTTTCTAAGAAAATTTTTTTGAGGCAGACTTTGTGGCAAAATTGACGCGACCCCTTTATGTAATTCTCAATTTTTCACACATTATAACACATTTTGCCATAACTTTGAAACTGATTTATTTTGGAATTATTGGCCAAAAGAAGTGCCCTACCAAAAATTAAGACGTTTCTAAGAAAATTTTTTTGAGTCAGATTTTGTGGCAAAATGATGCGACCCCCTTATGTAATTTTAAATTTTTCAATTTTTTCACACATTATAACACATTTTGCTATAACTTTAAAACTTATTTATATTGGAGTTATTGGCCAAAAGAAATGCCCTGCAAAAATGTAGACGTTTCTAAGAACATTTTTTTGAGGCAGATTTTGTGGCAAAATGATGCGACCCCCTTATGAAATTTTAAATTTTTTCACATATTTTAGTATATTTTGCTATAACTTTAAAACTGATTTATTTTGGAGTTATTTGCCAAATGATGTGCCCAGCAAAAAATTTAGAAGTTTCTAAGAACATTTTTTTTGAAGCAGATTTTGTGGCAAAATGATGCGACCCCCTTATGAAATTTTAAATTTTTTCACATATTATTACACATTTTGCTATAACTTTAAAACTGATTTATTTTGGAGTTATTTGCCAAATGATGTGCCCTGCCAAAAATTTAGACGTTTCTATGAAAAATTTTTTGAGGCAAATTTTGTGGCGAAATGAGGCGACCCACTTATGTAATTTTAAATTTTTTCACATATTTTAACTCATGTTGCTATAACTTTGAAACTGATTTATTTTGGAGTTATTGGCCAAAAGAAGTGCCCTGCCAAAAATTTTGACGTTTCTAAGAAAATTTTTTTGAGGCAGATTTTGTGGCAAACTGATGCAACCCCGTTATGAAATTTTAAATTTTTTCACATATTATAACACATTTTGCTATAACTTTGAAACTGATTTATTTTGGAGTTATCGGCACAGAAAACTGCCCTGCCAAATATTTAGACGTTTCTCTGAAAACTTTTTTGAGGTAGATTTTGTGGCAAAATGATGCGACCCCCTTATATAATATTAAATTTTTCAATTTTTTCTCATATTATAACACATCTTGCTTTAACCTTAAAACTGATTTATTTTGGAGTTATTGGCCAAAATATGTGCCCTGACAAAAATTTAGACGTTTCTATGAAAATTTTTTTTGGCAGATTTTGTGGCGAAAGGATGCGGCCCCTTATGAAATTTTAAATTTTTTCACATATTTTAACACATATTGCTATTACTTTGAAACTGATTTATTTTGGTGTTATTGGCCAAAAGAAGTGCCTTGCCAAAAATTTAGACGTTTCTAAGAAAATTTTTTTATGGCAAAATGAGGCGACCCACTTATGTAATTTTAAATTTTTTCACATATTTTAACACATGTTGCTATAACTTTGAAACTGATTTATTTTGGTGTTATTGGCCAAAAGAAGTGCCTTGCCAAAAATTGAGACCTTTCTAAGAAAATTTTTTTTAGGTAGATTTTGTGAAAATGATGCGACCCCCTTTTGTAATTCTCAATTTTTAAATTTTTTCACACATCATAACACATTTTGCTATAACTTTGAAACTGATTTATTTTGGAGTTATTGGCCAAAAGAAGTGCCCTGCCAAAAATTTAGACCTTTCTAAGAAAATTTTTTTTAGGTAGATTTTGTGAAAATGATGCGACCCCCTTTTGTAATTCTCAAATTTTAAATTTCTTCACATATTATAACACATTTTTATATAACCTTGAAACTGATATATATTAGAGTTATTGGTCAAAACAAGTGCCCAACCAAAAATTTAGACTTTTCTAAAAAACTTTTTTTGATGCAGACTTTGTGGCAAAATAATGCAACCCCCTTATGTTATTCTTAATTTTCACTCATTACAAAACATTTTGCTATAACTTTAAAATTGATTTATTTTGGAGTTATTGGCCATTTAAAACTGATAAATATTGGAGTTATTGGCAAAAAGAAATGCCCTACCAAAAATTTAGACGTTTCTAAGAAAATCTTTTTGAGGCAGTCTTTGTGGCAAAATGACGCGACCCCCTTATGTAATTCTCAATTTTTCACTCATTACAACACATTTTGCTATAAATTTGAAACTGATTTGTTTTGGAGTTATTGGCCATTTAAAACTGATTTATATTGGAGTTATTGGCCAAAGAAAATGAATTGCCAAAAATTTGGAGTTTTCTAAGAAAATTTTTTTGAGTCAGATTTTGTGGCAAAATGATGCGACCCCCTTATGTAATTTTAAATTTTTCAATTTTTTCACACATTATAACACATTTTGCTATAACTTTAAAACTTATTTATATTGGAGTTATTGGCCAAAAGAAATGCCCTGCAAAAATGTAGACGTTTCTAAGAAAATTTTTTTGAGGCAGATTTTGTGGCAAAATGATGCGACCCCCTTATGAAATTTTAAATTTTTTCACATATTTTAGTATATTTTGCTATAACTTTAAAACTTATTTATATTGCAGTTATTGTCCAAAAGAAGTGTCCTGCCAAAAATTTAGACGTTTCTAAGAAAATTTTTTTGAGGCAGATTATGTGGCAAAATGATGCGACCCCTTATGTTATTTAAAATTTTTAAACTTGTTCACACATTATAACACATTTTGCTACAACTTTAAGACTAAATTATGTTGGAGTTATTGGCCAAAAGAAATGCCCTGCCAAAAATGTAGACGTTTCTAAGAAAATTTTTTTGAGGCAGATTTTGTGACAAAATGGTGCGACCCCCTTATGTAATATTTAATTTTTAAATGTTTTCACATATTATAACACATGCTTCTATACCTTTAAAACTGATTTATTGTGGAGTTATTGGCCAAAAGAAATGCCCTGTCAAAAATTTAGACGTTTCTAAGAAAATTTTTTTGAGGCAGACTTTGTGGCAAAATGACGCGACCCCCTTATGTAATTCTCAATTTTTCACAAATTATAACACATTTTGCCATAACTTTGAAACGGATTTATTTTGGAATTATTAGCCAAAGAAGTACCCTACCAAAAATTAACACGTTTCTAAGAAAATTTTTTTGAGTCAGATTTTGTGGCAAAATGATGCGACCCCTTATGTAATTTTAAATTTTTAAATTTTTTCACACATTATAACACATTTTGCTATAACTTTAAAACTAATTTATATTGGAGTTATTGGCCAAAAGAAATGCCCTGCCAAAAATTTAGACGTTTCTAAGAAAATTTTTTTGAGGCAGACTTTGTGGCAAAATGACGCGACCCCCTTATGTAATCTCAATTTTTCACACATTATAACACATTTTGCTATAACTTTGAGACTGATTTATTTAGGTGTTATTGGCCATTTAAAACTGATTTATATTGGAGTTGTTGGCCAAAAGAAGTGCCTTGCCAAAAATTTTGACATTTCTAAGACAATTTTTTTGACGCAGATATTGTGGCAAAATGAAGCGACCCCGTTATAAAATTTTAAATTTTTCACATATTTTAGCACATTTTGCTATAACTTTAAAACAGATTTATATTGGAGTTATTCGCCAAAAAAGTGCCCTGCCAAAAACTTAGACGTTTTTCTGAAAATTTTTTACAGGCAGATTTTGTGGCAAAATGATGCAACCCCCTTAAGTACTTTTAAATTTTACAATTTTTTCACATATTGTAACACATTTTGCTATAACTTTAAAACTGAATTATAGTGGAGTTATTGGCCAAACGAATGCCCTGCTTAAAATTTTGGCATTTCTAATACAATTTTTGTGAGGCAGATATTGTGGCAAAATGAAGCGACCCCGTATAAAATTTTAAATTCTTCACATATTTTAGCACATTTTGCTATAACTTTAAAACTGATTTATATTGCAGTTATTGGCCAAAAGAAGTGTCCTGCAAAAAATTTAGACGTTTCTAAGAAAATTTTTTTGAGGCTGCCTTTGTGGCAAAACGATGCGATCCCTTTATGTAATTTAAAATTTTTCAATTTTTTCAAACATTATAACACATTTTGCTATAACCTTGAAACTGATTTATTTTGGAGTTATTGGCCAAAAGAAGTGCCTTGCCAAAAATTTAGACATTTCTAAGAAAATTTTTTTGAGGCAGATTTTGTGGCAAAATGATGCAACGCTTAATGAAATTTTAAATTTTTTCACATATTCTAACACATTTTGCTATTACTTTAAAAATGATTTATATTGGAGTTGTTGGCCAAAAGAAGTGCCCTGCCAAAAATTTAGACGTTTCTAAGAAAATTTTTTTTAAGCAGATTTTGTGGCAAAATGATGCGTCCTCCTTATGTAATTTTCAACTCTACAATTTTTCTACATATTATAACACATTTTGCTATAAATTTAAAACTGATTTATATTGCAGTTATTGGCCAAAAGAAGTGCCCTGCCAAAAATTTAGACGTTTCTAAGAAAATTTTTTTTAAGCAGATTTTGTGGCAAAATGATTCGTCCTCCTTATGTAATTTTCAATTTTAAATTTTTTTCACTTACTTTAACACATTTGAAAATAATTTTGAAACTGATTTATTTTGGAGTTATTGGCCAAAAGAAGTGCCTAGCCAAAAGTTTTGACATTTCTAAGAAAATTTTTTTGAGGCAGTTTTTGTGGCAAAATGAAGCGACCCCCTTATGAAATTTTAAATTTTTTCACATATTTTAACACATTTTGCTATAACTTTAAAACTGATTTATATTGGAGTTATTGGCTAAAAGAAGTGCTCTGCCAAAAATTTAGACGTTTCTCTGAAAATTTTTTTGAGACAGATTTTATGGCAAAATGATGCGACTCCCGTGAGTACTTTTAAATTTTACAATTTTTTCACATATTTTAACACATTTTGCTATAACTTTAAAACTGAATTATAGTGGGGTTATTGGCCAAATGAATGCCCAGCCAAAAAATTTGACGTTTCTCTGAAATTTTTTTAGGCAGATTTTGTGGCAAAATGATGCGACCCCCTTATGTAATTCTCAATTTTTCACACATTATAACACATTTTGCCATAACTTTGAAACGGATTTATTTTGGAGTTATTGGCCAAAGAAGTGCCCTACCAAAAATTAAGACGTTTATAAGAAAATTTTTTTGAGTCAGATTTTGTGGCAAAATGATGCGACCCCTTATGTAATTTTAAATTTTTCAATTTTTCACACATTATAAAACATTTTGCTATAACTTTGAGACTGATTTATTTAGGAGTTATTGGCCATTTTGCCATAACTTTTAAACTGATTTATTTTGGAATTATTGGCCATAGAACTGCCCTACCAAAAATCAAGACGTTTCTAAGAAAATTTTTTTGAGTCAGATTTTGTGGCAAAATGATGCGACCCCCTTATGTAATTTTCAACTTTTAGATTTTTTCACATATTATAACACATTTTGCTATAACTTTGAAACTGATTTATTTTGGAATTATTGGCTAAAGGAAGTGCCCTACCAAAAATCAAGACGTTTCTAAGAAAATTTTTTTGAGGCAGACTTTGTGGCAAAATGATGCGACCCGCTTATGTAATTCTCAATTTTTCACTCATTACAACACATTTTTCTATAACTTTAAAACTAATTTATTGGAATTTTGGCCAAAAGAAGTGCCTTGCCAAAAATTTAGACGTTTCTCTGAAAATTTTTTTGAGGCAGACTTTGTGGCAAAATGATGCGACCCCCTTATGGAATTCTCAATTTTTCACACATTATAACACATTTTGCCATAACTTTGAAACGGATTTATTTTGGAATTATTGGCCAAAGAAGTGCCCTACCAAAAATTAAGACGTTTATAAGAAAATTTTTTTGAGGCAGACTTTGTGGCAAAATGATGCGACCCCCTTATGTAATTCTCAATTTTTCACTCATTACAACACATATTCCTATAACTTTGAAACTGTTGTATTTTGGAGTTATTGGCCATTTAAAACTGATTTATATTGGAGTTATTGGTCAAAAGAAATGCCCTGCCAAAAACTTAGACGTTTCTAAGAAAATTTTTTTGAGGCAGACTTTGTGGCAAAATGACGCGACCCCCTTATGTAATTCTCAATTTTTCACACATTATAACACATTTTGCTATAACTTTGAGACTGGTTTATTTAGGAGTTATTGGCCATTTAAAACTGATTTATATTGGAGTTGTTGGCCAAAAGAAATGCACTGCCAAAAACTTAGACGTTTCTAAGAAAATTTTTTTGAGTCAGATGTTGTGGCAAAATGATGCGACCCCCTTATGTAATTTTAAACTTTTAAATTTTTTCACATATTATAACACATTTTGCTATAACTTTGAAATTGATTTACTTTGGAATTATTGGCTAAAGGAAGTGCCCTGCCAAAAATTTACACTTTTCTAAGAAAATTTTTTGGAGGCAGATTTTGTGGCAAAATGTTGCGATCCCTTATGTAATTTTAAATTTTTCAATTTTTTCACACCTTATAACACATTTTGCTATAACTTTAAAACTAATTTATATTGGAGTTATTGGCCAAAAGAAATGCCCTGCCAAAAATGTAGACGTTTCTAAGAAAATTTTTTTTGAGGCAGACTTTGTGGCAAAATGATGCGACCCCCTTATGTAATTCTCAATTTTTCACTCATTACAACACATTTTGCTATAACTTTGAAACTGTTTTATTTTGGAGTTATTGGCCATTTAAAACTGATTTATATTGGAGTTATTGGTCAAAAGAAATGCCCTGCCAAAAAGTTAGACGTTTCTAAGAAAAATTTTTTGAGGCAGACTTTGTGGCAAAATGACGCGACCCCCTTATGTAATTCTGTATTTTTCACACATTATAACACATTTTGCTATAACTTTGAGACTGATTTATTTAGGAGTTATTGGCCATTTAAAACTGATTTATATTGGAGTTGTTGGCCAAAAGAAGTGCCTTGCCAAACATTTTGACATTTCTAAGACAATTTTTTTGACGCAGATATTGTGGCAAAATGAAGCGACCCCCTTATGAAATTTTAAATTTTTTCACATATTATAACACATTTTGCTATAAATTTAAAACTGATTTATATTGCAATTATTGGCCAAAAGAAGTGCCCTGCCAAAAATTTAGACGTTTCTAAGAAAATTTTTTTGAGGCTGACTTTGTGGCAAAATGATGCGACCCCCTTATGCAATTTTAAATTTTTCATTTTTTTTTTTACATACTTTAACACCTTTTGCCATAACTTTGAAACTGATTTATTTTGGAGTTATTGGCCATTTAAAACTGATTTATATTTAAGCGACCCCCTTATGAAATTTTAAATTTTTTCACATATTTTAACACATTTTGCTATAACTTTAAAACTGATTTATATTGGAGTTATTGGCCAAAAAAAGTGCCCTGCCAAAAACTTAGACGTTTTTCTGAAAATCTTTTATAGGCAGATTTTTTTCAAAATAATGCGACCCCCTTAAGTACTTTTAAATTTTACAATTTTTTCACATATTGTAACACATTTTGCTATAACTTTAAAACTGAATTATAGTGGAGTTATTGGCCAAACGAATGCCCTGCCTAAAATTTTGGCATTTCCAAGACAATTTTTTTGAGGCAAATATTGTGGCAAAATGAAGCGACCCCGTTATAAAATTTTAAATTTTTCACATATTTTAGCACAATTTACTATAACTTTAAAACTGATTTATATTGCAGTTATTGGCCAAAAGTAGTGTCCTGCAAAAAATTTAGACGTTTGAAAGAAAATTTTTTGAGGCAGATTTTGTGGCAAAATGATGCGTCCTCCTTATGCAATTTTAAATTTGTCAATTTTTTTTTCACATACTTTAACACATGTTGCTATAACTTTGAAACTGATTTATTTTGGAATTATTGGCTAAAAGAAATGCCCTGCCAAAAATTTAGACGTTTCTAAGAATTTTTTTTTGAGGCAGACTTTGTGGCAAAATGATGCGACCCCCTTATGTAATTCTCAATTTTTCACACATTACAACACATTTTTCTATAACTTTAAAACTAATTTATATTGGAATTTTGGCCAAAAGAAGTGCCCTACCAAAAATTAAGACGTTTCTAAGAAAATTTTTTTGAGTCAGATCTTGTGGCAAAATGATGCGACCCCTTATGTAATTTTAAATTTTTAAATTTTTTCACACATTATAACACATTTTGCTATAACTTTAAAACTAATTTATATTGGAGTTATTGGCCAAAAGAAATGCCCTGTCAAAAATGTAGACGTTTCTAAGAAAATTTTTTTGAGGCAGACTTTGTGGCAAAATGATGCGACCCCCTTATGTAATTCTCAATTTTTCACTCATTACAACACATATTCCTATAACTTTGAAACTGTTTTATTTTGGAGTTATTGGCCATTTAAAACTGATTTATATTGGAGTTATGGGTCAAAAGAAATGCCCTGCCAAAAACTTAGACGTTTCTAAGAAAATTTTTTTGAGGCAGACTTTGTGGCAAAATGACGCGACCCCCTTATGTAATTCTCAATTTTTCACACATTATAACACATTTTGCTATAACTTTCAGACTGATTTATTTAGGAGTTATTGGCCATTTAAAACTGATTTATATTGGAGTTGTTGGCCAAAAGAAATGCCCTGCCAAAAATTTTGACTTTTCTAAGAAAATTTTTTGGAGGCAGAGCTTGTGGCAAAATGACGCGACCCCCTTATGTAATTCTCAATTTGTCACACACTATAACACATTTTGCCATAACTTTGAAACTGATTTATTTTGGAATTATTGGCCAAAGAACTGCCCTACCAAAAATCAAGACGTTTCTAAGAAAATTTTTTTGAGTCAGATGTTGTGGCAAAATGATGCGACCCCCTTATGTAATTTTCAACTTTTAAATTTGTTCACATATTATAACACATTTTGCTATAACTTTGAAATTGATTTACTTTGGAATTATTGGCTAAAGGAAGTGCCCTGCCAAAAATTGACACTTTTCTAAGAAAATTTTTTGGAGGCAGATTTTGTGGCAAAATGTTGCGATCCCTTATGTAATTTTAAATTTTTCAATTTTTTCACACATTATACCACATTTTGCTATAACCTTAAAACTAATTTATATTTGAGTTATTGGCCAAAAGAAATGCCCTGCCAAAAATGTAGACGTTTCTAAGAAAATTTTTTTGAGGCAGACTTTGTGGCAAAATGATGCGACCCCCTTATGTAATTCTCAATTTTTCACTCATTGCAAGACATTTTGCTATAACTTTGAAACTGTTTTATTTTGGAGTTATTGGCCATTTAAAACTGATTTATATTGGAGTTATTGGTCAAAAGAAATGCCCTGCCAAAAAGTTAGACGTTTCTAAGAAAAATTTTTTGAGGCAGACTTTGTGGCAAAATGACGCGACCCCCTTATGTAATTCTGCATTTTTCACACATTATAACACATTTTGCTATAACTTTGAGACTGATTTATTTAGGAGTTATTGGCCATTTAAAACTGATTTATATTGGAGTTGTTGGCCAAAAGAAGTGCCTTGCCAAAAATTTAGACATTTCTAAGACAATTTTTTTGACGCAGATATTGTGGCAAAATGAAGCGACCCCCTTATGAAATTTTAAATTTTTTCACATATTATAACACATTTTGCTATAAATTTAAAACTGATTTATATTGCAGTTATTGGCCAAAAGAAGTGCCCTGCCAAAAATTTAGACGTTTCTAAGAAAATTTTTTTGAGGCTGACTTTGTGGCAAAATGATGCGACCCCCTTATGCAATTTTAAATTTTTCATATTTTTTTTACATACTTTAACACCTTTTGCCATAACTTTGAAACTGATTTATTTTGGAGTTATTAGCCATTTAAAACTGATTTATATTTAAGCAACACTCTTATGAAATTTTAAATTTTTTCACATATTTTAACACATTTTGCTATAACTTTAAAACTGATTTATATTGGAGTTATTGGCCAAAAAAAGTGCCCTGCCAAAAACTTAGACGTTTTTCTGAAAATTTTTTATAGGCAGATTTTGTGGCAAAATGATGCGACCCCCTTAAGTACTTTTAAATTTTACAATTTTTTCACATACTGTAACACATTTTGCTATAACTTTAAAACTGAATTATAGTGGAGTTATTGGCCAAACGAATGCCTTGCCTAAAATTTTGGCATTTCCAAGACAATTTTTTTGAGGCAAATATTGTGGCAAAATGAAGCGACCCCGTTATAAAATTTTAAATTTTTCACATATTTTAGCACATTTTCCTATAATTTTAAAACTGATTTATATTGCAGTTATTGGCCAAAAGAAGTGCCCTGCCAAAAATTTAGACGTTTCTAAGAAAATTTTTTTGAGGCTGACTTTGTGGCAGAAAATTTTTTTGAAGCAGATTTTGTGGCAAAATGATGCGACCCCCTTAAGTACTTTTAAATTTTACAATTTTTTCACATACTGTAACACATTTTGCTATAACTTTAAAACTGAATTATAGTGGAGTTATTGGCCAAACGAATGCCTTGCCTAAAATTTTGGCATTTCCAAGACAATTTTTTGAGGCAAATATTGTGGCAAAATGAAGCGACCCCGTTATGAAATTTTAAATTTTTTCACATATTTTAACACATTTTGCTAAAACTTTAAAACTGATTTATATTGGAGTTATTGGCCAAAAGAAGTGCTCTGCCAAAAATTTAGACGTTTCTCTGAAAATTTTTTTGAGACAGATTTTATGGCAAAATGATGCGACCCCTTATGTAATTTAAAATTTTTCAATTTTTTCACACATTATAACACATTTTGTTATAACTTTAAAAATGAATTATAGTGGGGTTATTGGCCAAATGAATGCCCTGCCAAAAATTTAGACGTTTCTCTGAAAATTTTTTTGAGGCAGACTTTGTGGCAAAATGATGCGACCCCCTTATGTAATTCTCAATTTTTCACACATTATAACACATTTTTCTATAACTTTGAGACAGATTTATTTAGGAGTTATTGGCCATTTAAAACTGATTTATATAGGAGTTATTGGCCAAAATAAGTGCCTTGCCAAAAATTTAGACATTTCTAAGAAAATTTTTTTGAGGCAGATTTTGTGGCAAAATGAAGCGGCTCCCTTATGAAATTTTAATTTTTTTCACATATTTTAACACATTTTGCTATAACTTTAAAACTGATTTATATTGCAGTTATTGGCCAAAAGAAGTGCCCTGCCAAAAATTTAGACGTTTCTAAGAAAATTTTTTTGAGGCTGACTTTGTGGCAGAAAATTTTTTTGAAGCAGATTTTGTGGCAAAATGATGCGTCCTCCTTATGCAATTTTAAATTTGTCAATTTTTTTTTCACATACTTTAACACATGTTGCTATAACTTTGAAACTGATTTATTTTGGAATTATTGGCTAAAAGAAATGCCCTGCCAAAAATTTAGACGTTTCTAAGAAATTTTTTTTGAGGCAGACTTTGTGGCAAAATGATGCGACCCCCTTATGTAATTCTCAATTTTTCACACATTACAACACATTTTTCTATAACTTTAAAACTAATTTATATTGGAATTTTGGCCAAAAGAAGTGCCTTGCAAAAAATTTAGACGTTTCTCTGAAAATTTTTTTGAGGCAGACTTTGTGGCAAAATGATGCGACCCCCTTATGGAATTCTCAATTTTTCACACATTATAACACATTTTGCCATAACTTTGAAACGGATTTATTTTGGAATTATTGGCCAAAGAAGTGCCCTACCAAAAATTAAGACGTTTATAAGAAAATTTTTTTGAGTCAGATTTTGTGGCAAAATGATGCGACCCCTTATGTAATTTTAAATTTTTAAATTTTTTCACACATTATAACACATTTTGCTATAACTTTAAAACTAATTTATATTGGAGTTATTGGCCAAAAGAAATGCCCTGTCAAAAATGTAGACGTTTCTAAGACAATTTTTTTGAGGCAGACTTTGTGGCAAAATGATGCGACCCCCTTATGTAATTCTCAATTTTTCACTCATTACAACACATATTCCTATAACTTTAAATCTGTTTTATTTTGGAGTTATTGGCCATTTAAAACTGATTTATATTGGAGTTATTGGTCAAAAGAAATGCCCTGCCAAAAACTTAGACGTTTCTAAGAAAATTTTTTTGAGGCAGACTTTGTGGCAAAATGACGCGACCCCCTTATGTAATTCTCAATTTCTCACACATTATAACACATTTTGCTATAACTTTGAGACTGATTTATTTAGGAGTTATTGGCCATTTAAAACTGATTTATATTGGAGTTGTTGGCCAAAAGAAATGCCCTGCCAAAAATTTTGACTTTTCTAAGAAAATTTTTTGGAGGCAGACCTTGTGGCAAAATGACGCGACCCCCTTATGTAATTCTCAATTTTTCACACACTATAACACATTTTGCCATAACTTTGAAACTGATTTATTTTGGAATTATTGGCCAAAGAACTGCCCTACCAAAAATCAAGACGTTTCTAAGAAAATTTTTTTGAGTCAGATGTTGTGGCAAAATGATGCGACCCCCTTATGTAATTTTCAACTTTTAAATTTTTTCACATATTATAACACATTTTGCTATAACTTTGAAATTGATTTATTTTGGAATTATTGGCTAAAGGAAGTGCCCTGCCAAAAATTTACACTTTTCTAAGAAAATTTTTTTGAGGCAGATTTTGTGGCAAAATGTTGCGATCCCTTATGTAATTTTAAATTTTTCATTTTTTTCACACATTATAACACATTTTGCTATAACTTTAAAACTAATTTATATTGGAGTTATTGGCCAAAAGAAATGCCCTGCCAAAAATGTAGACGTTTCTAAGAAAATTTTTTTGAGGCAGACTTTGTGGCAAAATGATGCGACCCCCTTATGTAATTCTCAATTTTTCACTCATTACAACACATTTTGCTATAACTTTGAAACTGTTTTATTTTGGAGTTATTGGCCATTTAAAACTGATTTATATTGGAGTTATTGGTCAAAAGAAATGCCCTGCCAAAAAGTTAGACGTTTCTAAGAAAAATATTTTGAGGCAGACTTTGTGGCAAAATGACGCGACCCCCTTATGTAATTCCGTATTTTTCACACATTATAACACATTTTGCTATAACTTTGAGACTGATTTATTTAGGAGTTATTGGCCATTTAAAACTGATTTATATAGGAGTTATTGGCCAAAATAAGTGCCTTGCCAAAAATTTAGACATTTCTAAGAAAATTTTTTTGAGGCAGATTTTGTGGCAAAATGAAGCGGCTCCCTTATGAAATTTTAATTTTTTTCACATATTTTAACACATTTTGCTATAACTTTAAAACTGATTTATATTGCAGTTATTGGCCAAAAGAAGTGCCCTGCCAAAAATTTAGACGTTTCTAAGAAAATTTTTTTGAGGCTGACTTTGTGGCAGAAAATTTTTTTGAAGCAGATTTTGTGGCAAAAAGATTCGTCCTCCTTATGCAATTTTAAATTTGTCAATTTTTTTTTCACATACTTTAACACATGTTGCTATAACTTTGAAACTGATTTATTTTGGAATTATTGGCTAAAAGAAATGCCCTGCCAAAAATTTAGACGTTTCTAAGAAATTTTTTTTGAGGCAGACTTTGTTGCAAAATGATGCGACCCCCTTATGTAATTCTCAATTTTTCACACATTACAACACATTTTTCTATAACTTTAAAACTAATTTATATTGGAATTTTGGCCAAAAGAAGTGCCTTGCCAAAAATTTAGACGTTTCTCTGAAAATTTTTTTGAGGCAGACTTTGTGGCAAAATGATGCGACCCCCTTATGGAATTCTCAATTTTTCACACATTATAACACATTTTGCCATAACTTTGAAACGGATTTATTTTGGAATTATTGGCAAAAGAAGTGCCCTACCAAAAATTAAGACGTTTATAAGAAAATTTTTTTGAGTCAGATTTTGTGGCAAAATGATGCGACTCCTTATGTAATTTTAAATTTTAAAATTTTTTCACACATTATAACACATTTTGCTATAACTTTAAAACTAATTTATATTGGAGTTATTGGCCAAAAGAAATGCCCTGTCAAAAATGTAGACGTTTCTAAGACAATTTTTTTGAGGCAGACTTTGTGGCAAAATGATGCGACCCCCTTATGTAATTCTCAATTTTTCACTCATTACAACACATATTCCTATAACTTTGAATCTGTTTTATTTTGGAGTTATTGGCCATTTAAAACTGATTTATATTGGAGTTATTGGTCAAAAGAAATGCCCTGCCAAAAACTTAGACGTTTCTAAGAAAATTTTTTTGAGGCAGACTTTGTGGCAAAATGACGCGACCCCCTTATGTAATTCTCAATTTCTCACACATTATAACACATTTTGCTATAACTTTGAGACTGATTTATTTAGGAGTTATTGGCCATTTAAAACTGATTTATATTGGAGTTGTTGGCCAAAAGAAATGCCCTGCCAAAAATTTTGACTTTTCTAAGAAAATTTTTTGGAGGCAGACCTTGTGGCAAAATGACGCGACCCCCTTATGTAATTCTCAATTTTTCACACACTATAACACATTTTGCCATAACTTTGAAACTGATTTATTTTGGAATTATTGGCCAAAGAACTGCCCTACCAAAAATCAAGACGTTTCTAAGAAAATTTTTTTGAGTCAGATGTTGTGGCAAAATGATGCGACCCCCTTATGTAATTTTCAACTTTTAAATTTTTTCACATATTATAACACATTTTGCTATAACTTTGAAATTGATTTATTTTGGAATTATTGGCTAAAGGAAGTGCCCTGCCAAAAATTTACACTTTTCTAAGAAAATTTTTTTGAGGCAGATTTTGTGGCAAAATGTTGCGATCACTTATGTAATTTTAAATTTTTCATTTTTTTCACACATTATAACACATTTTGCTATAACTTTAAAACTAATTTATATTGGAGTTATTGGCCAAAAGAAATGCCCTGCCAAAAATGTAGACGTTTCTAAGAAAATTTTTTTGAGGCAGACTTTGTGGCAAAATGATGCGACCCCCTTATGTAATTCTCAATTTTTCACTCATTACAACACATTTTGCTATAACTTTGAAACTGTTTTATTTTGGAGTTATTGGCCATTTAAAACTGATTTATATTGGAGTTATTGGTCAAAAGAAATGCCCTGTCAAAAAGTTAGACGTTTCTAAGAAAAATATTTTGAGGCAGACTTTGTGGCAAAATGACGCGACCCCCTTATGTAATTCTGTATTTTTCACACATTATAACACATTTTGCTATAACTTTGAGTCTGATTTATTTAGGAGTTATTGGCCATTTAAAACTGATTTATATTGGAGTTATTGGCCAAAAAAAGTGCCCTGCCAAAAACTTAGACGTTTTTCTGAAAATTTTTTATAGGCAGATTTTGTGGCAAAATGATGCGACCCCCTTAAGTACTTTTAAATTTTACAATTTTTTCACATATTGTAACACATTTTGCTATAACTTTAAAACTGAATTATAGTGGAGTTATTGGCCAAACGAATGCCCTGCCTAAAATTTTGGCATTTCCAAGACAATTTTTTTGAGGCAAATATTGTGGCAAAATGAAGCGACCCCGTTATAAAATTTTAAATTTTTCACATATTTTAGCACATTTTGCTATAACTTTAAAACTGATTTATATTGCAGTTATTGGCCAAAAGTAGTGTCCTGCAAAAAATTTAGACGTTTGAAAGAAAATTTTTTAAGGCAGATTTTGTGGCAAAATGATGCGTCCTCCTTATGCAATTTTAAATTTTTAAATTTTTTTTTCACATACTTTAACACATGTTGCTATAGCTTTGAAACTGATTTGTTTTGGAGTTATTGGCCAAAAGAAATGCCCTGCAAAAAATTTAGACGTTTCTAAGAACATTTTTTTGAGGATGCCTTTGTGGCAAAACGATGCGACCCCTTTATGTAATTTAAAATTTTTCAATTTTTTCAAACATTATAACACATTTTGCTATAACCTTGAAACTGATTTATTTTGGAGTTATTGGCCAAAAGAAGTGCCTTGCCAAAAATTTAGACATTTCTAAGAAAATTTTTTTGAGGCAGATTTTGTGGCAAAATGATGCGACCCCTTATGAAATTTTCAATTTTTTCACATATAATAACACATTTTGCTATAACTTTAAAAATGATTTATATTGGAGTTGTTGGCCAAAAGAAGTGCCCTGCTAAAAATTTAGACGTTTCTAAGAAAATTTTTTTTAAGCAGATTTTGTGGCAAAATGATGCGTCCTCCTTATGTAATTTTCAACTTTACAATTTTTTTACATATTATAACACATTTTGCTATAAATTTAAAACTGATTTATATTGCAGTTATTGGCCAAAAGAAGTGCCCTGCCAAAAATTTAGACGATTCTCTGAAAATTTTTTTGGGACAGATTTTATGGCAAAATGATGCGACACCCATAAGTACTTTTAAATTTTACAATTTTTTCACATATTGTAACACATTTTGCTACAACTTAAAAACTGAATTATAGTGAGGTTATTGGCCAAATGAATGCTTTGCCAAAAAATTTGACGTTTCTCTGAAATTTTTTTTTTAGGCAGATTTTGTGGCAAAATGACCCGACCCCTTTATGTAATTCTCAATTTTTCACACATTATAACACATTTTGCTATAACTTTGAAACTAATTTATTTGGGAGTTATTGGCCATTTAAAACTGATTTATATTGGAGTTATTGGCCAAAAGAAATGCCCTGCCAAAAATTTAGACGTTTCTAAGAAAATTTTTTGAGGCAGATTTTGTGGCAAAATGAAGCGACTCCCTTATGAAATTTTAATTTTTTTCACATATTTTAACACATTTTGCTATAACTTTAAAACTGATTTATATTGCAGTTATTGGCCAAAAGAAGTGCCCTGCCAAAAATTTAGACGTTTCTAAGAAAATTTTTTTGAGGCTGACCTTCTGGCAGAAAATTTTTTTGAAGCAGATTTTGTGGCAAAATTGAGCGACCCCCTTAAGAAATTTAAAATTTTTTCACATATTATAACACATTTTGCTATAACTTTAAAACTGAATTATAGTGGGGTTATTGGCCAAATGAATGCCCTGCCAAAAATTTAGACGTTTCTCTGAAAATTTTTTTGAGGCAGACTTTGTGGCAAAATGATGCGACCCTCTAATGGAATTCTCAATTTTTCACACATTATAACACATTTTGCCATAACTTTGAAACGGATTTATTTTGGAATTATTGGCCAAAGAAGTGCCCTACCAAAAATTAAGACGTTTATAAGAAAATTTTTTTGAGTCAGATTTTGTGGCAAAATGATGCGACCCCTTATGTAATTTTAAATTTTTCAATTTTTTCACACATTATAACACATTTTGCTATAACTTTAAAACTAATTTATATTGTAGTTATTGGCCAAAAGAAATGTAGACGTTTCTAAGAAAATTTTTTTGAGGCAGACTTTGTGGCAAAATGATGCGACCCCCTTATGTAATTCTCAATTTTTCACTCATTACAACACATTTTACTATAACTTTGAAACTGTTTTATTTTGGAGTTATTGGCCAAAAGAAGTGCCCTGCCAAAAATTTAGACGTTTCTAAGAAAATTTTTTTTAAGCAGATTTTGTGGCAAAATGATGCGTCCTCCTTATGTAATTTTCAACTTTACAATTTTTTTACATATTATAACACATTTTGCTATAAATTTAAAACTGATTTATATTGCAGTTATTGGCCAAAAGAAGTGCCCTGCCAAAAATTTAGACGTTTCTCTGAAAATTTTTTTGGGACAGATTTTATGGCAAAATGATGCGACACCCATAAGTACTTTTAAATTTTACAATTTTTTCACATATTGTAACACATTTTGCTATAACTTCAAATGAATGCTTTGCCAAAAAATTTGACGTTTCTCTGAAATTTTTTTTTTAGGCAGATTTTGTGGCAAAATGACGCGACCCCTTTATGTAATTCTCAATTTTTCACACATTATAACACATTTTGCTATAACTTTGAAACTAATTTATTTGGGAGTTATTGGCCATTTAAAACTGATTTATATTGGAGTTATTGGCCAAAAGAAATGCCCTGCCAAAAATTTAGACGTTTCTAAGAAAATTTTTTGAGGCAGACTTTGTGGCAAAATGACGCGACCCCTTTATGTAATTCTCAATTTTTCACACATTATAACACATTTTGCTATAACTTTGAAACTAATTTATTTAGGAGTTATTGGCCATTTAAAACTGATTTATATAGGAGTTATTGGCCAAAATAAGTGCCTTGCCAAAAATTTAGACATTTCTAAGAAAATTTTTTTGAGGCAGATTTTGTGGCAAAATGAAGCGACTCCCTTATGAAATTTTAATTTTTTTCACATATTTTAACACATTTTGCTATAACTTTAAAACTGATTTATATTGCAGTTATTGGCCAAAAGAAGTGCCCTGCCAAAAAGTTAGACGTTTCTAAGAAAATTTTTTTGAGGCTAACCTTGTGGCAGAAAATTTTTTTTAAGCAGATTTTGTGGCAAAATTGAGCGACCCCCTTATGAAATTTAAAATTTTTTCACATATTTTAACACATTTTGCTATAACTTTGAAACTGTTTTATTTTGGAGTTATTGGCCATTTAAAACTGATTTATATTGGAGTTATTGGTCAAAAGAAATGCCCTGCCAAAAAGTTAGACGTTTCTAAGAAAAATATTTTGAGGCAGACTTTGTGGCAAAATGACGCGACCCCCTTATGTAATTCTGTATTTTTCACACATTATAACACATTTTGCTATAACTTTGAGATTGATTTATTTAGGAGTTATTGGCCATTTAAAACTGATTTATATAGGAGTTATTGGCCAAAATAAGTGCCTTGCCAAAAATTTAGACATTTCTAAGAAAATTTTTTTGAGGCAGATTTTGTGGCAAAATGAAGCGGCTCCCTTATGAAATTTTAATTTTTTTCACATATTTTAACACATTTTGCTATAACTTTAAAACTGATTTATATTGCAGTTATTGGCCAAAAGAAGTGCCCTGCCAAAAATTTAGACGTTTCTAAGAAAATTTTTTTGAGGCTGACTTTGTGGCAGAAAATTTTTTTGAAGCAGATTTTGTGGCAAAATGATGCGTCCTCCTTATGCAATTTTAAATTTGTCAATTTTTTTTTCACATACTTTAACACATGTTGCTATAACTTTGAAACTGATTTATTTTGGAATTATTGGCTAAAAGAAATGCCCTGCCAAAAATTTAGACGTTTCTAAGAAATTTTTTTTGAGGCAGACTTTGTGGCAAAATGATGCGACCCCCTTATGTAATTCTCAATTTTTCACACATTACAACACATTTTTCTATAACTTTAAAACTAATTTATATTGGAATTTTGGCCAAAAGAAGTGCCTTGCCAAAAATTTAGACGTTTCTCTGAAAATTTTTTTGAGGCAGACTTTGTGGCAAAATGATGCGACCCCCTTATGGAATTCTCAATTTTTCACACATTATAACACATTTTGCCATAACTTTGAAACGGATTTATTTTGGAATTATTGGCCAAAGAAGTGCCCTACCAAAAATTAAGACGTTTATAAGAAAATTTTTTTGAGTCAGATTTTGTGGCAAAATGATGCGACCCCTTATGTAATTTTAAATTTTTAAATTTTTTCACACATTATAACACACTTTGCTATAACTTTAAAACTAATTTATATTGGAGTTATTGGCCAAAAGAAATGCCCTGTCAAAAATGTAGACGTTTCTAAGACAATTTTTTTGAGGCAGACTTTGTGGCAAAATGATGCGACCCCCTTATGTAATTCTCAATTTTTCACTCATTACAACACATATTCCTATAACTTTGAATCTGTTTTATTTTGGAGTTATTGGCCATTTAAAACTGATTTATATTGGAGTTATTGGTCAAAAGAAATGCCCTGCCAAAAACTTAGACGTTTCTAAGAAAATTTTTTTGAGGCAGACTTTGTGGCAAAATGACGCGACCCCCTTATGTAATTCTCAATTTCTCACACATTATAACACATTTTGCTATAACTTTGAGACTGATTTATTTAGGAGTGATTGGCCATTTAAAACTGATTTATATTGGAGTTGTTGGCCAAAAGAAATGCCCTGCCAAAAATTTTGACTTTTCTAAGAAAATTTTTTGGAGGCAGACCTTGTGGCAAAATGACGCGACCCCCTTATGTAATTCTCAATTTTTCACACACTATAACACATTTTGCCATAACTTTGAAACTGATTTATTTTGGAATTATTGGCCAAAGAACTGCCCTACCAAAAATCAAGACGTTTCTAAGAAAATTTTTTTGAGTCAGATGTTGTGGCAAAATGATGCGACCCCCTTATGTAATTTTCAACTTTTAAATTTTTTCACATATTATAACACATTTTGCTATAACTTTGAAATTGATTTATTTTGGAATTATTGGCTAAAGGAAGTGCCCTGCCAAAAATTTACACTTTTCTAAGAAAAATTTTTTGAGGCAGATTTTGTGGCAAAATGTTGCGATCCCTTATGTAATTTTAAATTTTTCATTTTTTTCACACATTACAACACATTTTGCTATAACTTTGAAACTGTTTTATTTTGGAGTTATTGGCCATTTAAAACTGATTTATATTGGAGTTATTGGTCAAAAGAAATGCCCTGCCAAAAAGTTAGACGTTTCTAAGAAAAATATTTTGAGGCAGACTTTGTGGCAAAATGACGCGACCCCCTTATGTAATTCTGTATTTTTCACACATTATAACACATTTTGCTATAACTTTGAGACTGATTTATTTAGGAGTTATTGGCCATTTAAAACTGATTTATATTGGAGTTATTGGCCAAAAAAAGTGCCCTGCCAAAAACTTAGACGTTTTTCTGAAAATTTTTTATAGGCAGATTTTGTGGCAAAATGATGCGACCCCCTTAAGTACTTTTAAATTTTACAATTTTTTCACATATTGTAACACATTTTGCTATAACTTTAAAACTGAATTATAGTGGAGTTATTGGCCAAACGAATGCCCTGCCTAAAATTTTGGCATTTCCAAGACAATTTTTTTGAGGCAAATATTGTGGCAAAATGAAGCGACCCCGTTATAAAATTTTAAATTTTTCACATATTTTAGCACATTTTGCTATAACTTTAAAACTGATTTATATTGCAGTTATTGGCCAAAAGTAGTGTCCTGCAAAAAATTTAGACGTTTGAAAGAAAATTTTTTAAGGCAGATTTTGTGGCAAAATGATGCGTCCTCCTTATGCAATTTTAAATTTTTAAATTTTTTTTTCACATACTTTAACACATGTTGCTATAGCTTTGAAACTGATTTGTTTTGGAGTTATTGGCCAAAAGAAATGCCCTGCAAAAAATTTAGACGTTTCTAAGAACATATTTTTGAGGATGCCTTTGTGGCAAAACGATGCGACCCCTTTATGTAATTTAAAATTTTTCAATTTTTTCAAACATTATAACACATTTTGCTATAACCTTGAAACTGATTTATTTTGGAGTTATTGGCCAAAAGAAGTGCCTTGCCAAAAATTTAGACATTTCTAAGAAAATTTTTTTGAGGCAGATTTTGTGGCAAAATGATGCGACCCCTTATGAAATTTTCAATTTTTTCACATATAATAACACATTTTGCTATAACTTTAAAAATGATTTATATTGGAGTCCTCCTTATGTAATTTTCAACTTTACAATTTTTTTACATATTATAACACATTTTGCTATAAATTTAAAACTGATTTATATTGCAGTTATTGGCCAAAAGAAGTGCCCTGCCAAAAATTTAGACGATTCTCTGAAAATTTTTTTGGGACAGATTTTATGGCAAAATGATGCGACACCCATAAGTACTTTTAAATTTTACAATTTTTTCACATATTGTAACACATTTTGCTATAACTTTAAAACTGAATTATAGTGAGGTTATTGGCCAAATGAATGCTTTGCCAAAAAATTTGACGTTTCTCTGAAATTTTTTTTTTAGGCAGATTTTGTGGCAAAATGACCCGACCCCTTTATGTAATTCTCAATTTTTCACACATTATAACACATTTGGCTATAACTTTGAAACTAATTTATTTGGAAGTTATTGGCCATTTAAAACTGATTTATATTGGAGTTATTGGCCAAAAGAAATGCCCTGCCAAAAATTTAGACGTTTCTAAGAAAATTTTTTGAGGCAGACTTTGTGGCAAAATGACGCGACCCCTTTATGTAATTCTCAATTTTTCACACATTATAACACATTTTGCTATAACTTTGAAACTAATTTATTTAGGAGTTATTGGCCATTTAAAACTGATTTATATAGGAGTTATTGGCCAAAATAAGTGCCTTGCCAAAAATTTAGACATTTCTAAGAAAATTTTTTTGAGGCAGATTTTGTGGCAAAATGAAGCGACTCCCTTATGAAATTTTAATTTTTTTCACATATTTTAACACATTTTGCTATAACTTTAAAACTGATTTATATTGCAGTTATTGGCCAAAAGAAGTGCCCTGCCAAAAATTTAGACGTTTCTAAGAAAATTTTTTTGAGGCTGACCTTCTGGCAGAAAATTTTTTTGAAGCAGATTTTGTGGCAAAATTGAGCGACCCCCTTAAGAAATTTAAAATTTTTTCACATATTATAACACATTTTGCTATAACTTTAAAACTGAATTATAGTGGGGTTATTGGCCAAATGAATGCCCTGCCAAAAATTTAGACGTTTCTCTGAAAATTTTTTTGAGGCAGACTTTGTGGCAAAATGATGCGACCCTCTAATGGAATTCTCAATTTTTCACACATTATAACACATTTTGCCATAACTTTGAAACGGATTTATTTTGGAATTATTGGCCAAAGAAGTGCCCTACCAAAAATTAAGACGTTTATAAGAAAATTTTTTTGAGTCAGATTTTGTGGCAAAATGATGCGACCCCTTATGTAATTTTAAATTTTTCAATTTTTTCACACATTATAACACATTTTGCTATAACTTTAAAACTAATTTATATTGTAGTTATTGGCCAAAAGAAATGTAGACGTTTCTAAGAAAATTTTTTTGAGGCAGACTTTGTGGCAAAATGATGCGACCCCCTTATGTAATTCTCAATTTTTCACTCATTACAACACATTTTACTATAACTTTGAAACTGTTTTATTTTGGAGTTATTGGCCAAAAGAAGTGCCCTGCCAAAAATTTAGACGTTTCTAAGAAAATTTTTTTTAAGCAGATTTTGTGGCAAAATGATGCGTCCTCCTTATGTAATTTTCAACTTTACAATTTTTTTACATATTATAACACATTTTGCTATAAATTTAAAACTGATTTATATTGCAGTTATTGGCCAAAAGAAGTGCCCTGCCAAAAATTTAGACGTTTCTCTGAAAATTTTTTTGGGACAGATTTTATGGCAAAATGATGCGACACCCATAAGTACTTTTAAATTTTACAATTTTTTCACATATTGTAACACATTTTGCTATAACTTCAAATGAATGCTTTGCCAAAAAATTTGACGTTTCTCTGAAATTTTTTTTTTAGGCAGATTTTGTGGCAAAATGACGCGACCCCTTTATGTAATTCTCAATTTTTCACACATTATAACACATTTTGCTATAACTTTGAAACTAATTTATTTGGGAGTTATTGGCCATTTAAAACTGATTTATATTGGAGTTATTGGCCAAAAGAAATGCCCTGCCAAAAATTTAGACGTTTCTAAGAAAATTTTTTGAGGCAGACTTTGTGGCAAAATGACGCGACCCCTTTATGTAATTCTCAATTTTTCACACATTATAACACATTTTGCTATAACTTTGAAACTAATTTATTTAGGAGTTATTGGCCATTTAAAACTGATTTATATAGGAGTTATTGGCCAAAATAAGTGCCTTGCCAAAAATTTTGACATTTCTAAGAAAATTTTTTTGAGGCAGATTTTGTGGCAAAATGAAGCGACTCCCTTATAAAATTTTAATTTTTTTCACATATTTTAACACATTTTGCTATAACTTTAAAACTGATTTATATTGCAGTTATTGGCCAAAAGAAGTGCCCTGCCAAAAAGTTAGACGTTTCTAAGAAAATTTTTTTGAGGCTGACCTTGTGGCAGAAAATTTTTTTGAAGCAGATTTTGTGGCAAAATTGAGCGACCCCCTTATGAAATTTAAAATTTTTTCACATATTTTAACACATTTTGCTATAACTTTAAAACTGATTTATATTGGAGTTATTGGCCAAAAGAAGTGCTCTGCCAAAAATTTAGACGTTTCTCTGAAAATTTTTTTTAGACAGATTTTATGGCAAAATGATGCGACCCCTTATGTAATTTAAAATTTTTCAATTTTTTCACACATTATAACACATTTTGCTATAACTTTAAAACTGAATTATAGTGGGGTTATTGGCCAAATGAATGCCCTGCCAAAAATTTAGACGTTTCTCTGAAAATTTTTTTGAGGCAGACTTTGTGGCAAAATGATGCGACCCCCTTATGGAATTCTCAATTTTTCACACATTATAACACATTATGCCATAACTTTGAAACGGATTTATTTTGGAATTATTGGCCAAAGAAGTGCCCTACCAAAAATTAAGACGTTTATAAGAAAATTTTTTTGAGTCAGATTTTGTGGCAAAATGATGCGACCCCCTTATGTAATTCTCAATTTTTCACTCATTACAACACATTTTGCTATAACTTTGAGACTGATTTATTTAGTAGTTATTGGCCATTTAAAACTGATTTATATTGGAGTTATTGGCCAAAAGAAATGCCCTGCCAAAAATTTAGACGTTTCTAAGAAAATTTTTTTGAGGCAGACTTTGTGGCAAAATGATGCGACCCCCTTATGTAATTCTCAATTTTTCACTCATTGCAAGACATTTTGCTATAACTTTGAAACTGTTTTATTTTGGAGTTATTGGCCATTTAAAACTGATTTATATTGGAGTTATTGGCCAAAAGAAATGCCCTGCCAAAAATTTAGACGTTTCTAAGAAAATTTTTTTGAGGCAGACTTTGTGGCAAAATGATGCGACCCCCTTATGTAATTCTCAATTTTTCACTCATTACAACACATTTTGCTATAACTTTGAGACTGATTTATTTAGGAGTTATTGGCCATTTAAAACTGATTTATATTGGAGTTGTTGGCCAAAAGAAGTGCCTTGCCAAAAATTTTGACATTTCTAAGACAATTTTTTTGACGCAGATATTGTGGCAAAATGAAGCGACCCCCTTATGAAATTTTAAATTTTTTCACATATTATAACACATTTTGCTATAAATTTAAAACTGATTTATATTGCAGTTATTGGCCAAAAGAAGTGCCCTACCAAAAACTTAGACGTTTCTAAGAAAATTTTTTTGAGGCTGACTTTGTGGCAAAATGATGCGACCCCCTTATGCAATTTTAAATTTTTGAATTTTTTTTACATACTTTAACACCTTTTGCCATAACTTTGAAACTGATTTATTTTGGAGTTATTGGCCATTTAAAACTGATTTATATTTAAGCGACCCCCTTATGAAATTTTAAATTTTTTCACATATTTTAACACATTTTGCTATAACTTTAAAACTGATTTATATTGGAGTTATTGGCCAAAAAAAGTGCCCTGCCAAAAACTTAGACGTTTTTCTGAAAATTTTTTATAGGCAGATTTTGTGGCAAAATGATGCGACCCCCTTAAGTACTTTTAAATTTTACAATTTTTTCACATACTGTAACACATTTTGCTATAACTTTAAAACTGAATTATAGTGGAGTTATTGGCCAAACGAATGCCTTGCCTAAAATTATGGCATTTCCAAGACAATTTTTTTGAGGCAAATATTGTGGCAAAATGAAGCGACCCCGTTATAAAATTTTAAATTTTTCACATATTTTAGCACATTTTGCTATAATTTTAAAACTGATTTATATTGCAGTTATTATATTGAGTTATTGGCCAAAAGAAGTGCTCTGCCAAAAATTTAGACGTTTCTCTGAAAATTTTTTTGAGACAGATTTTATGGCAAAATGATGCGACCCCTTATGTAATTTTAAATTTTTCAATTTTTTCACACATTATAACACATTTTGTTATAACTTTAAAAATGAATTATAGTGGGGTTATTGGCCAAATGAATGCCCTGCCAAAAATTTAGACGTTTCTCTGAAAATTTTTTTGAGGCAGACTTTGTGGCAAAATGATGCGACCCCCTTATGTAATTCTCAATTTTTCACACATTATAACACATTTTTCTATAACTTTGAGACTGATTTATTTAGGAGTTATTGGCCATTTAAAACTGATTTATATAGGAGTTATTGGCCAAAATAAGTGCCTTGCCAAAAATTTAGACATTTCTAAGAAAATTTTTTTGAGGCAGATTTTGTGGCAAAATGAAGCGACTCCCTTATGTGATTCTCAATTTTTCACTCATTACAACACATTTTCCTATAACTTTGAAACTGTTTTATTTTGGAGTTATTGGCCATTTAAAACTGATTTATATTGGAGTTATTGGCCAAAAGAAGTGCTCTGCCAAAAACTTAGACGTTTCTCTGAAAATTTTTTTGAGACAGATTTTATGGCAAAATGATGCGACACCCATAAGTACTTTTAAATTTTACAATTTTTTCACATATTGTAACACATTTTGCTATAACTTTAAAACTGAATTATAGTGGGGTTATTGGCCAAATGAATGGCCTGCCAAAAAATTTGACGTTTCTCTGAAATTTTTTTAGGCAGATTTTGTGGCAAAAAGGACGCGACCCCTTTATGTTATTCTCAATTTTTCACACATTATAACACATTTTGCTATAACTTTGAAACTAATTTATTTGGGAGTTATTGGCCATTTAAAACTGATTTATATTGGAGTTATTGGCCAAAAGAAATGCCCTGCCAAAAATTTAGACGTTTCTAAGAAAATTTTTTGAGGCAGACTTTGTGGCAAAATGACGCGACCCCTTTATGTAATTCTCAATTTTTCACACATTATAACACATTTTGCTATAACTTTGAAACTAATTTATTTAGGAGTTATTGGGCATTTAAAACTGATTTATATAGGAGTTATTGGCCAAAATAAGCGACTTGCCAAAAATTTAGACATTTCTAAGAAAATTTTTTTGAGGCAGATTTTGTGGCAAAATGAAGCGACTCCCTTATGAAATTTTAATTTTTTTCACATATTTTAACACATTTTGCTATAACTTTAAAACTGATTTATATTGCAGTTATTGGCCAAAAGAAGTGCCCTGCCGAAAATTTAGACGTTTCTAAGAAAATTTTTTTTAGGCTGACTTTGTGGCAGAAAATTTTTTTGAAGCAGATTTTGTGGCAAAATGAAGCGACTCCCTTATGAAATTTTAAATTTTTTCACATATTTTAACACATTTTGCTATAACTTTAAAACTGATTTATATTGGAGTTATTGGCCAAAAGAAGTGCTCTGCCAAAAATTTTGACGTTTTTCTGAAAATTTTTTTGAGACAGATTTTATGGCAAAATGATGCGACCCCTTATGTAATTTTAAATTTTTCAATTTTTTCACACATAACAACATATTTTGCTATAACTTTAAAACTGAATTATAGTGGGGTTATTGGCCAAATGAATGCCCTGCCAAAAATTTATACGTTTCTCATTACAACACATTTTCCTATAACTTTGAAACTGTTTTATTTTGAAGTTATTGGCCATTTAACCCTGATTTATATTGGAGTTATTGGTCAAAAGAAATGCCCTGCCAAAAACTTATACGTTTCTAAGAAAATATTTTTGAGGCAGACTTTGTGGCA
Source organism: Linnaemya vulpina (assembly GCA_963675445.1). Classification (NCBI taxonomy): domain Eukaryota; kingdom Metazoa; phylum Arthropoda; class Insecta; order Diptera; family Tachinidae; genus Linnaemya; species Linnaemya vulpina. Next base: position 51,520,944 of record OY776280.1, on the reverse strand, counting down.
AAATGACGCGACCCCCTTATGTAATTCTCAATTTTTCACACATTATAACACATTTTGCTATAACTTTGAGACTTATTTATTTAGGAGTTATTTGCCATTTAAAACTGATTTATATTGGAGTTGTTGGCCAAAAGAAATGCCCTGCCAAAAATTTTGACTTTTCTAAGAAAATTTTTTGGAGGCAGACCTTGTGGCAAAATGACGCGACCCCCTTATGTAATTCTCAATTTTTCACACATTATAACACATTTTGCCATAACTTTGAAACTGATTTATTTTGGAATTATTGGTCAAAGAACTGCCCTACCAAAAATCAAGACGTTTCTAAGAAAATTTTTTTGAGTCAGATTTTGTGGCAAAATAATGCGACCCCCTTATGTAATTTTCAACTTTTAAATTTTTTCACATATTATAACATATTTTGCTATAACTTTAAAACTGAATTATAGTGGGGTTATTGGCCAAATGAATGCCCTGCCAAAAATTTATACGTTTCTCTGAAAATTTTTTTGGGGCAGACTTTGTGGCAAAATGATGCGACCCCCTTATGGAATTCTAAATTTTTCACACATTATAACACATTTTGCCATAACTTTGAAACGGATTTATTTTGGAATTATTGGCCAAAGAAGTGCCCTACCAAAAATTAAGACGTTTATAAGAAAATTTTTTTGAGTCAGATTTTGTGGCAAAATGATGCGACCCCTTATGTAATTTTAAATTTTTCAATTTTTTCACACATTATAACACATTTTGCTATAACTTTAAAACTAATTTATATTGGAGTTATTGGCCAAAAGAAATGCCCTGTCAAATATGTAGACGTTTCTAAGAAAATTTTTTTGAGGCAGACTTTGTGGCAAAATGATGCGACCCCCTTATGTAATTCTCAATTTTTCACTCATTACAACACATTTTCCTATAACTTGGAAACTGTTTTATTTTGGAGTTATTGGCCATTTAAAACTGATTTATATTGGAGTTATTGGTCAAAAGAAATGCCCTGCCAAAAACTTAGACGTTTCTAAGAAAATTTTTTTGAGGCAGACTTTGTGGCAAAATGACGCGACCCCCTTATGTAATTCTCAATTTTTCACACATTATAACACATTGTGCTATAACTTTGAGACTGATTTATTTAGGAGTTATTTGCCATTTAAAACTGATTTATATTGGAGTTGTTGGCCAAAAGAAATGCCCTGCCAAAAATTTTGACTTTTCTAAGAAAATTTTTTGGAGGCAGACCTTGTGGCAAAATGACGCGACCCCCTTATGTAATTCTCAATTTTTCACATATTATAACACATTTTGCTATAACTTTGAAACTGATTTATTTTGGAATTATTGGCTAAAGGAAGTGCCCTGCCAAAAATTTAGACTTTTCTAAGAAAATTTTTTTGAGGCAGATTTTGTGGCAAAATGATGCGACCCCTTATGTAATTTTAAATTTTTCAATTTTTTCACACATTATAACACATTTTGCTATAACTTTAAAACTAATTTATATTGGAGTTATTGGCCAAAAGAAATGCCCTGCCAAAAATGTAGACGTTTCTAAGAAAATTTTTTTGAGGCAGACTTTGTGGCAAAATGATGCGACCCCCTTATGTAATTCTCAATTTTTCACTCATTACAACACATTTTGCTATAACTTTGAAACTGTTTTATATTGGAGTTATTGGCCATTTAAAACTGATTTATATTGGAGTTATTGGTCAAAAGAAATGCCCTGCCAAAAAGTTAGACTTTTCTAAGAAAAATTTTTTGAGGCAGACTTTGTGGCAAAATGATGCGACCCCCTTATGTAATTCTCAATTTTTCACTCATTACAACACATTTTGCTATAACTTTGAGACTGATTTATTTAGGAGTTATTGGCCCTTTAAAACTGATTTATATTGGAGTTGTTGGCCAAAAGAAGTGCCTTGCCAAAAATTTTGACATTTCTAAGACAATTTTTTTGACGCAGATATTGTGGCAAAATGAAGCGACCCCCTTATGAAATTTTAAATTTTTTCACATATTATAACACATTTTGCTATAAATTTAAAACTGATTTATATTGCAGTTATTGGCCAAAAGAAGTGCCCTGCCAAAAATTTAGACGTTTCTAAGAAAATTTTTTTTAAGCAGATTTTGTGGCAAAATAATGCGTCCTCCTTATGTAATTTTCAATTTTAAATTTTTTTCACTTACTTTAACACATTTGAAAATAATTTTGAAACTGATTTATTTTGGAGTTATTGGCCAAAAGAAGTGCCTAGCCAAAAGTTTTAACATTTCTAAGAACATTTTTTTGAGGTAGATTTTGTGGCAAAATGAAGCGACCCCCTTATGAAATTTTAAATTTTTTCACATATTTTAACACATTTTGCTATAACTTTAAAACTGATTTATATTGGAGTTATTGGCCAAAAGAAGTGCTCTGCCAAAAATTTAGACGTTTCTCTGAAAATTTTTTTGAGACAGATTTTGTGGCAAAATGATGCGACCCCTTATGTAATTTAAAATTTTTCAATTTTTTCACACATTATAACACATTTTGCTATAACTTTAAAACTGAATTATAGTGGGGTTATTGGCCAAATGAATGCCCTGCCAAAAATTTTGACGTTTCTCTGAAAATTTTTTTGAGGCAGACTTTGTGGCAAAATGATGCGACCCCCTTATGGAATTCTCAATTTTTCACACATTATAACACATTATGCCATAACTTTGAAACGGATTTATTTTGGAATTATTGGCCAAAGAAGTGCCCTACCAAAAATTAAGACGTTTATAAGAAAATTTTTTTGAGTCAGATTTTGTGGCAAAATGATGCGACCCCTTATGTAATTTTAAATTTTTCAATTTTTTCACACATTATAACACATTTTGCTATAACTTTAAAACTAATTTATATTGGAGTTATTGGCCAAAAGAAAAGCCCTGTCAAAAATGTAGACGTTTCTAAGAAAATTTTTTTGAGGCAGACTTTGTGGCAAAATGATGCGACCCCCTTATGTAATTCTCAATTTTTCACTCATTACAACACATTTTCCTATAACTTTGAAACTGTTTTATTTTGGAGTTATTGGCCATTTAAAACTGATTTATATTGGAGTTATTGGTCAAAAGAAATGCCCTGCCAAAAACTTAGACGTTTCTAAGAAAATTTTTTTGAGGCAGACTTTGTGGCAAAGTGACGCGACCCCCTTATGTAATTCTCAATTTTTCACACATTATAACACATTTTGCTATAACTTTGAGACTGATTTATTTAGGAGTTATTTGCCATTTAAAACTGATTTATATTAGAGTTGTTGGCCAAAAGAAATGCCCTGCCAAAAATTTTGACTTTTCTAAGAAAATTTTTTGGAGGCAGACCTTGTGGCAAAATGACGTGACCCCCTTATGTAATTCTCAATTTTTCACACTTTATAACACATTTTGCCATAACTTTGAAACTGATTTATTTTGGAATTATTGGCCAAAGAACTGCCCTACCAAAAATCAAGACGTTGCTAAGAAAATTTTTTTGAGTCAGATTTTGTGGCAAAATGATGTGACCCCCTTATGTAATTTTCAACTTTTAAATTTTTTCACATATTATAACACATTTTGCTATAACTTTGAAACTGATTTATTTTGGAATTATTGGCTAAAGGAAGTGCCCTGCCAAAAATTTAGACTTTTCTAAGAAAATTTTTTTGAGGCAGATTTTGTGGCAAAATGATGCGACCCCTTATGTAATTTTAAATTTTTCAACTTTTTCACACATTATAACACATTTTGCTTTAACTTTAAAACTAATTTATATTGGAGTTATTGGCCAAAAGAAATGGCCTGCCAAAAATTTAGACGTTTCTAAGAAAATTTTTTTGAGGCAGACTTTGTGGCAAAATGATGCGACCCCCTTATGTAATTCTCAATTTTTCACTCATTACAACACATTTTGCTATAACTTTGAGACTGATTTATTTAGGAGTTATTGGCCATTTAAAACTGATTTATATTGGAGTTGTTGGCCAAAAGAAGTGCCTTGCCAAAAATTTTGACATTTCTAAGACAATTTTTTTGACGCAGATATTGTGGCAAAATGAAGCGACCCCCTTATGAAATTTTAAATTTTTTCACATATTATAACACATTTTGCTATAAATTTAAAACTGATTTATATTGCAGTTATTGGCCAAAAGAAGTGCCCTACCAAAAATTTAGACGTTTCTAAGAAAATTTTTTTGAGGCTGACTTTGTGGCAAAATGATGCGACCCCCTTATGCAATTTTAAATTTTTGAATTTTTTTTACATACTTTAACACCTTTTGCCATAACTTTGAAACTGATTTATTTTGGAGTTATTGGCCATTTAAAACTGATTTATATTTAAGCGACCCCCTTATGAAATTTTAAATTTTTTCACATATTTTAACACATTTTGCTATAACTTTAAAACTGATTTATATTGGAGTTATTGGCCAAAAAAAGTGCCCTGCCAAAAACTTAGACGTTTTTCTGAAAATTTTTTATAGGCAGATTTTGTGGCAAAATGATGCGACCCCCTTAAGTACTTTTAAATTTTACAATTTTTTCACATACTGTACCACATTTTGCTATAACTTTAAAACTGAATTATAGTGGAGTTATTGGCCAAACGAATGCCTTGCCTAAAATTATGGCATTTCCAAGACAATTTTTTTGAGGCAAATATTGTGGCAAAATGAAGCGACCCCGTTATAAAATTTTAAATTTTTCACATATTTTAGCACATTTTGCTATAATTTTAAAACTGATTTATATTGCAGTTATTGGCCAAAAGAAGTGCCCTGCCAAAAATTTAGACGTTTCTAAGAAAATTTTTTTGAGGCTGACTTTGTGGCAGAAAATTTTTTTGAAGCAGATTTTGTGGCAAAATTGAGCGACCCCGTTATGAAATTTTAAATTTTTTCACATATTTTAACACATTTTGCTAAAACTTTAAAACTGATTTATATTGGAGTTATTGGCCAAAAGAAGTGCTCTGCCAAAAATTTAGACGTTTCTCTGAAAATTTTTTTGAGACAGATTTTATGGCAAAATGATGCGACCCCTTATGTAATTTTAAATTTTTCAATTTTTTCACACATTATAACACATTTTGTTATAACTTTAAAAAAGAATTATAGTGGGGTTATTGGCCAAATGAATGCCCTGCCAAAAATTTAGACGTTTCTCTGAAAATTTTTTTGAGGCAGACTTTGTGGCAAAATGATGCGACCCCCTTATGTAATTCTCAATTTTTCACACATTATAACACATTTTTCTATAACTTTGAGACTGATTTATTTAGGAGTTATTGGCCATTTAAAACTGATTTATATAGGAGTTATTGGCCAAAATAAGTGCCTTGCCAAAAATTTAGACATTTCTAAGAAAATTTTTTTGAGGCAGATTTTGTGGCAAAATGAAGCGACTCCCTTATGTGATTCTCAATTTTTCACTCATTACAACACATTTTCCTATAACTTTGAAACTGTTTTATTTTGGAGTTATTGGCCATTTAAAACTGATTTATATTGGAGTTATTGGCCAAAAGAAGTGCTCTGCCAAAAACTTAGACGTTTCTCTGAAAATTTTTTTGAGACAGATTTTATGGCAAAATGATGCGACACCCATAAGTACTTTTAAATTTTACAATTTTTTCACATATTGTAACACATTTTGCTATAACTTTAAAACTGAATTATAGTGGGGTTATTGGCCAAATGAATGGCCTGCCAAAAAATTTGACGTTTCTCTGAAATTTTTTTAGGCAGATTTTGTGGCAAAAAGGACGCGACCCCTTTATGTTATTCTCAATTTTTCACACATTATAACACATTTTGCTATAACTTTGAAACTAATTTATTTGGGAGTTATTGGCCATTTAAAACTGATTTATATTGGAGTTATTGGCCAAAAGAAATGCCCTGCCAAAAACTTAGACGTTTCTAAGAAAATATTTTTGAGGCAGACTTTGTGGCAAAATGACGCGACCCCCTTATGTAATTCTCAATTTTTCACACATTATAACACATTTTGCTATAACTTTGAGACTGATTTATTTAGGAGTTATTTGCCATTTAAAACTGATTTATATTGGAGTTGTTGGCCAAAAGAAATGCCCTGCCAAAAATTTTGACTTTTCTAAGAAAATTTTTTGGAGGCAGACCTTGTGGCAAAATGACGCGACCCCCTTATGTAATTCTCAATTTTTCACACATTATAACACATTTTGCCATAACTTTGAAACTGATTTATTTTGGAATTATTGGTCAAAGAACTGCCCTACCAAAAATCAAGACGTTTCTAAGAAAATTTTTTTGAGTCAGATTTTGTGGCAAAATAATGCGACCCCCTTATGTAATTTTCAACTTTTAAATTTTTTCACATATTATAACATATTTTGCTATAACTTTAAAACTGAATTATAGTGGGGTTATTGGCCAAATGAATGCCCTGCCAAAAATTTATACGTTTCTCTGAAAATTTTTTTGAGGCAGACTTTGTGGCAAAATGATGCGACCCCCTTATGGAATTCTAAATTTTTCACACATTATAACACATTTTGCCATAACTTTGAAACGGATTTATTTTGGAATTATTGGCCAAAGAAGTGCCCTACCAAAAATTAAGACGTTTATAAGAAAATTTTTTTGAGTCAGATTTTGTGGCAAAATGATGCGACCCCTTATGTAATTTTAAATTTTTCAATTTTTTCACACATTATAACACATTTTGCTATAACTTTAAAACTAATTTATATTGGAGTTATTGGCCAAAAGAAATGCCCTGTCAAATATGTAGACGTTTCTAAGAAAATTTTTTTGAGGCAGACTTTGTGGCAAAATGATGCGACCCCCTTATGTAATTCTCAATTTTTCACTCATTACAACACATTTTCCTATAACTTTGAAACTGTTTTATTTTGGAGTTATTGGCCATTTAAAACTGATTTATATTGGAGTTATTGGTCAAAAGAAATGCCCTGCCAAAAACTTAGACGTTTCTAAGAAAATTTTTTTGAGGCAGACTTTGTGGCAAAATGACGCGACCCCCTTATGTAATTCTCAATTTTTCACACATTATAACACATTGTGCTATAACTTTGAGACTGATTTACTTAGGAGTTATTTGCCATTTAAAACTGATTTATATTGGAGTTGTTGGCCAAAAGAAATGCCCTGCCAAAAATTTTGACTTTTCTAAGAAAATTTTTTGGAGGCAGACCTTGTGGCAAAATGACGCGACCCCCTTATGTAATTCTCAATTTTTCACACATTATAACACATTTTGCCATAACTTTGAAACTGATTTATTTTGGAATTATTGGTCAAAGAACTGCCCTACCAAAAATCAAGACGTTTCTAAGAAAATTTTTTTGAGTCAGATTTTGTGGCAAAATTATGCGATCCCCTTATGTAATTTTCAACTTTTAAATTTTTTCACATATTATAACACATTTTGCTATAACTTTGAAACTGATTTATTTTGGAATTATTGGTCAAAGAACTGCCCTACCAAAAATCAAGACGTTTCTAAGAAAATTTTTTTGAGTCAGATTTTGTGGCAAAATGACGCGACCCCCTTATGTAATTCTCAATTTTTCACACATTATAACACATTGTGCTATAACTTTGAGACTGATTTACTTAGGAGTTATTTGCCATTTAAAACTGATTTATATTGGAGTTGTTGGCCAAAAGAAATGCCCTGCCAAAAATTTTGACTTTTCTAAGAAAATTTTTTGGAGGCAGACCTTGTGGCAAAATGACGCGACCCCCTTATGTAATTCTCAATTTTTCACACATTATAACACATTTTGCCATAACTTTGAAACTGATTTATTTTGGAATTATTGGTCAAAGAACTGCCCTACCAAAAATCAAGACGTTTCTAAGAAAATTTTTTTGAGGCAGACTTTGTGGCAAAATGATGCGACCCCCTTATGTAATTCTCAATTTTTCACTCATTACAACACATTTTGCTATAACTTTGAAACTGTTTTATATTGGAGTTATTGGCCATTTAAAACTGATTTATATTGGAGTTATTGGTCAAAAGAAATGCCCTGCCAAAAAGTTAGACGTTTCTAAGAAAAATTTTTTGAGGCAGACTTTGTGGCAAAATGATGCGACCCCCTTATGTAATTCTCAATTTTTCACTCATTACAACACATTTTGCTATAACTTTGAGACTGATTTATTTAGGAGTTATTGGCCCTTTAAAACTGATTTATATTGGAGTTGTTGGCCAAAAGAAGTGCCTTGCCAAAAATTTTGACATTTCTAAGACAATTTTTTTGACGCAGATATTGTGGCAAAATGAAGCGACCCCCTTATGAAATTTTAAATTTTTTCACATATTATAACACATTTTGCTATAAATTTAAAACTGATTTATATTGCAGTTATTGGCCAAAAGAAGTGCCCTGCCAAAAATTTAGACGTTTCTAAGAAAATTTTTTTTAAGCAGATTTTGTGGCAAAATAATGCGTCCTCCTTATGTAATTTTCAATTTTAAATTTTTTTCACTTACTTTAACACATTTGAAAATAATTTTGAAACTGATTTATTTTGGAGTTATTGGCCAAAAGAAGTGCCTAGCCAAAAGTTTTAACATTTCTAAGAACATTTTTTTGAGGTAGATTTTGTGGCAAAATGAAGCGACCCCCTTATGAAATTTTAAATTTTTTCACATATTTTAACACATTTTGCTATAACTTTAAAACTGATTTATATTGGAGTTATTGGCCAAAAGAAGTGCTCTGCCAAAAATTTAGACGTTTCTCTGAAAATTTTTTTGAGACAGATTTTATGGCAAAATGATGCGACCCCTTATGTAATTTAAAATTTTTCAATTTTTTCACACATTATAACACATTTTGCTATAACTTTAAAACTGAATTATAGTGGGGTTATTGGCCAAATGAATGCCCTGCCAAAAATTTTGACGTTTCTCTGAAAATTTTTTTGAGGCAGACTTTGTGGCAAAATGATGCGACCCCCTTATGGAATTCTCAATTTTTCACACATTATAACACATTATGCCATAACTTTGAAACGGATTTATTTTGGAATTATTGGCCAAAGAAGTGCCCTACCAAAAATTAAGACGTTTATAAGAAAATTTTTTTGAGTCAGATTTTGTGGCAAAATGATGCGACCCCTTATGTAATTTTAAATTTTTCAATTTTTTCACACATTATAACTCATTTTGCTATAACTTTAAAACTAAGTTATATTGGAGTTATTGGCCAAAAGAAAAGCCCTGTCAAAAATGTAGACGTTTCTAAGAAAATTTTTTTGAGGCAGACTTTGTGGCAAAATGATGCGACCCCCTTATGTAATTCTCAATTTTTCACTCATTACAACACATTTTCCTATAACTTTGAAACTGTTTTATTTTGGAGTTATTGGCCATTTAAAACTGATTTATATTGGAGTTATTGGTCAAAAGAAATGCCCTGCCAAAAACTTAGACGTTTCTAAGAAAATTTTTTTGAGGCAGACTTTGTGGCAAAGTGACGCGACCCCCTTATGTAATTCTCAATTTTTCACACATTATAACACATTTTGCTATAACTTTGAGACTGATTTATTTAGGAGTTATTTGCCATTTAAAACTGATTTATATTAGAGTTGTTGGCCAAAAGAAATGCCCTGCCAAAAATTTTGACTTTTCTAAGAAAATTATTTGGAGGCAGACCTTGTGGCAAAATGACGTGACCCCCTTATGTAATTCTCAATTTTTCACACATTATAACACATTTTGCCATAACTTTGAAACTGATTTATTTTGGAATTATTGGCCAAAGAACTGCCCTACCAAAAATCAAGACGTTGCTAAGAAAATTTTTTTGAGTCAGATTTTGTGGCAAAATGATGTGACCCCCTTATGTAATTTTCAACTTTTAAATTTTTTCACATATTATAACACATTTTGCTATAACTTTGAAACTGATTTATTTTGGAATTATTGGCTAAAGGAAGTGCCCTGCCAAAAATTTAGACTTTTCTAAGAAAATTTTTTTGAGGCAGATTTTGTGGCAAAATGATGCGACCCCTTATGTAATTTTAAATTTTTCAACTTTTTCACACATTATAACACATTTTGCTTTAACTTTAAAACTAATTTATATTGGAGTTATTGGAAAAAAGAAATGCCCTGCCAAAAATTTAGACGTTTCTAAGAAAATTTTTTTGAGGCAGACTTTGTGGCAAAATGATGCGACCCCCTTATGTAATTCTCAATTTTTCACTCATTACAACACATTTTGCTATAACTTTGAGACTGATTTATTTAGGAGTTATTGGCCATTTAAAACTGATTTATATTGGAGTTGTTGGCCAAAAGAAGTGCCTTGCCAAAAATTTTGACATTTCTAAGACAATTTTTTTGACGCAGATATTGTGGCAAAATGAAGCGACCCCCTTATGAAATTTTAAATTTTTTCACATATTATAACACATTTTGCTATAAATTTAAAACTGATTTATATTGCAGTTATTGGCCAAAAGAAGTGCCCTACCAAAAATTTAGACGTTTCTAAGAAAATTTTTTTGAGGCTGACTTTGTGGCAAAATGATGCGACCCCCTTATGCAATTTTAAATTTTTGAATTTTTTTTACATACTTTAACACCTTTTGCCATAACTTTGAAACTGATTTATTTTGGAGTTATTGGCCATTTAAAACTGATTTATATTTAAGCGACCCCCTTATGAAATTTTAAATTTTTTCACATATTTTAACACATTTTGCTATAACTTTAAAACTGATTTATATTGGAGTTATTGGCCAAAAAAAGTGCCCTGCCAAAAACTTAGACGTTTTTCTGAAAATTTTTTATAGGCAGATTTTGTGGCAAAATGATGCGACCCCCTTAAGTACTTTTAAATTTTACAATTTTTTCACATACTGTAACACATTTTGCTATAACTTTAAAACTGAATTATAGTGGAGTTATTGGCCAAACGAATGCCTTGCCTAAAATTATGGCATTTCCAAGACAATTTTTTTGAGGCAAATATTGTGGCAAAATGAAGCGACCCCGTTATAAAATTTTAAATTTTTCACATATTTTAGCACATTTTGCTATAATTTTAAAACTGATTTATATTGCAGTTATTGGCCAAAAGAAGTGCCCTGCCAAAAATTTAGACGTTTCTAAGAAAATTTTTTTGAGGCTGACTTTGTGGCAGAAAATTTTTTTGAAGCAGATTTTGTGGCAAAATTGAGCGACCCCGTTATGAAATTTTAAATTTTTTCACATATTTTAACACATTTTGCTAAAACTTTAAAACTGATTTATATTGGAGTTATTGGCCAAAAGAAGTGCTCTGCCAAAAATTTAGACGTTTCTCTGAAAATTTTTTTGAGACAGATTTTATGGCAAAATGATGCGACCCCTTATGTAATTTTAAATTTTTCAATTTTTTCACACATTATAACACATTTTGTTATAACTTTAAAAAAGAATTATAGTGGGGTTATTGGCCAAATGAATGCCCTGCCAAAAATTTAGACGTTTCTCTGAAAATTTTTTTGAGGCAGACTTTGTGGCAAAATGATGCGACCCCCTTATGTAATTCTCAATTTTTCACACATTATAACACATTTTTCTATAACTTTGAGACTGATTTATTTAGGAGTTATTGGCCATTTAAAACTGATTTATATAGGAGTTATTGGCCAAAATAAGTGCCTTGCCAAAAATTTAGACATTTCTAAGAAAATTTTTTTGAGGCAGATTTTGTGGCAAAATGAAGCGACTCCCTTATGTGATTCTCAATTTTTCACTCATTACAACACATTTTCCTATAACTTTGAAACTGTTTTATTTTGGAGTTATTGGCCATTTAAAACTGATTTATATTGGAGTTATTGGCCAAAAGAAGTGCTCTGCCAAAAACTTAGACGTTTCTCTGAAAATTTTTTTGAGACAGATTTTATGGCAAAATGATGCGACACCCATAAGTACTTTTAAATTTTACAATTTTTTCACATATTGTAACACATTTTGCTATAACTTTAAAACTGAATTATAGTGGGGTTATTGGCCAAATGAATGGCCTGCCAAAAAATTTGACGTTTCTCTGAAATTTTTTTAGGCAGATTTTGTGGCAAAAAGGACGCGACCCCTTTATGTTATTCTCAATTTTTCACACATTATAACACATTTTGCTATACTTTGAAACTAATTTATTTGGGAGTTATTGGCCATTTAAAACTGATTTATATTGGAGTTATTGGCCAAAAGAAATGCCCTGCCAAAAATTTAGACGTTTCTAAGAAAATTTTTTGAGGCAGACTTTGTGGCAAAATGACGCGACCCCTTTATGTAATTCTCAATTTTTCACACATTATAACACATTTTGCTATAACTTTGAAACTAATTTATTTAGGAGTTATTGGGCATTTAAAACTGATTTATATAGGAGTTATTGGCCAAAATAAGCGCCTTGCCAAAAATTTAGACATTTCTAAGAAAATTTTTTTGAGGCAGATTTTGTGGCAAAATGAAGCGACTCCCTTATGAAATTTTAATTTTTTTCACATATTTTAACACATTTTGCTATAACTTTAAAACTGATTTATATTGCAGTTATTGGCCAAAAGAAGTGCCCTGCCGAAAATTTAGACGTTTCTAAGAAAATTTTTTTTAGGCTGACTTTGTGGCAGAAAATTTTTTTGAAGCAGATTTTGTGGCGAAATTGAGCGACCCCCTTATGAAATTTTAAATTTTTTCACATATTTTAACACATTTTGCTATAACTTTAAAACTGATTTATATTGGAGTTATTGGCCAAAAGAAGTGCTCTGCCAAAAATTTTGACGTTTTTCTGAAAATTTTTTTGAGACAGATTTTATGGCAAAATGATGCGACCCCTTATGTAATTTTAAATTTTTCAATTTTTTCATACATAACAACATATTTTGCTATAACTTTAAAACTGAATTATAGTGGGGTTATTGGCCAAATGAATGCCCTGCCAAAAATTTATACGTTTCTCATTACAACACATTTTCCTATAACTTTGAAACTGTTTTATTTTGGAGTTATTGGCCATTTAAAACTGATTTATATTGGAGTTATTGGTCAAAAGAAATGCCCTGCCAAAAACTTAGACGTTTCTAAGAAAATATTTTTGAGGCAGACTTTGTGGCAAAATGACGCGACCCCCTTATGTAATTCTCAATTTTTCACACATTATAACACATTTTGCTATAACTTTGAGACTGATTTATTTAGGAGTTATTTGCCATTTAAAACTGATTTATATTGGAGTTGTTGGCCAAAAGAAATGCCCTGCCAAAAATTTTGACTTTTCTAAGAAAATTTTTTGGAGGCAGACCTTGTGGCAAAATGACGCGACCCCCTTATGTAATTCTCAATTTTTCACACATTATAACACATTTTGCCATAACTTTGAAACTGATTTATTTTGGAATTATTGGTCAAAGAACTGCCCTACCAAAAATCAAGACGTTTCTAAGAAAATTTTTTTGAGTCAGATTTTGTGGCAAAATAATGCGACCCCCTTATGTAATTTTCAACTTTTAAATTTTTTCACATATTATAACATATTTTGCTATAACTTTAAAACTGAATTATAGTGGGGTTATTGGCCAAATGAATGCCCTGCCAAAAATTTATACGTTTCTCTGAAAATTTTTTTGAGGCAGACTTTGTGGCAAAATGATGCGACCCCCTTATGGAATTCTAAATTTTTCACACATTATAACACATTTTGCCATAACTTTGAAACGGATTTATTTTGGAATTATTGGCCAAAGAAGTGCCCTACCAAAAATTAAGACGTTTATAAGAAAATTTTTTTGAGTCAGATTTTGTGGCAAAATGATGCGACCCCTTATGTAATTTTCAATTTTTCAATTTTTTTACACATTATAACACATTTTGCTATAACTTTAAAACTAATTTATATTGGAGTTATTGGCCAAAAGAAATGCCCTGTCAAATATGTAGACGTTTCTAAGAAAATTTTTTTGAGGCAGACTTTGTGGCAAAATGACGCGACCCCCTTATGTAATTCTCAATTTTTCACACATTATAACACATTGTGCTATAACTTTGAGACTGATTTACTTAGGAGTTATTTGCCATTTAAAACTGATTTATATTGGAGTTGTTGGCCAAAAGAAATGCCTTGCCAAAAATTTTGACTTTTCTAAGAAAATTTTTTGGAGGCAGACCTTGTGGCAAAATGACGCGACCCCCTTATGTAATTCTCAATTTTTCACACATTATAACACATTTTGCCATAACTTTGAAACTGATTTATTTTGGAATTATTGGCTAAAGGAAGTGCCCTGCCAAAAATTTAGACTTTTCTAAGAAAATTTTTTTTGAGGCAGATTTTGTGGCAAAATGATGCGACCCCTTATGTAATTTTAAATTTTTCAATTTTTTCACACATTATAACACATTTTGCTATAACTTTAAAACTAATTTATATTGGAGTTATTGGCCAAAAGAAATGCCCTGCCAAAAATGTAGACGTTTCTAAGAAAATTTTTTTGAGGCAGACTTTGTGGCAAAATGATGCGACCCCCTTATGTAATTCTCAATTTTTCACTCATTACAACACATTTTGCTATAACTTTGAAACTGTTTTATATTGGAGTTATTGGCCATTTAAAACTGATTTATATTGGAGTTATTGGTCAAAAGAAATGCCCTGCCAAAAAGTTAGACGTTTCTAAGAAAAATTTTTTGAGGCAGACTTTGTGGCAAAATGATGCGACCCCCTTATGTAATTCTCAATTTTTCACTCATTACAACACATTTTGCTATAACTTTGAGACTGATTTATTTAGGAGTTATTGGCCCTTTAAAACTGATTTATATTGGAGTTGTTGGCCAAAAGAAGTGCCTTGCCAAAAATTTTGACATTTCTAAGACAATTTTTTTGACGCAGATATTGTGGCAAAATGAAGCGACCCCCTTATGAAATTTTAAATTTTTTCACATATTATAACACATTTTGCTATAAACTTAAAACTGATTTATATTGCAGTTATTGGCCAAAAGAAGTGCCCTGCCAAAAATTTAGACGTTTCTAAGAAAATTTTTTTTAAGCAGATTTTGTGGCAAAATAATGCGTCCTCCTTATGTAATTTTCAATTTTAAATTTTTTTCACTTACTTTAACACATTTGAAAATAATTTTGAAACTGATTTATTTTGGAGTTATTGGCCAAAAGAAGTGCCTAGCCAAAAGTTTTAACATTTCTAAGAACATTTTTTTGAGGTAGATTTTGTGGCAAAATGAAGCGACCCCCTTATGAAATTTTAAATTTTTTCACATATTTTAACACATTTTGCTATAACTTTAAAACTGATTTATATTGGAGTTATTGGCCAAAAGAAGTGCTCTGCCAAAAATTTAGACGTTTCTCTGAAAATTTTTTTGAGACAGGTTTTATGGCAAAATGATGCGACCCCCATAAGTACTTTTAAATTTTACAATTTTTTCACATATTGTAACAAATTTTGCTATAACTTTAAAACTGAATTATAGTGGGGTTATTGGCCAAATGAATGCCCTGCCAAAAAATTTGACGTTTCTCTGAAATTTTTTTTTAGGCAGATTTTGTGGCAAAATGACGCGACCCCTTAATGTAATTCTCAATTTTTCACACATTATAACACTTTTTGCTATACCTTTGAAACTAATTTATTTGGGAGTTATTGGCCATTTAAAACTGATTTATATTGGAGTTATTGGCCAAAAGAAATGCCCTGCCAAAAATTTAGACGTTTCTAAGAAAATTTTTTGAGGCAGACTTTGTGGCAAAATGACGCGACCCCTTTATGTAATTCTCAATTTTTCACACATTATAACACATTTTGCTATAACTTTGAAACTAATTTATTTAGGAGTTATTGGCCATTTAAAGCTGATTTATATAGGAGTTATTGGCCAAAATAAGTGCCTTGCAAAAAATTTAGACATTTCTAAGAAAATTTTTTTGAGGCAGATTTTGTGGCAAAATGAAGCGACTCCCTTATGAAATTTAAAATTTTTTCACATATTCTAACACATTTTGCTATAACTTTAAAACTGATTTATATTGCAGTTATTGGCCAAAAGAAGTGTCCTGCCAAAAATTTAGACGTTTCTAAGAAAATTTTTTTGAGGCTGACTTTGTGGCAGAAAATTTTTTTGAAGCAGATTTTGTGGCAAAATTGAGCGACCCCCTTAAGATATTTTAAATTTTTTCACATATTTTAACACATTTTTCTATAACTTTAAAACTGATTTAAATTGGAGTTATTGGCCAAAAGAAGTGCTCTGCCAAAAATATAGACGTTTCTCTGAAAATTTTTTTGAGACAGATTTTGTGGCAAAATGATGCGACCCCTGTAAGTACTTTTAAATTTAACAATTTTTTCACATATTGTAACACATTTTGCTATAGCTTTAAAACTGAATTATAGTGGAGTTATCGGCCAAATGAATGCCCTGCCAAAAAATTACACGTTTCTCTGAAATTTTTTTTTTTGAGGCAGATTTTGTGGCAAAATGATGCGACCCGCTTATGTAGTTGTCAATTTTTCACTCATTACAACACATTTTGCTATAACTTTGAAACAGATTTATGTTAGAGTTATTGGCCATTTAAAACTGATTTATATTGGAGTTATTGGCCAAAAGAAATGCCCTGCCAAAAATGTAGACGTTTCTAAGAAAATTTTTTGAGGCAGACTTTGTGGCAAAATGACGCGATCCCCTTATGTAATTCTCAATTTTTCACACATTATAACACATTTTGCTATAACTTTGAAACTGATTTATTTAGGAGTTATTGGCCATTTAAAACTGATTTATATAGGAGTTATTGGCCAAAAGAAGTGCCTTGCCAAAAAATTAGACATTTCTAAGAAAATTTTTTTGAGGCAGATTTTGTGGCAAAATGAAGCGAATCCCTTATGAAATTTTAAATTTTTTCACATATTTTAACACATTTTGCTATAACTTTAAAACTGATTTATATTGCAGTTATTGGCCAAAAGAAGTGCCCTGCCAAAAATTTAGACGTTTCTAAGAAAATTTTTTTGAGGCTGACTTTGTGGCAAAATGATGCGACCCCCTTATGTAATTTTAAATTTTTAAATTTTTTACATACTTTAACACCTTTTGCTATAACATTGAAACTGATTTATTTTGGAGTTATTGGCCAAAAGAAGTAGAATGCCAAAAATTTAGACGTTTCTAAGAAAATTTTTCTTAAGCAGATTTTGTGCCAAAATGATGCGTTCTCCTTATGTAATTTTCAATTTTTAAATATTTTTCACTTACTTTAACACATTTTAAAATAATTTTGAAACTGATTTATTTTGGAGTTATTGGTCAAAAGAAGTGCCTTGCCAAAAATTTAGACGTTTCTAAGAACATTTTTTTAGGCTGACTTTGTGGCAAAATGATGCGACCCCCTTATGAAATTTTAAATTTTTTCACATATTATTACACATTTTGCTTTAACTTTAAAATTGATTTATATTGGAGTTATTGGCCAAAAGAGGTGCTCTGCCAAAAATTTAGACGTTTCTCTGAAAATTTTTTTGAGGGAGATTTTTTGGCAAAATGAAGCGACCCCGTTATAAAATTTTAAATTTTTCACATATTTTAGCACATTTTGCTATAACTTTAAAACTGATTTATATTGCAGTTATTGGCCAAAAGTAGTGTCCTGCAAAAAATTTAGACGTTTGAAAGAAAATTATTTGAGGCAGATTTTGTGGCAAAATGATGCGTCCTCCTTAAGTAATTTTCAATTTTAAATTTTTTTCACTTACTTTAACACATTTGAAAATAATTTTGAAACTGATTTATTTTGGAGTTATTGGCCAAAAGAAGTGCCTAGCCAAAAGTTTTGACATTTCTAAGAAAATTTTTTTGAGGCAGATTTTGTGGCAAAATGAAGCGACCCCTTTATGTAGTTCTCAATTTTTCACACATTATAACGAATTTTGCTATAACTTTGAAACTAATTTATTTAGGAGTTATTGGCCATTTAAAACTGATTTATATAGGAGTTATTGGCCAAAAGAAGTGCCTTGCCAAAAATTTAGACATATCTAAGAAAAATTTTTTGAGGCAGATTTTGTGGCAAAATGAAGCGACTCCCTTATGAAATTTTAAATTTTTTCACATATTTTAACACATTTTGCTATAACTTTAAAACTGATTTATATTGCAGTTATTGGCCAAAAGAAGTGCCCTGCCAAAAACTTAGACGTTTCTAAGAAAATTTTTTTGAGGCTGACTTTGTGGCAGAAAATTTTTTTGAGGCAGATTTTGTGGCAAAATCAAGCGACCCCCTTATGTAATTCTCAATTTTTCACTCATTACAACACATTTTGCTATAACTTTGAAACTGTTTTATTTTGGAGTTATTGGCCATTTAAAACTGATTTATATTGGAGTTATTGGTCAAAAGAAATGCCCTGCCAAAAATTTAGACGTTTCTAAGAAAAATTTTTTGAGGCAGACTTTGTGGCAAAATGACGCGACCCCCTTATGTAATTCTCAATTTTTCACACATTATAACACATTTTTCTATAACCTTTGAGACTAATTTATTTAGGAGTTATTGGCCATTTAAAACTGATTTATATTGGAGTTGTTGGCAAAAGAAGTGCCTTGCCAAAAATTTTGACATTTCTAAGACAATTTTTTTGACGTAGATATTGTGGCAAAATGAAGCGACTCCCTTATAAAATTTTAAATTTTTTCACATATTATAACACATTTTGCTATAAATTTAAAACTGATTTATATTGCAGTTATTGGCCAAAAAAAGTGCCCTGCCAAAAATTTAGACGTTTCTAAGAAAATTTTTTTGAGGCTGACTTTGTGGCAAAATGATGCGACCCCCTTATGCAATTTTAAATTTTTCAATTTTTTTTACATACTTTAACATTTAAGCGACCCCCTTATGAATTTTTAAATTTTTTCACATATTTTAACACATTTTGCTATAACTTTAAAACTGATTTATATTGGAGTTATTGGCCAAAAAAAGTGCCCTGCCAAAAACTTAGACGTTTTTCTAAAAATTTTTTATAGGCAGATTTTGTGGCAAAATGATGCGACCCCCTTAAATACTTTTAAATTTTACAATTTTTTCACATATTGTAACACATTTTGCTATAACTTTAAAACTGAATTATAGTGGAGTTATTGGCCAAAGGAATGCCCTGCCTAAAATTTTGGCATTTCTAAGACAATTTTTTTGAGGCAGATATTGTGGCAAAATGAAGCGACCCCGTTATAAAATTTTAAATTTTTCACATATTTTAGCACATTTTGCTATAACTTTAAAACTGATTTATATTGCAGTTATTGGCCAAAAGTAGTGTCCTGCAAAAAATTTAGACGTTTGAAAGAAAATTTTTTGAGGCAGATTTTGTGGCAAAATGATGCGACCCCCTTATGCAATCTTAAATTTTTCAATTTTTTTTACATACTTTAACACCTTTTGCCATAACTTTGAAACTGGTTTATTTTGGAGTTATTGGCCATTTAAAACTGATTTATATTTAAGCGACCCCCTTATGAAATTTAAAATTTTTTCACATATTTTAACACATTTTGCTATAACTTTAAAACTGATTTATATTGGAGTTATTGGCCAAAAAAAGTGCCCTGCCAAAAACTTAGACGTTTTTCTGAAAATTTTTTATAGGCAGATTTTTTGGCAAAATGATGCGAGCCCCTTAAATACTTTTAAATTTTACAATTTTTTCACATATTGTAACACATTTTGCTATAACTTTAAAACTGAATTATAGTGGAGTTATTGGCCAAACGAATGCCCTGCCTAAAATTTTGGCATTTCTAAGACAATTTTTTTGAGGCAGATATTGTGGCAAAATGAAGCGACCCCGTTATAAAATTTTAAATTTTTCACATATTTTAGCACATTTTGCTATCACTTTAAAACTGATTTATATTGCAGTTATTGGCCAAAAGTAGTGTCCTGCAAAAAATTTAGACGTTTGAAAGAAAATTTTTTGAGGCTGGCTTTGTGGCAAAACGATGCGACCCCTTTATGTAATTTAAAATTTTTAAATTTTTGCAAACCTTATAACACATTTTGCTACAACCTTGAAACTGATTTCTTTTTGAAGTTAATAGCCAAAAGAAGTGCCTTGCCAAAAATTTAGAAATTTCTAAGAAAATTTTTTTGAGGCAGATTTTGTGGCAAAATGATGCGACCCCTTATGAAATTTTCAATATTTTCACATATTATAACACATTTTGCTATAACTTTAAAAATGATTTATATTGGAGTTGTTGGCCAAAAGAAGTGCCCTGCCAAAAATTTAGACGTTTCTAAGAAAAATTTTTTTAAGCAGATTTTGTGGCAAAATGATACGTCCTCCTTATGTAATTTTCAAGTTTACAATTTTTTTACATATTATAACACATTTTGCTATAAATTTAAAACTGATTTATATTGCATTTATTGGCCAAAAGAAGTGCCCTGCCAAAAATTTAGACGTTTCTCTGAAAATTTTTTTGAGGCAGATTTTGTGGCAAAATGAAGCGACCCACTTATGAAATTTTAAATTTTTTCACATATTTTAACACATTTTGCTATAACTTTAAAATTGATTTATATTGGAGTTATTGGCCAAAAGAAGTGCTCTGCCAAAAATTTAGACGTTTCTCTGAAAATTTTTTTGAGACAGATTTTATGGCAAAATGATGCGACCCCCATAAGTACTTTTAAATTTTACAATTTTTTCACATATTGTAACACATTTTGCTATAACTTTAAAACTGAATTATAGTGGGGTTATTGGCCAAATGAATGCCCTGCCAAAAAATTTGACGTTTCTCTGAAATTTTTTTTTAGGCAGATTTTGTGGCAAAATGACGCGACCCCTTTATGTAATTCTCAATTTTTCACACATTATAACACATTTTGCTATAACTTTGAAACCAATTTATTTGGGAGTTATTGGCCATTTAAAACCGATTTATATTGGAGTTATTGGCCAAAAGAAGTGCCTAGCCAAAAGTTTTGACATTTCTAAGAAAATATTTTTGAGGCAGATTTTGTGGCAAAATGAAGCGATCCCCTTATGAAATTTTAAATATTTTCAAATATTTGAACACATTTTGCTTTAACTTTAAAACTGATTTATATTGGAGTTATTGGCCAAAAGAAATGCCCTGCCAAAAATTTAGACGTTTCTAAGAAAATTTTTTGAGGCAGACTTTGTGGCAAAATGAAGCGACCCCTTTATGTAATTCTCAATTTTTCACACATTATAACACATTTTGCTATAACTTTGAAACTAATTTATTTAGGTGTTATTGGCCATTTAAAACTGATTTATATAGGAGTTATTGGCCAAAAGAAGTGCCTAGCCAAAAGTTTTGACATTTCTAAGAAAATATTTTTGAGGCAGATTTTGCGGCAAAATGAAGCGATCCTCTTATGAAATTTAAAATTTTTTCAAATATTTGAACACATTTGCTTTAACTTTAAAACTGACTTATATTGGAGTTATTGGCCAAAAGAGGTGCTCTGCCAAAAATTTAGACGTTTCTCTGAAAATTTTTTTGAGACAGATTTTGCGGCAAAATGAAGCGATCCCCTTATGAAATTTAAAATATTTTCAAATATTTGAACACATTTTGCTATAACTTTAAAACTGTATTATAGTGGAGTTATAAGCCAAACGAATACCCTGCCAAAAAATTAGACGTTTCTCAAAAAATTTTTTTTGAGGCAGATTTTGTGGCAAAATGATGCGACCCCCTTATGTAATCCTCAATTTTTTACTCATTACAACACATTTTGCTATAACTTTGAAACTGATTTATTTTGGAGTTATTGGCCAAAAGTACCATGCCAAAAATTTAGACGTTTCTAAGAAAATTTTTATGAGGCTGACTTTGTGGCAAAATGATGGGACCCCCTTATGCAATTTTCAATTTTTAAATTTTTTCCACTTACTTTAACACATTTTAAAATAACTTTGAAACTGATTTATTTTGGAGTTATTGGCCAAAAAAAGTGCCTAGCCAAAAAAAGTGCCTAGCCAAAAATTTTGACATTTCTAAGAAAATTTTTTTGAGATTTTGTGGCCAAATGAAGCGACCCCCTTATGAAATTTTAAATTTTTTCACATATTTTAACACATTTTGCTATAACTTAAAAACTGATTTATATTGGAGTTATTGGCCAAAAGAAGTGCCTTACCAAAAATTTAGACATTTCTAAGAACAATTTTTTGAGGCAGATTTTGTGGTAAAATTAAGCGACCACATCAAATTTTAAATTTGTTCACATATTTTAACACATTTTGCTATAACTTAAAAACTGATTTATATTGGAGTTATTGGCCAAAAGAAGTGCCCTGCCAAAAATTGAGAAGTTTCTAAGAAAAATTTTTTGAGGCAGATTTTGTGGCAAAATGATGCGACCCCCTTAAGTACTTTTAAATTTTACAATTTTTTCACATATTGTAACACATATTGCTATAACTTTAAATCTGAATTATAGAGGAGTTATTGGCCATACCAATGCCCTGCCAAAAATTTTGACATTTCTAAGAAAATTTTTTTGAGGCAGATTTTGTGGCGAAATGATGCGACCGCCTTATGTAGTTTTAAATTTTTAAATTTTTTCACATACTTTAACACCTTTTGCTATAACTTTGAAACTGATTTATTTTGGAATTATTGGCTAAAAGAAGTGCCCTGCCAAAAATTTAGAATTTTCTAAGAAACATTTTTTGAGGTAGATTTTGTGGCAAAATGATGCGATCCCTTATGTAATTTAAAATTTTTCAATTACTTCGCACATTATAACACATTTTTCTATAACTTTAAAACTAATTTATATTGGAGTTATTGGCCAAAAGCAATGCCCTGGCAAACATGTAGACTTTTCTAAGAAAATTTTTTTTAAGGCAGGTTTTGTGGCAAAATGATGCGACCCTCTTATGTAATTCGCAATTTTTCACTCATTACAACACATTTTGCTATAACTTTGAAACTGATTTATTTTGGAGGTATTGGCCATTTAAAACTGATTTATATTGGAGTTATTGGCCAAAAAAGTGCATTGCCAAATATTTAGACATTTCTAAGAAAATTTTTCTTAAGCTGACTTTGTGACAAAATGATGCGACCCCCTTATGTAATTTGAAATTTTTTCAATTTTTTTCACATACTTTAACACCTTTTGATATAACTTTGAAACTGATTTATTTTGGAGTTATTGGCCAAAAGAAGTGCCTTGCCAAAAATTTTGACATTTCTAAGAAAATTTTTTTGAGGCAGATTTTGTGGCAAAATGATGCGACCCCCTTATGAAATTTTAAATTTTTTCACATATTTTAACACATTTTGCTATAACTTTAAAACTGATTTATATTGGAGTTATTGGCCGAAAAATCTGCCCTGCCAAAAATTTAGACGATTCTAAGAAAATTTTTATGAGGCTGACTTTGTGGCAAAATGATGCGACCTCCCTATGTAATTTAAAATTTTTCAATATTTTCACACATTTTAACACGTTTTGCTATAACTTTGAAACTCATTTACTTTGGAGTTATTGGCCAAAAGAAGTGCCATGCCAAAAATTTAGAAGTTTCTAAGAAAATTTTTTTGAGGCAGATTTTGTGGCAAAATGATGCGACCCCCTTATGTAATTTTAAATTGTTCAATATTTTCACACATTATAACACATTTTGCTATAACTTTGAAACTCATTTACCTTGGAGTTATTGGCCAAAACAAGTGCCCGGCCAAAAACTTAGACGTTTCTAAGAAAATTTTCTTGAGGCAGATTTTGTGGCAAAATGTTGCGACCCCGTTATGAAATTTTCAATTTTTTTCACATATTATAACACATTTTGCTATAACTTTAAAACTGATTTATATTGGAGTTATTGGCCAAAAAATCTGTCCTGTCAAAAATTTAGACGTTTCTAAGAAAATTTTTTTGAGGCTGACTTTGTGGCAAAATGATGCGACCCCCTTATGTAATTTTCAATTTTACAATTTTTTCGCATATTATAACACATTTTGCTATAAATTTAAAACTGATTTATATTGCAGTTATTGGTCAAAAGAAGTGCCCTGCCAAAAATTTAGAAGTTTCTAAGAAAATTTTTTTGAGGCAGATTTTGTGGCGAAATGATGCGACCGCCTTATGTAGTTTTAAATTTTTAAATTTTTTCACATACTTTAACACATTTTTCTATAACTTTAAAACTAATTTATATTGGAGTTATTGGCCAAAAGCAATGCCCTGGCAAACATGTAGACTTTTCAAAGAAAATTTTTTTGAGGCAGGTTTTGTGGCAAAATGATGCGACCCCCTTATGTAATTCGCAATTTTTCACTCATTACAACACATTTTGCTATAACTTTGAAACTGATTTATTTTGGAGGTATTGGCCATTTAAAACTGATTTATATTGGAGTTATTGGCCAAAAAAGTGCATTGCCAAATATTTAGACATTTCTAAGAAAATTTTTTTTAAGCTGACTTTGTGACAAAATGATGCGACCCCCTTATGTAATTTGAAATTTTTTCAATTTTTTTCACATACTTTAACACCTTTTGATATAACTTTGAAACTGATTTATTTTGGAGTTATTGGCCAAAAGAAGTGCCTTGCCAAAAATTTTGACATTTCTAAGAAAATTTTTTTGAGGCAGATTTTGTGGCAAAATGATGCGACCCCCTTATGAAATTTTAAATTTTTTCACATATTTTAACACATTTTGCTATAACTTTGAAACTGATTTATATTGGAGTTATTGGCCGAAAAATCTGCCCTGCCAAAAATTTAGACGATTCTAAGAAAATTTTTATGAGGCTGACTTTGTGGCAAAATGATGCGACCCCCCTATGTAATTTAAAATTTTTCAATATTTTCACACATTTTAACACGTTTTGCTATAACTTTGAAACTCATTTACTTTGGAGTTATTGGCCAAAAGAAGTGCCATGCCAAAAATTTAGAAGTTTCTAAGAAAATTTTTTTGAGGCAGATTTTGTGGCAAAATGATGCGACCCCCTTATGTAATTTTAAATTGTTCAATATTTTCACACATTATAACACATTTTGCTATAACTTTGAAACTCATTTACCTTGGAGTTATT
Source organism: Linnaemya vulpina (assembly GCA_963675445.1). Taxonomy (NCBI): domain Eukaryota; kingdom Metazoa; phylum Arthropoda; class Insecta; order Diptera; family Tachinidae; genus Linnaemya; species Linnaemya vulpina. The sequence goes on along the minus strand of OY776280.1, from coordinate 51,495,779 downwards.
GGCCAAAACAAGTGCCTGGCCAAAAACTTAGACGTTTCTAAGAAAATTTTCTTGAGGCAGATTTTGTGGCAAAATGTTGCGACCCCGTTATGAAATTTTCAATTTTTTTCACATATTATAACACATTTTGCTATAACTTTAAAACTGATTTATATTGGAGTTATTGGCCAAAAAATCTGCCCTGTCAAAAATTTAGACGTTTCTAAGAAAATTTTTTTGAGGCTGACTTTGTGGCAAAATGATGCGACCCCCTTATGTAATTTTCAATTTTACAATTTTTTCGCATATTATAACACATTTTGCTATAAATTTAAAACTGATTTATATTGCAGTTATTGGTCAAAAGAAGTGCCCTGCCAAAAATTTAGAAGTTTCTAAGAAAATTTTTTTGAGGCAGATTTTGTGGCGAAATGATGCGACCGCCTTATGTAGTTTTAAATTTTTAAATTTTTTCACATACTTTAACACATTTTTCTATAACTTTAAAACTAATTTATATTGGAGTTATTGGCCAAAAGCAATGCCCTGGCAAACATGTAGACTTTTCAAAGAAAATTTTTTTGAGGCAGGTTTTGTGGCAAAATGATGCGACCCCCTTATGTAATTCGCAATTTTTCACTCATTACAACACATTTTGCTATAACTTTGAAACTGATTTATTTTGGAGGTATTGGCCATTTAAAACTGATTTATATTGGAGTTATTGGCCAAAAAAGTGCATTGCCAAATATTTAGACATTTCTAAGAAAATTTTTTTTAAGCTGACTTTGTGACAAAATGATGCGACCCCCTTATGTAATTTGAAATTTTTTCAATTTTTTTCACATACTTTAACACCTTTTGATATAACTTTGAAACTGATTTATTTTGGAGTTATTGGCCAAAAGAAGTACCTTGCCAAAAATTTTGACATTTCTAAGAAAATTTTTTTGAGGCAGATTTTGTGGCAAAATGATGCGACCCCCTTATGAAATTTTAAATTTTTTCACATATTTTAACACATTTTGCTATAACTTTAAAACTGATTTATATTGGAGTTATTGGCCGAAAAATCTGCCCTGCCAAAAATTTAGACGTTTCTAAGAACATTATTTTGAGGCTGACTTTGTGGCAAAATGATGCGACCCCCTTATGTAATTCTCAATTTTTCACACATTACAACACATTTTGCTATAACTTTGAAACTGATTTATTTTGGAGTTGTTGGCCATTTAAAACTGATTTATTTATATTGGAGTTATTGGCCAAAAGAAATGCCCTGCTAGAAATTTAAAAGTTTCTAAGAAAATTTTTTTGAGGCAGATTTGTGGCAAAATGATGCGACCCCCTTATGTAATTCTCAATTTTTCATACATTATAACACATTTTGCTATAACTTTGAAACTGATTTATTTAGGAGTTATTGGCCATTTAAAACTTATTTATATTGGAGTTATTAGCCAAAAGAAGTGTATTGACAAATATTTAGACATTTCTAAGAAAATTTTTTTGAGGCCGACTTTGAGGCAAAATGATTCGACCCCCTTATGTAATTCTCAATTTTTCACACATTATAACACATTTTGCTATAACTTTGAAACTGATTTGTTTAGGAGTTATTGGCCATTTAAAACTGATTTATATTGGAGTTATTGGCCAAAAGAAGTGCCTTGTCAAAAATTTTGACGTTTCTAAGAAAATTTTTTTGAGGCAGACTTTGTGGCAAAATGATGTGGCCCCCTTATGTAATTCTCAATTTTTCACACATTACAACACATTTTGCTATAACTTTGAAACTGATTTAATTTGGAGTTATTGGCAATTTAAAACTGATTTATATTGGAGTTATTGGCCATAAGAAATGCCCTGCCAAGAATTTAGACGTTTCTAAGAACATTTTTTTGAGGCAGACTTTGTGGCAAAATGATTCGACCCCCTTATGTAATTCTCAATTTTTCACACATTATAACACATTTTGCTATAACTTTGAAACTGATTTATTTAGGAGTTATTGGCCATTTAAAACTGATTTATATTGAGGTTATTGGCCAAAAGAAAAGCCTTGCCAAAAATTTAGACATTTCTAAGAAAATTTTTTTTTAGGCTGATTTTGTGGCAAAATGAAGCGACCCCCTTATGAAATTTTAAATTTTTTCACATATTTTAACACATTTTTCTATAACTTTAAAACTGATTTATATTGGAGTTATTGGCCAAAAGAAGTGCCCTGCCAAAAATTTAGACGTTTCTCTGAAAATTTTTTGAGGCAGATTTTGTGGCAAAATGATGTGACCCCCATATGTAATTTTCAATTTTACAATGTTTTCACATATTATAACACATTTTGCTATAAATTTAAAACTGATTTATATTGCAGTTATTGGCCAAAAGGAGTACCGTGCTAAAAATGTAGACGTTTCTAAGAAAATTTTTTTGAGGCAGACTTTGTGGCAAAATGATGCGACCCCCTTATGTAATTTTAAATTTTTCAATTTTTTTTACATACTTTAACACCTTTTGCTATAACTTTGAAACTGATTTGTTTTGGAGTTATTGGCCAAAAGTACCATGCCAAAAATTTAGACGTTTCCAAGAAAATTTTTATGAGGCTGACTTTGTGGCAAAATGGTGAGACCCCCTTATGCAATTTTCAATTATTAAATTTTTTTCACTTACTTTAACACATTTTAAAATAACTTTCAAACTGATTTATTTTGAAATTATTGGCCAAAAAATCTGCCCTGCCAAAAATTTAGACGTTTCTAAGAAAATTTTTTTCGGGCTGACTTTGTGGCAACATGATGCGACCCCCTTATGTAATTTAAAATTTTTCAATATTTTCACATATTATAACACATTTTGCTATAACTTTGAAACTCATTAATTTGGAGTTATTGGCCAAAACAAGTGCCCTGCCAAAAATTGAGAAGTTTCTAAGAAAATTTTTTTGAGGCGGACTTTGTGGCAAAATGATGCGACCCCCTTATGTAATTTTCAATTTTACAATTTTTTCACATATTATAACACATTTTGCTATAAATTTAAAACTGATTTATATTGCAGTTATTGGCCAAAAGAAGTGCCTTGCCAAAAATTTAGACGTTTCTAAGAACATTTTTTTGAGGCAGATTTTGTGGCAAAATGATGCGACCCCCTTATTTAATTTTCAATTTTTCAATATTTTCACACATTATAACACATTTTGCTATAACTTTGAAACTCATTTACTTTGGAGTTATTGGCCAAAACAAGTGCCTGGCCAAAAACTTAGACGTTTCTAAGAAAAATTTCTTGAGGCAGATTTTGTGGCAAAATGTTGCGACCCCGTTATGAAAATTTTATTTTTTTTCACATATTATAACACATTTTGCTATAACTTTAAAATTGATTTATATTGGAGTTATTGGCCAAAAAATCTGCCCTGCCAAAAATTTTGACGTTTCTAAGAAAATTTTTTTGAGGCTGACTTTGTGGCAAAATGATGCGACCCCTTATGTAATTCTCAATTTTTCACACATTACAACACATTTTGCTACAACTTTGAAGCAGATTTATTTTGGAGTTATTGGCCATTTAAAACTGATTTATTTATATTGGAGTTATTGGCCAAAAGAAATGCCCTGCCAAAAATTTAGAAGTTTCTAAGAAAATTTTTTTGAGGCAGACTTTGTGGCAAAATGATGCGACCCCCTTATGTAATTCTCAATTTTTCACACATTATAACACATTTTGCTATAACTTTGAAACTGATTTATTTAGGAGTTATTGGCCATTTAAAACTGATTTATATTGGAGTTATTGGCCAAAAAAAGTATATTGCCAAATATTTAGACATTTCTAAGAAAATTTTTTTGAGGCTGACTTTGTGGCAAAATGATGCGACCCCCTTATGTAATTTAAAATTTTTTAAATTTTTTTCACATACTTTAACACCTTTTGCTATAACTTTGAAACTGATTTATATTGGAGTTATTGGCCAAAAAATCTGTCCTGCTAAAAATTTTAACGTTTCTAAGAAAATTTTTTTTAACCCTTTCGCTACAAGTTTTTAATGCGTTGCTAAAAAAATTTAATTTTTTGGATTTTTACTATAATTGGCACTAGCAATAGCAATCACTACTCGATTTTTAAAAAAGTTTACCCTAAATGTGTTTTTTTGACTGTATCCATATGGATACATATTTCGGCTATGGTAAAGAAAAATGCTGCTATATTTTTTTTTATATTTTAGCTTTTATTTGTTTCAGTATTTTTAACGCATAAAATTAATTTTTTTTACAATAAATCATTTGACAAAAATTCATATATATTAAATAAATAAAGGTAAAAAATAACATAAACCCAAGAAAAATTTTTAAGAAATCAGTTCTAATGAAAACTTTTTCAGAACTGATCGTACTATGACCAGTTGCATAGAATCGGTTCTGGTAAAGGTTTTGTTGGAACCGACTAAAAAAGTTTTTCCATGCACATAACCTAAAAGAAAAAATAATATCTTACCAATAATTTATTCATTAGATATATAATGAAAGTCCTTGAAGCAATTTCTCAATCCATTGGGAATGCACAGAAAAACATGGCACTTGGAGCACTTGTATCTAGTTTGACCCTTACATCCTTTCACTTTGCATCTTCTTTTGTCTGTCGTGTGTTCCGGCCAATGCTGATTTCCATCATATCGAACAGAAATTGAGGTTGTAGTGCTACGCTTCTTGCCGGAGGTCATTGGAGTGATTGCAATATCCTCATTTAGGCACGACTTTGAGCGTCCTCTTTTACGGGAACATGACTGTTGATTGGACCGAGCTAAAAGCCCATTCCCAATATCGTTACGAAAACTTAATAAGTCCATATACTTATTTTTCGGATTACTGTTTTCGTGATCCATACGATACTCTAAGCACGAGTTGCATACCGCTAAATCAATGATGTGGTCAAAAATCTTAAGAGTCCACTTCTTAGACCTTATTGAAATTCTATATAAAGAAAGCAGGAAATCCATTTTATCTACTCCTCCCATATTGAGATTGTACTCTGATACAATGTTTGGTTGTGTTACTTTAAAATATTTCTTTTGTTCGGAGGAAAATCGGGACACTTCTTTCACGGGTTCATGGCCATGGATTGATGACACTAATTGAACAATTCCTCCATCAAGCCATCTGAGAAGAAAAATATTGTCTAATCTTCCTACACGGTAGTCAAAACTTCCTCGGCCTCTGGAGTTTGCAAAGTTGTTGGATTTCTTTGGACTGTTTCATCAACTGTGTTACTCTCTATTATATCAGTGACCCTATCACCTTCATCATTATTATCAACATCAATAACCCTGTCACCTTCATCAATATTTTCAATATCTTGTATATTGATTTCATATGGACCTTCTCTAGAAAGTTCTTCTAATAAAAAACTGTTATTGCTTTCGAAAACTTGAAATAAATTGTTTATAACTTCAGATTCTTCTGTATCTTCCAAGTCAGAAACATCGGAATCGACAAAATTGGTTAAAATTTTTTCAATTTCAGAGCTTTTTAATTTTTTTTTTCATTTTTTTAGTTAAATTTAAATGGTATCAGAGCTAAAAAAATTAACGTCTGTATCGTAGCAGCATCAAACGTATAATGATTTTATGTGAAATTGTGTGCATATCATTTACAACCACAACTTGCGTTTGTATCCATATGGATACATAAAATGTTTTTCAAATCCGCACAGCTTTGTGTTTGTTTAAGCAGATTTTGTGGCAAAATGATGCGTCCTCCTTATGTAATTTTCAATTTTTTAATTTTTTTCACTTACTTTAACACATTTTAAAATAACTTTGAAACTGATTTATTTTGGAGTTATTGGCAAAAAGAAGTGCCTCGCCAAAAATTTTGACATTTCTAAGAACATTTTTTTGAGGCAGATTTTGTGGCAAAATGATGCCACCCCCTTATGAAATTTTAAATTTTTTCACATATTTTAGCACATTTTGCTATAACTTTAAAACTGATTTATATTGGAGTTATTAGCCAAAAGAAGTGCCCTGCCAAAAATATAGACGTTTCTAAGAAAATTTTTTTGAGGCCGACTTTGTGGCAAAATAATGTGACCCCCTTATGTAATTCTCAATTTTTCACACATTACAACACTTTTTGCTATAACTTTGAAACTGATTTATTTATGAGTTATTGGCCATTTAAAACTGATTTATATTGGAGTTATTGGCCAAAAGAAGTGCCTTGCCAAAAATTTTGACGTTTCTAAGAAAATTTTTTTGAGGCAGACTTTGTGGCAAAATAATGTGACCCCCTTATGTAATTCTCAATTTTTCACACATTACAACACATTTTGCTATAACTTTGAAACTGATTTAATTTGGAGTTATTGGCCATATAAAACTGATTTATATTGGAGTTATTGGCCATAAGAAATGCCCTGCCAAGAATTTAGACGTTTCTAAGAAAATTTTTTTGAGGCAGACTTTGTGGCAAAATGATTCGACCCCCTTATGTAATTCTCAATTTTTTACACATTATAACACATTTTGCTATAACTTTGAAACTGATTTATTTAGGAGTTATTGGCCATTTAAAACTGATTTATATTGGAGTTATTGGCCAAAAGAAGTGCCCTGCCAAAAATTTAGACGTTTCTCTGAAAATTTTTTTGAGGCAGATTTTGTGGCAAAATGATGCGACCCCCATATGTAATTTTCAATTTTACAGTGTTTTCACATACTTTAACACATGTTGCTACAACTTTGAAACTGATTTGCTTTGGAGTTATTCGCCAAAAGAAGTGTCCTGCCAAAAAATCTAGACGTTTCTAAGAACATTTTTTTTAGGCTGACTTTGTGGCAAAATGACGCGACCCCCTTATGTAATTCTCAATTTTTCACACATTATAACACATTTTGTTATAACTTTGAAACTGATTTCTTTAGGAGTTATTGGCCATTTAAAACTGATTTATATAGGAGTTATTGGCCAAAAGAAGTGCCTTGCCAAAAATTTAGACATTTCTAAGAAAATTTTTTTGAGGCAGATTTTGTGGCAAAATGAAGCTACTCCCTTATGAAATTTTAAATTTTTTAACATATTTTAGCATATTTTGCTATAAATTTAAAACTGATTTATATTGGAGTTATTGGCCAAAAGAAGTGCTCTGCCAAAAATTTAGGCGTTTCTCTGAAAATTTTTTTGAGGTAGATTTTGTGAAAATGATTCGACCCCCTTATGAAATTTTCAAATTTTTCACACATAATAACACATTTTTTTATAACTTTAAAACTAATTTATATTGGAGTTATTGGCCAAAAGAAGTACCGTGCTAAAAATGTAGACGTTTCTAAGAAAATTTTTTTGAGGCAGACTTTGTGGCAAAATGATGCGACCTCCTTTTGTAATTTTAAATTTTTCAATTTTTCACATATTATACCACATCTTGCTATAACTTTGAAACTGATTTATTTAGGAGTTATTGGCCAAAAGAATTGCCCTGCCAAAAATTTAGACATTTCTAAGAACATTTTTTTGAGGCAGATTTTGTGGCAAAATGATGCGACCCCTTTTTCTAATTTTCACTTTTTAAATTTTCTTCACATACCTTAACACATGTTGCTATAACTTTGAAACTAATTTGTTAGTTATTGGCCAAAGAAGTGCCCTGCCAAAAATTTAGAAGTTTTTAAAAAAAAATTTTTTTTGAGGCAGATTTTCTGACAAAATGATGCGACCTCCTTATGTAATTTTCAATTTTACAATTTTTTCACATATTATAACACATTTTGCTATAAATTTAAAACTGATTTATATTGCAGTTATGGTCAAAAGAAGTGCCCTGCCAAAAACTTAGACGTTTCAAAGAAAATTTTTATGAGGCTGGCTTTGTGGCAAAATGATGCGACCCCCTTATGTAATTTTAAATTTTTAAATTTTTTTTACATACTTTAACACCTTTTGCTATAACTTTGAAACTGATTTATTTTGGAGTTATTGGCCATAAGTACCATGCCAAAAATTTAGACGTTTCTAAGCAAATTTTTATGAGGCTGACTTTGTGGCAAAATGCTGAGACCCCCTTGTGCAATTTTAAATTTTTATATTTTTTTCACTTACTTTAACACATTTTAAAATAACTTTGAAACTGATTTATTTGGTAGTTATTGGACAAAAGAAGTGCCTAGCCAAAAATTTTGACATATCTAAAAAAATTTTTTTGAGGCAGATTTTGTGGCAAAATGAAGCGACCCCCTCATGAAATTTTAAATGTTTTCACTTATTTTAGCACATTTTGCTTTAACTTTAAAACTGACTTATATTGGAGTTATTGGCCAAAAGAGGTGCTCTGCCAAAAATTTAGACGTTTCTCTGAAAATTTTTTTGAGACAGATTTTGCGGCAAAATGAAGCGATCCCCTTATGAAATTTAAAATATTTTCAAATATTTGAACACATTTTGCTATAACTTTAAAACTGTATTATAGTGGAGTTATAAGCCAAACGAATACCCTGCCAAAAAATTAGACGTTTCTCTAAAAATTTTTTTGAGGCAGATTTTGTGGCAAAATGATGCGACCCCCTTATGTAATCCTCAATTTTTTACTCATTACAACACATTTTGCTATAACTTTGAAACTGATTTATTTTGGAGTTATTGGCCAAAAGTACCATGCCAAAAATTTAGACGTTTCTAAGAAAATTTTTATGAGGCTGACTTTGTGGCAAAATGATGGGACCCCCTTATGCAATTTTCAATTTTTAAATTTTTTCCACTTACTTTAACACATTTTAAAATAACTTTGAAACTGATTTATTTTGGAGTTATTGGCCAAAAAAAGTGCCTAGCCAAAAAAAGTGCCTAGCCAAAAATTTTGACATTTCTAAGAAAATTTTTTTGAGATTTTGTGGCCAAATGAAGCGACCCCCTTATGAAATTTTAAATTTTTTCACATATTTTAACACATTTTGCTATAACTTAAAAACTGATTTATATTGGAGTTATTGGCCAAAAGAAGTGCCTTGCCAAAAATTTAGACATTTCTAAGAACAATTTTTTGAGGCAGATTTTGTGGTAAAATTAAGCGACCACATCAAATTTTAAATTTGTTCACATATTTTAACACATTTTGCTATAACTTAAAAACTGATTTATATTGGAGTTATTGGCCAAAAGAAGTGCCCTGCCAAAAATTGAGAAGTTTCTAAGAAAAATTTTTTGAGGCAGATTTTGTGGCAAAATGATGCGACCCCCTTAAGTACTTTTAAATTTTACAATTTTTTCACATATTGTAACACATATTGCTATAACTTTAAAACTGAATTATAGAGGAGTTATTGGCCATACCAATGCCCTGCCAAAAATTTTGACATTTCTAAGAAAATTTTTTTGAGGCAGATTTTGTGGCGAAATGATGCGACCGCCTTATGTAGTTTTAAATTTTTAAATTTTTTCACATACTTTAACACCTTTTGCTATAACTTTGAAACTGATTTATTTTGGAATTATTGGCTAAAAGAAGTGCCCTGCCAAAAATTTAGAATTTTCTAAGAAACATTTTTTGAGGTAGATTTTGTGGCAAAATGATGCGATCCCTTATGTAATTTAAAATTTTTCAATTACTTCGCACATTATAACACATTTTTCTATAACTTTAAAACTAATTTATATTGGAGTTATTGGCCAAAAGCAATGCCCTGGCAAACATGTAGACTTTTCTAAGAAAATTTTTTTTAAGGCAGGTTTTGTGGCAAAATGATGCGACCCTCTTATGTAATTCGCAATTTTTCACTCATTACAACACATTTTGCTATAACTTTGAAACTGATTTATTTTGGAGGTATTGGCCATTTAAAACTGATTTATATTGGAGTTATTGGCCAAAAAAGTGCATTGCCAAATATTTAGACATTTCTAAGAAAATTTTTCTTAAGCTGACTTTGTGACAAAATGATGCGACCCCCTTATGTAATTTGAAATTTTTTCAATTTTTTTCACATACTTTAACACCTTTTGATATAACTTTGAAACTGATTTATTTTGGAGTTATTGGCCAAAAGAAGTGCCTTGCCAAAAATTTTGACATTTCTAAGAAAATTTTTTTGAGGCAGATTTTGTGGCAAAATGATGCGACCCCCTTATGAAATTTTAAATTTTTTCACATATTTTAACACATTTTGCTATAACTTTAAAACTGATTTATATTGGAGTTATTGGCCGAAAAATCTGCCCTGCCAAAAATTTAGACGATTCTAAGAAAATTTTTATGAGGCTGACTTTGTGGCAAAATGATGCGACCCCCCTATGTAATTTAAAATTTTTCAATATTTTCACACATTTTAACACGTTTTGCTATAACTTTGAAACTCATTTACTTTGGAGTTATTGGCCAAAAGAAGTGCCATGCCAAAAATTTAGAAGTTTCTAAGAAAATTTTTTTGAGGCAGATTTTGTGGCAAAATGATGCGACCCCCTTATGTAATTTTAAATTGTTCAATATTTTCACACATTATAACACATTTTGCTATAACTTTGAAACTCATTTACCTTGGAGTTATTGGCCAAAACAAGTGCCTGGCCAAAAACTTAGACGTTTCTAAGAAAATTTTCTTGAGGCAGATTTTGTGGCAAAATGTTGCGACCCCGTTATGAAATTTTCAATTTTTTTCACATATTATAACACATTTTGCTATAACTTTAAAACTGATTTATATTGGAGTTATTGGCCAAAAAATCTGCCCTGTCAAAAACTTAGACGTTTCTAAGAAAATTTTTTTGAGGCTGACTTTGTGGCAAAATGATGCGACCCCCTTATGTAATTTTCAATTTTACAATTTTTTCGCATATTATAACACATTTTGCTATAAATTTAAAACTGATTTATATTGCAGTTATTGGTCAAAAGAAGTGCCCTGCCAAAAATTTAGAAGTTTCTAAGAAAATTTTTTTGAGGCAGATTTTGTGGCGAAATGATGCGACCGCCTTATGTAGTTTTAAATTTTTAAATTTTTTCACATACTTTAACACATTTTTCTATAACTTTAAAACTAATTTATATTGGAGTTATTGGCCAAAAGCAATGCCCTGGCAAACATGTAGACTTTTCAAAGAAAATTTTTTTGAGGCAGGTTTTGTGGCAAAATGATGCGACCCCCTTATGTAATTCGCAATTTTTCACTCATTACAACACATTTTGCTATAACTTTGAAACTGATTTATTTTGGAGGTATTGGCCATTTAAAACTGATTTATATTGGAGTTATTGGCCAAAAAAGTGCATTGCCAAATATTTAGACATTTCTAAGAAAATTTTTTTTAAGCTGACTTTGTGACAAAATGATGCGACCCCCTTATGTAATTTGAAATTTTTTCAATTTTTTTCACATACTTTAACACCTTTTGATATAACTTTGAAACTGATTTATTTTGGAGTTATTGGCCAAAAGAAGTGCCTTGCCAAAAATTTTGACATTACTAAGAAAATTTTTTTGAGGCAGATTTTGTGGCAAAATGATGCGACCCCCTTATGAAATTTTAAATTTTTTCACATATTTTAACACATTTTGCTATAACTTTGAAACTGATTTATATTGGAGTTATTGGCCGAAAAATCTGCCCTGCCAAAAATTTAGACGATTCTAAGAAAATTTTTATGAGGCTGACTTTGTGGCAAAATGATGCGACCCCCCTATGTAATTTTAAATTGTTCAATATTTTCACACATTATAACACATTTTGCTATAACTTTGAAACTCATTTACCTTGGAGTTATTGGCCAAAACAAGTGCCTGGCCAAAAACTTAGACGTTTCTAAGAAAATTTTCTTGAGGCAGATTTTGTGGCAAAATGTTGCGACCCCGTTATGAAATTTTAAATTTTTTTCATATATTATAACACATTTTGCTATAACTTTAAAACTGATTTATATTGGAGTTATTGGCCAAAAAATCTGCCCTGTCAAAAATTTAGACGTTTCTAAGAAAATTTTTTTGAGGCTGACTTTGTGGCAAAATGATGCGACCCCCTTATGTAATTTTCAATTTTACAATTTTTTCGCATATTATAACACATTTTGCTATAAATTTAAACTGATTTATATTGCAGTTATTGGTCAAAAGAAGTGCCCTGCCAAAAATTTAGAAGTTTCTAAGAAAATTTTTTTGAGGCAGATTTTGTGGCGAAATGATGCGACCGCCTTATGTAGTTTTAAATTTTTAAATTTTTTCACATACTTTAACACATTTTTCTATAACTTTAAAACTAATTTATATTGGAGTTATTGGCCAAAAGCAATGCCCTGGCAAACATGTAGACTTTTCAAAGAAAATTTTTTTGAGGCAGGTTTTGTGGCAAAATGATGCGACCCCCTTATGTAATTCGCAATTTTTCACTCATTACAACACATTTTGCTATAACTTTGAAACTGATTTATTTTGGAGGTATTGGCCATTTAAAACTGATTTATATTGGAGTTATTGGCCAAAAAAGTGCATTGCCAAATATTTAGACATTTCTAAGAAAATTTTTTTTAAGCTGACTTTGTGACAAAATGATGCGACCCCCTTATGTAATTTGAAATTTTTTCAATTTTTTTCACATACTTTAACACCTTTTGATATAACTTTGAAACTGATTTATTTTGGAGTTATTGGCCAAAAGAAGTGCCTTGCCAAAAATTTTGACATTTCTAAGAAAATTTTTTTGAGGCAGATTTTGTGGCAAAATGATGCGACCCCCTTATGAAATTTTAAATTTTTTCACATATTTTAACACATTTTGCTATAACTTTAAAACTGATTTATATTGGAGTTATTGGCCGAAAAATCTGCCCTGCCAAAAATTTAGACGTTTCTAAGAACATTATTTTGAGGCTGACTTTGTGGCAAAATGATGCGACCCCCTTATGTAATTCTCAATTTTTCACACATTACAACACATTTTGCTATAACTTTGAAACTGATTTATTTTGGAGTTATTGGCCATTTAAAACTGATTTATTTATATTGGAGTTATTGGCCAAAAGAAATGCCCTGCTAGAAATTTAAAAGTTTCTAAGAAAATTTTTTTGAGGCAGATTTGTGGCAAAATGATGCGACCCCCTTATGTAATTCTCAATTTTTCACACATTATAACACATTTTGCTATAACTTTGAAACTGATTTATTTAGGAGTTATTGGCCATTTAAAACTTATTTATATTGGAGTTATTAGCCAAAAGAAGTGTATTGACAAATATTTAGACATTTCTAAGAAAATTTTTTTGAGGCCGACTTTGAGGCAAAATGATTCGACCCCCTTATGTAATTCTCAATTTTTCACACATTATAACACATTTTGCTATAACTTTGAAACTGATTTATTTAGGAGTTATTGGCCATTTAAAACTGATTTATATTGGAGTTATTGGCCAAAAGAAGTGCCTTGTCAAAAATTTTGACGTTTCTAAGAAAATTTTTTTGAGGCAGACTTTGTGGCAAAATGATGTGGCCCCCTTATGTAATTCTCAATTTTTCACACATTACAACACATTTTGCTATAACTTTGAAACTGATTTAATTTGGAGTTATTGGCAATTTAAAACTGATTTATATTGGAGTTATTGGCCATAAGAAATGCCCTGCCAAGAATTTAGACGTTTCTAAGAACATTTTTTTGAGGCAGACTTTGTGGCAAAATGATTCGACCCCCTTATGTAATTCTCAATTTTTCACACATTATAACACATTTTGCTATAACTTTGAAACTGATTTATTTAGGAGTTATTGGCCATTTAAAACTGATTTATATTGGGGTTATTGGCCAAAAGAAAAGCCTTGCCAAAAATTTAGACATTTCTAAGAAAATTTTTTTTTAGGCTGATTTTGTGGCAAAATGAAGCGACCCCCTTATGAAATTTTAAATTTTTTCACATATTTTAACACATTTTTCTATAACTTTAAAACTGATTTATATTGGAGTTATTGGCCAAAAGAAGTGCCCTGCCAAAAATTTAGACGTTTCTCTGATAATTTTTTGAGGCAGATTTTGTGGCAAAATGATGTGACCCCCATATGTAATTTTCAATTTTACAATGTTTTCACATATTATAACACATTTTGCTATAAATTTAAAACTGATTTATATTGCAGTTATTGGCCAAAAGGAGTACCGTGCTAAAAATGTAGACGTTTCTAAGAAAATTTTTTTGAGGCAGACTTTGTGGCAAAATGATGCGACCCCCTTATGTAATTTTAAATTTTTCAATTTTTTTTACATACTTTAACACCTTTTGCTATAACTTTGAAACTGATTTGTTTTGGAGTTATTGGCCAAAAGTACCATGCCAAAAATTTAGACGTTTCCAAGAAAATTTTTATGAGGCTGACTTTGTGGCAAAATGGTGAGACCCCCTTATGCAATTTTCAATTTTTAAATTTTTTTCACTTACTTTAACACATTTTAAAATAACTTTCAAACTGATTTATTTTGAAATTATTGGCCAAAAAATCTGCCCTGCCAAAAATTTAGACGTTTCTAAGAAAATTTTTTTCGGGCTGACTTTGTGGCAACATGATGCGACCCCCTTATGTAATTTAAAATTTTTCAATATTTTCACATATTATAACACATTTTGCTATAACTTTGAAACTCATTAATTTGGAGTTATTGGCCAAAACAAGTGCCCTGCCAAAAATTGAGAAGTTTCTAAGAAAATTTTTTTGAGGCGGACTTTGTGGCAAAATGATGCGACCCCCTTATGTAATTTTCAATTTTACAATTTTTTCACATATTATAACACATTTTGCTATATTTACTTTGGAGTTATTGGCCAAAACAAGTGCCTGGTCAAAAACTTAGACGTTTCTAAGAAAAATTTCTTGAGGCAGATTTTGTGGCAAAATGTTGCGACCCCGTTATGAAAATTTTATTTTTTTTCACATATTATAACACATTTTGCTATAACTTTAAAATTGATTTATATTGGAGTTATTGGCCAAAAAATCTGCCCTGCCAAAAATTTTGACGTTTCTAAGAAAATTTTTTTGAGGCTGACTTTGTGGCAAAATGATGCGACCCCTTATGTAATTCTCAATTTTTCACACATTACAACACATTTTGCTACAACTTTGAAGCAGATTTATTTTGGAGTTATTGGCCATTTAAAACTGATTTATTTATATTGGAGTTATTGGCCAAAAGAAATGCCCTGCCAAAAATTTAGAAGTTTCTAAGAAAATTTTTTTGAGGCAGACTTTGTGGCAAAATGATGCGACCCCCTTATGTAATTCTCAATTTTTCACACATTATAACACATTTTGCTATAACTTTGAAACTGATTTATTTAGGAGTTATTGGCCATTTAAAACTGATTTATATTGGAGTTATTGGCCAAAAAAAGTATATTGCCAAATATTTAGACATTTCTAAGAAAATTTTTTTGA
Organism: Linnaemya vulpina; assembly: GCA_963675445.1. NCBI lineage: Eukaryota > Metazoa > Arthropoda > Insecta > Diptera > Tachinidae > Linnaemya > Linnaemya vulpina. Next base: position 51,480,397 of record OY776280.1, on the reverse strand, counting down.
GGCTGACTTTGTGGCAAAATGATGCGACCCCCTTATGTAATTTAACATTTTTTAAATTTTTTTCACATACTTTAACACCTTTTGCTATAACTTTGAAACTGATTTATATTGGAGTTATTGGCCAAAAAATCTGTCCTGCTAAAAATTTTAACGTTTCTAAGAAAATTTTTTTTAACCCTTTCGCTACAAGTTTTTAATGCGTTGCTAAAAAAATTTAATTTTTTGGATTTTTACTATAATTGGCACTAGCAATAGCAATCACTACTCGATTTTTAAAAAAGTTTACCCTAAATGTGTTTTTTTGACTGTATCCATATGGATACATATTTCGGCTATGGTAAAGAAAAATGCTGCTATATTTTTTTTTATATTTTAGCTTTTATTTGTTTCAGTATTTTTAACGCATAAAATTAATTTTTTTTACAATAAATCATTTTACAAATATTCATATATATTAAATAAATAAAGGTAAAAAATAACATAAACCCAAGAAAAATTTTTAAGAAATCAGTTCTAATGAAAACTTTTTCAGAACTGATCGTACTATGACCAGTTGCATAGAATCGGTTCTGGTAAAGGTTTTGTTGGAACCGACTAAAAAAGTTTTTCCATGCACATAACCTAAAAGAAAAAATAATATCTTACCAATAATTTATTCATTAGATATATAATGAAAGTCCTTGAAGCAATTTCTCAATCCATTGGGAATGCACAGAAAAACATGGCACTTGGAGCACTTGTATCTAGTTTGACCCTTACATCCTTTCACTTTGCATCTTCTTTTGTCTGTCGTGTGTTCCGGCCAATGCTGATTTCCATCATATCGAACAGAAATTGAGGTTGTAGTGCTACGCTTCTTGCCGGAGGTCATTGGAGTGATTGCAATATCCTCATTTAGGCACGACTTTGAGCGTCCTCTTTTACGGGAACATGACTGTTGATTGGACCGAGCTAAAAGCCCATTCCCAATATCGTTACGAAAACTTAATAAGTCCATATACTTATTTTTCGGATTACTGTTTTCGTGATCCATACGATACTCTAAGCACGAGTTGCATACCGCTAAATCAATGATGTGGTCAAAAATCTTAAGAGTCCACTTCTTAGACCTTATTGAAATTCTATATAAAGAAAGCAGGAAATCCATTTTATCTACTCCTCCCATATTGAGATTGTACTCTGATACAATGTTTGGTTGTGTTACTTTAAAATATTTCTTTTGTTCGGAGGAAAATCGGGACACTTCTTTCACGGGTTCATGGCCATGGATTGATGACACTAATTGAACAATTCCTCCATCAAGCCATCTGAGAAGAAAAATATTGTCTAATCTTCCTACACGGTAGTCAAAACTTCCTCGGCCTCTGGAGTTTGCAAAGTTGTTGGATTTCTTTGGACTGTTTCATCAACTGTGTTACTCTCTATTATATCAGTGACCCTATCACCTTCATCATTATTATCAACATCAATAACCCTGTCACCTTCATCAATATTTTCAATATCTTGTATATTGATTTCATATGGACCTTCTCTAGAAAGTTCTTCTAATAAAAAACTGTTATTGCTTTCGAAAACTTGAAATAAATTGTTTATAACTTCAGATTCTTCTGTATCTTCCAAGTCAGAAACATCGGAATCGACAAAATTGGTTAAAATTTTTTCAATTTCAGAGCTTTTTAATTTTTTTTTCATTTTTTTAGTTAAATTTAAATGGTATCAGAGCTAAAAAAATTAACGTCTGTATCGTAGCAGCATCAAACGTATAATGATTTTATGTGAAATTGTGTGCATATCATTTACAACCACAACTTGCGTTTGTATCCATATGGATACATAAAATGTTTTTCAAATCCGCACAGCTTTGTGTTTGTTTAAGCAGATTTTGTGGCAAAATGATGCGTCCTCCTTATGTAATTTTCAATTTTTTAATTTTTTTCACTTACTTTAACACATTTTAAAATAACTTTGAAACTGATTTATTTTGGAGTTATTGGCAAAAAGAAGTGCCTCGCCAAAAATTTTGACATTTCTAAGAACATTTTTTTGAGGCAGATTTTGTGGCAAAATGATGCCACCCCCTTATGAAATTTTAAATTTTTTCACATATTTTAGCACATTTTGCTATAACTTTAAAACTGATTTATATTGGAGTTATTAGCCAAAAGAAGTGCCCTGCCAAAAATATAGACGTTTCTAAGAAAATTTTTTTGAGGCCGACTTTGTGGCAAAATAATGTGACCCCCTTATGTAATTCTCAATTTTTCACACATTACAACACTTTTTGCTATAACTTTGAAACTGATTTATTTATGAGTTATTGGCCATTTAAAACTGATTTATATTGGAGTTATTGGCCAAAAGAAGTGCCTTGCCAAAAATTTTGACGTTTCTAAGAAAATTTTTTTGAGGCAGACTTTGTGGCAAAATAATGTGACCCCCTTATGTAATTCTCAATTTTTCACACATTACAACACATTTTGCTATAACTTTGAAACTGATTTAATTTGGAGTTATTGGCCATATAAAACTGATTTATATTGGAGTTATTGGCCATAAGAAATGCCCTGCCAAGAATTTAGACGTTTCTAAGAAAATTTTTTTGAGGCAGACTTTGTGGCAAAATGATTCGACCCCCTTATGTAATTCTCAATTTTTTACACATTATAACACATTTTGCTATAACTTTGAAACTGATTTATTTAGGAGTTATTGGCCATTTAAAACTGATTTATATTGGAGTTATTGGCCAAAAGAAGTGCCCTGCCAAAAATTTAGACGTTTCTCTGAAAATTTTTTTGAGGCAGATTTTGTGGCAAAATGATGCGACCCCCATATGTAATTTTCAATTTTACAGTGTTTTCACATACTTTAACACATGTTGCTACAACTTTGAAACTGATTTGCTTTGGAGTTATTCGCCAAAAGAAGTGTCCTGCCAAAAAATCTAGACGTTTCTAAGAACATTTTTTTTAGGCTGACTTTGTGGCAAAATGACGCGACCCCCTTATGTAATTCTCAATTTTTCACACATTATAACACATTTTGTTATAACTTTGAAACTGATTTCTTTAGGAGTTATTGGCCATTTAAAACTGATTTATATAGGAGTTATTGGCCAAAAGAAGTGCCTTGCCAAAAATTTAGACATTTCTAAGAAAATTTTTTTGAGGCAGATTTTGTGGCAAAATGAAGCTACTCCCTTATGAAATTTTAAATTTTTTAACATATTTTAGCATATTTTGCTATAAATTTAAAACTGATTTATATTGGAGTTATTGGCCAAAAGAAGTGCTCTGCCAAAAATTTAGGCGTTTCTCTGAAAATTTTTTTGAGGTAGATTTTGTGAAAATGATTCGACCCCCTTATGAAATTTTCAAATTTTTCACACATAATAACACATTTTTTTATAACTTTAAAACTAATTTATATTGGAGTTATTGGCCAAAAGAAGTACCGTGCTAAAAATGTAGACGTTTCTAAGAAAATTTTTTTGAGGCAGACTTTGTGGCAAAATGATGCGACCTCCTTTTGTAATTTTAAATTTTTCAATTTTTCACATATTATACCACATCTTGCTATAACTTTGAAACTGATTTATTTAGGAGTTATTGGCCAAAAGAATTGCCCTGCCAAAAATTTAGACATTTCTAAGAACATTTTTTTGAGGCAGATTTTGTGGCAAAATGATGCGACCCCTTTTTCTAATTTTCACTTTTTAAATTTTCTTCACATACCTTAACACCTTTTGCTATAACTTTGAAACTGATTTATTTTGGAGTTATTGGCCAAAGAAGTGCCCTGCCAAAAATTTAGAAGTTTTTAAAAAAAAATTTTTTTTGAGGCAGATTTTCTGACAAAATGATGCGACCTCCTTATGTAATTTTCAATTTTACAATTTTTTCACATATTATAACACATTTTGCTATAAATTTAAAACTGATTTATATTGCAGTTATGGTCAAAAGAAGTGCCCTGCCAAAAACTTAGACGTTTCAAAGAAAATTTTTATGAGGCTGGCTTTGTGGCAAAATGATGCGACCCCCTTATGTAATTTTAAATTTTTTAATTTTTTTTACATACTTTAACACCTTTTGCTATAACTTTGAAACTGATTTATTTTGAAGTTATTGGCCATAAGTACCATGCCAAAAATTTAGACGTTTCTAAGCAAATTTTTATGAGGCTGACTTTGTGGCAAAATGCTGAGACCCCCTTGTGCAATTTTAAATTTTTATATTTTTTTCACTTACTTTAACACATTTTAAAATAACTTTGAAACTGATTTATTTGGTAGTTATTGGACAAAAGAAGTGCCTAGCCAAAAATTTTGACATATCTAAAAAAATTTTTTTGAGGCAGATTTTGTGGCAAAATGAAGCGACCCCCTCATGAAATTTTAAATGTTTTCACTTATTTTAGCACATTTTGCTATAACTTTAAAACTGATTTATATTGGAGTTATTGGCCAAAAGAAGTGCCTTGCCAAAAATTTTGACATTTCTAAGAAAATTTTTTTGAGGCAGATTTTGTGGCAAAATGAAGCGACCACCTTATGTAATTCTCAATTTTTTACACATTATAACACATTTTGCTATAACTTTGAAACTGATTTATTTAGGAGTTATTGGCCATTTAAAACTGATTTATATTGGAGTTATTGGCCAAAAGAAGTGCCCTGCCAAAAATTTAGACGTTTCTCTGAAAATTTTTTTGAGGCAGATTTTGTGGCAAAATGATGCGACCCCCATATGTAATTTTCAATTTTACAATGTTTTCACATACTTTAACACATGTTGCTACAACTTTGAAACTGATTTGCTTTGGAGTTATTCGCCAAAAGAAGTGTCCTGCCAAAAAATCTAGACGTTTCTAAGAACATTTTTTTTAGGCTGACTTTGTGGCAAAATGACGCGACCCCCTTATGTAATTCTCAATTTTTCACACATTATAACACATTTTGCTATAACTTTGAAACTGATTTATTTTGGAGTTATTGGCCATTTAAAACTGATTTATTTATATTGGAGTTATTGGCCAAAAGAAATGCCCTGCCAAAAATGTAGACGTTTCTCAGAAAATTTTTTGAGGCAGACTTTGTGGCAAAATGACGCGATCCCCTTATGTAATTTTCAATTTTTTAATTTTTTTCACTTACTTTAACACATTTTAAAATAACTTTGAAACTGATTTATTTTAGAGTTATTGGCAAAAAGAAGTGGCTCGCCAAAAATTTTGACATTTCTAAGAACATTTTTTTGAGGCAGATTTTGTGGCAAAATGATGCCACCCCCTTATGAAATTTTAAATTTTTTCTCATATTTTAGCACATTTTGCTATAACTTTAAAACTGATTTATATTGGAGTTATTAGCCAAAAGAAGTGCCCTGCCAAAAATATAGACGTTTCTAAGAAAATTTTTTTGAGGCCGACTTTGTGGCAAAATAATGTGACCCCCTTATGTAATTCTCAATTTTTCACACATTACAACACTTTTTGCTATAACTTTGAAACTGATTTATTTATGAGTTATTGGCCATTTAAAACTGATTTATATTGGAGTTATTGGCCACAAGAAGTGCCTTGCCAAAAATTTTGACGTTTCTAAGAAAATTTTTTTGAGGCAGACTTTGTGGCAAAATAATGTGACCCCCTTATGTAATTCTCAATTTTTCACACATTACAACACATTTTGCTATAACTTTGAAACTGATTTAATTTGGAGTTATTGGCCATATAAAACTGATTTATATTGGAGTTATTGGCCATAAGAAATGCCCTGCCAAGAATTTAGACGTTTCTAAGAAAATTTTTTTGAGGCAGACTTTGTGGCAAAATGATTCGACCCCCTTATGTAATTCTCAATTTTTTACACATTATAACACATTTTGCTATAACTTTGAAACTGATTTATTTAGGAGTTATTGGCCATTTAAAACTGATTTATATTGGAGTTATTGGCCAAAAGAAGTACCGTGCTAAAAATGTAGACGTTTCTAAGAAAATTTTTTTGAGGCAGACTTTGTGGCAAAATGATGCGACCCCTTTTTCTAATTTTCACTTTTTAAATTTTCTTCACACACTTTAACACATGTTGCTATAACTTTGAAACTAATTTGTTAGTTATTGGCCAAAGAAGTGCCCTGCCAAAAATTTAGAAGTTTTTAAAAAAAAATTTTTTTTGAGGCAGATTTTCTGACAAAATGATGCGACCTCCTTATGTAATTTTCAATTTTACAATTTTTTCACATATTATAACACATTTTGCTATAAATTTAAAACTGATTTATATTGCAGTTATGGTCAAAAGAAGTGCCCTGCCAAAAACTTAGACGTTTCAAAGAAAATTTTTATGAGGCTGGCTTTGTGGCAAAATGATGCGACCCCCTTATGTAATTTTAAATTTTTAAATTTTTTTTACATACTTTAACACCTTTTGCTATAACTTTGAAACTGATTTATTTTGGAGTTATTGGCCAAAAGTACCATGCCAAAAATTTAGACGTTTCTAAGCAAATTTTTATGAGGCTGACTTTGTGGCAAAATGCTGAGACCCCCTTGTGCAATTTTAAATTTTTATATTTTTTTCACTTACTTTAACACATTTTAAAATAACTTTGAAACTGATTTATTTGGTAGTTATTGGACAAAAGAAGTGCCTAGCCAAAAATTTTGACATATCTAAAAAAATTTTTTTGAGGCAGATTTTGTGGCAAAATGAAGCGACCCCCTCATGAAATTTTAAATGTTTTCACTTATTTTAGCACATTTTGCTATAACTTTAAAACTGATTTATATTGGAGTTATTGGCCAAAAGAAGTGCCTTGCCAAAAATTTTGACATTTCTAAGAAAATTTTTTTGAGGCAGATTTTGTGGCAAAATGAAGCGACCACCTTATCAAATTTTAAATTTTTTCACATATTTTAACACATTTTGCTATAACCTTAAAACTGATTTATATTGGAGTTATTGGCCAAAAGAAGTGCCCTGCCAAAAATTGAGAAGTTTCTAAGAAAAATTTTTTGAGGCAGATTTTGTGGCAAAATGAAGCGACCACCTTATCAAATTTTAAATTTTTTCACATATTTTAACATATTTTGCTATTACCTTAAAACTGATTTATATTGGAGTTATTGGCCAAAAGAAGTGACCTGCCAAAAATTGAGAAGTTTCTAAGAAAAATTTTTTTAGGCAGATTTTGTGGCAAAATGATGCGACCCCCTTATGAAATTTTAAATTGTTTCACATATTATTACACATTTTGCTTTAACTTTAAAATTGATTTATATTGGAGTTATTGGCCAAAAGAGGTGCTCTGTCAAAAATTTTGACGTATCTCTGAAAATTTTTTTGACGCAGATTTTGTGGCAAAATGAAGCGACCCCATTATAAAATTTTAAATTTTTCACATATTTTAGCACATTTTGCTATAACTTTAAAACTGATTTATATTGCAATTATTGGCCAAAAATAGTGTCCTGCAAAAAATTTAGACGTTTGAAAGAAAATTTTTTGAGGCAGATTTTGTGGCAAAATGAAGCGACCCCTTTATGTAATTCTCAATTTTTCACACATTATAACATATTTTGCTATAACTTTGAAACTAATTTATTTAAGAGTTATTGGCCATTTAAAACTGATTTATATAGGAGTTATTGGCCAAAAGAAGTGCCTAGCCAAAAGTTTTGACATTTCTAAGAAAATTTTTTTGAGGCAGATATTGTGGCAAAATGAAGCGACCCCGTTATAAAATTTTAAATTTTTCACATATTTTAGCACATTTTTTTGAGGCTGACTTTGTGGCAGAAAATATTTTTGAGGCAGATTTTGTGGCAAAATGAAGCGACCCTCTTATCAAATTTTAAATTTTCTCACATATTTTAACACATTTTGCTATAACTTTAAAACTGATTTATATTGCAGTTATTGGCCAAAAGAAGTGCCCTGCCAAAAATTTAGACGTTTCTAAGAAAATTTTTTTGAGGCTGAATTTGTGGCAGAAAATTTTTTTGAGGCAGATTTTGTGGCAAAATTAAGCGACCCTCTTATGAAATTTTAAATTTTTTCACATATTTTAACACATTTTGCTATAACTTTAAAACTGATTTATATTGGAGTTATTGGCCAAAAGAAGTGCTCTGCCAAAAATATAGACGTTTCTCTGAAAATTTTTTTGAGGCAGACTTTGTGGCAAAATGATGCGACCTCCTTTTGTAATTTTAAATTTTTCAATTTTTCACATATTATACCACATCTTGCTATAACTTTGAAACTGATTTATTTAGGAGTTATTGGCCAAAAGAATTGCCCTGCCAAAAATTTAGACATTTCTAAGAACATTTTTTTGAGGCAGATTTTGTGGCAAAATGATGCGACCCCTTTTTCTAATTTTCACTTTTTAAATTTTCTTCACATACTTTAACACATGTTGCTATAACTTTGAAACTAATTTGTTAGTTATTGGCCAAAAGAAGTGCCTTGCCAAAAATTTTGACATTTCTAAGAAAATTTTTTTGAGGCAGATTTTGTGGCAAAATGAAGCGACCACCTTATGTAATTCTCAATTTTTTACACATTATAACACATTTTGCTATAACTTTGAAACTGATTTATTTAGGAGTTATTGGCCATTTAAAACTGATTTATATTGGAGTTATTGGCCAAAAGAAGTGCCCTGCCAAAAATTTAGACGTTTCTCTGAAAATTTTTTTGAGGCAGATTTTGTGGCAAAATGATGCGACCCCCATATGTAATTTTCAATTTTACAATGTTTTTACATACTTTAACACATGTTGCTACAACTTTGAAACTGATTTGCTTTGGAGTTATTCGCCAAAAGAAGTGTCCTGCCAAAAAATCTAGACGTTTCTAAGAACATTTTTTTAGGCTGACTTTGTGGCAAAATGACGCGACCCCCTTATGTAATTCTCAATTTTTCACACATTATAACACATTTTGTTATAACTTTGAAACTGATTTATTTAGGAGCTATTGGCCATTCAAAACTGATTTATATAGGAGTTATTAGCCAAAAGAAGTGCCTTGCCAAAAATTTAGACATTTCTAAGAAAATTTTTTTGAGGCAGATTTTGTGGCAAAATGAAGCTACTCCCTTATGAAATTTTAAATTTTTTAACATATTTTAGCATATTTTGCTATAACTTTAAAACTGATTTATATTGGAGTTATTGGCCAAAAGAAGTACCGTGCTAAAAATGTAGACGTTTCTAAGAAAATTTTTTTGAGGCAGACTTTGTGGCAAAATGATGCGACCTCCTTTTGTAATTTTAAATTTTTCAATTTTTCACATATTATACCACATCTTGCTATAACTTTGAAACTGATTTATTTAGGAGTTATTGGCCAAAGAAGTGCCCTGCCAAAAATTTAGAAGTTTTTAAAAAAAAATTTTTTTTGAGGCAGATTTTCTGACAAAATGATGCGACCTCCTTATGTAATTTTCAATTTTACAATTTTTTCACATATTATAACACATTTTGCTATAAATTTAAAACTGATTTATATTGCAGTTATGGTCAAAAGAAGTGCCCTGCCAAAAACTTAGACGTTTCAAAGAAAATTTTTATGAGGCTGGCTTTGTGGCAAAATGATGCGACCCCCTTATGTAATTTTAAATTTTTAAATTTTTTTTACATACTTTAACACCTTTTGCTATAACTTTGAAACTGATTTATTTTGGAGTTATTGGCCAAAAGTACCATGCCAAAAATTTAGACGTTTCTAAGCAAATTTTTATGAGGCTGACTTTGTGGCAAAATGCTGAGACCCCCTTGTGCAATTTTAAATTTTTATATTTTTTTCACTTACTTTAACACATTTTAAAATAACTTTGAAACTGATTTATTTGGTAGTTATTGGACAAAAGAAGTGCCTAGCCAAAAATTTTGACATATCTAAAAAAATTTTTTTGAGGCAGATTTTGTGGCAAAATGAAGCGACCCCCTCATGAAATTTTAAATGTTTTCACTTATTTTAGCACATTTTGCTATAACTTTAAAACTGATTTATATTGGAGTTATTGGCCAAAAGAAGTGCCTTGCCAAAAATTTTGACATTTCTAAGAAAATTTTTTTGAGGCAGATTTTGTGGCAAAATGAAGCGACCACCTTATCAAATTTTAAATTTTTTCACATATTTTAACACATTTTGCTATAACCTTAAAACTGATTTATATTGGAGTTATTGGCCAAAAGAAGTGCCCTGCCAAAAATTGAGAAGTTTCTAAGAAAAATTTTTTGAGGCAGATTTTGTGGCAAAATGAAGCGACCACCTTATCAAATTTTGAATTTTTTCACATATTTTAACATATTTTGCTATTACCTTAAAACTGATTTATATTGGAGTTATTGGCCAAAAGAAGTGACCTGCCAAAAATTGAGAAGTTTCTAAGAAAAATTTTTTTAGGCAGATTTTGTGGCAAAATGATGCGACCCCCTTATGAAATTTTAAATTGTTTCACATATTATTACACATTTTGCTTTAACTTTAAAATTGATTTATATTGGAGTTATTGGCCAAAAGAGGTGCTCTGTCAAAAATTTTGACGTATCTCTGAAAATTTTTTTGACGCAGATTTTGTGGCAAAATGATGCGACCCCCTTATGTAATTTTAAATTTTTAAATTTTTTTTACATACTTTAACACCTTTTGCTATAACTTTGAAACTGATTTATTTTGGAGTTATTGGCCAAAAGTACCATGCCAAAAATTTAGACGTTTCTAAGCAAATTTTTATGAGGCTGACTTTGTGGCAAAATGCTGAGACCCCCTTGTGCAATTTTAAATTTTTATATTTTTTTCACTTACTTTAACACATTTTAAAATAACTTTGAAACTGATTTATTTGGTAGTTATTGGACAAAAGAAGTGCCTAGCCAAAAATTTTGACATATCTAAAAAAATTTTTTTGAGGCAGATTTTGTGGCAAAATGAAGCGACCCCCTCATGAAATTTTAAATGTTTTCACTTATTTTAGCACATTTTGCTATAACTTTAAAACTGATTTATATTGGAGTTATTGGCCAAAAGAAGTGCCTTGCCAAAAATTTTGACATTTCTAAGAAAATTTTTTTGAGGCAGATTTTGTGGCAAAATGAAGCGACCACCTTATCAAATTTTAAATTTTTTCACATATTTTAACACATTTTGCTATAACCTTAAAACTGATTTATATTGGAGTTATTGGCCAAAAGAAGTGCCCTGCCAAAAATTGAGAAGTTTCTAAGAAAAATTTTTTGAGGCAGATTTTGTGGCAAAATGAAGCGACCACCTTATCAAATTTTGAATTTTTTCACATATTTTAACATATTTTGCTATTACGTTAAAACTGATTTATATTGGAGTTATTGGCCAAAAGAAGTGACCTGCCAAAAATTGAGAAGTTTCTAAGAAAAATTTTTTTAGGCAGATTTTGTGGCAAAATGATGCGACCCCCTTATGAAATTTTAAATTGTTTCACATATTATTACACATTTTGCTTTAACTTTAAAACTGATTTATATTGGAGTTATTGGCCAAAAGAAGTGACCTGCCAAAAATTGAGAAGTTTCTAAGAAAAATTTTTTTAGGCAGATTTTGTGGCAAAATGAAGCGACCCCCTCATGAAATTTTAAATGTTTTCACTTATTTTAGCACATTTTGCTATAACTTTAAAACTGATTTATATTGCAATTATTGGCCAAAAATAGTGTCCTGCAAAAAATTTAGACGTTTGAAAGAAAATTTTTTGAGGCAGATTTTGTGGCAAAATGAAGCGACCCCTTTATGTAATTCTCAATTTTTCACACATTATAACACATTTTGCTATAACTTTGAAACTAATTTATTTAAGAGTTATTGGCCATTTAAAACTGATTTATATAGGAGTTATTGGCCAAAAGAAGTGCCTAGCCAAAAGTTTTGACATTTCTAAGAAAATTTTTTTGAGGCAGATATTGTGGCAAAATGAAGCGACCCCGTTATAAAATTTTAAATTTTTCACATATTTTAGCACATTTTTTTGAGGCTGACTTTGTGGCAGAAAATATTTTTGAGGCAGATTTTGTGGCAAAATGAAGCGACCCTCTTATGAAATTTTAAATTTTCTCACATATTTTAACACATTTTGCTATAACTTTAAAACTGATTTATATTGCAGTTATTGGCCAAAAGAAGTGCCCTGCCAAAAATTTAGACGTTTCTAAGAAAATTTTTTTGAGGCTGAATTTGTGGCAGAAAATTTTTTTGAGGCAGATTTTGTGGCAAAATTAAGCGACCCTCTTATGAAATTTTAAATTTTTTCACATATTTTAACACATTTTGCTATAACTTTAAAACTGATTTATATTGGAGTTATTGGCCAAAAGAAGTGCTCTGCCAAAAATATAGACGTTTCTCTGAAAATTTTTTTGAGGCAGACTTTGTGGCAAAATGATGCGACCTCCTTTTGTAATTTTAAATTTTTCAATTTTTCACATATTATACCACATCTTGCTATAACTTTGAAACTGATTTATTTAGGAGTTATTGGCCAAAAGAATTGCCCTGCCAAAAATTTAGACATTTCTAAGAACATTTTTTTGAGGCAGATTTTGTGGCAAAATGATGCGACCCCTTTTTCTAATTTTCACTTTTTAAATTTTCTTCACATACTTTAACACATGTTGCTATAACTTTGAAACTAATTTGTTAGTTATTGGCCAAAGAAGTGCCCTGCCAAAAATTTAGAAGTTTTTAAAAAAAAATTTTTTTTGAGGCAGATTTTCTGACAAAATGATGCGACCTCCTTATGTAATTTTCAATTTTACAATTTTTTCACATATTATAACACATTTTGCTATAAATTTAAAACTGATTTATATTGCAGTTATGGTCAAAAGAAGTGCCCTGCCAAAAACTTAGACGTTTCAAAGAAAATTTTTATGAGGCTGGCTTTGTGGCAAAATGATGCGACCCCCTTATGTAATTTTAAATTTTTAAATTTTTTTTACATACTTTAACACCTCTTGCTATAACTTTGAAACTGATTTATTTTGGAGTTATTGGCCAAAAGTACCATGCCAAAAATTTAGACGTTTCTAAGCAAATTTTTATGAGGCTGACTTTGTGGCAAAATGCTGAGACCCCCTTGTGCAATTTTAAATTTTTATATTTTTTTCACTTACTTTAACACATTTTAAAATAACTTTGAAACTGATTTATTTGGTAGTTATTGGACAAAAGAAGTGCCTAGCCAAAAATTTTGACATATCTAAAAAAATTTTTTTGAGGCAGATTTTGTGGCAAAATGAAGCGACCCCCTCATGAAATTTTAAATGTTTTCACTTATTTTAGCACATTTTGCTATAACTTTAAAACTGATTTATATTGGAGTTATTGGCCAAAAGAAGTGCCTTGCCAAAAATTTTGACATTTCTAAGAAAATTTTTTTGAGGCAGATTTTGTGGCAAAATGAAGCGACCACCTTATCAAATTTTAAATTTTTTCACATATTTTAACGCATTTTGCTATAACCTTAAAACTGATTTATATTGGAGTTATTGGCCAAAAGAAGTGCCCTGCCAAAAATTGAGAAGTTTCTAAGAAAAATTTTTTGAGGCAGATTTTGTGGCAAAATGAAGCGACCACCTTATCAAATTTTAAATTTTTTCACATATTTTAACATATTTTGCTATTACCTTAAAACTGATTTATATTGGAGTTATTAGCCAAAAGAAGTGACCTGCCAAAAATTGAGAAGTTTCTAAGAAAAATTTTTTTAGGCAGATTTTGTGGCAAAATGATGCGACCCCCTTATGAAATTTTAAATTGTTTCACATATTATTACACATTTTGCTTTAACTTTAAAATTGATTTATATTGGAGTTATTGGCCAAAAGAGGTGCTCTGTCAAAAATTTTGACGTATCTCTGAAAATTTTTTTGACGCAGATTTTGTGGCAAAATGAAGCGACCCCATTATAAAATTTTAAATTTTTCACATATTTTAGCACATTTTGCTATAACTTTAAAACTGATTTATATTGCAATTATTGGCCAAAAATAGTGTCCTGCAAAAAATTTAGAAGTTTGAAAGAAAATTTTTTGAGGCAGATTTTGTGGCAAAATGAAGCGACCCCTTTATGTAATTCTCAATTTTTCACACATTATAACACATTTTGCTATAACTTTGAAACTAATTTATTTAAAACTGATTTATATAGGAGTTATTGGCCAAAAGAAGTGCCTAGCCAAAAGTTTTGACATTTCTAAGAAAATTTTTTTGAGGCAGATATTGTGGCAAAATGAAGCGACCCCGTTATAAAATTTTAAATTTTTCACATATTTTAGCACATTTTTTTGAGGCTGACTTTGTGGCAGAAAATATTTTTGAGGCAGATTTTGTGGCAAAATGAAGCGACCCTCTTATGAAATTTTAAATTTTCTCACATATTTTAACACATTTTGCTATAACTTTAAAACTGATTTATATTGCAGTTATTGGCCAAAAGAAGTGCCCTGCCAAATATTTAGACGTTTCTAAGAAAATTTTTTTGAGGCTGAATTTGTGGCAGAAAATTTTTTTGAGGCAGATTTTGTGGCAAAATTAAGCGACCCTCTTATGAAATTTTAAATTTTTTCACATATTTTAACACATTTTGCTATAACTTTAAAACTGATTTATATTGGAGTTATTGGCCAAAAGAAGTGCTCTGCCAAAAATATAGACGTTTCTCTGAAAATTTTTTTGAGGCAGATTTTGTGGCAAAATGAAGCGACTCCCTTATGAAATTTTAAATTTTTTCACATATTATAACACATTTTGCTATAAATTTAAAACTGATTTATATTGCAGTTATTGGCCAAAAGAAGTGCCCTGCCAAAAATTTAGACGTTTGTAAGAAAATTTTTTTGAGGCTGACTTTGTGGCAAAATGATGCGACCCCCTTATGCAATTTTAAATTTTTCAATTTTTTTTACATACTTTAACACCTTTTGCCATAACTTTGAAACTGATTTATTTTGGAGTTATTGGCCATTTAAAACTGATTTATATTTAAGCGACCCCCTTATGAAATTTTAAATTTTTCACATATTTTAACACATTTTGCTATAACTTTAAAACTGATTTATATTGCAGTTATTGGCCAAAAAAAGTGCCCTGCCAAAAACTTATACGTTTTTCTGAAAATTTTTTATAGGCAGATTTTGTGGCAAAATGATGCGACCCCCTTAAGTACTTTTAAATTTTACAATTTTTTCACATATTGTAACACATTTTGCTATAACTTTAAAACTGAATTATAGTGGAGTTATTGGCCAAACGAATGCCCTGCCTAAAATTTTGGCATTTCTAAGACAATTTTTTTGAGGCAGATATTGTGGCAAAATGAAGCGACCCCGTTATAAAATTTTAAATTTTTCACATATTTTAGCACATTTTGCAATAACTTTAAAACTGATTTATATTGCAATTATTGGCCAAAAGTAGTGTCCTGCAAAAAATTTTGACGTTTGAAAGAAAATTTTTTGAGGCAGATTTTGTGGCAAAATGATGCGCCCTCCTTATGCAATTTAAAATTTTTCAATTTTTTTTCACATACTTTAACACAGGTTGCTATAACTTTGAAACTGATTTGTTTTGGAGTTATTGGCCAAAAGAAATGCCCTGCAAAAAATTTAGACGTTTCTAAGAACATTTTTTTGAGGCTGCCTTTGTGGCAAAACGATGCGACCCCTTTATGTAATTTAAAATTTTTCAATTTTTTCAAACATTATAACACATTTTGCTATAACCTTGAAACTGATTTATTTTGGAGTTATTGGCCAAAAGCAGTGCCTTGCCAAAAATTTAGACATTTCTAAGAAAATTTTTTTGAGGCAGATTTTGTGGCAAAATGAAGCGACCCCGTTATAAAATTTTAAATTTTTCACATATTTTAGCACATTTTGCTATAACTTTAAAACTGATTTATATTGCAGTTATTGGCCAAAAGTAGTGTCCTGCAAAAAATTTAGACGTTTGAAAGAAAATTTTTTGAGGCAGATTTTGTGGCAAAATGATGCGTCCTCGTTATGTAATTTTCAATTCTAAATTTTTTTCACTTACTTTAACACATTTGAAAATAATTTTGAAACTGATTTATTTTGGAGTTATTGGCCAAAAGAAGTGCCTAGCCAAAAGTTTTGACATTTCTAAGAAAATTTTTTTGAGGCAGATTTTGTGGCAAAATGAAGCGACCCCCTTATGAAATTTTAAATTTTTTCACATATTTTAACACATTTTGCTATAACTTTAAAACTGATTTATATTGGAGTTATTGGCCAAAAGAAGTGCTCTGCCAAAAATATAGACGTTTCTCTGAAAATTTGTTTGAGGCAGATTTTGTGGCAAAATGAAGCGACTCCCTTATGAAATTTTAAATTTTTTCACATATTATAACACATTTTGCTATAAATTTAAAACTGATTTATATTGCAGTTATTGGCCAAAAGAAGTGCCCTGCCAAAAATTTAGACGTTTGTAAGAAAATTTTTTTGAGGCTGACTTTGTGGCAAAATGATGCGACCCCCTTATGCAATTTTAAATTTTTCAATTTTTTTTACATACTTTAACACCTTTTGCCATAACTTTGAAACTGATTTATTTTGGAGTTATTGGCCATTTAAAACTGATTTATATTTAAGCGACACCCTTATGAAATTTTAAATTTTTCACATATCTTAACACATTTTGCTATAACTTTAAAACTGATTTATATTGCAGTTATTGGCCAAAAAAAGTGCCCTGCCAAAAACTTATACGTTTTTCTGAAAATTTTTTATAGGCAGATTTTGTGGCAAAATGATGCGACCCCCTTAAGTACTTTTAAATTTTACAATTTTTTCACATATTGTAACACATTTTGCTATAACTTTAAAACTGAATTATAGTGGAGTTATTGGCCAAACGAATGCCCTGCCTAAAATTTTGGCATTTCTAAGACAATTTTTTTGAGGCAGATATTGTGGCAAAATGAAGCGACCCCGTTATAAAATTTTAAATTTTTCACATATTTTAGCACATTTTGCAATAACTTTAAAACTGATTTATATTGCAGTTATTGGCCAAAAGTAGTTTCCTGCAAAAAATTTAGACGTTTGAAAGAAAATTTTTTGAGGCAGATTTTGTGGCAAAATGATGCGTCCTCCTTATGCAATTTTAAATTTTTCAATTTTTTTTCACAAACTTTAACACAGGTTGCTATAACTTTGAAACTGATTTGTTTTGGAGTTATTGGCCAAAAGAAATGCCCTGCAAAAAATTTAGACGTTTCTAAGAACATTTTTTTGAGGCTGCCTTTGTGGCAAAACGATGCGACCCCTTTATGTAATTTAAAATTTTTCAATTTTTTCAAACATTATAACACATTTTGCTATAACCTTGAAACTGATTTATTTTGGAGTTATTGGCCAAAAGATGTGCCTTGCCAAAAATTTAGACATTTCTAAGAAAATTTTTTTGAGGCAGATTTTGTGGCAAAATGAAGCGACCCCGTTATAAAATTTTAAATTTTTCACATATTTTAGCACATTTTGCTATAACTTTAAAACTGATTTATATTGCAGTTATTGGCCAAAAGTAGTGTCCTGCAAAAAATTTAGACGTTTGAAAGAAAATTTTTTGAGGCAGATTTTGTGGCAAAATGATGCGTCCTCCTTATGTAATTTTCAATTCTAAATTTTTTTCACTTACTTTAACACATTTGAAAATAATTTTGAAACTGATTTATTTTGGAGTTATTGGCCAAAAGAAGTGCCTAGCCAAAAGTTTTGACATTTCTAAGAAAATTTTTTTGAGGCAGATTTTGTGGCAAAATGAAGCGACCCCCTTATGAAATTTTAAATTTTTTCACATATTTTAACACATTTTGCTATAACTTTAAAACTGATTTATATTGGAGTTATTGGCCAAAAGAAGTGCTCTGCCAAAAATTTAGACGTTTCTCTGAAAATTTTTTTGAGACAGATTTTATGGCAAAATGATGCGACCCCCATAAGTACTTTTAAATTTTACAATTTTATCACATATTGTAACACATTTTGCTATAACTTTAAAACTGAATTATAGTGGGGTTATTGGCCAAATGAATGCCCTGCCAAAAAATTTGACGTTTCTCTGAAATTTTTTTTTTGATGATTTTGTGGCAAAATGACGCGACCCCTTTATGTAATTCTCAATTTTTCACACATTATAACACATTTTGCTATAACTTTGAAACTAATTTATTTGGGAGTTATTGGCCATTTAAAACTGATTTATATTGGAGTTATTGGCCAAAAGAAATGCCCTGCCAAAAATTTAGACGTTTCTAAGAAAATTTTTTGAGGCAGACTTTGTGGCAAAATGACGCGACCCCTTCATATAATTCTCAATTTTTCACACATTATAACACATTTTGCTATAACTTTGAAACTAATTTATTTAGGAGTTATTGGCCATTTAAAACTGATTTATATAGGAGTTATTGGCCAAAAGAAGTGCCTTGCCAAAAATTTAGACGTTTCTAAGAAAATTTTTTTGAGGCTGACTTTGTGGCAGAAAATATTTTTGAGGCAGATTTTGTGGCAAAATGAAGCGACTCCCTTATGAAATTTTAAATTTTTTCACATATATTAACACATTTTGCTATAACTTTAAAACTGATTTATATTGCAGTTATTGGCCAAAAGAAGTGCCCTGCCAAAAATTTAGACGTTTCTAAGAAAACTTTTTTGAGGCTGAATTTGTGGCAGAAAATTTTTTTGAGGCAGATTTTGTGGCAAAATTAAGCGACCCCCTTATGAAATTTTAAATTTTTTCACATATTTTAACACATTTTGCTATAACTTTAAAACTGATTTATATTGGAGTTATTGTCCAAAAGAAGTGGTCTGCCAAAAATATAGACGTTTCTCTGAACATTTTTTTGAGGCAGATTTTGTGGCAAAATGAAGCGACTCCCTTATGAAATTTTAAATTTTTTCACATATTATAACACATTTTGCTATAAATTTAAAACTGATTTATATTGCAGTTATTGGCCAAAAGAAGTGCACTGCCAAAAATTTAAACGTTTCTAAGAAAATTTTTTTGAGGCTGACTTTGTGGCAAAATGATGCGACCCCCTTATGCAATTTTAAATTTTTCAATTTTTTTTACATACTTTAACACCTTTTGCCATAACTTTGAAACTGATTTATTTTGGAGTTATTGGCCATTTAAAACTGATTTATATTTAAGCGACCCCCTTATGAAATTTTAAATTTTTTCACATATTTTAACACATTTTGCTATAACTTTAAAACTAATTTATATTGGAGTTATTGGCCAAAAAAAGTGCCCTGCCAAAAACTTAGACGTTTTTCTGAAAATTTTTTATAGGCAGATTTTGTGGCAAAATGATGCGACCTTCTTAAGTACTTTTAAATTTTACAATTTTTTCACATATTGTAACACATTTTGCTATAACTATAAAACTGAATTATAGTGGAGTTATTGGCCAAACGAATGCCTTGCCTAAAATTTTGGCATTTCTAAGACAATTTTTTTGAGGCAGATATTGTGGCAAAATGAAGCGACCCCGTTATATAATTTTAAATTTTTCACATATTTTAGCACATTTTCCTATAACTTTAAAACTGATTTATATTGCAGTTATTGGCCAAAAGTAGTGTCCTGCAAAAAATTTAGACGTTTGAAAGAAAATTTTTTGAGGCAGATTTTGTGGCAAAATGATGCGTCCTTCTTATGCAATTTTAAATTTTTCACATAGTTTAGCACATTTTGCTATAACTTTAAAACTGATTTATATTGCAGTTATTGGCCAAAAGTAGTGTCCTGCAAAAAATTTAGACGTTTGAAAGAAAATTTTTTGAGGCAGATTTTGTGGCAAAATGATGCGTCCTCCTTATGTAATTTTCAATTTTAAATTTTTTTCACTTACTTTAACACATTTGAAAATAATTTTGAAACTGATTTATTTTGGAGTTATTGGCCAAAAGAAGTGCCTAGCCAAAAGTTTTGACATTTCTAAGAAAATTTTTTTGAGGCAGATTTTGTGGCAAAATGAAGCGACCCCTTTATGTAATTCTCAATTTATTTAGGAGTTATTGGCCATTTAAAACTAATTTATATAGGAGTTATTGGCCAAAAGAAGTGCCTTGCCAAAAATTTAGAAATTTCTAAGAAAATTTTTTTGAGGCAGATTTTGTGGCAAAATGAAGCGACTCCCTTATGAAATTTTAAATTTTTTCACATATTATAACATTTTGCTATAAATTTAAAACTGATTTATATTGCAGTTATTGGCCAAAAGAAGTGCACTGCCAAAAATTTAAACGTTTCTAAGAAAATTTTTTTGAGGCTGACTTTGTGGCAAAATGATGCGACCCCCTTATGCAATTTTAAATTTTTAAATTTTTTTTACATACTTCAACACCTTTTGCCATAACTTTGAAACTGATTTATTTTGGAGTTATTGGCCATTTAAAACTGATTTATATTTAAGCGACCCCCTTATGAAATTTTAAATTTTTTCACATATTTTAACACATTTTGCTATAACTTTAAAACTAATTTATATTGGAGTTATTGGCCAAAAAAAGTGCCCTGCCAAAAACTTAGACATTTTTCTGAAAATTTTTTATAGGCAGATTTTGTGGCAAAATGATGCGACCTTCTTAAGTACTTTTAAATTTTACAATTTTTTCACATATTGTAACACATTTTGCTATAACTTTAAAACTGAATTATAGTGGAGTTATTGGCCAAACGAATGCCTTGCCTAAAATTTTGGCATTTCTAAAACAATTTTTTTGAGGCAGATATTGTGGCAAAATGAAGCGACCCCGTTATAAAATTTTAAATTTTTCACATATTTTAGCACATTTTCCTATAACTTTATAACTGATTTATATTGCAGTTATTGGCCAAAAGTAGTGTCCTGCAAAAAATTTAGACGTTTGAAAGAAAATTTTTTGAGGCAGAGTTTGTGGCAAAATGATGCGTCCTCCTTATGCAATTTTAAATTTTTCACATAGTTTAGCACATTTTGCTATAACTTTAAAACTGATTTATATTGCAGTTATTGGCCAAAAGTAGTGTCCTGCAAAAAATTTAGACGTTTGAAAGAAAATTTTTTGAGGCAGATTTTGTGGCAAAATGATGCGTCCTCCTTATGTAATTTTCAATTTTAAATTTTTTTCACTTACTTTAACACATTTGAAAATAATTTTGAAACTGATTTATTTTGGAGTTATTGGCCAAAAGAAGTGCCTAGCCAAAAGTTTTGACATTTCTAAGAAAATTTTTTTGAGGCAGATTTTGTGGCAAAATGAAGCGACCCCTTTATGTAATTCTCAATTTATTTAGGAGTTATTGGCCATTTAAAACTGATTTATATAGGAGTTATTGGCCAAAAGAAGTGCCTTGCCAAAAATTTTGACATTTCTAAGAAAATTTTTTTGAGGCAGATTTTGTGGCAAAATGATGCGTCCCCTTATGCAATTTTAAATTTTTCACATAGTTTAGCACATTTTGCTATAACTTTAAAACTGATTTATATTGCAGTTATTGGCCAAAAGTAGTGTCCTGCAAAAAATTTAGACGTTTGAAAGAAAATTTTTTGAGACAGATTTTGTGGCAAAATGATGCGTCCTCCTTATGCAATTTTAAACTTTTCACATAGTTTAGCACATTTTGCTATAACTTTAAAACTGATTTATATTGCAGTTATTGGCCAAAAGTAGTGTCCTGCAAAAAATTTAGACGTTTGAAAGAAAATTTTTTTTAAGCAGATTTTGTGGCAAAATGATGCGTCCTCCTTATGTAATTTTCAGCTTTACAATTTTTTTACATATTATAACACATTTTGCTATAAATTTAAAACTGATTTATATTGCAGTTATTGGCCAAAAGAAGTGCCATGCCAAAAATTTAGACGTTTCTTAGAAAATTTTTTTTAAGCAGATTTTGTGGCAAAATGATGCGTCTCCCTTATGTAATTTTCAATTTTAAATTTTTTTCACTTACTTTAACACATTTGAAAATAATTTTGAAACTGATTTATTTTGGAGTTATTGGCCAAAAGAAGTGCCTAGCCAAAAGTTTTGACATTTCTAAGAAAATTTTTTTGAGGCAGATTTTGTGGCAAAATGAAGCGACCCCCTTATGAAATTTTAAATTTTTTGACATATTTTAACAAATTTTGCTATAACTTTAAAACTGATTTATATTGGAGTTATTGGCCAAAAGAAGTGCTCTGCCAAAAATTTAGACGTTTCTCTGAAAATTTTTTTGAGACAGATTTTATGGCAAAATGATGCGACGCCCATAAGTACTTTTAAATTTTACAATTTTTTCACATATTGTAATACATTTTGCTATAACTTTAAAACTGAATTATAGTGGGGTTATTGGCCAAATGAATGCCCTGCCAAAAAATATGACGTTTCTCTGAAATTTTTTTTAGGCAGATTTTGTGGCAAAATGACGCGACCCCTTTATGTAATTCTCAATTTTTCACACATTATAACACATTTTGCTATAACTTTGAAACTAATTTATTTGGGAGTTATTGGCCATTTAAAACTGATTTATATTGGAGTTATTGGCCAAAAGAAATGCCCTGCCAAAAATGTAGACGTTTCTAAGAAAATTTTTTGAGGCAGACTTTGTGGCAAAATGACGCGACCCCTTTATGTAATTCTCAATTTTTCACACATTATAACACATTTTGCTATAACTTTGAAACTAATTTATTTGGGAGTTATTGGCCATTTAAAACTGATTTATATAGGAGTTATTGGCCAAAAGAAGTGCCTTGCCAAAAATTTAGACGTTTCTAAGAAAATTTTTTTGAGGCTGACTTTGTGGCAGAAAATTTTTTTGAGGCAGATTTTGTGGCAAAATGAAGCGACCCCCTTATGAAATTTTAAATTTTTTGACATACTTTAACAAATTTTGCTATAACTTTAAAACTGATTTATATTGGAGTTATTGGCCAAAAGAAGTGCTCTGCCAAAAATTTAGACGTTTCTCTGAAAATTTTTTTGAGACAGATTTTATGGCAAAATGATGCGACCCCCATAAGTACTTTTAAATTTTACAATTTTTTCACATATTGTAACACATTTTGCTATAACTTTAAAACTGAATTATAGTGGGGTTATTGGCCAAATGAATGCCCTGCCAAAAAGTATGACGTTTCTCTGAAATTTTTTTTAGGCAGATTTTGTGGCAAAATGACGCGACCCCTTTATGTAATTCTCAATTTTTCACACATTATAACACATTTTGCTATAACTTTGAAACTAATTTATTTGGGAGTTATTGGCCATTTAAAACTGATTTATATTGGAGTTATTGGCCAAAAGAAATGCCCTGCCAAAAATGTAGACGTTTCTAAGAAAATTTTTTGAGGCAGACTTTGTGGCAAAATGACGCGACCCCTTTATGTAATTCTCAATTTTTCACACATTATAACACATTTTGCTATAACTTTGAAACTAATTTATTTGGGAGCTATTGGCCATTTAAAACTGATTTATATAGGAGTTATTGGCCAAAAGAAGTGCCTTGCCAAAAATTTAGACGTTTCTAAGAAAATTTTTTTGAGGCTGACTTTGTGGCAGAAAATTTTTTTGAGGCAGATTTTGTGGCAAAATGAAGCGACTCCCTTATGAAATTTTAAATTTTTTCACATATTTTAACACATTTGGCAATAACTTTAAAACTGATTTATATTGCAGTCATTGGCCAAAAGAAGTGCCCTGCCAAAAATTTAGACGTTTCTAAGAAAATTTTTTTGAGGCTGAACTTGTGGCAGAAAATTTTTTTGAGGCAGATTTTGTGGCAAAATTAAGCGACCCCCTTATGAAATTTTAAATTTTTTCACATATTTTAACACATTTTGCTATACCTTTAAAACTGATTTATATTGGAGTTATTGGCCAAAAGAAGTGCTCTGCCAAAAATATAGACGTTTCTCTGAAAGTTTTTTTGAGGCAGTTTTTGTGACGAAATGATGCGACCCCCATAAGTACTTTTAAATTTTACAATTTTTTCACATATTGTAACACATTTTGCTATAACTTTAAAACTGAATTATAGTGGGGTTATTGGCCAAATGAATGCCCTGCCAAAAAATATGACGTTTCTCTGAAATTTTTTTTAGGCAGATTTTGTGGCAAAATGACGCGACCCCTTTATGTATTTCTCAATTTTTCACACATTATAACACATTTTGCTATAACTTTGAAACAGATTTATGTTGGAGTTATTGGCCATTTAAAACTGATTTATATTGGAGTTATTGGCCAAAAGAAATGCCCTGCCAAAAATTTAGACGTTTCTAAGAAAATTTTTTGAGGCAGACTTTGTGGCAAAATGACGCGATCCCCTTATGTAATTCTCAATTTTTCACACATTATAACACATTTTGCTATAACTTTGAAACTGATTTATTTAGGAGTTATTGGCCATTTAAAACTGATTTATATAGGAGTTATTGGCCAAAAGAAGTGCCTTGCCAAAAATTTAGACATTTCTAAGAACATTTTTTTGAGGCAGATTTTGTGGCAAAATGAAGCGACTCCCTTATGAAAGTTTAAATTTTTTCACATATTTTAACACATTTTGCTATAATTTTAAAACTGATTTATATTGCAGTTATTGGCCAAAAGAAGTGCCCTGCCAAAAATTTAGACGTTTCTAAGAAAATTTTTTTGAGGCTGACTTTGTGGCAAAATGATGCGACCCACTTATGTAATTTTAAATTTTTAATTTTTTTACATACTTTAACACCTTTTGCTATAACTTTGAAACTGATTTATTTTGGAGTTATTGGCCAAAAGAAGTACCATGCCAAAAATTTAGACGTTTCTAAGAAAATATTTTTTAAGCAGACTTTGTGCCAAAATGATGCGTCCTCCTTATGTAATTTTCAATTTTTAAATTTTTTTCACTTACTTTAACACATTTTAAAATAATTTTGAAACTGATTTATTTTGGAGTTATTGGCCAAAAGAAGTGCCTTGCCAAAATTTAGACGTTTCTAAGAACATTTTTTTAGGCTGACTTTGTGGCAAAATGATGCGACCCCCTTATGAAATTTTAAATTTTTTCACATATTATTACACATTTTGCTTTAACTTTAAAATTGATTTATATTGGAGTTATTGGCCAAAAGTAGTGTCCTGCAAAAAATTTAGACGTTTGAAAGAAAATTTTTTGAGGCAGATTTTGTGGCAAAATGATGCGTCCTCCTTATGTAATTTTCAATTTTAAATTTTTTTCACTTACTTTAACACATTTGAAAATAATTTTGAAACTGATTTATTTTGGAGTTATTGGCCAAAAGAAGTACCATGCCAAAAATTTAGACGTTTCTAAGAAAATTTTTTTTAAGCAGATTTTGTGCCAAAATGATGCGTCCTCCTTATGTAATTTTCAATTTTTAAATTTTTTTCACCTACTTTAACACATTTGAAAATAATTTTGAAACTGATTTATTTTGGAGTTATTGGCCAAAAGAAGTGCCTAGAAAAAAGTTTTGACATTTCTAAGAAAATTTTTTTGAGGCAGATTTTGTGGCAAAATGATGCGTCCCCTTATGCAATTTTAAATTTTTCACATAGTTTAGCACATTTTGCTATAACTTTAAAACTGATTTATATTGCAGTTATTGGCCAAAAGTAGTGTCCTGCAAAAAACTTAGACGTTTGAAAGAAAATTTTTTGAGGCAGATTTTGTGGCAAAATTATGCGTCCTCCTTATGCAATTTTAAATTTTTCACATAGTTTAGCACATTTTGCTATAACTTTAAAACTGATTTATATTGCAGTTATTGGCCAAAAGTAGTGTCCTGCAAAAAATTTAGACGTTTGAAAGAAAATTTTTTTTAAGCAGATTTTGTGGCAAAATGATGCGTCCTCCTTATGTAATTTTCAGCTTTACAATTTTTTTACATATTATAACACATTTTGCTATAAATTTAAAACTGATTTATATTGCAGTTATTGGCCAAAAGAAGTGCCCTGCCAAAAATTTAGACGTTTCTAAGAAAATTTTTTTTAAGCAGATTTTGTGGCAAAATGATGCGTCTCCCTTATGTAATTTTCAATTTTAAATTTTTTTCACTTACTTTAACACATTTGAAAATAATTTTGAAACTGATTTATTTTGGAGTTATTGGCCAAAAGAAGTGCCTAGCCAAAAGTTTTGACATTTCTAAGAAAATTTTTTTGAGGCAGATTTTGTGGCAAAATGAAGCGACCCCCTTATGAAATTTTAAATTTTTTCACATATTTTAACACATTTTGCTATAACTTTAAAACTGATTTATATTGCAGTTATTGGCCGAAAGTAGTGTCCTGCAAAAAACTTAGACGTTTGAAAGAAAATTTTTTGAGGCAGATTTTGTGGCAAAATTATGCGTCCTCCTTATGCAATTTTAAATTTTTCACATAGTTTAGCACATTTTGCTATAACTTTAAAACTGATTTATATTGGAGTTATTGGCCAAAAGAAGTGCTCTGCCAAAAATTTAGACGTTTCTCTGAAAATTTTTTTGAGACAGATTTTATGGGAAAATGATGCGACCCCCATAAGTACTTTTAAATTTTACAATTTTTTCACATATTGTAACACATTTTGCTATAATTTTAAAACTGAATTATAGTGGGGTTATTGGCCAAATGAATGCCCTGCCAAAAAATATGACGTTTCTCTGAAATTTTTTTTAGGCAGATTTTGTGACAAAATGACGCGACCCCTTTATGTAATTCTCAATTTTTCACACATTATAACACATTTTGCTATAACTTTGAAACTAATTTATTTTGGAGTTATTGGCCATTTAAAACTGATTTATATTGGAGTTATTGGCCAAAAGAAATGCCCTGCCAAAAATTTAGACGTTTCTAAGAAAATTTTTTGAGGCAGACTTTGTGGCAGAAAATTTTTTTGAGGCAGATTTTGTGGCAAAATTAAGCGACCCCCTTATGAAATTTTAAATTTTTTCACATATTTTAACACATTTTGCTATAACTTTAAAACTGATTTATATTGGAGTTATTGGCCAAAAGAAGTGCTCTGCCAAAAATATAGACGTTTCTCTGAAAGTTTTTTTGAGGCAGATTTTGTGACGAAATGATGCGACCCCCATAAGTACTTTTAAATTTTACAATTTTTTCACATATTGTAACACATTTTGCTATAACTTTAAAACTGAATTATAGTGGGGTTATTGGCCAAATGAATGCCCTGCCAAAAAATATGACGTTTCTCTGAAAATTTTTTTAGGCAGATTTTGTGGCAAAATGACGCGACCCCTTTATGTAATTCTCAATTTTTCACACATTATAACACATTTTGCTATAACTTTGAAACAGATTTATGTTGGAGTTATTGGCCATTTAAAATTGATTTATATTGGAGTTATTGGCCAAAAGAAATGCCCTGCCAAATATTTAGACGTTTCTAAGAAAATTTTTTGAGGCAGACTTTGTGGCAAAATGACGTGATCCCCTTATGTAATTCTCAATTTTTCACACATTATAACACATTTTGCTATAACTTTGAAACTGATTTATTTAGGAGTTATTGGCCATTTAAAACTGATTTATATAGGAGTTATTG
Source organism: Linnaemya vulpina (assembly GCA_963675445.1). Lineage (NCBI taxonomy): Eukaryota > Metazoa > Arthropoda > Insecta > Diptera > Tachinidae > Linnaemya > Linnaemya vulpina. The sequence continues at coordinate 51,452,763 of OY776280.1, read as the reverse complement.
GCCAAAAGAAGTGCCTTGCCAAAAATTTAGACATTTCTAAGAAAATTTTTTTGAGGCAGATTTTGTGGCAAAATGAAGCGACTCCCTTATGAAAGTTTAAATTTTTTCACATATTTTAACACATTTTGCTATAATTTTAAAACTGATTTATATTGCAGTTATTGGCCAAAAGAAGTGCCCTGCCAAAAATTTAGACGTTTCTAAGAAAATTTTTTTGAGGCTGACTTTGTGGCAAAATGATGCGACCCCCTTATGTAATTTTAAATTTTTAATTTTCTTACATACTTTAACTCCTTTTGCTATAACTTTGAAACTGATTTATTTTGGAGTTATTCGCCAAAAGAAGTACCATGCCAAAAATTTAGACGTTTCTAAGAAAATTTTTTTTAAGCAGATTTTGTGCCAAAATGATGCGTCCTCCTTATGTAATTTTAAATTTTTAAATTTTTTTCACCTACTTTAACACATTTTAAAATAATTTTGAAACTGATTTATTTTGGAGTTATTGGCCAAAAGAAGTGCCTTGCCAAAATTTAGAAGTTTCTAAGAACATTTTTTTAGGCTGACTTTGTGGCAAAATGATGCGACCCCCTTATGAAATTTTAAATTTTTTCACATATTATTACACATTTTGCTTTAACTTTAAAATTGATTTATATTGGAGTTATTGGCCAAAAGAGGTGCTCTGCCACAAATTTAGACGTTTCTCTGAAAATTTTTTTGAGACAGATTTTGTGGCAAAATGATACGACCGCCGTAAGTAGTTTTAAATTTTACAATTTGTTCACATATTGTAACACATTTTGCTATAACCTTAAAACTTAATTATAGTGGAGTTATTGGCCAAACGAATGCCCTGCCAAAAAATTAGACGTTTCTCTAAAAATTTTTTTTGAGCAGATTTTGTGGCAAAATGATGCGACCCCCTTATGTAATTCTCAATTTTTCACTCACTACAACACGTTTTGCTATAACTTTGAAACTGATTTATTTTGGAGTTATTGGCCATTTAAAACTGATTAATATTGGAGTTATTGGCCAAAAGAAATGCCCTGCCAAAAATTTACACGTTTCTAAGAAACTTTTTTTGAGGCAGACTTTGTGGCAAAATGACGCGACCCCCTTATGGAATTCTCAATTTTTCACTCATTACAACACATTTTGCTATAACTTTGAAACTGATTTATTTTGGAGTTATTGGCCATTTAAAACTGATTTATATTGGAGTTATTGGCCAAAAGAAATGCCCTGCCAAAAATTTAGACTTTTGTAAGAAAATTTTTTTGAGGCAGACCTTGTGGCAAAATGACGCGACCCCCTTATGTAATTCTCAATTTTTCACACATTATAACACATTTTGCCATAACTTTGAAACTGATTTATTTTGGAATTAATGGCCAAAGAACTGCTTTACCAAAAATTAAGACGTTTCTAAGAAAATATTTTTGAGTCAGATTTTGTGGCAAAATGTTGCGACCCCTTATGTAATTTTAAATTTTTCAATTTTTTCACACATTATAACACATTTTATAACTTTGAAACTGATTTATTTTGGAATTATTGGCTAAAAGAAGTGCCCTGCCAAAAATTTAGACTTTTCTAAGAAAATTTTTTTGAGGCAGATTTTGTGGCAAAATGATGCGACCCCTTATGTAATTTTAAATTTTTAAATATTTTCACACATTATAACACATTTTGCTATAACTTTAAATCTAATTTATATTGGAGTTACTGGCCAAAAGAAATGCCCTGCCAAAAATGTAGAAGTTTCTAAGAAAATTTTTTTGAGGCAGACTTTGTGGCAAAATGATGCGACCCCCTTATTTAATTCTCAATTTTTCACTCATTACAACACATTTTGCTATAACTTTGAAACTGTTTTATTTTGGAGTTATTGGCCATTTAAAACTGATTTATATTGGAGTTATTGGTCAAAAGAAGTGCCCTGCCAAAAATTTAGACGTTTCTAAGAAAAATTTTTTGAGGCAGACTTTGTGGCAAAATGACGCGACCCCCTTATATAATTCTCAATTTTTCACACATTATAACACATTTTGCTATAACTTTGAGACTGATTTATTTAGGAGTTATTGGCCATTTAAAACTGATTTATATTGGAGTTGTTGGCCAAAAGAAGTGCCTTGCCAAAAATTTTGACATTTCTAAGACAATTTTTTTGACGCAGATATTGTGGCAAAATGAAGCGACCCCCTTATGAAATTTTAAATTTTTTCACATATTATAACACATTTTGCTATAAATTTAAAACTGATTTATATTGCAGTTATTGGCCAAAAGAAGTGCCCTGCCAAAAATTTAGACGTTTCTAAGAAAATTTTTTTGAGGCTGACTTTGTGGCAAAATGATGCGACCCCCTTATGCAATTTTAAATTTCTCAATTTTTTTTACATACTTTAACACCTTTTGCCATAACTTTGAAACTGATTTATTTTGGACTTATTGGCCATTTAAAACTGATTTATATTTAAGCCACCCTCTTATGAAATTTTAAATTTTTTCACATATTTTAACACATTTTGCTATAACTTTAAAACTGATTTATATTGGAGTTATTGGCCAAAAAAAGTGCCCTGCCAAAAACCTAGACGTTTTTCTGGAAACTTTTTATAGGCGGATTTTGTGGCAAAATGATGCGACCCCCTTAAGTACTTTTAAATTTTACAATTTTTTCACATATTGTAACACATTTTGCTATGACTTTAAAACTGAATTATAGTGGAGTTATTGGCCAAACGAATGCCCTGCCTAAAATTTTGGCATTTCTAAGACAATTTTTTTGTGGCAAATATTGTGGCAAAATGAAGCGACCCCGTTATAAAATTTTAAATTTTTCACATACTTTAGCACATTTTGCTATAACTTTAAAACTGATTTATATTGGAGTTATTGGCTAAAAGAAATGGTCTGCCAAAAATTTAGACGTTTCTCTGAAAATTTTTTTGAGACAGATTTTATGGCAAAATGATGCGACCCCCATAAGTACTTTTAAATTTTACAATTTTTTCACATATTGTAACACATTTTGCTATAACTTTAAAACTGAATTATAGTGGGGTTATTGGCCAAATGAATGCCCTGCCAAAAAGTATGACGTTTCTCTGAAATTTTTTTTAGGCAGATTTTGTGGCAAAATGACGCGACCCCTTTATGTAATTCTCAATTTTTCACACATTATAACACATTTTGCTATAACTTTGAAACTAATTTATTTGGGAGTTATTGGCCATTTAAAACTGATTTATATTGGAGTTATTGGCCAAAAGAAATGCCCTGCCAAAAATGTAGACGTTTCTAAGAAAATTTTTTGAGGCAGACTTTGTGGCAAAATGACGCGACCCCTTTATGTAATTCTCAATTTTTCACACATTATAACACATTTTGCTATAACTTTGAAACTAATTTATTTGGGAGCTATTGGCCATTTAAAACTGATTTATATAGGAGTTATTGGCCAAAAGAAGTGCCTTGCCAAAAATTTAGACGTTTCTAAGAAAATTTTTTTGAGGCTGACTTTGTGGCAGAAAATTTTTTTGAGGCAGATTTTGTGGCAAAATGAAGCGACTCCCTTATGAAATTTTAAATTTTTTCACATATTTTAACACATTTGGCAATAACTTTAAAACTGATTTATATTGCAGTCATTGGCCAAAAGAAGTGCCCTGCCAAAAATTTAGACGTTTCTAAGAAAATTTTTTTGAGGCTGAACTTGTGGCAGAAAATTTTTTTGAGGCAGATTTTGTGGCAAAATTAAGCGACCCCCTTATGAAATTTTAAATTTTTTCACATATTTTAACACATTTTGCTATACCTTTAAAACTGATTTATATTGGAGTTATTGGCCAAAAGAAGTGCTCTGCCAAAAATATAGACGTTTCTCTGAAAGTTTTTTTGAGGCAGTTTTTGTGACGAAATGATGCGACCCCCATAAGTACTTTTAAACTTTACAATTTTTTCACATATTGTAACACATTTTGCTATAACTTTAAAACTGAATTATAGTGGGGTTATTGGCCAAATGAATGCCCTGCCAAAAAATATGACGTTTCTCTGAAATTTTTTTTAGGCAGATTTTGTGGCAAAATGACGCGACCCCTTTATGTATTTCTCAATTTTTCACACATTATAACACATTTTGCTATAACTTTGAAACAGATTTATGTTGGAGTTATTGGCCATTTAAAACTGATTTATATTGGAGTTATTGGCCAAAAGAAATGCCCTGCCAAAAATTTAGACGTTTCTAAGAAAATTTTTTGAGGCAGACTTTGTGGCAAAATGACGCGATCCCCTTATGTAATTCTCAATTTTTCACACATTATAACACATTTTGCTATAACTTTGAAACTGATTTATTTAGGAGTTATTGGCCATTTAAAACTGATTTATATAGGAGTTATTGGCCAAAAGAAGTGCCTTGCCAAAAATTTAGACATTTCTAAGAACATTTTTTTGAGGCAGATTTTGTGGCAAAATGAAGCGACTCCCTTATGAAAGTTTAAATTTTTTCACATATTTTAACACATTTTGCTATAATTTTAAAACTGATTTATATTGCAGTTATTGGCCAAAAGAAGTGCCCTGCCAAAAATTTAGACGTTTCTAAGAAAATTTTTTTGAGGCTGACTTTGTGGCAAAATGATGCGACCCACTTATGTAATTTTAAATTTTTAATTTTTTTACATACTTTAACACCTTTTGCTATAACTTTGAAACTGATTTATTTTGGAGTTATTGGCCAAAAGAAGTACCATGCCAAAAATTTAGACGTTTCTAAGAAAATATTTTTTAAGCAGATTTTGTGCCAAAATGATGCGTCCTCCTTATGTAATTTTCAATTTTTAAATTTTTTTCACTTACTTTAACACATTTTAAAATAATTTTGAAACTGATTTATTTTGGAGTTATTGGCCAAAAGAAGTGCCTTGCCAAAATTTAGACGTTTCTAAGAACATTTTTTTAGGCTGACTTTGTGGCAAAATGATGCGACCCCCTTATGAAATTTTAAATTTTTTCACATATTATTACACATTTTGCTTTAACTTTAAAATTGATTTATATTGGAGTTATTGGCCAAAAGTAGTGTCCTGCAAAAAATTTAGACGTTTGAAAGAAAATTTTTTGAGGCAGATTTTGTGGCAAAATGATGCGTCCTCCTTATGTAATTTTCAATTTTAAATTTTTTTCACTTACTTTAACACATTTGAAAATAATTTTGAAACTGATTTATTTTGGAGTTATTGGCCAAAAGAAGTACCATGCCAAAAATTTAGACGTTTCTAAGAAAATTTTTTTTAAGCAGATTTTGTGCCAAAATGATGCGTCCTCCTTATGTAATTTTCAATTTTTAAATTTTTTTCACCTACTTTAACACATTTGAAAATAATTTTGAAACTGATTTATTTTGGAGTTATTGGCCAAAAGAAGTGCCTAGAAAAAAGTTTTGACATTTCTAAGAAAATTTTTTTGAGGCAGATTTTGTGGCAAAATGATGCGTCCCCTTATGCAATTTTAAATTTTTCACATAGTTTAGCACATTTTGCTATAACTTTAAAACTGATTTATATTGCAGTTATTGGCCAAAAGTAGTGTCCTGCAAAAAACTTAGACGTTTGAAAGAAAATTTTTTGAGGCAGATTTTGTGGCAAAATTATGCGTCCTCCTTATGCAATTTTAAATTTTTCACATAGTTTAGCACATTTTGCTATAACTTTAAAACTGATTTATATTGCAGTTATTGGCCAAAAGTAGTGTCCTGCAAAAAATTTAGACGTTTGAAAGAAAATTTTTTTTAAGCAGATTTTGTGGCAAAATGATGCGTCCTCCTTATGTAATTTTCAGCTTTACAATTTTTTTACATATTATAACACATTTTGCTATAAATTTAAAACTGATTTATATTGCAGTTATTGGCCAAAAGAAGTGCCCTGCCAAAAATTTAGACGTTTCTAAGAAAATTTTTTTTAAGCAGATTTTGTGGCAAAATGATGCGTCTCCCTTATGTAATTTTCAATTTTAAATTTTTTTCACTTACTTTAACACATTTGAAAATAATTTTGAAACTGATTTATTTTGGAGTTATTGGCCAAAAGAAGTGCCTAGCCAAAAGTTTTGACATTTCTAAGAAAATTTTTTTGAGGCAGATTTTGTGGCAAAATGAAGCGACCCCCTTATGAAATTTTAAATTTTTTCACATATTTTAACACATTTTGCTATAACTTTAAAACTGATTTATATTGCAGTTATTGGCCGAAAGTAGTGTCCTGCAAAAAACTTAGACGTTTGAAAGAAAATTTTTTGAGGCAGATTTTGTGGCAAAATTATGCGTCCTCCTTATGCAATTTTAAATTTTTCACATAGTTTAGCACATTTTGCTATAACTTTAAAACTGATTTATATTGGAGTTATTGGCCAAAAGAAGTGCTCTGCCAAAAATTTAGACGTTTCTCTGAAAATTTTTTTGAGACAGATTTTATGGGAAAATGATGCGACCCCCATAAGTACTTTTAAATTTTACAATTTTTTCACATATTGTAACACATTTTGCTATAATTTTAAAACTGAATTATAGTGGGGTTATTGGCCAAATGAATGCCCTGCCAAAAAATATGACGTTTCTCTGAAATTTTTTTTAGGCAGATTTTGTGACAAAATGACGCGACCCCTTTATGTAATTCTCAATTTTTCACACATTATAACACATTTTGCTATAACTTTGAAACTAATTTATTTTGGAGTTATTGGCCATTTAAAACTGATTTATATTGGAGTTATTGGCCAAAAGAAATGCCCTGCCAAAAATTTAGACGTTTCTAAGAAAATTTTTTGAGGCAGACTTTGTGGCAGAAAATTTTTTTGAGGCAGATTTTGTGGCAAAATTAAGCGACCCCCTTATGAAATTTTAAATTTTTTCACATATTTTAACACATTTTGCTATAACTTTAAAACTGATTTATATTGGAGTTATTGGCCAAAAGAAGTGCTCTGCCAAAAATATAGACGTTTCTCTGAAAGTTTTTTTGAGGCAGATTTTGTGACGAAATGATGCGACCCCCATAAGTACTTTTAAATTTTACAATTTTTTCACATATTGTAACACATTTTGCTATAACTTTAAAACTGAATTATAGTGGGGTTATTGGCCAAATGAATGCCCTGCCAAAAAATATGACGTTTCTCTGAAAATTTTTTTAGGCAGATTTTGTGGCAAAATGACGCGACCCCTTTATGTAATTCTCAATTTTTCACACATTATAACACATTTTGCTATAACTTTGAAACAGATTTATGTTGGAGTTATTGGCCATTTAAAATTGATTTATATTGGAGTTATTGGCCAAAAGAAATGCCCTGCCAAATATTTAGACGTTTCTAAGAAAATTTTTTGAGGCAGACTTTGTGGCAAAATGACGTGATCCCCTTATGTAATTCTCAATTTTTCACACATTATAACACATTTTGCTATAACTTTGAAACTGATTTATTTAGGAGTTATTGGCCATTTAAAACTGATTTATATAGGAGTTATTGGCCAAAAGAAGTGCCTTGCCAAAAATTTAGACATTTCTAAGAAAATTTTTTTGAGGCAGATTTTGTGGCAAAATGAAGCGACTCCCTTATGAAAGTTTAAATTTTTTCACATATTTTAACACATTTTGCTATAATTTTAAAACTGATTTATATTGCAGTTATTGGCCAAAAGAAGTGCCCTGCCAAAAATTTAGACGTTTCTAAGAAAATTTTTTTGAGGCTGACTTTGTGGCAAAATGATGCGACCCCCTTATGTAATTTTAAATTTTTAATTTTCTTACATACTTTAACTCCTTTTGCTATAACTTTGAAACTGATTTATTTTGGAGTTATTCGCCAAAAGAAGTACCATGCCAAAAATTTAGACGTTTCTAAGAAAATTTTTTTTAAGCAGATTTTGTGCCAAAATGATGCGTCCTCCTTATGTAATTTTAAATTTTTAAATTTTTTTCACCTACTTTAACACATTTTAAAATAATTTTGAAACTGATTTATTTTGGAGTTATTGGCCAAAAGAAGTGCCTTGCCAAAATTTAGAAGTTTCTAAGAACATTTTTTTAGGCTGACTTTGTGGCAAAATGATGCGACCCCCTTATGAAATTTTAAATTTTTTCACATATTATTACACATTTTGCTTTAACTTTAAAATTGATTTATATTGGAGTTATTGGCCAAAAGAGGTGCTCTGCCACAAATTTAGACGTTTCTCTGAAAATTTTTTTGAGACAGATTTTGTGGCAAAATGATACGACCGCCGTAAGTAGTTTTAAATTTTACAATTTGTTCACATATTGTAACACATTTTGCTATAACCTTAAAACTTAATTATAGTGGAGTTATTGGCCAAACGAATGCCCTGCCAAAAAATTAGACGTTTCTCTAAAAATTTTTTTTGAGCAGATTTTGTGGCAAAATGATGCGACCCCCTTATGTAATTCTCAATTTTTCACTCACTACAACACGTTTTGCTATAACTTTGAAACTGATTTATTTTGGAGTTATTGGCCATTTAAAACTGATTAATATTGGAGTTATTGGCCAAAAGAAATGCCCTGCCAAAAATTTACACGTTTCTAAGAAACTTTTTTTGAGGCAGACTTTGTGGCAAAATGACGCGACCCCCTTATGGAATTCTCAATTTTTCACTCATTACAACACATTTTGCTATAACTTTGAAACTGATTTATTTTGGAGTTATTGGCCATTTAAAACTGATTTATATTGGAGTTATTGGCCAAAAGAAATGCCCTGCCAAAAATTTAGACTTTTGTAAGAAAATTTTTTTGAGGCAGACCTTGTGGCAAAATGACGCGACCCCCTTATGTAATTCTCAATTTTTCACACATTATAACACATTTTGCCATAACTTTGAAACTGATTTATTTTGGAATTAATGGCCAAAGAACTGCTTTACCAAAAATTAAGACGTTTCTAAGAAAATATTTTTGAGTCAGATTTTGTGGCAAAATGTTGCGACCCCTTATGTAATTTTAAATTTTTCAATTTTTTCACACATTATAACACATTTTATAACTTTGAAACTGATTTATTTTGGAATTATTGGCTAAAAGAAGTGCCCTGCCAAAAATTTAGACTTTTCTAAGAAAATTTTTTTGAGGCAGATTTTGTGGCAAAATGATGCGACCCCTTATGTAATTTTAAATTTTTAAATATTTTCACACATTATAACACATTTTGCTATAACTTTAAATCTAATTTATATTGGAGTTACTGGCCAAAAGAAATGCCCTGCCAAAAATGTAGAAGTTTCTAAGAAAATTTTTTTGAGGCAGACTTTGTGGCAAAATGACGCGACCCCCTTATATAATTCTCAATTTTTCACACATTATAACACATTTTGCTATAACTTTGAGACTGATTTATTTAGGAGTTATTGGCCATTTAAAACTGATTTATATTGGAGTTGTTGGCCAAAAGAAGTGCCTTGCCAAAAATTTTGACATTTCTAAGACAATTTTTTTGACGCAGATATTGTGGCAAAATGAAGCGACCCCCTTATGAAATTTTAAATTTTTTCACATATTATAACACATTTTGCTATAAATTTAAAACTGATTTATATTGCAGTTATTGGCCAAAAGAAGTGCCCTGCCAAAAATTTAGACGTTTCTAAGAAAATTTTTTTGAGGCTGACTTTGTGGCAAAATGATGCGACCCCCTTATGCAATTTTAAATTTCTCAATTTTTTTTACATACTTTAACACCTTTTGCCATAACTTTGAAACTGATTTATTTTGGACTTATTGGCCATTTAAAACTGATTTATATTTAAGCCACCCTCTTATGAAATTTTAAATTTTTTCACATATTTTAACACATTTTGCTATAACTTTAAAACTGATTTATATTGGAGTTATTGGCCAAAAAAAGTGCCCTGCCAAAAACCTAGACGTTTTTCTGGAAACTTTTTATAGGCGGATTTTGTGGCAAAATGATGCGACCCCCTTAAGTACTTTTAAATTTTACAATTTTTTCACATATTGTAACACATTTTGCTATGACTTTAAAACTGAATTATAGTGGAGTTATTGGCCAAACGAATGCCCTGCCTAAAATTTTGGCATTTCTAAGACAATTTTTTTGTGGCAAATATTGTGGCAAAATGAAGCGACCCCGTTATAAAATTTTAAATTTTTCACATACTTTAGCACATTTTGCTATAACTTTAAAACTGATTTATATTGGAGTTATTGGCTAAAAGAAATGGTCTGCCAAAAATTTAGACGTTTCTCTGAAAATTTTTTTGAGGCAGATTTTGTGGCAAAATGATGCGACCCCCGTAAGTACTTTTAAATTTTACAATTTTTTCACATATTGTAACACATTTTGCTATAGCTTTAAAACTGAATTATAGTGGAGTTATTGGCCAAATGAATGCCCTGGCAAAAAATTAGACGTTTCTCTGAAATTTTTTTTTGAGGCAGACTTTGTGGCAAAATGATGCGACCCCCTTATGTAATTCTCAATTTTTCACTCATTACAACACATTTTCCTATAACTTTGAAACTGGTGTATTTTGTTTTTATTGGCCATTTAAACTGATTTATATTGGAGTTATTGGCCAAAAGAAATGCCCTGCCAAAAATTTAGACGTTTCTAAGAAAATTTTTTGAGGCAGATTTTGTGGCAAAATGACGCGATCCCCTTATGTAATTCTCAATTTTTCACACATTATAACACATTTTGCTATAACTTTGAAACTAATTTATTTAGGAGTTATTGGCCATTTAAAACTGATTTATATAGGAGTTATTGGCCAAAAGAAGTGCCTTGCCAAAAATTTAGACATTTCTAAGAAAATTTTTTTGAGGCAGATTTTGTGGCAAAATGAAGCGACTCCCTTATGAAATTTTAAATTTTTTCACATATTTTAACACATTTTGCTATAACTTTAGAACTGATTTATATTGCAGTTATTGGCCAAAAGAAGTGCCCTGCCAAAAATTTAGACGTTTCTATGAAAATTTTTTTGAGGCTGACTTTGTGGCAAAATGATGCGACCCCTTATGTAATTTTAAATTTTAAATTTTTTTTACATACTTTAACACCTTTTTGCTATAACTTTGAAACTGATTTATTTTGGAGTTATTGGCCATTTAAAACTGATTTATATAGGAGTTATTGGCCAAAAGAAGTGCCATGCCAAAAATTTAGACGTTTCTAAGAAAATTTTTTTAAGCAGATTTTGTGGCAAAATGAAGCGATCCCCTTATGAAATTTTAAATTTTTTTCACTTACTTTAACACATTTTAAAATAAATTTGAAACTGATTTATTTTGGAGTTATTGGCCAAAAGAAGTGCCTAGCCAAAAGTTTTGACATTTCTAAGAACATTTTTTTGAGGCAGATTTTGTGGCAAAATGAAGCGATCCCCTTATGAAATCTTAAATTTTTTCAAATATTTGAACACATTTTGCTTTAACTTTAAAACTGACTTATATTGGAGTTATTGGCCAAAAGAGGTGCTCTGCCAAAAATTTAGACGTTTCTCTGAAAATTTGTTTGAGACAGATTTTGTGGCAAAATGATGCGACCCCCGTAAGTACTTTTAAATTTTACAATTTTTTCACATATTCTAACACATTTTGCAATAACTTTAAAACTATATTATAGTGGAGTTATTGGCCAAACGAATACCCTGCCAAAAAATTAGACGTTTCTCTAAAAATTTTTTTTGAGGCAGATTTTGTGGCAAAATGATGCGACCCCCTTATGTAATTCTCAATTTTTCACTCATTACAACACCTTTTGCTATAACTTTGAAACTGATTTATTTTGGAGTTATTGGCCATTTAAAACTCATTTATATTTTGGAGTTATTGGCCAAAAGAAATACCCTGCCAAAAATTTAGACGTTTCTAAAAAAATTTTTTGATGCAGACTTTGTGGCAAAATGACACGACCCCCTTTTTTAATTTTAAATTTTTCAATTTATTTTACATACTTTAACACCTTTTGCTATAACCTTGAAACTGATTTATATTGCAGTTATTGGCCAAAAGTAGTGTCCTGCAAAAAATTTAGACGTTTGAAAGAAAATTTTTTTTAAGCAGATTTTGTGGCAAAATGATGCGTCCTCCTTATGTAATTTTCAGCTTTACAATTTTTTTACATATTATAACACATTTTGCTATAAATTTAAAACTGATTTATATTGCAGTTATTGGCCAAAAGAAGTGCCCTGCCAAAAATTTAGACGTTTCTAAGAAAATTTTTTTTAAGCAGATTTTGTGGCAAAATGATACGTCTCCCTTATTTAATTTTCAATTTTAAATTTTTTTCACTTACTTTAACACATTTGAAAATAATTTTGAAACTGATTTATTTTGGAGTTATTGGCCAAAAGAAGTGCCTAGCCAAAAGTTTTGACATTTCTAAGAAAATTTTTTTGAGGCAGATTTTGTGGCAAAATGAAGCGACCCCCTTGTGAAATTTTAAATTTTTTCACATATTTTAACACATTTTGCTATAACTTTAAAACTGATTTATATTGGAGTTATTGGCCAAAAGAAGTGCTCTGCCAAAAATTTAGACGTTTCTCTGAAAATTTTTTTGAGACAGATTTTATGGCAAAATGATGCGACCCCCATAAGTACTTTTAAATTTTACAATTTTTTCACATATTGTAACACATTTTGCTATAACTTTAAAACTGAATTATAGTGGCGTTATTAGCCAAATGAATGCCCTGCCAAAAAATATGACGTTTCTCTGAAATTTTTTTTAGGCAGATTTTGTGGCAAAATGACGCGACCCCTTTATGTAATTCTCAATTTTTCACACATTATAACACATTTTGCTATAACTTTGAAACTAATTTATTTGGGAGTTATTGGCCATTTAAAACTGATTTATATTGGAGTTATTGGCCAAAAGAAATGCCCTGCCAAAAATTTAGACGTTTCTAAGAAAATTTTTTGAGGCAGACTTTGTGGCAAAATGACGCGACCCCTTTATGTAATTCTCAATTTATCACACATTATAACACATTTTGCTATAACTTTGAAACTAATTTATTTGGGAGTTATTGGCCATTTAAAACTGATTTATATAGGAGTTATTGGCCAAAAGAAGTGCCTTGCCAAAAATTTAGACGTTTCTAAGAAAATTTTTTTGAGGCTGACTTTGTGGCAGAAAATTTTTTTGAGGCAGATTTTGTGGCAAAATGAAGCGACTCCCTTATGAAATTTTAAATTTTTTCACATATTTTAACACATTTGGCTATAACTTTAAAACTGATTTATATTGCAGTTATTGGCCAAAAGAAGTGCCCTGCCAAAAATTTAGACGTTTCTAAGAAAATTTTTTTGAGGCTGAATTTGTGGCAGAAAATTTTTTTGAGGCAGATTTTGTGGCAAAATTAAGCGACCCCCTTATGAAATTTTAAATTTTTTCACATATTTTAACACATTTTGCTATAACTTTAAAACTGAATTATATTGGAGTTATTGGCCAAAAGAAGTGCTCTGCCAAAAATATAGACGTTTCTCTGAAAGTTTTTTTGAGACAGATTTTGTGGCAAAATAATGCGACCCCCGTAAGTACTTTTAAATTTAACAATTTTTTCACATATTGTAACACATTTTGCTATAGCTTTAAAACTGAATTATAGTGGAGTTATCGGCCAAATGAATGCCCTGCCAAAAAATTACACGTTTCTCTGAAATTTTTTTTTTTTGAGGCAGATTTTGTGGCAAAATGATGCGACCCGCTTATGTAATTGTCAATTTTTCACTCATTACAACACATTTTGCTATAACTTTGAAACAGATTTATGTTGGAGTTATTGGCCATTTAAAACTGATTTATATTGGAGTTATTGGCAAAAGAAATGACCTGCCAAAAATTTAGACGTTTCTAAGAAAATTTTTTGAGGCAGACTTTGTGGCAAAATGACGCGATCCCCTTATGTAATTCTCAATTTTTCACACATTATAACACATTTTGCTATAACTTTGAAACTGATTTATTTAGGAGTTATTAGCCATTTAAAACTGATTTATATAGGAGTTATTGGCCAAAAGAAGTGCCTTGCCAAAAATTTAGACATTTCTAAGAAAATTTTTTTGAGGCAGATTTTGTGGCAAAATGAAGCGACTCCCTTATGAAAGCTTAAATTTTTTCACATATTTTAACACATTTTGCTATAATTTTAAAACTGATTTATATTGCAGTTATTGGCCAAAAGAAGTGCCCTGCCAAAAATTTTGACGTTTCTAAGAAAATTTTTTTGAGGCTGACTTTGTGGCAAAATGATGCGACCCCCTTATGTAATTTTAAATTTTTAATTTTTTTACATACTTTAACACCTTTTGCTATAACTTTGAAACTGATTTATTTTGGAGTTATTCGCCAAAAGAAGTACCATGCCAAAAATTTAGACGTTTCTAAGAAAATTTTTTTTAAGCAGATTTTGTGCCAAATTGATGCGTCCTCCTTATGTAATTTTCAATTTTTAAATTTTTTTCACTTACTTTAACACATTTTAAAATAATTTTGAAAATGATTTATTTTGGAGTTATTGGCCAAAAGAAGTGCCTTGCCAAAATTTAGAAGTTTCTAAGAACATTTTTTTAGGCTGACTTTGTGGCAAAATGATGCGACCCCCTTATGAAATTTTAAATTTTTTCACATAGTATTACACATTTTGCTTTAACTTTAAAATTGATTTATATTGGAGTTATTGGCCAAAAGAGGTGCTCTGCCACAACTTTAGACGTTTCTCTGAAAATTTTTTTGAGACAGATTTTGTGGCAAAATGATACGACCCCCGTAAGTACTTTTAAATTTTACAATTTGTTCACATATTGTAACACATTTTGCTATAACTTTAAAACTTAATTATGGTGGAGTTATTGGCCAAACGAATGCCCTGCCAAAAAATTAGACGTTTCTCTAAAAATTTTTTTTTAGCAGATTTTGTGCCAAAATGATGCGACCCCCTTATGTAATTCTCAATTTTTCACTCACTACAACACATTTTCTATAACTTTGAAACTGATTTATTTTGGAGTTATTGGCCATTTAAAACTGATTAATATTGGAGTTATTGGCCAAAAGAAATGCCCTGCCAAAAATTTACACGTTTCTAAGAAACTTTTTTTGAGGCAGACTTTGTGGCAAAATGGCGCGACCCCCTTATGTAATTCTCAATTTTTCACTCATTACAACACATTTTCTATAACTTTGAAACTGATTTATTTTAGAGTTATTGGCCATTTAAAACTGATTTATATTGGAGTTATTGGCCAAAATAAATGCCCTGCCAAAAATTTAGACTTTTGTAAGAAAATTTTTTTGAGGCAGACCTTGTGGCAAAATGACGCGACCCCCTTATGTAATTCTCAATTTTTCACACATTATAACACATTTTGCCATAACTTTGAAACTGATTTATTTTGGAATTAATGGCCAAAGAACTGCCCTACCAAAAATTAAGACGTTTCTAAGAAATTTTTTTTGAGTCAGATTTTGTGGCAAAATGCTGCGACCCCTTATGTAATTTTAAATTTTTCAATTTTTTCACACATTATAACACATTTTGTTATAACTTTGAAACTGATTTATTTTGGAATTATTGGCTAAAAGAAGTGCCCTGCCAAAAATTTAGACTTTTCTAAGAAAATTTTTTTGAGGCAGATTTTGTGGCAAAATGATGCAACCCCTTATGTAATTTTAAATTTTTCAATTTTTTCACACATTATAACACATTTTGCTATAACTTTAAAACTAATTTATATTGGAGTTACTGGCCAAAAGAAATGCCCTGCCAAAAATGTAGACGTTTCTAAGAAAATTTTTTTGAGGCAGACTTTGTGGCAAAATGATGCGACCCCCTTATGTAATTCTCAATTTTTCACTCATTACAACACATTTTGCTATAACTTTGAAACTGTTTTATTTTGGAGTTATTGGCCATTTAAAACTGATTTATATTGGAGTTATTGGTCAAAAGAAGTGCCCTGCCAAAAATTTAGACGTTTCTAAGAAAAATTTTTTGAGGCAGACTTTGTGGCAAAATGACGCGACCCCCTTATGTAATTCTCAATTTTTCACACATTATAACACATTTTGCTATAACTTTGAGACTGATTTATTTAGGAGTTATTGGCCATTTAAAACTGATTTTTATTGGAGTTGTTGGCCAAAAGAAGTGCCCTGCCAAAAATTTAGAAGTTTCTAAGAACATTTTTTTAGGCTGACTTTGTGGCAAAATGAAGCGACCCCCTTATGTAATTTTAAATTTTTAATTTTTTTACATACTTTAACACCTTTTGCTATAACTTTGAAACTGATTTATTTTGGAGTTATTCGCCAAAAGAAGTACCATGCCAAAAATTTAGACGTTTCTAAGAAAATTTTTTTTAAGCAGATTTTGTGCCAAATTGATGCGTCCTCCTTATGTAATTTTCAATTTTTAAATTTTTTTCACTTACTTTAACACATTTTAAAATAATTTTGAAAATGATTTATTTTGGAGTTATTGGCCAAAAGAAGTGCCTTGCCAAAATTTAGAAGTTTCTAAGAACATTTTTTTAGGCTGACTTTGTGGCAAAATGAAGCGACCCCCTTATGAAATTTTAAATTTTTTCACATATTATAACACATTTTGCTATAAATTTAAAACTGATTTATATTGCAGTTATTGGCCAAAAGAAGTGCCCTGCCAAAAATTTAGACGTTTCTAAGAAAATTTTTTTGAGGCTGACTTTGTGGCAAAATGATGCGACCCCCTTATGCAATTTTAAATTTTTCAATTTTTTTTACATACTTTAACACCTTTTGCCATAACTTTGAAACTGATTTATTTTGGACTTATTGGCCATTTAAAACTGATTTATATTTAAGCCACCCTCTTATGAAATTTTAAATTTTTTCACATATTTTAACACATTTTGCTATAACTTTAAAACTGATTTATATTGGAGTTATTGGCCAAAAAAAGTGCCCTGCCAAAAACCTAGACGTTTTTCTGGAAATTTTTTAAAGGCGGATTTTTTGGCAAAATGATGCGACCCCCTTAAGTACTTTTAAATTTTACAATTTTTTCACATATTGTAACACATTTTGCTATTACTTTAAAACTGAATTATAGTGGAGTTATTGGCCAAACGAATGCCCTGCCTAAAATTTTGGCATTTCTAAGACAATTTTTTTGAGGCAAATATTGTGGCAAAATGAAGCGACCCCGTTATAAAATTTTAAATTTTTCACATACTTTAGCACATTTTGCTATAACTTTAAAACTGATTTATTTTGGAGTTATTGGCTAAAAGAAATGGTCTGCCAAAAATTTAGACGTTTCTCTGAAAATTTTTTTGAGGCAGATTTTGTGGCAAAATGTTGCGACCCCCGTAAGTACTTTTAAATTTTACAATTTTTTCACATATTGTAACACAATTTGCTATAGCTTTAAAACTGAATTATAGTGGAGTTATTGGCCAAATGAATGCCCTGGCAAAAAATTAGACGTTTCTCTGAAATTTTTTTTTGAGGCAGACTTTGTGGCAAAATGATGCGACCCCCTTATGTAATTCTCAATTTTTCACTCATTACAACACATTTTCCTATAACTTTGAAACTGGTGTATTTTGTTTTTATTGGCCATTTAAACTGATTTATATTGGAGTTATTGGCCAAAAGAAATGCCCTGCCAAAAATTTCGACGTTTCTAAGAAAATTTTTTGAGGCAGACTTTGTGGCAAAATGACGCGATCCCCTTATGTAATTCTCAATTTTTCACACATTATAACACATTTTGCTATAACTTTGAAACTGATTTATATAGGAGTTATTGGCCATTTAAAACTGATTTATATAGGAGTTATTGGCCAAAAGAAGTGCCCTGCCAAAAATTTAGACGTTTCTAAGAAAATTTTTTTTAAGCAGATTTTGTGGCATAATGAAGCGATCCCCTTATGAAATTTGAAATTTTTTCCACTTACTTTAACACATTTTAAAATAAATTTGAAACTGATTTATTTTGGAGTTATTGGCCAAAAGAAGTGCCTAGCCAAAAGTTTTGACATTTCTAAGAAAATTTTTTTGAGGCAGTTTTTTTGGCAAAATGAAGCGTTCCCCTTATGAAATTTTAAATTTTTTCACATATCTTAACACATTTTGCTATAACTTTAGAACTGATTTATATTGCAGTTATTGGCCAAAAGAAGTGCCCTGCCAAAAATTTAGACGTTTCTATGAAAATTTTTTTGAGGCTGACTTTGTGGCAAAATGATGCGACCCCTTATGTAATTTTAAATTTTAAATTTTTTTTACATACTTTAACACCTTTTTGCTATAACTTTGAAACTGATTTATTTTGGAGTTATTGGCCAAAAGAAGTGCCATGCCAAAAATTTAAACGTTTCTAAGAAAATTTTTTTTAAGCAGATTTTGTGGCAAAATGAAGCGATCCCCTTATGAAATTTTAAATTTTTTTCACTTACTTTAACACATTTTAAAATAAATTTGAAACTGATTTATTTTGGAGTTATTGGCCAAAAGAAGTGCCTAGCCAAAAGTTTTGACATTTCTAAGAAAATTTTTTTGAGGCAGATTTTGTGGCAAAATGAAGCGATCCCCTTATGAAATTTTAAATTTTTTCAAATATTTGAACACATTTTGCTTTAACTTTAAAACTGACTTATATTGGAGTTATTGGCCAAAAGAGGTGCTCTGCCAAAAATTTAGACGTTTCTCTGAAAATTTTTTTGAGACAGATCTTGTGGCAAAATGATGCGACCCCCGTAAGTACTTTTAAATTTTACAATTTTTTCACATATTCTAACACATTTTGCTATAACTTTAAAACTGTATTATAGTGGAGTTATTGGCCAAACGAATACCCTACCAAAAAATTAGACGTTTCTCTCAAAATTTTTTTTGAGGCAGATTTTGTGGCAAAATGATGCGACCCCCTTATGTAATTCTCAATTTTTCACTCATTACAACACCTTTTGCTATAACTTTGAAACTGATTTATTTTGGAGTTATTGGCCATTTAAAACTCATTTATATTTTGGAGTTATTGGCCAAAAGAAATACCCTGCCAAAAATTTAGACGTTTCTAAAAAAATTTTTTGATGCAGACTTTGTGGCAAAATGACGCGACCCCCTTTTTTAATTTTAAATTTTTCAATTTATTTTACATACTTTAACACCTTTTGCTATAACCTTGAAACTGATTTATTTTGGAGTTATTGGCCAAAAGTACCATGCCAAAAATTTAGACGTTTCTAAAAAAATTTTTATGAGGCTGACTTTGTGGCAAAATGATGGGACCTCCTTATGCAATTTTCAATTTTTAAATTTTTTTCACTTACTTTAACACATTTTAAAATAACTTTGAAACTGATTTATTTTGGAGTTATTGGCCAAAAAAAAGTGCCTAGCCAAAAATTTTGACATTTCTAAGAAAATTTTTTTGAGGCAGATTTTGTGGCAAAATGAAGCGACCCCCTTATGAAATTTTAAATTTTTTCACATATTTTAACACATTTTGCTATAACTTAAAAACTGATTTATATTGGAGTTATTGGCCAAAATAAGTGCCTTGCAAAAAATTTTGACATTTCTAAGAAAAATTTTTTGAGGCAGATTTTGTGGCAAAATTAAGCGACCACACTATCAAATTTTAAATTTGTTCACATATTTTAACACATTTTGCTATAACTTTAAAACTGATTTATATTAGAGTTATTGGCCAAAAGAAGTGCCCTGCCAAAAATTGAGAAGTTTCTAAGAAAAATATTTTGAGGCAGATTTTGTGGCAAAATGATGCGACCCCCTTAAGTACTTTTAAATTTTACAATTTTTTCACATATTGTAACACATTTTGCTATAACTTTAAAACTGAATTATAGTGGAGTTATTGGCCAAACGAATGCCATGCCAAAAATTTTGACATTTCTAAGAAAATTTTTTTGAGGCAGATTTTGTGGCAAAATGATGCGACCCCCTTATGAAATTTTAAATTTTTTTACATATTTTAACACATTTTGCTATAACTTTAAAACCGATTTATATTGGAGTTATTTGCCAAAAGAAGTGCCCTGCCAAAAATTTCGACGTTTCTCTGAAAATTTTTTGAGGCAGATTTTGTGGCAAAATGATGCGACCCCTTATGTAATTAAAAATTTTTTAATTTTTTCACACATTATAACAAATTTTGCTCTAACTTCGAAACTCACTTACTTTGGAGTTATTAGCCAAAACAAGTGCCTGGCCAAAAATTTAGACGTTTCTAAGAAAATTTTCTTGAGGCAGATTTTGTGGCAAAATGTTGCGACCCCGTTATGAAATTTTCTATTTTTTTCATATATTATAACACATTTTGCTATAACTTTAAAACTGATTTATATTGGAGTTATTGGCAAAAAAATCTGCCCTGCCAAAAATTTAGACGTTTCTAAGAAAATTTTTTTGAGGCTGACTTTGTGGCAAAATGATGCGACCCCCTTATGTAATTTTCAATTTTACAATTTTTTCACATATTATAACACATTTTGCTATAAATTTAAAACTGATTTATATTGCAGTTATTGGCCAAAAGAAGTGCCCTGCCAAAAATTTTGAATTTCCTAAGAAAAATTTTTTGAGGTAGATTTTGTGGCAAAATGATGCGACCCCTTATGTAATTTTAAATTTTTCAATTATTTCGCACATTATAACACATTTTTCTATAACTTTAAAACTTATTTATATTGGAGTTATTGGCCAAAAGCAATGCCCTGGCAAACATGTAGACGTTTCTAAGAAAAATTTTTTGAGGCAGATTTTGTGGCAAAATGATGCGACCCCCTTATGTAATTCTCAATTTTTCACTCATTACAACACATTTTGCTATAACTTTGAAACTGATTTATTTTGGATGTATTGGCCATTTAAAACTGATTTATATTGGAGTTATTGGCCAAAAAAGTGCATTGCCAAATATTTAGACATTTCTAAGAAAAATTTTTTTAAGCTGACTTTGTGACAAAATGATGCGACCCCCTTATGTAATTTTAAATTTGTTCAATTTTTTTCACATTCTTTAACACCTTTTGATATAACTTTGAAACTGCTTTATTTTGGAGTTATTGGCCAAAAGAAGTGCCTTGCCAAAAATTTTGACATTTCTAAGAAAATTTTTTTGAGGCAGATTTTGTGGCAAAATGATGCGACCCCCTTATGAAATTTTAAATTTTTTTACATATTTTAACACATTTTGCTATAACTTTGAACTGATTTATATTGGAGTTATTGCCCAAAAAATCTGCCCTGCCAAAAATTTTTACGTTTCTAAGAAAATTTTTTTTAAGCAGATTTTGTGGCAAAATGGTGCGTCCTCCTTATGTAATTTTAAATTTTTAAATTTTTTTCACTTACTTTAACACATTTTAAAATAACTTTGAAACTGATTTATTTTGGAGTTATTGACCAAAAGAAGTGCCTTGCCAAAAATTTTGTCATATCTAAGAAAATTTTCTTGAGGCAGATTTTGTGGCAAAATGTTGCGACCCCGTTATGAAATTTTAAATTTTTTTACATACTTTAACAAATTTTGCTATAATTTTAAAACTGATTTATATTGGAGTTATTGGCCGAAAAACTGCCCTGCCAAAAATTTAGACGTTTCTAAGAAAATTTTATTTAGGCAGATTTTGTGGCAAAATGTTGCGACCCCGTTATGAAATTTTAAATTTTTTTCTCATATTATAACACATTTTGCTATAACTTTAAAACTGATATATATTGGAGTTATTGGCCAAAAAATCTGCCCTGCCAAAAATTTAGACGTTTCTAAGAAAATGTTTTTGAGGCTGACTTTGTGGCAAAATGATGCGACCCCCTTATGTAATTCTCAATTTTTCACACATTACAACACATTTTGCTATAACTTTGAAACTAATTTATTTTGGATTTATTGGCCATTTAAAACTTATTTATATTGTAGTTATTGGTCAAAAGAAGTGCCCTGCCAAAAATTTTGACGTTTCTAAGAAAATTTTTTTTAAGCAGATTTTGTGGCAAAATGGTGCGACCCCCTTATGAAATTTTAAATTTTTTTACATATTTTAACACATTTTGCTATAACTTTAAAACCGATTTATATTGGAGTTATTTGCCAAAAGAAGTGCCCTGCCAAAAATTTCGACGTTTCTCTGAAAATTTTTTGAGGCAGATTTTGTGGCAAAATGATGCGACCCCTTATGTAATTAA
Organism: Linnaemya vulpina; assembly: GCA_963675445.1. Classification (NCBI taxonomy): domain Eukaryota; kingdom Metazoa; phylum Arthropoda; class Insecta; order Diptera; family Tachinidae; genus Linnaemya; species Linnaemya vulpina. Next base: position 51,430,491 of record OY776280.1, on the reverse strand, counting down.
AAATTTTTTAATTTTTTCACACATTATAACAAATTTTGCTCTAACTTCGAAACTCACTTACTTTGGAGTTATTAGCCAAAACAAGTGCCTGGCCAAAAATTTAGACGTTTCTAAGAAAATTTTCTTGAGGCAGATTTTGTGGCAAAATGTTGCGACCCCGTTATGAAATTTTCTATTTTTTTCATATATTATAACACATTTTGCTATAACTTTAAAACTGATTTATATTGGAGTTATTGGCAAAAAAATCTGCCCTGCCAAAAATTTAGACGTTTCTAAGAAAATTTTTTTGAGGCTGACTTTGTGGCAAAATGATGCGACCCCCTTATGTAATTTTCAATTTTACAATTTTTTCACATATTATAACACATTTTGCTATAAATTTAAAACTGATTTATATTGCAGTTATTGGCCAAAAGAAGTGCCCTGCCAAAAATTTTGAATTTCCTAAGAAAAATTTTTTGAGGTAGATTTTGTGGCAAAATGATGCGACCCCTTATGTAATTTTAAATTTTTCAATTATTTCGCACATTATAACACATTTTTCTATAACTTTAAAACTTATTTATATTGGAGTTATTGGCCAAAAGCAATGCCCTGGCAAACATGTAGACGTTTCTAAGAAAAATTTTTTGAGGCAGATTTTGTGGCAAAATGATGCGACCCCCTTATGTAATTCTCAATTTTTCACTCATTACAACACATTTTGCTATAACTTTGAAACTGATTTATTTTGGATGTATTGGCCATTTAAAACTGATTTATATTGGAGTTATTGGCCAAAAAAGTGCATTGCCAAATATTTAGACATTTCTAAGAAAAATTTTTTTAAGCTGACTTTGTGACAAAATGATGCGACCCCCTTATGTAATTTTAAATTTGTTCAATTTTTTTCACATTCTTTAACACCTTTTGATATAACTTTGAAACTGCTTTATTTTGGAGTTATTGGCCAAAAGAAGTGCCTTGCCAAAAATTTTGACATTTCTAAGAAAATTTTTTTGAGGCAGATTTTGTGGCAAAATGATGCGACCCCCTTATGAAATTTTAAATTTTTTTACATATTTTAACACATTTTGCTATAACTTTGAACTGATTTATATTGGAGTTATTGCCCAAAAAATCTGCCCTGCCAAAAATTTTTACGTTTCTAAGAAAATTTTTTTTAAGCAGATTTTGTGGCAAAATGGTGCGTCCTCCTTATGTAATTTTAAATTTTTAAATTTTTTTCACTTACTTTAACACATTTTAAAATAACTTTGAAACTGATTTATTTTGGAGTTATTGACCAAAAGAAGTGCCTTGCCAAAAATTTTGTCATATCTAAGAAAATTTTCTTGAGGCAGATTTTGTGGCAAAATGTTGCGACCCCGTTATGAAATTTTAAATTTTTTTACATACTTTAACAAATTTTGCTATAATTTTAAAACTGATTTATATTGGAGTTATTGGCCGAAAAACTGCCCTGCCAAAAATTTAGACGTTTCTAAGAAAATTTTATTTAGGCAGATTTTGTGGCAAAATGTTGCGACCCCGTTATGAAATTTTAAATTTTTTTCTCATATTATAACACATTTTGCTATAACTTTAAAACTGATATATATTGGAGTTATTGGCCAAAAAATCTGCCCTGCCAAAAATTTAGACGTTTCTAAGAAAATGTTTTTGAGGCTGACTTTGTGGCAAAATGATGCGACCCCCTTATGTAATTCTCAATTTTTCACACATTACAACACATTTTGCTATAACTTTGAAACTAATTTATTTTGGATTTATTGGCCATTTAAAACTTATTTATATTGTAGTTATTGGTCAAAAGAAGTGCCCTGCCAAAAATTTTGACGTTTCTAAGAAAATTTTTTTTAAGCAGATTTTGTGGCAAAATGGTGCGTCCTCCTTATGTAATTTTCAATTTTATAATTTTTTTCACTTACTTTAACACATTTTAAAATAACTTTGAAACTGATTTATTTTGGAGTTATTGACCAAAAGAAGTGCCTTGCCAAAAATTTTGACATATCTAAGAAAATTTTTTTGAGGCAGATTTTGTGGCAAAATGATGCGACCCCCTTATGAAATTTTAAATTTTTTCACATATTTTAACACATTTTGCTATTACTTTAAAACTGATTTATATTGGAGTTATTAGCCAAAAGAAGTGCCCTGCCAAAAATATAGACGTTTCTAAGAAAATTTTTTTGAGGCCGACTTTGTGGCAAAATGATTCGACCCCCTTATGTAATTCTCAATTTTTCACACATTATAACACATTTTGCTATAACTTTGAAACTGATTTATTTAGGAGTTATTGGCCATTTAAAACTGATTTATATTGGAGTTATTGGCCAAAAGAAGTGCCTTGCCAAAAATTTTGACGTTTCTAAGAAAATTTTTTTGAGGCAGACTTTGTGGCAAAATGATGTGGCCCCCTTATGTAATTCTCAATTTTTCACACATTATAACACATTTTGCTATAACTTTGAAACTGATTTATTTAGGAGTTATTGGCTATTTAAAACTGATTTATATTGGGGTTATTGGCCAAAAGAAAAGCCTTGCCAAAAATTTAGACATTTCTAAGAAAATTTTTTTTGAGGCTGATTTTGTGGCAAAATGAAGCGACCCCCTTATGAAATTTTAAATTTTTTCACATATTTTAACACATTTTTCTATAACTTTAAAACTGATTTATATTGGAGTTATTGGCCAAAAGAAGTGCCCTGCCAAAAATTTTGACGTTTCTCTGAAAATTTTTTTGAGGCAGATTTTGTGGCAAAATGATGCGACCCCCATATGCAATTTTCAATTTTACAATGTTTTCACATATTATAACACATTTTGCTATAAATTTAAAACTGATTTATATTGCAGTTATTGGCCAAAAGAAGTGCCCTGCCAAAAATTTTGACGTTTGTAAGAAAATATTTTGAGGCAGATTTTGTGGCAAAATGATGCGTCCTCCTTATGTAATTTTCAATTTTTCACTCATTACAACACATTTTGCTATAACTTTGAAACTGATTTATGTTGTAGTTATTGGCCATTTAAAACTGATTTGCTTTGGAGTTATTCGCCAAAAGAAGTGTCCTGCCAAAAAATCTAGACGTTTGTAAGAACATTTTTCTTAGGCTGACTTTGTGGCAAAATGATGCGGCCGCCTTATGTAATTCTCAATTTTTCACTCATTACAACACATTTTGCTATAACTTTGAAACTGATTTATTTTGGAGTTATTGGCCATTTAAAACTGATTCATATTTTGGAGTTATTGGCCAAAAGAAATGCCCTGCCAAAAATTTAGACGTTTCTAAGAAAATTATTTGAGGCAGACTTTGTGGCAAAATGACGCGACCCCCTTATGTAATTCTAAATTTTTCACATATTTTAACACATTTTGCTATAACTTTAAAACTGATTTATATTGGAGTTATTGGCCAAAAGAAGTGCTCTGCCAAAAATTTAGACATTTCTAAGAAAATTTTTTTGAGGCAGATTTTGTGGCAAAATGATGCGACCCCTTTTTCTAATTTTTACTTTTTAAATTTTTTTCACATTCTTTAACACATGTTGCTATAACTTTGAAACTAATTTGTTAGTTATTGGCCAAAAGAAGTGCCCTGCCAAAAATTTAGAAGTTTTTCAAAAAAAATTTTTTTTGAGGCAGATTTTCTGACAAAATGATGCGACCTCCTTATGTAATTTTCAATTTTACAATTTTTTCACATATTATAACACATTTTGCTATCAATTTAAAACTGATTTATATTGTAGTTATTGGTCAAAAGAAGTGCCCTGCCAAAAATTTAGACGTTTCAAAGAAAATTTTTATGAGGCTGACTTTGTGGCAAAATGATGAGACCCCCTTATGTAATTTTAAATTTTTCAATTTTTTTTACATACTTTAACACCTTTTGCTATAACTTTGAAACTGATATATTTTGGAGTTATTGGCCATAAGTACCATGCCAAAAATTTAGACGTTTCTAAGAAAATTTTTATGAGGCTGACTTTGTGGCAAAATGGTGAGACCCCCTTATGCAATTTTCAATTCTTAAATTTTTTTCACTTACTTTAACACATTTTAAAATAACTTTGAAACTGATTTATTTTGGAGTTATTGGCCAAAAGAAGTGCCCTGCCAAAAATTGAGAAGTTTCTAAGAAAAATTTTTTGAGTCAGATTTTGTGGCAAAATGATGCGACCCCCTTATGAAATTTTAAATTTTTTCACATATTTTAACACATTTTGCTATAACTTTAAAACTGATTTATATTGGAGTTATTGGCCAAAAGAAGTGCCCTGCCAAAAATTGAGAAGTTTCTAAGAAAAATTTTTTGAGGCAGATTTTGTGGCAAAATGATGCGACCCCCTTAAGTTCTTTTAAATTTTACAATTTTTTCACATATTGTAACACATTTTGCTATAACCTTAAAACTGAATTATAGTGGAGTTATTGGCCAAACGAATGCCCTGCCAAAAATTTTGACATTTCTAAGAAAATTTTTTTGCGGCAGATTTTGTGGCAAAATGATGCGACCCCTTATGTAATTTAAAATTTTTAAATTTTTTCACATATTATAACACATTTTGCTATAACTTTGAAACTGATTTATTTTGAAATTATTGGCCAAAAAATCTGCCCTGCCAAAAATTTAGACGTTTCTAAGAAACTTTTTTTGGGGCAGATTTTGTGGCAAAATGATGCGACCCCCTTATGTAATTTTGAATTTTACAATTTTTTCACATATTATAACACATTTTGCTATAAATTTAAAACTGATTTATATTGCAGTTATTGGCCAAAAGAAGTGCCCTGCCAAAAATTTAGACGTTTCTAAGAAAATTTTTTTGAGGCAGATTTTGTGGCAAAATGATGCGACCCCCTTATTTAATTTTCAATTTTTCAATATTTTCACACATTATAACACATTTTGCTGTAACTTTGAAACTCATTTACTTTGGAGTTATTGGCCAAAACAAGTGCCTGGCCAAAAACTTGGACGTTTCTAAGAAAATTTTCTTGAGGCAGATTTTGTGGCAAAATGTTGCGACCCCGTTATGAAATTTTAAATTTTTTTCACATATTATAACACATTTTGCTATAACTTTAAAACTGATTTATATTGGAATTATTGGCCAAAAAATCCGTCCTGCCAAAAATTTAGACGTTTCTAACAAAATTTTTTTGAGGCGGACTTTGTGGCAAAATGATGCGACCCCCTTATGTAATTTAAAATATTTTAATATTTTCACACATTATAACACATTTTGCTGTAACTTTGAAATTCATTTACTTTGGAGTTATTGGCCAAAAGAAGTGCCTTGCCAAAAATTTAGAATTTTCTAAGAAAATTTTTTTGAGGCAGATTTTGTGGCAAAATGATGCGACCCCCTTATGTAATTTTCAATTTTACAATTTTTTCACATATTATAACACATTTTTCTATAAATTTAAAACTTATTTATATTGCAGTTATTGGCCAAAAGAAGTGCCCTGCCAAAAATTTAGACGTTTCTAAGAAAAATTTTTTGAGGCAGATTTTGTGGCAAAATGATTCGACCCCCTTATTTAATTTTCAATTTTTCAATATTTTCACACATTATAACACATTTTGCTATAACTTTGAAACTCATTTACTTTGAAGTTATTGGCCAAAACAAGTGCCTGGCCAAAAACTTAGACGTTTCTAAGAAAATTTTCTTGAGGCAGATTTTGTGGCAAAATGTTGCGACCCCGTTATGAAATTTTAAATTTTTTTCACATATTATAACACATTTTGCTATAACTTTAAAACTGATTTATATTGGAGTTATTGGCCAAAAAATGTGCCCTGCCAAAAATTTTGACATTTCTAAGAAAATTTTTTTGAGGCAGATTTTGTGGCAAAATGACGCGACCCCCTTATGTAATTCACAATTTTTCACACATTACAACACATTTTGCTATAACTTTGAAACTGATTTATTTTGGAGTTATTGGCCATTTAAAACTGATTTATTTATATTGGAGTTATTGGCCAAAAGAAGTGCCCTGCCAAAAATTGAGAAGTTTCTAAGAAAAATTTTTTGAGGCAGATTTTGTGGCAAAATGATGCGACCCCCTTAAGTACTTTTAAATTTTACAATTTTTTCACATATTGTAACACATTTTGCTATAACCTTAAAACTGAATTATAGTGGAGTTATTGGCCAAACGAATGCCCTGCCAAAAATTTTGACATTTCTAAGAAAATTTTTTTGCGGCAGATTTTGTGGCAAAATGATGCGACCCCTTATGTAATTTAAAATTTTTTCAATTTTTTTCACATACTTTAACACCTTTTGCTATAACTTTGAAACTGATTTATATTGGAGTTATTGGCCAAAAAATCTGCCCTGCTAAAAATTTTGACGTTTCTAAGAAAATTTTTTTTAAGCAGATTTTGTGGCAAAATGATGCGTTCTCCTTATGTAATTTTCAATTTTTTAATTTTTTTCACTTACCTTAACACATTTTAAAATAACTTTGAAACTGATTTATTTTGGAGTTATTGGCCAAAAGAAGTGCCTTGCCAAAAATTTTGACATTTCTAAGAAAATTTTTTTGTGGCAGATTTTGTGGCAAAATGATGCGACTCCCTTATGAAATTTTAAATTTTTTCACATATTTTAACACATTTTGCTATAACTTTGAAACTGATTTGCTTTGGAGTTATTAGCCAAAAGAAGTGCCCTGCCAAAAATATAGACGTTTCTAAGAAAATTTTTTTGAGCCCGACATTGTGGCAAAATGATGCGACCCCCTTATGTAATTCTCAATTTTTCACACATTATAACACATTTTGCTATAACTTTGAAACTGATTTATTTATTAGTTATTGGCCATTTAAAACTGATTTATATTGGAGTTATTGGCCAAAAGAAGTGCATTGCCAAAAATTTTGACGTTTCTAAGAAAATTTTTGTGAGGCAGACTTTGTGGCAAAATAATGTGACCCCCTTATGTAATTCTCAATTTTTCACACATTACAACACATTTTGCTATAACTTTGAAACTGATTTAATTTGGAGTTATTGGCCATTTAAAACTGATTTATATTGGAGTTATTGGCCAAAAGAAATGCCCTGCCAAAAATTTAGATGTTTCTAAGAAAATTTTTTGAGGCAGACTTTGTGGCAAAATGACGCGACCCCCTTATGTAATTCTCAATTTTTCACACATTATAACACATTTTGCTATAACTTTGAAACTGATTTATTTAGGAGTTATTGGCCATTTAAAACTGATTTATATAGGAGTTATTGGCCAAAAGAAGTGCCTTGCCAAAAATTTTGACATTTCTAAGAAAATTTTTTTGAGGCAGATTTTGTGGCAAAATGAAGCTACTCCCTTATGAAATTTTAAATTTTTTCACATATTTTAACACATTTTGCTATAACTTTAAAACTGATTTATATTGGAGTTATTGGCCAAAAGAAGTGCTCTGCCAAAAATTTAGACGTTTCTCTGAAAATTTTTTTGAGGTAGATTTTGTGAAAATGATTCGACCCCCTTATGAAATTTTCAATTTTTTCACACATAATAACACATTTTGCTATAACTTTAAAACTGATTTATATTGGAGTTATTGGCCAAAAGAAGTACCGTGCTAAAAATGTAGACGTTTCTAAGAAAATTTTTTTGAGGCAGACTTTGTGGCGAAATGATGCGACCTCCTTTTGTAATTTTAAATTTTTCAATTTTTCACATGTTATACCACATTTTGCTATAACTTTGAAACTGATTTATTTAGGAGTTATTGGCCAAAAGAATTGCCCTGCCAAAAATTTAGACATTTCTAAGAACATTTTTTTGAGGCACATTTTGTGGCAAAATGATGCGACCCCTTTTTCTAATTTTCATTTTTAAATTTTTTTCACATACTTTAACACATGTTGCTATAACTTTGAAACTAATTTATTAGTTATTGGCCAAAAGAAGTGCCCTGCCAAAAATTTAGAAGTTTTTCAAAAAAAAATTTTTTTTGAGGCAGATTTTCTGACAAAATTATGCGACCTCCTTATGTAATTTTCAATTTTACAATTTTTTCACATATTATAACACATTTTGCTATAAATTTAAAACTGATTTATATTGCAGTTATTGGTCAAAAGAAGTGTCCTGCCAAAAATTTAGACGTTTCAAAGAAAATTTTTATGAGGCTGACTTTGTGGCAAAATGATGCGACCCCCTTATGTAATTTTAAATTTTTCAATTTTTTTACATACTTTAACACCTTCTGCTATAACTTTGAAACTGATTTATTTTGGAGTTATTGGCCAAAATTACCAGGCCAAAAATTTAGACGTTTCTAAGGAAATTTTTATGAGGCTGACTTTGTGGCAAAATGGTGAGACCCCCTTATGCAATTTTCAATTTTTAAATTTTTTTCACTTACTTTAACACATTTTAAAATAACTTTGAAACTGATTTATTTTGGAGTTATTGGCCAAAAGAAGTGCCCAGCAAAAATTTCTGACATTTCTAAAAAAATTTTTTTGAGGCAGATTTTGTGGCAAAATGAAGCGACCCCCTTATGAAATTTTAAATTTTTTCACATATTTTAACACATTTTGCTATAACTTTAAAACTGATTTATATTGGAGTTATTGGCCAAAAGAAGGGCCTTGCCAAAAATTTAGACATTTCTAAGAAAATTTTTTTGAGGCAGATTTTGTGGCAAAATGAAGCGACCACCTTAAGTACTTTTAAATTTTACAATTTTTTCACATATTGTAACACATTTTGCTATAACTTTAAAACTGAATTATAGTGGAGTTATTGGCCAAACGAATGCCCTGCCAAAAATTTTGACATTTCTAAGAAAATTTTGTTGAAGCAGATTTTGTGGCAAAATGATGCGACCCCTTATGTAATTTAAAATTTTTAAATTTTTTCACACATTATAACACATTTTGCTATAACTTTGAAACTGATTTATTTTGAAACTATTGGCCAAAAAATCTGCCCTGCCAAAAATTTAGACGTTTCTAAGAAAATTTTTTTGAGGCTGACTTTGTGGCAAAATGATGCGACCCCCTTATGTAATTTAAAATTTTTCAATATTTTCACACATTATAACACATTTTGCAGTAACTTTGAAACTCATTTACTTTGGAGTTATTGCCCAAAAGAAGTGCCTTGCCAAAAATTTAGAATTTTCTAAGAACATTTTTTTTGAGGCAGATTTTGTGGCAAAATTATGCGACCCCCTTATGTAATTTTCAATCTTACAATTTTTTCACATATTATAACACATTTTGCTATAAACTTAAAACTGATTTATATTGCAGTTATATTCAAAAGAAGTGCCCTACCAAAAATTTAGAAGTTTCTAAGAAAATTTTTTTGAGGCAGATTTTGTGGCAAAATGATGCGACCGCCTTATGTAATTTTAAATTTTTAAATTTTTTTCACATACCTTAACAGCTTTTGCTATAACTTTGAAACTGATTTATTTTGGAATTATTGGCTAAAAGAAGTGCCATGCCAAAAATTTGGAATTTTCTAAAAAAATTTTTTTGAGGTAGATTTTGCGGCAAAGTGATGCGACCCCTTATGAATTTTAAAATTTTCAATTATTTCGCACATTATAACATATTTTTCTATAACTTTAAAACTAATTTATATTGGAGTTATTGGCCAAAAGCAATGCCCTGGCAAACATGTAGATGTTTCTAAGAAAATTTTTTTGAGGCAGATTTTGTGACAAAATGATGCGACCCCTTATGTAATTTTCAATTTTTAAATTTGTTCACATATTATAAAACATTTTTCTATACCTTTAAAACTGATTTATTTTGCAGTTATTGGCCAAAGGAAATGCCCTGCCAAAAATTTAGACGTTTCTAAGAAATTTTATTGAGGCAGACTTTGTGGCAAAATGATGCGTCCTCGTTATGTAATTTTCAATTTTTCACTCATTACAACACATTTTGCTATAACTTTGAAACTGATTTATTTTGTAGTTATTGGCCATTTAAAACTGATTTATATTGGAGTTATTGGCCAAAAGAAATGCCCTGCCAAAAATTTAGACGTTTCTAAGAAAATTTTTTGAGGCAGACTTTGTGGCAAAATGACGCGACCCCCGTAAGTACTTTTAAATTTTAAAATTTTTTCACATACTTTAACACATGCTGCTACAACTTTGAAACTGATTTGCTTTGGAGTTATTCGCCAAAAGAAGTGTCCTGCCAAAAAATCTAGACGTTTCTAAGAAAATTTTTTTAAGGCTGACTTTGTGGCAAAATGATGCGACCCCCTTATGTAATTCTCAATTTTTCACTCATTACAACACATTTTGCTATAACTTTGAAACTGGTTTATTTTGGAGTTATTGGCCATTTAAAACTGATTCATATTTTGGAGTTATTGGAAAAAAGAAATGCCCTGCCAAAAATTTAGACGTTTCTAAGAAAATTTTTTGAGGCAGACTTTGTGGCAAAATGACGCGACCCCCTTATGTAATTCTCAATTTTTCACACATTATAACACATTTTGCTATAACTTTGAAACTGATTTATTTAGGAGTTATTGGCCATTTAAAACTAATTTATATAGGAGTTATTGGCCAAAAGAAGTGCCTTGCCAAAAATTTTGACATTTCTAAGAAAATTTTTTTGAGGCAGATTTTGTGGCAAAATGAAGCTACTCCCTTATGAAATTTTAAATTTTTTCACATATTTTAACACATTTTGCTATAACTTTAAAACTGATTTATATTGGAGTTATTGGCCAAAAGAAGTGCTCTGCCAAAAATTTAGACGTTTCTCTGAAAATTTTTTTGAGGTAGATTTTGTGAAAATGATTCGACCCCCTTATGAAATTTTCAATTTTTTCACACATAATAACACATTTTGCTATAACTTTAAAACTGATTTATATTGGAGTTATTGGCCAAAAGAAGTACCGTGCTAAAAATGTAGACGTTTCTAAGAAAATTTTTTTGAGGCAGACTTTGTGGCAAAATGATGCGACCTCCTTTTGTAATTTTAAATTTTTAAATTTTTCACATATTATACCACATTTTGCTATAACTTTGAAACTGATTTATTTGGGAGTTATTGGCCAAAAGAATTGCCCCGCCAAAAATTTAGACATTTCTAAGAACATTTTTTTGAGGCACATTTTGTGGCAAAATCTAATTTTCATTTTTAAATTTTTTTCACATACTTTAACACATGTTGCTATAACTTTGAAACTAATTTGTTAGTTATTGGCCAAAAGAAGTGCCCTGCCAAAAATTTAGAAGTTTTTAAAAAAAAAAATTTTTTTGAGGCAGATTTTCTGACAAAATTATGCGACCTCCTTATGTAATTTTCAATTTTACAATTTTTTCACATATTATAACACATTTTGCTATAAATTTAAAACTGATTTATATTGCAGTTATTGGTCAAAAGAAGTGCCCTGCCAAAAATTTAGACGTTTCAAAGAAAATTTTTATGAGGCTGACTTTGTGGCAAAATGATGCGACCCCCTTATGTAATTTTAAATTTTTCAATTTTTTTACATACTTTAACACCTTCTGCTACAACTTTGAAACTGATTTATTTTGGAGTTATTGGCCAAAATTACCAGGCCAAAAACTTAGACGTTTCTAAGGAAATTTTTATGAGGCTGACTTTGTGGCAAAATGGTGAGACCCCCTTATGCAATTTTAAATTTTTAAATTTTTTTCACTTACTTTAACACATTTTAAAATAACTTTGAAACTGATTTATTTTGGAGTTATTGGCCAAAAGAAGTGCCCAGCCTATATAAGAAAACAACATGGAGCTTAAATGTTATGCACTGGAATGCTCAAGGCATAACAACTCCAGCCTCGATAATAGAATTAGAACTGGTTTTACATCAAAAACAAATAGATATAATTTGCATAAATGAAAGCCAATCATAAGTTTAAACTCAAAAGCTTTAAAGTTTATAGAGAAGACCGTACTACTCATGGTGGAGGGGTTTTAATAGCAATCAGAAACTCTATTCCCCATGAGCGTGTTTCTAAATTTCCAACAACTATAATTGAAAATGTATCGATTATGGCTTACATAAATGAAAGACCAATAAGATTCACTTCTGTTTATTGCCCAAACTACACAAATGATTTTACACAAGATATTAACATTATAACATCAGCCTCAAGCGACTATTTCATATTTGGAGATTTGAATGCTCACCACACAAACTGGAATTGTTTCCAAAATAACACTGCGGGTAACAAACTTTTTAATCACCAAATGATTTCAAACTACTACATATATTTTCCAAATTCTTTCACTCGTTTTGGTCAGTCGTCTACCCCAACACGACCATCAGTTGTAGATCTTCTTCTCACAAACTCTAGCGTAAGCTTTTCGCAATTAGAAACACATCCAGAAATTTTAAATTCAGACCATACACCAGTGACCTGTTCCATATTTGGCAATTTAACGGAAAACGTCACCAAAATCCCACTTTATGGAAGAGCAAACTGGAAAGAAATAGGAAAATGGTTAGACAATGAGTTCAGGAAAAATAGTTTACAAACTATAGAATTATCGAACTCAAATGTTGAGCAAACACTTTCAAAAATTACTCACCTAGTTCAAGAAGCATCCAAACAAATACCAGTCCGTAACACTCAAGTGTGGCAAAGAAAACTTTCCAAACTTACTTTAATTTTGATTGCACAAAGAAATAAATATAGACGAAAGCTTCAGCGGTCAAATAATTACTCAGAGAGGAATACAATAATTTGTTTAATCAAACAGCTGACTACACTAATAAATAAAAACATATGTAATGACAGAAATAACAGCTGGTCTCAGTTCATAAGGAAGTTGCCAACAGGCAGTAAAAAGTTTTGGTTATTGACGAAAGCTATTAAAAGCAACAAAAATAGTGTATGCAGTTTGTCAATAGATGGCGTTGATAAGCACAATAATAAAGAAAAAGTGGAAATAATTTCAGAAGTTTTTGAAAACTGCCACAAAACAACATGTAATATGTCCTCACCAGTTGATCAAATTGTTGAACAGCACATTGATTGGTTGAGTTCACAGACTATATCAGATAATATGCGACAAAATTTGACATCAGTGGAAGAAGTAAAATACTTCATATCTACGTTAAAAAACCCAAAAGCGCCTGGACCAGATGGAATAAACCCAATTATATTGAAAAACATGACAAATACTTTTTACGATTTAATCACGCAAATTTTTAATTGGTGCTTATCCAATGGATATTTTCCGAAATGTCTTAAAACTGCAAAAGTAGTTCCGATATTAAAAAAGGGAAAGGATGCAAAATCGCCTATGAGTTATCGTCCAATAAGCATGTTAAACTGTTTAGACAAAGTGTTCGAAAAAATTGTACTAGAAAGAATTAACGAATACACCGAAAATAATAATATTATACAAAAAGAGCAATTTGGTTTTCGAAAACAACATTCAACAGTTCATCAGGTAAAAAGAATAGTAAATTTTATTTTAAATAACAAAAGCGAACGGAAAAGTACTGGATTAGTGCTATTAGACGTCGAAAAAGCCTTCGACTCTATATGGCATAACGGCTTAATATTTAAGCTCCATAAATTTGGGTTTCCAATTTATTTGGAAAAAATTGTGCAAAGTTTTTTGAGTGAAAGTTCTTTTTTTTGTAAATATTGGTACAGAATTCTCTTCGCAGCGTAATATTCCAGCAGGAGTACCTCAAGGTTCGGTGTTATCGCCTATACTCTACTCAATTTATACATCAGATTTTAAAGTACTAAAAGAGCACTCAGTAGCATTATACGCAGACGACACTGCCATTATAACAAAAGGCAAAGTTTCAAACGCAGTTGTCAAAAGAATGAAAAACGCGCTTTCACATTCTCAAAAATTTTATAAAAAATGGAAAATAAAAATAAATCAAAATAAAACCCAAGCAATAATATTTCCATTTAACAAATCGCCAAAAAGAATACCTTCGATACCATTATCAGTAGAAGGAGTTGAAATTCCCCTACTTGATTCAATTAAATATCTTGGAATTGAGCTAGATAAAAAACTGACCTTCAGACATCATGTTTTACAAGCATCTGAAAAAGCAATTAAATGTGGAAGAGCTTTATTCCCATTACTAAATCGGAAGTCTACCCTGAATCACAAAAACAAAATTCTTTTATACAAAATGTGCATACGTCCCATCATGACTTATGGTTGTCAAATTTGGTCAAATAGATGTGCCAAAACTTATTTAAAAAAGCTTCAGATAATTCAAAATAAAAATTTAAAAATTATATTCAATTTAAATAGAAGATATTCTACAAATAGATTGCATCAAAAGTATAAGCAACATCTGTTAAATTCAGTATTTAGTAGTTTAACACAAAGATTTGAAGATCGAAATAGAACTTCAAATTATGATTTAATAAGAAATTTGTAATATTAATATCTTCTTCAACTTCAGTAATGAAGCTGAAAGAAGTATGTATAAAAAAAATTTCTTAAAATTTTCACCAGGTTTTTCCTATCTTTTTTCCTGACACTGTATCAATGTAAATACTAATCTTAAGATATTTTTATTCAATAAATTAAGTTTATATTTGTTGCAATACTTTTTAAGTAAATTCTCAAAATATGTAAACCTAAAAAAAATTTTTAATATTTTATAATTGTACCAAAGATAGTAAAATAAATAAAAAAAAAAAAAAAAAGTGCCCAGCCAAAAATTTTGACATTTCTAAAAAAATTTTTTTGAGGCAGATTTTGTGGCAAAATGAAGCGACCCCCTTATGAAATTTTAAATTTTTTCACATATTTTAACACATTTTGCTATAACTTTAAAACTGATTTATATTGGAGTTATTGGCCAAAAGAAGGGCCTTGCCAAAAATTTAGACATTTCTAAAAAAATTTGTTTGAGGCAGATTTTGTGGCAAAATGAAGCGACCCCCTTATGAAATTTTAAATTTTTTCACATATTTTAACACATTTTGCTATAACTTTAAAACTGATTTATATTAGAGTTATTGGCCAAAAGAAGTGCCCTGCCAAAAATTGAGAAGTTTCTAAGAAAAATTTTTTGAGGCAGATTTTGTGGCAAAATGATGCGATCCCCTTAAGTACTTTTAAATTTTAAAATTTTTTCACATATTGTAACACATTTTGCTATAACTTTAAAACTGAATTATAGTGGAGTTATTGGCCAAACGAATGCCCTGCCAAAAATTTTGACATTTCTAAGAAAATTTTGTTGAAGCAGATTTTGTGGCAAAATGAAATTTTAAATTTTTTCACATATTTTAATACATTTTGCTACAACTTTAAAACTGATTTATATTGGAGTTATTGGCCAAAAGAAGTGCCCTGCCAAAAATTTAGACGTTTATCTGAAAATTTTTTTGAGGCATATGTTGTGGCAAAATGATGCGACCCCTTATGTAATTTAAAATTTTTAAATTTTTTCACACATTATAACACATTTTGCTATAACTTTGAAACTGATTTATTTTGAAATTATTGGCCAAAAAATCTGCCCTGCCAAAAATTTAGACGTTTCTAAGAAAATTTTTTTGAGGCTGACTTTGTGGCAAAAAGATGCGACCCCCTTATGTAATTTAAAATTTTTCAATATTTTCACACATTATAACACATTTTGCTGTAACTTTGAAACTCATTTACTTTGGAGTTATTGGCCAAAAGAAGTGCCTTGCCAAAAATTTAGAATTTTCTAAGAACATTTTTTTGAGGCAGATTTTGTGGCAAAATGATGCGACCCCCTTATGTAATTTTCAATCTTACAATTTTTTCACATATTATAACACATTTTGCTATAAATTTAAAACTGATTTATATTGCAGTTATATTCAAAAGAAGTGCCCTGCCAAAAATTTAGAAGTTTCTAAGAAAATTTTTTTGAGGCAGATTTTGTGGCAAAATGATGGGACCGCCTTATGTAATTTTAAATTTTTAAATTTTTTTCACATACCTTAACAGCTTTTGCTATAACTTTGAAACTGATTTATTTTGGAATTATTGGCTAAAAGAAGTGCCCTGCCAAAAATTTGGAATTTTCTAAAAAAAATTTTTTGAGGTAGATTTTGCGGCAAAGTGATGCGACCCCTTATGAATTTTAAAATTTTCAATTATTTCGCATATTATAACATATTTTTCTATAACTTTAAAACTAATTTATATATGAGTTATTGGCCAAAAGCAATGCCCTGGCAAACATGTAGATGTTTCTAAGAAAATTTTTTTGAGGCAGATTTTGTGACAAAATGATGCGACCCCTTATGTAATTTTCAATTTTAAAATTTTTTCACATATTATAAAACATTTTTCTATACCTTTAAAACTGATTTATTTTACAGTTATTGGCCAAAGGAAATGCCCTGCCAAAAATTTAGACGTTTCTAAGAAATTTTATTGAGGCAGACTTTATGGCAAAATGATGCGACCCCCTTATGTAATTCTCAATTTTTCACACATTACAGCACATTTTGCTATAACTTTGAAACTGGTTTATTTTGGAGTTATTGGCCATATAAAACTGATTTATTTATATTGGAGTTATTGGCCAAAAGAAATGCCCTGCCAAAAATTTAGAAGTTTCTAAGAAAATTTTTTTGAGGCAGACTTTGTGGCAAAATGATGCGACCCCCTTATGTAATTCTCAATTTTTCACACATTATGACACATTTTGCTATAACTTTGAAACTGATTTATTCAGGAGTTATTGGCCATTTAAAACTGATTTATATTGGAGTTATTGGCCAAAAAAAGTGCATTTCTAAATATTTACACATTTCTAAGAAAATTTTTTTTAAGCTGACTTTGTGGCAAAATGATGCGACCCCCTTATGAAATTTTAAATTTTTAAAATTTTTTTCACATACTTTAACACCTTTTGCTATAACTTTGAAACTGATTTATTTTGGAGTTATTGGCCAAAAGAAGTGCCTTGCCAAAAATGTTGACATTGCTAAGAAAATTTTTTTGAGGCAGATTTTGTGGCAAAATGATGCGACCCCCTTATGAAATTTTAAATTTTTTCACATATTTTAACACATTTTGCTATAACTTTAAAACTGATTTATATGGGAGTTATTGCCCAAAAGAAGTGCCCTGCCAAAAATTTAGACGTTTCTAAGAAAATTTTTTTGAGGCAGACTTTGTGGCAAAATGTTTCGACCCCCTTATGTAATTCTCAATTTTTCACACATTATAACACATTTTGCTATAACTTTGAAACTGATTTATTTAGGAGTTATTGGCCATTTGAAACTGATTTATATTGGAGTTATTGGCCAAAAAAAGTGCCTTGCCAAAAATTTAGACGTTTCTAAGAAAATTTTTTTGAGGCAGACTTTGTGGCAAAATGATGCGACCTCCTTTTGTAATTTTAAATTTTTCAATTTTTCACATATTATACCACATTTTGCTATAACTTTGAAACTGATTTATTTAGGAGTTATTGGCCAAAAGAAATGCCCTGCCAAAAATTTAGACATTTCTAAGAACATTTTTTTGAGGCAGATTTTGTGGCAAAATGATGCGACCCCTTTTTCTATCTTTCACTTTTAAAATTTTTTTCACATACTTTAACACATGTCGCTATAACTTTGAAACTAATTTGTTAGTTATTGGCAAAAAGAAATGCCCTGATATATATTAGAGGTATTGGTCAAAAGAAGTGCCCAGCCAAAAATTTAGACTTTGCTAAGAAAATTTTTTTGAGGCAGACTTTGTGGCAAAATGTTTCGACCCCCTTATGTAATTCTCAATTTTTCACACATTATAACACATTTTGCTGTAACTTTGAAACTCATTTACTTTGGAGTTATTGGCCAAAAGAAGTGCCTTGCCAAAAATTTAGAATTTTCTAAGAAAATTTTTTTGAGGCAGATTTTGTGGCAAAATGATGCGACCCCCTTATGTAATTTTCAATATTACAATTTTTTCACATATTATAACACATTTTGCTATAAATTTAAAACTGATTTATATTGCAGTTATATTCAAAAGAAGTGCCCTGCCAAAAATTTAGAAGTTTCTAAGAAAATTTTTTTGAGGCAGATTTTGTGGCAAAATGATGCGACCGCCTTATGTAATTTTAAATTTTTAAATTTTTTTCACATACCTTAACACCTTTTGCTATAATTTTGAAACTGATTTATTTTGGAATTATTGGCTAAAAGAAGTGCCCTGCCAAAAATTTGGAATTTTCTAAAAAAATTTTTTTGAGGTAGATTTTGCGGCAAAGTGATGCGACCCCTTATGAATTTTAAAATTTTCAATTATTTCGCACATTATAACATATTTTTCTATAACTTTAAAACTAATTTATATTGGAGTTATTGGCCAAAAGCATTGCCCTGGCAAACATGTAGATGTTGCTAAGAAAATTTTTTTGAGGCAGATTTTGTGACAAAATGATGCGACCCCTTATGTAATTTTCAATTTTTAAATTTTTTCACATATTATAAAACATTTTTCTATACCTTTAAAACTGATTTATTTTGCAGTTATTGGCCAAAGGAAATGCCCTGCCAAAAATTTTGACGTTTCTAAGAAATTTTATTGAGGCAGAGTTTGTGGCAAAATGATGCGACCCCCTTATATAATTCTCAATTTTTCACACATTACAGCACATTTTGCTATAACTTTGAAACTGGTTTATTTTGGAGTTATTGGCCATTTAAAACTAATTTATTTATATTGGAGTTATTGGCCAAAAGAAATGCCCTGCCAAAAATTTAGAAGTTTCTAAGAAAATTTTTTTGAGGCAGACTTTGTGGCAAAATGATGCGACCCCCTTATGTAATTCTCAATTTTTCACACATTATAACACATTTTGCTATAACTTTGAAACTGATTTATTCAGGAGTTATTGGCCATTTAAAACTGATTCATATTGGAGTTATTGGCCAAAAAAAGTGCATTTCCAAATATTTACACATTTCTAAGAAAATTTTTTTTAAGCTGACTTTGTGGCAAAATGATGCGACCCCCTTATGTAATTTTAAATTTTTTAAATTTTTTTCACATACTTTAACACCTTTTGCTATAACTTTGAAACTGATTTATTTTGGAGTTATTGGCCAAAAAAGTGCCTTGCCAAAAATGTTGACATTGCTAATAAAATTTTTTTGAGGCAGATTTTGTGGCAAAATGATGCGACCCCCTTATGAAATTTTAAATTTTTTCACATATTTTAACACATTTTGCTATAACTTTAAAACTGATTTATATTGGAGTTATTGGCCAAAAAATCTGCCCTGCCAAAAATTTAGACGTTTCTAGGAAAATTTTTTTGAGGCTGACTTTGTGGCAAAATGATGCGAGCCCCTTATGTAATTTAAAATTTTTCAATATTTTCACACATTATAACACAATTTGCTTTAACTTTGAAACTCATATACTTTGGAGTTATTGGCCAAAAGAAGTGCCTTGCCAAAAATTTAGAAGTTTCTAAGAAAATTTTTTTGAGGCAGATTTTGTGGCAAAATGATGCGACCCCCTTATGTAATTTTCAATTTTACAATTTTTTCACATATTATAACACATTTTGTTATAAATTTAAAACTGATTTATATTGCAGTTATTGGCAAAAAGAAGTGCCCTGCCAAAAATTTAGACGTTTCTAAAAAAATTTTTTTGAGGTAGATTTTGTGGCAAAATGATGCGACCCCTTTTTCTATCTTTCACTTTTAAAATTTTTTTCACATACTTTAACACATGTCGCTATAACTTTGAAACTAATTTGTTAGTTATTGGCCAAAAGAAATGCCCTGATATATATTAGAGGTATTGGTCAAAAGAAGTGCCCAGCCAAAAATTTAGACTTTGCTAAGAAAATTTTTTTGAGGCAGACTTTGTGGCAAAATGTTTCGACCCCCTTATGTAATTCTCAATTTTTCACACATTATAACACATTTTGCTATAACTTTGAAACTGATTTATTTTGAAATTATTGGCCAAAAAAT
This sequence comes from Linnaemya vulpina, assembly GCA_963675445.1. Classification (NCBI taxonomy): domain Eukaryota; kingdom Metazoa; phylum Arthropoda; class Insecta; order Diptera; family Tachinidae; genus Linnaemya; species Linnaemya vulpina. The sequence continues at coordinate 51,410,515 of OY776280.1, read as the reverse complement.
CTGCCCTGCCAAAAATTTAGACGTTTCTAAGAAAATTTTTTTGAGGCTGACTTTGTGGCAAAATGATGCGACCCCCTTATGTAATTTAAAATTTTTCAATATTTTCACACATTATAACACATTTTGCTGTAACTTTGAAACTCATTTACTTTGGAGTTATTGGCCAAAAGAAGTGCCTTGCCAAAAATTTAGAATTTTCTAAGAAAATTTTTTTGAGGCAGATTTTGTGGCAAAATGATGCGACCCCCTTATGTAATTTTCAATCTTACAATTTTTTCACATATTATAACACATTTTGCTATAAATTTAAAACTGATTTATATTGCAGTTATATTCAAAAGAAGTGCCCTGCCAAAAATTTAGAAGTTTCTAAGAAAATTTTTTTGAGGCAGATTTTGTGGCAAAATGATGCGACCGCCTTATGTAATTTTAAATTTTTAAATTTTTTTCACATACCTTAACACCTTTTGCTATAATTTTGAAACTGATTTATTTTGGAATTATTGGCTAAAAGAAGTGCCCTGCCAAAGATTTGGAATTTTCTAAAAAAAATTTTTTTGAGGTAGATTTTGCGGCAAAGTGATGCGACCCCTTATGAATTTTAAAATTTTCAATTATTTCGCACATTATAACATATTTTTCTATAACTTTAAAACTAATTTATATTGGAGTTATTGGCCAAAAGCAATGCCCTGGCAAACATGTAGATGTTTCTAAGAAAATTTTTTTGAGGCAGATTTTGTGACAAAATGATGCGACCCCTTATGTAATTTTCAATTTTTAAATTTTTTCACATATTATAAAACATTTTTCTATACCTTTAAAACTGATTTATTTTGCCGTTATTGGCCAAAGGAAATGCCCTGCCAAAAATTTAGACGTTTCTAAGAAATTTTATTGAGGCAGAGTTTGTGGCAAAATGATGCGACCCCCTTATATAATTCTCAATTTTTCACACATTACAGCACATTTTGCTATAACTTTGAAACTGGTTTATTTTGGAGTTATTGGCCATTTAAAACTAATTTATTTATATTGGAGTTATTGGCCAAAAGAAATGCCCTGCCAAAAATTTAGAAGTTTCTAAGAAAATTTTTTTGAGGCAGACTTTGTGGCAAAATGATGCGACCCCCTTATGTAATTCTCAATTTTTCACACATTATAACACATTTTGCTATAACCTTGAAACTGATTTATTCAGGAGTTATTGGCCATTTAAAACTGATTCATATTGGAGTTATTGGCCAAAAAAAGTGCATTTCCAAATATTTACACATTTCTAAGAAAATTTTTTTTAAGCTGACTTTGTGGCAAAATGATGCGACCCCCTTATGTAATTTTAAATTTTTTAAATTTTTTTCACATACTTTAACACCTTTTGCTATAACTTTGAAACTGATTTATTTTGGAGTTATTGGCCAAAAAAGTGCCTTGCCAAAAATGTTGACATTGCTAAGAAAATTTTTTTGAGGCAGATTTTGTGGCAAAATGATGCGACCCCCTTATGAAATTTTAAATTTTTTCACATATTTTAACACATTTTGCTATAACTTTAAAACTGATTTATATTGGAGTTATTGGCCAAAAAATCTGCCCTGCCAAAAATTTAGACGTTTCTAGGAAAATTTTTTTGAGGCTGACTTTGTGGCAAAATGATGCGAGCCCCTTATGTAATTTAAAATTTTACAATTTTTTCACATATTATAACACATTTTGCTATAACTTTAAAACTGATTTATATTGGAGTTATTGCCCAAAAGAAGTGCCCTGCCAAAAATTTAGACGTTTCTAAGAAAATTTTTTTGAGGCAGACTTTGTGGCAAAATGTTTCGACCCCCTTATGTAATTCTCAATTTTTCACACATTATAACACATTTTGCTATAACTTTGAAACTGATTTATTTAGGAGTTATTGGCCATTTGAAACTGATTTATATTGGAGTTATTGGCCAAAAAAAGTGCCTTGCCAAAAATTTAGACGTTTCTAAGAAAATTTTTTTGAGGCAGACTTTGTGGCAAAATGTTTCGACCCCCTTATGTAATTCTCAATTTTTCACACATTATAACACATTTTGCTATAACTTTGAAACTGATTTATTTAGGAGTTATTGGCCATTTGAAACTGATTTATATTGGAGTTATTGGCCAAAAAAAGTGCCTTGCCAAAAATTTAGACGTTTCTAGGAAAATTTTTTTGAGGCTGACTTTGTGGCAAAATGATGCGAGCCCCTTATGTAATTTAAAATTTTTCAATATTTTCACACATTATAACACAATTTGCTTTAACTTTGAAACTCATATACTTTGGAGTTATTGGCCAAAAGAAGTGCCTTGCCAAAAATTTAGAAGTTTCTAAGAAAATTTTTTTTAGGTAGATTTTGTGGCAAAATGATGCGACCCCCTTATAAAATTTTAAATTTTTTCACATATTTTAACACTTTTTGCTATAACTTTAAAACTGATTTATATTGGAGTTATTGCCCAAAAGAAGTGCCCTGCCAAAAATTTAGACGTTTCTAAGAAAATTTTTTTGAGGCAGACTTTGTGGCAAAATGTTTCGACCCCCTTATGTAATTCTCAATTTTTCACACATTATAACACATTTTGCTATAACTTTGAAACTGATTTATTTAGGAGTTATTGGCCATTTGAAACTGATTTATATTGGAGTTATTGGCCAAAAAAAGTGCCTTGCCAAAAATTTAGACGTTTCTAAGAAAATTTTTTTGAGGCAGACTTTGTGGCAAAATGATGCGACCTCCTTTTGTAATTTTAAATTTTTCAATTTTTCACATATTATACCACATTTTGCTATAACTTTGAAACTGATTTATTTAGGAGTTATTGGCCAAAAGAATTGCCCTGCCAAAAATTTAGACATTTCTAAGAACATTTTTTTGAGGCAGATTTTGTTGCAAAATGATGCGACCCCTTTTTCTAATTTTCACTTTTTAAATTTTTTTCACATACTTTAACACATGCTGCTATAACTTTGAAACTAATTTGTTAGTTATTGGCCAAAAGAAGTGCCCTGCCAAAAATTTAGAAGTTTTTCAAAAAAAATTTTTTTTGAGGCAGATTTTCTGACAAAATGATGCGACCTCCTTATGTAATTTTCAATTTTACAATTTTTTCACATATTATAACACATTTTGCTATAAATTTAAAACTGATTTATATTGCAGTTATTGGTCAAAAGAAGTGCCCTGCCAAAAATTTAGACGTTTCAAAGAAAATTTTTATGAGGCAGATTTTGTGGCAAAATGAAGCGACCACCTTATCAAATTTTAAATTTTTTCACATATTTTAACACATTTTGCTATAAATTTAAAACTGATTTATATTGCAGTTATTTTTCAAAAGAAGTGCCCTGCCAAAAATTTAGACGTTTCAAAGAAAATTTTTATGAGGCAGATTTTGTGGCAAAATGATGCGACCCCCTTATGTAATTTTAAATTTTTCAATTTTTTTTACATACTTTAACACCTTTTGCTATAACTTTGAAACTGATTTATTTTGGAGTTATTGGCCAAAAGTACCATGCCAAAAACTTAGACGTTTCTAAGAAAATTTTTATGAGGCTGACTTTGTGGCAAAATGGTGAGACCCCCTTATGCAATTTTCAATTTTTAAATTTTTTTCACTTACTTTAACACATTTTAAAATAACTTTGAAACTGATTTGTTTTGGAGTTATTGGCCAAAAGAAGTGCCTAGCCAAAAATTTTGACATTTCTAAAAAAATTTTTTTTAGGCAGATTTTGTGGCAAAATGAAGCGACCCCCTTATGAAATTTTAAATTTTTTCACATATTTTAACACATTTTGCTATAACTTTAAAACTGATTTATATTGGAGTTATTGGCCAAAAGAAGTGCCTTGCCAAAAATTTAGACATTTCTAAGAAAATTTTTTTGAGGCAGATTTTGTGGCAAAATGAAGCGACCACCTTATGTAATTCTCAATTTTTCACACATTATAACACATTTTGCTATAACTTTGAAACTGGTTTATTTTGGAGTTATTGGCCATTTAAAACTGATTTATTTATATTGGAGTTATTGGCCAAAAGAAATGCCCTGCCAAAAATTTAGAAGTTTCTAAGAAAATTTTTTTGAGGCAGACTTTGTGGCAAAATGATGCGACCCCCTTATGTAATTCTCAATTTTTCACACATTATAGCACATTTTGCTATAACTTTGAAAGTGATTTATTCAGGAGTTATTGGCCATTTAAAACTGATTTATATTGGAGTTATTGGCCAAAAAAATTGCATTTCCAAATATTTACACATTTCTAAGAAAATTTTTTTTAAGCTGACTTTGTGGCAAAATGATGCGACCCCCTTATGTAATTTTAAATTTTTTAAAATTTTTTTCACATACTTTAAACCTTTTGCTATAACTTTGAAACTGATTTATTTTGGAGTTATTGGCCAAAAAAGTGCCTTGCCAAAAATGTTGACATTGCTAAGAAAATTTTTTTGAGGCAGATTTTGTGGCAAAATGATGCGACCCCCTTATGAAATTTTAAATTTTTTCACATATTTTAACACATTTTGCTATAACTTTAAAACTGATTTATATTGGAGTTATTGGCCAAAAGAAGTGCCCTGCCAAAAATTTAGACGTTTCTCTGAAAATTTTTTTGATGCAGATGTTGTGGCAAAATGATGCGACCCATTATGTAATTTAAAATTTTTAAATTTTTTCACACATTATAACACATTTTGCTATAACTTTAAAACTAATTTATATTGGAGTTATTGGCCAAAAGCAATGCCCTGGCAAACATGTAGACGTTTCTAAGAAAATTTTTTTGAAGCAGATTTTGTGACAAAATAATGCGACCCCTTATGTAATTTTCAATTTTTAAATTTTTTCACATATTATAAAACATTTTTCTATACCTTTAAAACTGATTTATTTTGGAGTTATTGGCCAAAGGAAATGCCCTGCCAAAAATTTAGACGTTTCTAAGAAAATTTTTTTGAGGCAGACTTTGTGGCAAAATGATGCGACCCCCTTATGTAATTCTCAATTTTTCACACATTATAACACATTTTGCTATAACTTTGAAACTGGTTTATTTTGGAGTTATTGGCCATTTAAAACTGATTTATTTATATTGGAGTTATTGGCCAAAAGAAATGCCCTGCCAAAAATTTAGAAGTTTCTAAGAAAATTTTTTTGAGGCAGACTTTGTGGCAAAATGATGCGACCCCCTTATGTAATTCTCAATTTTTCACACATTATAACACATTTTGCTATAACTTTGAAAGTGATTTATTCAGGAGTTATTGGCCATTTAAAACTGATTTATATTGGAGTTATTGGCCAAAAAAAGTGCATTTCCAAATATTTACACATTTCTAAGAAAATTTTTTTTAAGCTGACTTTGTGGCAAAATGATGCGACCCCCTTATGTAATTTTAAATTTTTAAAATTTTTTTCACATACTTTAACACCTTTTGCTATAACTTTGAAACTGATTTATTTTGGAGTTATTGGCCAAAAGAAGTGTCTTGCCAAAAATGTTGACATTGCTAAGAAAAATTTTTTGAGGCAGATTTTGTGGCAAAATGATGCGACCCCCTTATGAAATTTTAAATTTTTTCACATAATTTAACACATTTTGCTATAACTTTAAAACTGATTTATATTGGAGTTATTGGCCAAAAAATCTGCCCTGCCAAAAATTTAGACGTTTCTAAGAATAATTTTTTGAGGCTGACTTTGTGGCAAAATGATGCGAGCCCCTTATGTAATTTAAAATTTTTCAATATTTTCACACATTATAACACAATTTGCTTTAACTTTGAAACTGATTTATTTAGGATTTATTGGCCAAAAGAATTGCCCTGCCAAAAATTTAGACATTTCTAAGAACATTTTTTTGAGGCAGATTTTGTGGCAAAATGATGCGACCCCTTTTTCTAATTTTCACTTTTTAAATTTTTTTCACATACTTTAACACATGTTGCTATAACTTTGAAACTAATTTGTTAGTTATTGGCCAAAAAAAGTGCCTTGCCAAAAATTTAGACGTTTCTAAGAAAATTTTTTGAGGCAGATTTTGTGGCAAAATGAAGCGACCCCCTTATGTAATTTTAAATTTTTCAATTTTTTTTACATACTTTAACACCTTTTGCTATAACTTTGAAACTGATTTATTTTGGAGTTATTGGCCAAAAGTACCATGCCAAAAATTTAGACGTTTCTAAGAAAATTTTTATGAGGCTGACTTTGTGGCAAAATGGTGAGACCCCCTTATGCAATTTTCAGTTTTTACATTTTTTTCACTTACTTTAACACATTTTAAAATAACTTTGAAACTGATTTATTTTGGAGTTATTGGCCAAAAGAAGTGCCTAGCCAAAAATTTTGACATTTCTAAAAAAATTTTTTTTAGGCAGATTTTGTGGCAAAATGAAGCGACCCCCTTATGAAATTTTAAATTTGTTCACATATTTTAACACATTTTGCTATAACTTTAAAACTGATTTATATTGGAGTTATTGGCCAAAAGAAGTGCCTTGCCAAAAATTTAGGCATTTCTAAGAAAATTTTTATGAGGCAGATTTTGTGGCAAAATGATGCGACCCCCTTATGTAATTTTAAATTTTTCAATTTTTTTTACATACTTTAACACCTTTTGCTATAACTTTGAAACTGATTTACTTTGGAGTTATTGGCCAAAAGTACCATGCCAAAAATTTAGACGTTTCTAAGAAAATTTTTATGAGGCTGACTTTGTGGCAAAATGGTGAGACCCCCTTATGCAATTTTCAATTCTTAAATTTTTTTCACTTACTTTAACACATTTTAAAATAACTTTGAAACTGATTTATTTTGGAGTTATTGGCCAAAAGAAGTGCCTAGCCAAAAATTTTGACATTTCTAAAAAAATTTTTTTGAGGCAGATTTTGTGGCAAAATGAAGCGACCCCCTTATGAAATTTTAAATTTTTTCACATATTTTAACACATTTTGCTACAACTTTAAAACTGATTTATATTGGAGTTATTGGCCAAAAGAAGTGCCTTGCCAAAAATTTAAACATTTCTAAGAAAATTTTTTTGAGGCAGATTTTGTGGCAAAATGAAGCGACCACCTTATAAAATTTTAAATTTTTTCACATATTTTAACACATTTTGCTATAACTTTGAAACTGAATTATAGTGGAGTTATTGGCCAAACGAATGCCCTGCCAAAAATTATGACATTTCTAAGAAAATTTTTTTGAAGTAGATTTTGTGGCAAAATGAAATTTTAAATTTTTTCACATATTTTAACACATTTTGCTACAACTTTAAAACTGATTTATATTGGAGTTATTGGCCAAAAAAAGTGCCCTGCCAAAAATTTAGACGTTTCTCTGAAAATTTTTTTGATGCAGATGTTGTGGCAAAATGATGCGACCCCTTATGTAATTTAAAATTTTTAAATTTTTTCACACATTATAACACATTTTGCTATAACTTTAAAACTAATTTATATTGGAGTTATTGGCCAAAAGCAATGCCCTGGCAAACATGTAGACGTTTCTAAGAAAATTTTTTTGAGGCAGATTTTGTGACAAAATGATGCGACCCCTTATGTAATTTTCAATTTTTAAATTTTTTCACATATTATAAAACATTTTTCTATACCTTTAAAACTGATTTATTTTGGAGTTATTGGCCAAAGGAAATGCACTGCCAAAAATTTAGACGTTTCTAAGAAAATTTTTTTGAGGCAGACTTTGTGGCAAAATGATGCGACCCCCTTATGTAATTCTCAATTTTTCACACATTATAACACATTTTGCTATAACTTTGAAACTGATTTATTCAGGAGTTATTGGCCATTTAAAACTGATTTATATTGGAGTTATTGGCCAAAAGAAATGCCCTGGCAAACATGTAGACGTTTCTAAGAAAATTTTTTTGAGGCAGACTTTGTGGCAAAATGATGCGACCCCCTTATGTAATTCTAAATTTTTCACACATTATAACACATTTTGCTATAACTTTGAAACTGGTTTATTTTGGAGTTATTGGCCATTTAAAACTGATTTATTTATATTGGAGTTATTGGCCAAAAGAAATGCCCTGCCAAAAATTTAGAAGTTTCTAAGAAAATTTTTTTGAGGCAGACTTTGTGGCAAAATGATGCGACCCCCTTATGTAATTCTCAATTTTTCACACATTATAACACATTTTGCTATAACTTTGAAAGTGATTTATTCAGGAGTTATTGGCCATTTAAAACTGATTTATATTGGAGTTATTGGCCAAAAAAAGTGCATTTCCAAATATTTACACAATTCTAAGAAAATTTTTTTTGAGCTGACTTTGTGGCAAAATGATGCGACCCCCTTATGTAATTTTAAATTTTTTAAATTTTCTTCACATACTTTAACACCTTTTGCTATAACTTTGAAACTGATTTATTTTGGAGTTATTGGCCAAAAGAAGTGTCTTGCCAAAAATGTTGACATTGCTAAGAAAAATTTTTTGAGGCAGATTTTGTGGCAAAATGATGCGACCCCCTTATGAAATTTTAAATTTTTTCACATATTTTAACACATTTTGCTATAACTTTAAAACTGATTTATATTGGAGTTATTGGCCAAAAAATCTGCCCTGCCGAAAATTTAGACGTTTCTAAGAAACATTTTTTGAGGCTGACTTTGTGGCAAAATGATGCGAGCCCCTTATGTAATATAAAATTTTTCAATATTTTCACACATTATAACACAATTTGCTTTAACTTTGAAACTGATTTATTTAAGATTTATTGGCCAAAAGAATTGCCCTGCCAAAAATTTAGACATTTCTAAGAACATTTTTTTGAGGCAGATTTTGTGGCAAAATGATGCGACCCCTTTTTCTAATTTTCACTTTTTAAATTTTTTTCACATACTTTAACACATGTTGCTATAACTTTGAAACTAATTTGTTAGTTATTGGCCAAAAAAAGTGCCTTGCCAAAATTTAGACGTTTCTAAGAAAATTTTTTGAGGCAGATTTTGTGGCAAAATGATGCGACCCCTTATGTAATTTAAAATTTTTCAATTTCTTTTACATACTTTAACACCTTTTGCTATAACTTTGAAACTGATTTATTTTGGAGTTATTGGCCAAAAGTACCATGCCAAAAATTTAGACGTTTCTAAGAAAATTTTTATGAGGCTGACTTTGTGGCAAAATGGTGAGACCCCCTTATGCAATTTTCAAATTTTACATTTTTTTCACTTACTTTAACACATTTTAAAATAAGTTTGAAACTGATTTATTTTGGAGTTATTGGCCAAAAGTACCATGCCAAAAATTTAGACGTTTCTAAGAAAATTTTTATGAGGCTGACTTTGTGGCAAAATGGTGAGACCCCCTTATGCAATTTTCAATTTTTAAATTTTTTTCACTTACTTTAACACATTTTAAAATAACTTTGAAACTGATTTATTTTGGAGTTATTGGCCAAAAGAAGTGCCTAGCCAAAACTTCTGACATTTCAAAAAAAATTTTTTTGAGGCAGATTTTGTGGCAAAATGAAGCGACCCCCTTATGAAATTTTAAATTTTTTCACATATTTCAACACATTTTGCTATAACTTTAAAACTGATTCATATTGCAGTTATTGGCCAAAAGAAGTGCCTTGCCAAAAATTTAGACATTTCTAAGAAAATTTTTTTGAGGCAGATTTTGTGGCAAAATGAAGCGACCACCTTATAAAATTTTAAATTTTTTCACATATTTTAACACATTTTGCTATAACTTTAAAACTGAATTATAGTGGAGTTATTGGCCAAACGAATGCCCTGCCAAAAATTATGACATTTCTAAGAAAATTTTTTTGAAGTAGATTTTGTGGCAAAATGAAATTTTAAATTTTTTCACATATTTTAACACATTTTGCTACAACTTTAAAACTGATTTATATTGGAGTTATTGGCCAAAAGAAGTGCCCTGCCAAAAATTTAGACGTTTCTCTGAAAATTTTTTTGATGCAGATGTTGTGGCAAAATGATGCGACCCCTTATGTAATTTAAAATTTTTAAATTTTTTCACACATTATAACACATTTTGCTATAACTTTAAAACTAATTTATATTGGAGTTATTGGCCAAAAGCAATGCCCTGGCAAACATGTAGACGTTTCTAAGAAAATTTTTTTGAGGCAGATTTTGTGACAAAATGATGCGACCCCTTATGTAATTTTCAATTTTTAAATTTTTTCACATATTATAAAACATTTTTCTATACCTTTAAAACTGATTTATTTTGGAGTTATTGGCCAAAGGAAATGCACTGCCAAAAATTTAGACGTTTCTAAGAAAATTTTTTTGAGGCAGACTTTGTGGCAAAATGATGCGACCCCCTTATGTAATTCTCAATTTTTCACACATTATAACACATTTTGCTATAACTTTGAAACTGATTTATTCAGGAATTATTGGCCATTTAAAACTGATTTATATTGGAGTTATTGGCCAAAAAAAGTGCATTTCCAAATATGTACACATTTCTAAGAAAATTTTTTTTAAGCTGACTTTGTGGCAAAATGATGCGACCCCCTTATGTAATTTTAAATTTTTTAAATTTTTTTCACATACTTTAACACCTTTTGCTATAACTTTGAAACTGATTTATTTTGGAGTTATTGGCCAAAAGAAGTGCCTTGCCAAAAATGTTGACATTGCTAAGAAAATTTTTTTGAGGCAGATTTTGTGGCAAAATGATGCGACCCCCTTATGAAATTTTAAATTTTTTCACATATTTTAACACATTTTGCTATAACTTTAAAACTGATTTATATTGGAGTTATTGGCCAAAAAATCTGCCCTGCCAAAAATTTAGACGTTTCTAAGAAAATTTTTTTGAGGCTGACTTTGTGGCAAAATGATGCGAGCCCCTTATGTAATTTAAAATTTTTCAATATTTTCACACGTTATAACACAATTTGCTTTAACTTTGAAACTCATATACTTTGGAGTTATTGGCCAAAAGAAGTGCCTAGCCAAAAATTTTGACATTTCTAAAAAAATTTTTTTGAGGCAGATTTTGTGGCAAAATGAAGCGACCCCCTTATGAAATTTTAAATTTTTTCACTTATTTTAACAAATTTTGCTATAACTTTAAAACTGATTTATATTGGAGTTATTGGCCAAAAGAAGTGCCTTGCCAAAAATTTAGACATTTCTAAGAAAATTTTTTTGAGGCAGACTTTGTGGCAAAATGAAGCGACCACCTTATAAAATTTAAAATTTTTTCACATATTTTAACACATTTTGCTATAACTTTAAAACTGAATTATATTGGAGTTATTGGCCAAAAAATCTGCCCTGCCAAAAATTTAGACGTTTCTAAGAAAATTTTTTTGAGGCTGACTTTGTGGCAAAATTATGCGACCCCCTTATGTAATTTAAAATTTTTTCACATATTTTAACACATTTTGCTATAACTTTAAAACTGATTTATTTTGGAGTTATTGGCCAAAGGAAATGCCCTGCCAAAAATTTAGACGTTTCTAAGAAAATTTTTTTGAGGCAGACTTTGTGGCAAAATGATGCGACCCCCTTATGTAATTCTCAATTTTTCACACATTATAACACATTTTGCTATAACTTTGAAACTGGTTTATTTTGGAGTTATTGGCCATTTAAAACTGATTTATTTATATTGGAGTTATTGGCCAAAAGAAATGCCCTGCCAAAAATTTAGAAGTTTCTAAGAAAATTTTTTTGAGGCAGACTTTGTGGCAAAATGATGCGACCCCCTTATGTAATTCTCAATTTTTCACACATTATAACACATTTTGCTATAACTTTGAAAGTGATTTATTCAGGAGTTATTGGCCATTTAAAACTGATTTATATTGGAGTTATTGGCCAAAAAAAGTGCATTTCCAAATATTTACACATTTCTAAGAAAATTTTTTTTAAGCTGACTTTGTGGCAAAATGATGCGACCCCCTTATGAAATTTTAAATTTTTTCACATATTTTAACACATTTTGCTATAACTTTAAAACTGATTTATATTGGAGTTATTGGCCAAAAAATCTGCCCTGCCAAAAATTTAGACGTTTCTAAGAAAAATTTTTTGAGGCTGACTTTGTGGCAAAATGATGCGAGCCCCTTATGTAATTTAAAATTTTTTCAATATTTTCACACATTATAACACAATTTGCTTTAACTTTGAAACTGATTTATTTAGGATTTATTGGCCAAAAGAATTGCCCTGCCAAAAATTTAGACATTTCTAAGAACATTTTTTTGGGGCAGATTTTGTGGCAAAATGATGCGACCCCTTTTTCTAATTTTCACTTTTTAAATTTTTTTCACATACTTTAACATATGTTGCTATAACTTTGAAACTAATTTGTTAGTTATTGGCCAAAAAAAGTGCCTTGCCAAAAATTTAGACGTTCCTAAGAAAATTTTTTGAGGCAGATTTTGTGGCAAAATGATGCGACCCCTTATGTAATTTAAAATTTTTCAATTTTTTTTACATACTTTAACACCTTTTGCTATAACTTTGAAACTGATTTATTTTGGAGTTATTGGCCAAAAGTACCATGCCAAAAATTTAGACGTTTCTAAGAAAATTTTTATGAGGCTGACTTTGTGGCAAAATGGTGAGACCCCCTTATGCAATTTTCAATTTTTACATTTTTTTCACTTACTTTAACACATTTTAAAATAACTTTGAATCTGATTTATTTTGGAGTTATTGGCCAAAAGAAGTGCCTAGCCAAAAATGTTGACATTTCTAAAAAAAATTTTTTGAGGCAGATTTTGTGGCAAAATGAAGCGACCCCCTTATGAAATTTTAAATTTTTTCACTTATTTTAACACATTTTGCTACAACTTTAAAACTGATTTATATTGGAGTTATTGGCCAAAAGAAGTGCCCTGCCAAAAATTTAGACGTTTCTCTGAAAACTTTTTTGAGGCAGATGTTGTGGCAAAATGATGCGACCCCTTATGTAATTTAAAATTTTTTAATTTTTTCACACATTATAACACATTTTACTATAACTTTGAAACTGATTTATTTTGAAATTATTGGGCAAAAAATCTGCCCTGCCAAAAATTTAGACGTTTCTAAGAAAATTTTTTTGAGGCTGACTTTGTGGCAAAATGATGCGACCCCCTTATGTAATTTAAAATTTTTTCACATATTTTACCACATTTTGCTATAACTTTAAAACTGATTTATTTTGGAGTTATTGGCCAAAGGAAATGCCCTGCCAAAAATTTAGACGTTTCTAAGAAATTTTTTTTTAGGCAGACTTTGTGGCAAAATGATGCGACCCCCTTATGCAATTGTCAATTTTTCACACATTACAGCACATTTTGCTATAACTTTGATACTGGTTTATTTTGGAGTTATTGGCCATTTAAAACTGATTTATTTATATTGGAGTTATTGGCCAAAAGAAATGCCCTGCCAAAAGTTTAGAAGTTTCTAAGAAAATTTTTTTGAGGCAGACTTTGTGGCAAAATGATGCGACTCCCTTATGTAATTCTCAATTTTTCACACATTATAACACATTTTGCTATAACTTTGAAACTGATTTATTCAGGAGTTATTGGCCATTTAAAATTGATTTATATTGGAGTTATTAGCCAAAAAAAGTGCATTTCCAAATATTTACACATTTCTAAGAAAATTTTTTTTAAGCTGACTTTGTGGCAAAATGATGCGACCCCCTTATGTAATTTTAAATTTTTAAATTTTTTTTACATACTTTAACACATTTTGCTATAACTTTGAAACTAATTTGTTAGTTATTGGCCAAAAAAAGTGCCTTGCCAAAAATTTAGACGTTTCTAAGAAAATTTTTTGAGGCAGATTTTGTGGCAAAATGATGCGACCCCCTTATGTAATTTTTAATTTTTAAATTTTTTTTACATACTTTAACACATTTTGCTATAACTTTGAAACTGATTTATTTTGGAGTTATTGGCCAAAAGTACCATGCCAAAAATTTAGACGTTTCTAAGAAAATTTTTATGAGGCTGACTTTGTGGCAAAATGGTGAGACCCCCTTATGCAATTTTCAATTTTTAAATTATTTTTCACTTACTTTAACACATTTTAAAATAACTTTGAAACTGATTTATTTTGGAGTTATTGGTCAAAAGAAGTGCCTAGCCAAAAATTTTGACATTTCTAAAAAAAATTTTTTGAGGCAGATTTTGTGGCAAAATGAAGCGACCCCCTTATGAAATTTTAAATTTTTTCACATATTTTAACACATTTTGCTATAACTTTAAAACTGAATTATAGTGGAGTTATTGGCCAAACGAATGCCCTGCCAAAAATTATGACATTTCTAAGAAAATTTTTTTGAAGTAGATTTTGTGGCAAAATGAAATTTTAAATTTTTTCACATATTTTAACACATTTTGCTACAACTTTAAAACTGATTTATATTGGAGTTATTGGCCAAAAGAAGTGCCCTGCCAAAAATTTAGACGTTTCTCTGAAAATTTTTTTGATGCAGATGTTGTGGCAAAATGATGCGACCCCTTATGTAATTTAAAATTTTTAAATTTTTTCACACATTATAACACATTTTGCTATAACTTTAAAACTAATTTATATTGGAGTTATTGGCCAAAAGCAATGCCCTGGCAAACATGTAGACGTTTCTAAGAAAATTTTTTTGAGGCAGATTTTGTGACAAAATGATGCGACCCCTTATGTAATTTTCAATTTTTAAATTTTTTCACATATTATAAAACATTTTTCTATACCTTTAAAACTGATTTATTTTGGAGTTATTGGCCAAAGGAAATGCACTGCCAAAAATTTAGACGTTTCTAAGAAAATTTTTTTGAGGCAGACTTTGTGGCAAAATGATGCGACCCCCTTATGTAATTCTCAATTTTTCACACATTATAACACATTTTGCTATAACTTTGAAACTGATTTATTCAGGAGTTATTGGCCATTTAAAACTGATTTATATTGGAGTTATTGGCCAAAAAAAGTGCATTTCCAAATATGTACACATTTCTAAGAAAATTTTTTTTAAGCTGACTTTGTGGCAAAATGATGCGACCCCCTTATGTAATCTTAAATTTTTTAAATTTTTTTCACATACTTTAACACCTTTTGCTATAACTTTGAAACTGATTTATTTTGGAGTTATTGGCCAAAAGAAGTGCCTTGCCAAAAATGTTGACATTGCTAAGAAAATTTTTTTGAGGCAGATTTTGTGGCAAAATGATGCGACCCCCTTATGAAATTTTAAATTTTTTCACATATTTTAACACATTTTGCTATAACTTTAAAACTGATTTATATTGGAGTTATTGGCCAAAAAATCTGCCCTGCCAAAAATTTAGACGTTTCTAAGAAAATTTTTTTGAGGCTGACTTTGTGGCAAAATGATGCGAGCCCCTTATGTAATTTAAAATTTTTCAATATTTTCACACGTTATAACACAATTTGCTTTAACTTTGAAACTCATATACTTTGGAGTTATTGGCCAAAAGAAGTGCCTAGCCAAAAATTTTGACATTTCTAAAAAAATTTTTTTGAGGCAGATTTTGTGGCAAAATGAAGCGACCCCCTTATGAAATTTTAAATTTTTTCACTTATTTTAACAAATTTTGCTATAACTTTAAAACTGATTTATATTGGAGTTATTGGCCAAAAGAAGTGCCTTGCCAAAAATTTAGACATTTCTAAGAAAATTTTTTTGAGGCAGACTTTGTGGCAAAATGAAGCGACCACCTTATAAAATTTAAAATTTTTTCACATATTTTAACACATTTTGCTATAACTTTAAAACTGAATTATATTGGAGTTATTGGCCAAAAAATCTGCCCTGCCAAAAATTTAGACGTTTCTAAGAAAATTTTTTTGAGGCTGACTTTGTGGCAAAATTATGCGACCCCCTTATGTAATTTAAAATTTTTTCACATATTTTAACACATTTTGCTATAACTTTAAAACTGATTTATTTTGGAGTTATTGGCCAAAGGAAATGCCCTGCCAAAAATTTAGACGTTTCTAAGAAAATTTTTTTGAGGCAGACTTTGTGGCAAAATGATGCGACCCCCTTATGTAATTCTCAATTTTTCACACATTATAACACATTTTGCTATAACTTTGAAACTGGTTTATTTTGGAGTTATTGGCCATTTAAAACTGATTTATTTATATTGGAGTTATTGGCCAAAAGAAATGCCCTGCCAAAAATTTAGAAGTTTCTAAGAAAATTTTTTTGAGGCAGACTTTGTGGCAAAATGATGCGACCCCCTTATGTAATTCTCAATTTTTCACACATTATAACACATTTTGCTATAACTTTGAAAGTGATTTATTCAGGAGTTATTGGCCATTTAAAACTGATTTATATTGGAGTTATTGGCCAAAAAAAGTGCATTTCCAAATATTTACACATTTCTAAGAAAATTTTTTTTAAGCTGACTTTGTGGCAAAATGATGCGACCCCCTTATGAAATTTTAAATTTTTTCACATATTTTAACACATTTTGCTATAACTTTAAAACTGATTTATATTGGAGTTATTGGCCAAAAAATCTGCCCTGCCAAAAATTTTGACGTTTCTAAGAAAAATTTTTTGAGGCTGACTTTGTGGCAAAATGATGCGAGCCCCTTATGTAATTTAAAATTTTTTCAATATTTTCACACATTATAACACAATTTGCTTTAACTTTGAAACTGATTTATTTAGGATTTATTGGCCAAAAGAATTGCCCTGCCAAAAATTTAGACATTTCTAAGAACATTTTTTTGGGGCAGATTTTGTGGCAAAATGATGCGACCCCTTTTTCTAATTTTCACTTTTTAAATTTTTTTCACATACTTTAACATATGTTGCTATAACTTTGAAACTAATTTGTTAGTTATTGGCCAAAAAAAGTGCCTTGCCAAAAATTTAGACGTTCCTAAGAAAATTTTTTGAGGCAGATTTTGTGGCAAAATGATGCGACCCCTTATGTAATTTAAAATTTTTCAATTTTTTTTACATACTTTAACACCTTTTGCTATAACTTTGAAACTGATTTATTTTGGAGTTATTGGCCAAAAGTACCATGCCAAAAATTTAGACGTTTCTAAGAAAATTTTTATGAGGCTGACTTTGTGGCAAAATGGTGAGACCCCCTTATGCAATTTTCAATTTTTACATTTTTTTCACTTACTTTAACACATTTTAAAATAACTTTGAATCTGATTTATTTTGGAGTTATTGGCCAAAAGAAGTGCCTAGCCAAAAATGTTGACATTTCTAAAAAAAATTTTTTGAGGCAGATTTTGTGGCAAAATGAAGCGACCCCCTTATGAAATTTTAAATTTTTTCACTTATTTTAACACATTTTGCTACAACTTTAAAACTGATTTATATTGGAGTTATTGGCCAAAAGAAGTGCCCTGCCAAAAATTTAGACGTTTCTCTGAAAACTTTTTTGAGGCAGATGTTGTGGCAAAATGATGCGACCCCTTATGTAATTTAAAATTTTTTAATTTTTTCACACATTATAACACATTTTACTATAACTTTGAAACTGATTTATTTTGAAATTATTGGGCAAAAAATCTGCCCTGCCAAAAATTTAGACGTTTCTAAGAAAATTTTTTTGAGGCTGACTTTGTGGCAAAATGATGCGACCCCCTTATGTAATTTAAAATTTTTTCACATATTTTACCACATTTTGCTATAACTTTAAAACTGATTTATTTTGGAGTTATTGGCCAAAGGAAATGCCCTGCCAAAAATTTAGACGTTTCTAAGAAATTTTTTTTTAGGCAGACTTTGTGGCAAAATGATGCGACCCCCTTATGCAATTGTCAATTTTTCACACATTACAGCACATTTTGCTATAACTTTGATACTGGTTTATTTTGGAGTTATTGGCCATTTAAAACTGATTTATTTATATTGGAGTTATTGGCCAAAAGAAATGCCCTGCCAAAAGTTTAGAAGTTTCTAAGAAAATTTTTTTGAGGCAGACTTTGTGGCAAAATGATGCGACTCCCTTATGTAATTCTCAATTTTTCACACATTATAACACATTTTGCTATAACTTTGAAACTGATTTATTCAGGAGTTATTGGCCATTTAAAATTGATTTATATTGGAGTTATTAGCCAAAAAAAGTGCATTTCCAAATATTTACACATTTCTAAGAAAATTTTTTTTAAGCTGACTTTGTGGCAAAATGATGCGACCCCCTTATGTAATTTTAAATTTTTAAATTTTTTTTACATACTTTAACACATTTTGCTATAACTTTGAAACTAATTTGTTAGTTATTGGCCAAAAAAAGTGCCTTGCCAAAAATTTAGACGTTTCTAAGAAAATTTTTTGAGGCAGATTTTGTGGCAAAATGATGCGACCCCCTTATGTAATTTTTAATTTTTAAATTTTTTTTACATACTTTAACACATTTTGCTATAACTTTGAAACTGATTTATTTTGGAGTTATTGGCCAAAAGTACCATGCCAAAAATTTAGACGTTTCTAAGAAAATTTTTATGAGGCTGACTTTGTGGCAAAATGGTGAGACCCCCTTATGCAATTTTCAATTTTTAAATTATTTTTCACTTACTTTAACACATTTTAAAATAACTTTGAAACTGATTTATTTTGGAGTTATTGGTCAAAAGAAGTGCCTAGCCAAAAATTTTGACATTTCTAAAAAAAATTTTTTGAGGCAGATTTTGTGGCAAAATGAAGCGACCCCCTTATGAAATTTTAAATTTTTTCACTTATTTTAACAAATTTTGCTATAACTTTAAAACTGATTTATATTGGAGTTATTGGCCAAAAGAAGTGCCTTGCCAAAAATTTAGACATTTCTAAGAAAATTTTTTTGAGGCAGATTTTGTGGCAAAATGAAGCGACTACCTTATAAAATTTAAAATTTTTTCACATATTTTAACACATTTTGCTATAACTTTAAAACTGAATTATATTGGAGTTATTGGCCAAAAAATCTGCCCTGCCAAAAATTTAGACGTTTCTAAGAAAATTTTTTTGAGGCTGACTTTGTGGCAAAATGATGCGACCCCCTTATGTAATTTAAAATTTTTTCACATATTTTAACACATTTTGCTATAACTTTAAAACTGATTTATTTGGGAGTTATTGGCCAAAGGAAGTGCCCTGCTAAAAATTTAGACGTTTCTAAAAAAATTTTTTTGAGATAGATTTTGTGGCAAAATGATGCGACCCCTTATGAAATTTTAAATTTTTTCACTTATTTTACGACATTTTGCTATAACTTTAAAACTGTTTTATATTGGAGTTATTGCCCAAAAGAAGTGCCTTCCAAAAATTTAGACGTTTCTAAGAACATTTTTTTGAGGCAGACTTTGTGGCAAAATGTTTCGATCCCCTTATGTAATTCTCAATTTTTCACACATTATAACACATTTTGCTATAACTTTGAAACTGATTTATTTAGGAGTTATTGGCCATTTGAAACTGATTTATATTGGAGTTATTGGCCAAAAAAAGTGCCTTGCCAAAAATTTAGACGTTTCTAAGAAAATTTTTTTGAGGCAGACTTTGTGGCAAAATGATGCGACCTCCTTTTGTAATTTTAAATTTTTCAATTTTTCACATATTATACCACATTTTGCTATAACTTTGAAACTGATTTATTTAGGATTTATTGGCCAAAAGAATTGCCCTGCCAAAAATTTAGACATTTCTAAGAACATTTTTTTGAGGCAGATTTTGTGGCAAAATGATGCGACCCCTTTTTCTAATTTTCACTTTTTAAATTTTTTTCACATACTTTAACACATGTTGCTATAACTTTGAAACTAATTTGTTAGTTATTGGCCAAAAAAAGTGCCTTGCCAAAAATTTAGACGTTTCTAAGAAAATTTTTTGAGGCAGATTTTGTGGCAAAATGATGCGACCCCCTTATGTAATTTTTAATTTTTAAATTTTTTTTACATACTTTAACACATTTTGCTATAACTTTGAAACTGATTTATTTTGGAGTTATTGGCCAAAAGTACCATGCCAAAAATTTAGACGTTTCTAAGAAAATTTTTATGAGGCTGACTTTGTGGCAAAATGGTGAGACCCCCTTATGCAATTTTCAATTTTTAAATTTTTTTTCACTTACTTTAACACATTTTAAAATAACTTTGAAACTGATTTATTTATTGGCCAAAAGAATTGCCCTGCCAAAAATTTAGACATTTCTAAGAACATTTTTTTGAGGCAGATTTTGTGGCAAAATGATGCGACCCCTTTTTCTAATTTTCACTTTTTAAATTTTTTTCACATACTTTAACACATGTTGCTATAACTTTGAAACTAATTTGTTAGTTATTGGTCAAAAGAAGTGCCTAGCCAAAAATTTTGACATTTCTAAAAAAATTTTTTTGAGGCAGATTTTGTGGCAAAATGAAGCGACCCCCTTATGAAATTTTAAATTTTTTCACTTATTTTAACACATTTTGCTATAACTTTAAAACTGATTTATATTGGAGTTATTGGCCAAAAGAAGTGCCCTGCCAAAAATTTAGACGTTTCTCTGAAAATTTTTTTGAGGCAGATGTTGTGGCAAAATGATGCGACCCCTTATGTAATTTAAAATTTTTAAATTTTTTCACACATTATAACACATTTTACTATAACTTTGAAACTGATTTATTTTGAAATTATTGGCCAAAAAATCTGCCCTGCCAAAAATTTAGACGTTTCTAAGAAAATTTTTTTGAGGCTGACTTTGTGGCAAAATGATGCGACCCCCTTATGTAATTTAAAATTTTTTCACATATTTTAACACATTTTGCTATAACTTTAAAACTGATTTATTTTGGAGTTATTGGCCAAAAGAAATGCCCTGCCAAAAATTTAGAAGTTTCTAAGAAAATTTTTTTGAGGCTGACTTTGTGGCAAAATGATGCGACCCCCTTATGTAATTCTCAATTTTTCACACATTATAACACATTTTGCTATAACTTTGAAACTGATTTATTCAGGAGTTATTGGCCATTTAAAACTGATTTATATTGGAGTTATTGGCCAAAAAAAGTGTATTTCCAAATATTTACACATTTCTAAGAAAATTTTTTTTAAGCTGACTTTGTGGCAAAATGATGCGACCCCCTTATGTAATTTTAAATTTTTTAAATTTTTTTCACATACTTTAACACCTTTTGCTATAACTTTGAAACTGATTTATTTTGGAGTTATTGGCCAAAAGAAGTGCCTTGCCAAAAATGTTGACATTGCTAAGAAAATTTTTTTGAGGCAGATTTTGTGGCAAAATGATGCGACCCCCTTATGAAATTTTAAATTTTTTCACATATTTTAACACATTTTGCTATAACTTTAAAACTGATTTATATTGCAGTCATTGGCCAAAAAATCTGCCCTGCCAGAAATTTTGACGTTTCTAAGAAAATTTTTTTGAGGCTGACTTTGTGGCAAAATGGTGCGAGCCCCTTATGTAATTTAAAATTTTTCAATTTTTTCACACATTATAACACAATTTGCTTTAACTTTGAAACTCATATACTCTGGAGTTATTGGCCAAAACAAGTGCTTTGCCAAAAATTTAGAAGTTTCTAAGAACATTTTTTTGAGGCAGATTTTGTGGCAAAATGATGCGACCCCCTTATGTAATTTTAAATTTTTTAAATTTTTTTCACATACTTTAACACCTTTTGCTATAACTTTGAAACTGATTTATATTGCAGTTGTTGGCCAAAAGAAGTGCCCTGCCAAAAATTTAGACGTTTCTAAAAAAATTTTTTTGAGGTAGATTTTGTGGCAAAATGATGCGACCCCCTTATGAAATCTTAAATTTTTTCACATATTTTAACACATTTTGCTATAACTTTAAAACTGATTTATATTGGAGTTATTGCCCAAAAGAAGTGCCCTGCCAAAAATTTAGACGTTTCTAAGAAAATTTTTTTGAGGCAGACTTTGTGGCAAAATGTTTCGACCCCCTTATGTAATTCTCAATTTTTCACACATTATAACACATTTTGCTACAACTTTGAAACTGATTTATTTAGGAGTTATTGGCCATTTGAAACTGATTTATATTGGAGTTATTGGCCAAAAAAAGTGCCTTGCCAAAAATTTAGACATTTCTAAGAAAATTTTTTTGAGGCAGACTTTGTGGCAAAATGATGCGACCCCTTTTTCTAATTTTCACTTTTAAAATTTTTTTCACATACTTTAACACATGTTGCTATAACTTTGAAACTAATTTGTTAGTTATTGGCCAAAAGAAGTGCCCTGCCAATAATTTAGAAGTTTTTAAAAAAAAATTTTTTTTGAGGCAGATTTTCTGACAAAATGATGCGACCTCCTTATGTAATTTTCAATTTTACAATTTTTTCACATATTATAACACATTTTTCTATAAATTTAAAACTGATTTACATTGCAGTTATTGGTCAAAAGAAGTGCCCTGCCGAAAATTTAGACGTTTCAAAGAAAATTTTTATGAGGCAGATTTTGTGGCAAAATGAAGCGACCACCTTACCAAATTTTAAATTTTTTCACATATTTTAACACATTTTGCTATAACCTTAAAACTGATTTTTTGGAGTTATTGGCCAAAAGAAGTGCCCTGCCAAAAACTGAGAAGTTTCTAAGAAACATTTTTTGAGGCAGATTTTGTGGCATTTGTAATAATTTTAAATTTTTCAATTTTTTTTACATACTTTAACACCTTTTGCTATAACTTTGAAACTGATTTATTTTGGAGTTATTGGCCAAAAGTATCATGCCAACAATTTAGACGTTTCTAAGAATATTTTTATGAGGCTGACTTTGTGGCAAAATGGTGAGACCCCCTTATGTAATTTTCAATTTTTAAATTTTTTTCACTTACTTTAACACATTTTAAAATAACTTTGAAACTGATTTATTTTGGAGTTATTGGCCAAAAGAAGTGCCTAGCCAAAAATTTTGACATATCTAAAAAAATTGTTTGAGGCAGATTTTGTGGCAAAATGAAGCGACCCCCTTATGAAATTTTAGATTTTTTCACATATTTTAACGCATTTTGCTATAACTTTAAAACTGATTTATATTGGAGTTATTGGCCAAAAGAAGTGCATTGCCAAAAATTTAGACATTTCTAAGAAAATTTTTTTGAGGCAGATTTTGTGGCAAAATGAAGCGACCACCTTATAAAATTTTAAATTTTTTCACATATTTTAACACATTTGGCTATAACTTTAAAACTGAATTATAGTGGAGTTATTGGCCAAACGAATGCCCTGCCAAAAATTATGACATTTCTAAGAAACTTTTTTTGAAGTAGATTTTGTGGCAAAATGAAATTTAAATTTTTTCACATATTTTAACACATTTTGCTACAACTTTAAAACTGATTTATACTGGAGTTATTGGCCAAAACAAGTCCCCTGCCAAAAATTTAGACGTCTCTCAGAACATTTTTTTGAGGCAGATGTTGTGGCAAAATGATGCGACCCCTTATGTAATTTAAAATTTTTAAATTTTTTCACACATTATAACACATTTTGCTATAACTTTGAAACTGATTTATTTTGAAATTATTGGCCAAAAAATCTGCCCTGCCAAAAATTTAGACGTTTCTAAGAAAATTTTTTTGAGGCTGACTTTGTTGCAAAATGATGCGACCCCCTTATGTAATTTAAAATTTTTCAATATTTTCACACAATATAACACATTTTGCTGTAACTTTGAAACTCAGTTACTTTGAAGTTATTGGCCAAAAGAAGTGCCTTGCCAAAAATTTAGAATTTTCTAAGAACATTTTTTTGAGGCAGATTTTGTGGCAAAATGATGCGACCCCCTTATGTAATTTTCAATTTTACAATTTTTTCACATATTAAAACACATTTTGCTATAAATTTAAAACTGATTTATATTGCAGTTATATTCAAAAGAAGTGCCCTGCCAAAAATTTAGAAGTTTCTAAGAAAATTTTTTTGAGGCAGATTTTGTGGCAAAATGATGCGACCGCCTTATGTAATTTTAAATTTTTAAAATTTTTTCACATACCTTAACACCTTTTGCTATAACTTTGAAACTGATTTATTTTGGAATTATTGGCCAAAGGAAATGCCCTGCCAAAAATTTAGACGTTTCTAAGAAATTTTTTTTGAGGCAGACTTTACGGCAAAATGATGCGACCCCCTTATGTAATTCTCAATTTTTCACACATTACAGCACATTTTGCTATAACTTTGAAACTGGTTTATTTTGGAGTTATTGGCCATTTAAAACTGATTTATATTTGAGTTATTGGCCAAAAAAAGTGCATTTCCTAATATTTACACATTTCTAAGAAAATTTTTTTTAAGCTGACTTTGTGGCAAAATGATGCGACCCCCTTATGAAATTTTAAATTTTTTCACATATTTTAACACATGTTGCTATAACTTTAAAACTGATTTATATTGGAGTTATTGGCCAAAAAATCTGCCCTGCCAAAAATTTAGACGTTTCTAAGAAAATTTTTTTGAGGCTGACTTTGTGGCAAAATGATGCGACCCCCTTATGTAATTTAATATTTTTCAATATTTTCACACATTATAACACAATTTGCTTTAACTTTGAAACTCATATACTTTGGAGTTATTGGCCAAAAGAAGTGCCTTGCCAAAAATTTAGAAGTTTCTAAGAAAATTTTTTTGAGGCAGATTTTGTGGCAAAATGATGCGACCCCCTTATGTAATTTTCAATTTTACAATTTTTTCACATATTATAACACATTTTGCTATAAATTTAAAACTGATTTATATTGCAGTTATTGGCTAAAAGAAGTGCCCTGCCAAAAATTTAGACGTTTCTAAAAAAATTTT
This sequence comes from Linnaemya vulpina, assembly GCA_963675445.1. Lineage (NCBI taxonomy): Eukaryota > Metazoa > Arthropoda > Insecta > Diptera > Tachinidae > Linnaemya > Linnaemya vulpina. The sequence continues at coordinate 51,385,708 of OY776280.1, read as the reverse complement.
TTTGAGGTAGATTTTGTGGCAAAATGATGCGACCCCCTTATGAAATTTTAAATTTTTTCACATATTTTAACACATTTTGCCATAATTTTAAAACTGATTTATATTGGAGTTATTGCCCAAAAGAAGTGCCCTGCCAAAAATTTTGACGTTTCTAAGAAAATTTTTTTGAGGCAGACTTTGTGGCAAAATGTTTCGACCCCCGTATGTAACTCTATATTTTTCACACATTACAACACATTTTGCTATAACCTTGAAACTGATTTAATTTGGAGTTATTGGCCATTTAAAACTGATTTATATTGGAGTTATTGGCCATAAGAAATGCCCTGCCAAGAATTTAGACGTTTCTAAGAAAATTTTTTTGAGGCAGACTTTGTGGCAAAATGATTCGACCCCCTTATGTAATTCTCAATTTTTCACACATTATAACACATTTTGCTATAACTTTGAAACTGATTTATTTAGGAGTTATTGGCCATTTAAAACTGATTTATATTGGGGTTATTGGCCAAAAGAAAAGCCTTGCCAAAAATTTAGACATTTCTAAGAAAATTTTTTTTGAGGCAGATTTTGTGGCAAAATGATTCGACCCCCTTATGTAATTCTCAATTTTTCACACATTATAACACATTTTGCTATAACTTTGAAACTGATTTATTTAGGAGTTATTGGCCATTTAAAACTGATTTATATTTGAGTTATTGGCCAAAAAAAGTGCATTTCCTAATATTTACACATTTCTAAGAAAATTTTTTTTAAGCTGACTTTGTGGCAAAATGATGCGACCCCCTTATGAAATTTTAAATTTTTTCACATATTTTAACACATTTTGCTATAACTTTAAAACTGATTTATATTGGAGTTATTGGCCAAAAAATCTGCCCTGCCAAAAATTTAGACGTTTCTAAGAAAATTTTTTTGAGGCTGACTTTGTGGCAAAATGATGCGACCCCCTTATGTAATTTAATATTTTTCAATATTTTCACACATTATAACACAATTTGCTTTAACTTTGAAACTCATATACTTTGGAGTTATTGGCCAAAAGAAGTGCCTTGCCAAAAATTTAGAAGTTTCTAAGAAAATTTTTTTGAGGCAGATTTTGTGGCAAAATGATGCGACCCCCTTATGTAATTTTCAATTTTACAATTTTTTCACATATTATAACACATTTTGCTATAAATTTAAAACTGATTTATATTGCAGTTATTGGCTAAAAGAAGTGCCCTGCCAAAAATTTAGACGTTTCTAAAAAAATTTTTTTGAGGTAGATTTTGTGGCAAAATGATGCGACCCCCTTATGAAATTTTAAATTTTTTCACATATTTTAACACATTTTGCCATAACTTTAAAACTGATTTATATTGGAGTTATTGCCCAAAAGAAGTGCCCTGCCAAAAATTTTGACGTTTCTAAGAAAATTTTTTTGAGGCAGACTTTGTGGCAAAATGTTTCGACCCCCGTATGTAACTCTATATTTTTCACACATTACAACACATATTGCTATAACCTTGAAACTGATTTAATTTGGAGTTATTGGCCATTTAAAACTGATTTATATTGGAGTTATTGGCCATAAGAAATGCCCTGCCAAGAATTTAGACGTTTCTAAGAAAATTTTTTTGAGGCAGACTTTGTGGCAAAATGATTCGACCCCCTTATGTAATTCTCAATTTTTCACACATTATAACACATTTTGCTATAACTTTGAAACTGATTTATTTAGGAGTTATTGGCCATTTAAAACTGATTTATATTGGGGTTATTGGCCAAAAGAAAAGCCTTGCCAAAAATTTAGACATTTCTAAGAAAATTTTTTTTGAGGCAGATTTTGTGGCAAAATGAAGCGACCCCCTTATGAAATTTTAAATTTTTTCACATATTTTAACACATTTTTCTATAACTTTAAAACTGATTTATATTGGAGTTATTGGCCAAAAGAAGTGCCCTGCCAAAAGTTTAGACGTTTCTATGAAATTTTTTTTGAGGCAGATTTTGTGGCAAAACGATGCGACCCCCTTATGTAATATTCAATTTTACAATGTTTGCACATATTATAACACATTTTGCTATAAATTTAAAACTGATTTATATTGCAGTTATTGGCCAAAAGAAGTACCCTGCCAAAAATTTTAACGCTTGTAAGAAAATATTTTGAGGCACATTTTGTGGCAAAATGATGCGTCCTCCTTATGTAATTTAAAATTTTTCATTTTTTTTCACATACTTTAACACATATTGCTACAACTTTGAAACTGATATATATTGGAGTTATTGGCCAAAAGCAATGCCCTGGCAAACATGTAGACGTTTCTAAGAAAATTTTTTTGGGGCAGATTTTGTGACAAAATGATGCGACCCCCTTATGTAATTTTCAATTTTTAATTTTTTCACATACTTTAACACATTTTTCTATAACTTTAAAACTGATATATATTGGAGTTATTGGCCAAAAGCAATGCCCTGGCAAACATGTAGACGTTTCTAAGAAAATTTTTTTGGGGCAGATTTTGTGACAAAATGATGCGACCCCATTATGTAATTTTCAAATTTTAAATTTTTTCACATATTATAAAACATTTTTCTGTACCTTTAAAACTGATTTATTTTGGAGTTATTGGCCAAAAGAAATGCCCTGCCAAAAATTTTGACGTTGCTAAGAAAATTTTTTTGAGGCAGATTTTGTGACAAAATGATGCGACCGCCTTATGTAAATTTTAATTTTTAAATTTTTTTCACATACTTTAACACCTTTTGCTATAACTTTGAAACTGATTTATTTTGGAATTATTGGCTAAAAGAAGTGCCCTGCCAATAATTTAGAATTTTCAAAGAAAAATTTTTTGAGGTAGATTTTGTGGCAAAATGATGCGACCCCCTTATGTAATTTTCAATTTTACAATGTTTTCACATATTATAACACATTTTGCTATAAATTTAAAACTGATTTATATTGCAGTTATTGGACAAAAGAAGTACCCTGCCAAAAATTTTGACGCTTGTAAGAAAATATTTTGAGGCACATTTTGTGGCAAAATGATGCGTCCTCCTTATGTAATTTTAAATTTTTCATTTTTTTTCACATACTTTAACACGTGTTGCTACAACTTTGAAACTGATTTGTTTTGGAGTTATTGGAGAAAAAAGTGTCCTGCAAAATATCTAGACGTTTCCAAGAACATTTTTTTAGGCTGACTTTGTGGCAAAATGATGCGACCTCCTTATGTAATTTAAAATTTTAATATTTTTTCACACATTATAACACATTTTGCTACAACTTTGAAACTGATTTATTTTGCAGTTATTGGCCAAAAAAACTGCCCTGCCAAAAATTTTGACGTTTCTAAGAAAATTTTTTTGAGGCTGACGTTGTGGCAAAATGATGCGACCCCCTTATGAAATTTAAAATTTTTCAATTTTTTCACATATTATAACACATTTTGCTATAACTATGAAACTGATTTATTTTGGAGTTATTGGCCAAAGAAGTGCCCTGCCAAAAATTTAGACTTTTCTAAGAAAATTTTTTTGAGGCAGATTTTGTGGCAAAATGATGCGACCCCTTATGTAATTTTCAATATTAAAACTTTTTTCACATACTTTAACACCTTTTGCTATAACTTTGAAACTGATTTATTTTGGAATTATTGGCTAAAAGAAATGCCCTGCCAAAAATTTAGACGTTTCTAAGAAATTTTTTTTCAGGCAGACTTTGTGGCAAAATGATGCGACCCCCTTATGTAATTTTAAATTTTTCAATTTTTTTCACATACTTTAACACATTTTTCTATAACTTTAAAACTAATATATATTGGAGTTATTGGCCAAAAGCAATGCCCTGGCAAACATGTAGACGTTTCTAAGAAAATTTTTTTGGGGCAGATTTTGTGACAAAATGATGCGACCCCATTATGTAATTTTCAAATTTTAAATTTTTTCACATATTATAAAACATTTTTCTGTACCTTTAAAACTGATTTATTTTGGAGTTATTGGCCAAAAGAAATGCCCTGCCAAAAATTTTGACGTTGCTAAGAAAATTTTTTTGAGGCAGATTTTGTGGCAAAATGATGCGACCGCCTTATGTAAATTTTCATTTTTAAATTTTTTTCACATACTTTAACACCTTTTGCTATAACTTTGAAACTGATTTATTTTGGAATTATTGGCTAAAAGAAGTGCCCTGCCAAAAATTTAGAATTTTCAAAGAAAAATTTTTTGAGGTAGATTTTGTGGCAAAATGATGCGACCCCCTTATGTAATTTTCAATTTTACAATGTTTTCACATATTATAACACATTTTGCTATAAATTTAAAACTGATTTATATTGCAGTTATTGGCCAAAAGAAGTACCCTGCCAAAAATTTTGACGCTTGTAAGAAAATATTTTGAGGCACATTTTGTGGCAAAATGATGCGTCCTCCTTATGTAATTTTAAATTTTTCATTTTTTTTCACATACTTTAACACATGTTGCTACAACTTTGAAAATGATTTGTTTTGGAGTTATTGGAGAAAAAAGTGTCCTGCAAAATATCTAGACGTTTCCAAGAACATTTTTTTAGGCTGGCTTTGTGGCAAAATGATGTGACCGCCTTATGTAATTTAAAATTTTAATATTTTTTCACACATTATAACACATTTTGCTACAACTTTGAAACTGATTTATTTTGCAGTTATTGGCCAAAAAAACTGACCTGCCAAAAATTTTGACGTTTCTAAGAAAATTTTTTTGAGGCTGACTTTGTGGCAAAATGATGCGACCCCCTTATGAAATTTAAAATTTTTCAATTTTTTCACATATTATAACACATTTTGCTATAACTTTGAAACTGATTTATTTTGGAGTTATTGGCCAAAGAAGTGCCTGGCCAAAAATTTAGACATTTCTAAGAAAATATTTTTGAGGCAGATTTTGTGGCAAAATGTTGCGATCCCTTATGAAATTTTAAATTTTTTCACATATTATTACACATTTTGATATAACTTTAAAACTGATTTATATTGGAATTATTGGCCAAAAGAAGTGCCCTGCCAAATATTTAGAAGTTTCTAAGAAAATTTTTTTGAGGCTGACTTTGTGGCAAAATGATGCGATCCCCTTATGTAATTTTAAATTTGTAAATTTTTTTCACATACTTTAACACATTTTTCTATAACTTTAAAACTAATATATATTGGAGTTATTGGCCAAAAGCAATGCCCTGGCAAACATGTAGACGTTTCTCTGAAAATTTTTTTCAGGCAGACTTTGTGGCAAAATGATGCGACCCCCTTATGTAATTCTCAATTTTTAAATTTTTTCACATATTATAAAACATTTCTCTATACCTTTAAAACTGATTTATATTGGAGTTATTGGCCAAAAGAAGTGCCCTGCCAAAAATTTAGACGTTTCTAAGAAACTTTTTTTGAGGCAGATTTTGTGGCAAAATGATGCGACCCCCTTAGGTAATTTTCATTTTTAAAATTTTTTTCACTTACTTTAACACATTCTAAAATAACTTTGAAACTGATTTATTTTGGAGTTATTGGCCAAAAGAAGTGCCTGCCGAAAAATTTAGACATTTCTAAGAAAATTTTTTTTAGGCAAATTTTGTGGCAAAATGTTGTGAACCCCTTATGAAATTTTAAATTTTTTCACATATTATTACACATTTTGATATAACTTTAAAACTGATTTATATTGGAATTATTGGCCAAAAGAAGTGCCCTGCCAAATATTTAGAAGTTTCTAAGAAAATTTTTTTGAGGCTGGCTTTGTGGCAAAATGATGCGACCCCCTTATGTAATTTTAAATTTTTTAATTTTTTTCACATACTTTAACACCTTTTGCTATAACTTTTAAACTGATTTATTTTGGAATTATTGGCTAAAAGAAGTGCCCTGCCAAAAATTTAGACTTTCCTAAGAAAATTTTTTTGGGGCAGATTTTGTGGCAAAATGATTCGACCCCTTATGTAATTTTCAATATTTAAATTTTTTTCACTTACTTTAACACATTCTAAAATAACTTTGAAACTGATTTATTTTGGAGTTATTGGCCAAAAGAAGTGCCTTGCCAAAAATTTTGACATCTGTAAGAAAATTTTTTTGAGGCAGATTTTGTGGGAAAATGATACGACCTCCTTATATAATTTTCAACTTTTCAATTTTTTTCACATACTTTAACACATGTTGCTATAACTTTGAAACTGATTTGTTTTGGAGTTATTGGCCAAAAGAAGTGCCTGCCGAAAAATTTAGACATTTCTAAGAAAATTTTTTTGAGGCAGATTTTGTGGCAAAATGTTGTGAGCCCCTTATGAAATTTTAAATTTTTTCACAATTTATAACACATTTTGCTATTACTTTAAAACTGATTTATATTGGAGTTATTGGCCAAAAAATTTGCCTTGCCAAAAATTTAGACGTTTCTAAGAAAATTTTTTTGAGGCTGACTTTGTGGCAAAATGATGCGACCCCCTTATGTAATTTAAAATTTTTCAATATTTTCACACATTATAACACATTTTGCTATAACTTTGAAACTGATTTATATTGCAGTTATTGGAAAAAAGAAGTGCCCTGCCAAAAATTTAGAAGTTTCTAAGAAAATTTTTTGAGGCAGATTTTGTGGCAAAATGATGCAGCCGCCTTATGTAATTTTTAATTTTTAAATTTTTTTCACATACTTTAACACCTTTTGCTATAAATTTAAAACTGATTTATATTGCAGTTATTGGCCAAAAGCAATGCCCTGGCAAACATGTAGACGTTTCTAAGAAAATTTTTTTGAGGCAGATTTTGTGACAAAATGATGCGACCCCCTTATGTAATTTTCAACTTTTAAATCTTTTCACATATTATAAAACATTTTTCTATACCTTTAAAACTGATTTATTTTGGAGTTATTGGCCAAAGGAAATGCCCTGCAAAAAATTTAGACGTTTCTAAGTAATTTTTTTTGAGGCAGACTTTGTGGCAAAATGATGCGACCCCCTTATGTAATTTTAAATTTTTTAAATTTTTTTCACATGCTTTAACACCTTTTGCTATAACTTTGAAACTGATTTATTTTATAGTTATTGGCCAAAAGAAGTGCCATGCCAAAAATTTTTACGTTTCTAAAAAAATTATTTTTAAGCAGATTTTGTGGCAAAATGATGCGTCCTCCTTATGTAATTTTCAATTTTTAAATTTTTTCACATATTATAAAACATTTTGCTATAACTTTGAAACTGATTTATATTGCAGTTATTGGAAAAAAGAAGTGCCCTGCCAAAAATTTAGAAGTTTCTAAGAAAATTTTTTTGAGGCAGATTTTGTGGCAAAATGATGCGACCCCCTTATGTAATTTTCAATTTTACAATTTGTTCACATATTATAACACATTTTGCTATAAATTTAAAACTGATTTATATTGCAGTTATTGGCCAAAAGCAATGCCCTGGCAAACATGTAGACGTTTCTAAGAAAATTTTTTTGAGGCAGATTTTGTGACAAAATGATGCGACCCCCTTATGTAATTTTCAACTTTTAAATCTTTTCACATATTATAAAACATTTTTCTATACCTTTAAAACTGATTTATTTTGGAGTTATTGGCCAAAGGAAATGCCCTGCCAAAAATTTAGACGTTTCTAAGTAATTTTTTTTGAGGCAGACTTTGTGGCAAAATGATGCGACCCCCTTATGTAATTTTAAATTTTTTAAATTTTTTTCACATGCTTTAACACCTTTTGCTATAACTTTGAAACTGATTTATTTTATAGTTATTGGCCAAAAGAAGTGCCATGCCAAAAATTTTTACGTTTCTAAAAAAATTATTTCTAAGCAGATTTTGTGGCAAAATGATGCGTCCTCCTTATGTAATTTTCAATTTTTAAATTTTTTCACATATTATAAAACATTTTTCTATGCCTTTAAAACTGATTTATTTTGGAGGTATTGGCCAAAGGAAATGCCCTGCCAAAAATTTAGACGTTTCTAAGAAATTTTTTTTGAGGCAGACTTTGTGGCAAAATGTTGCGACCCCCTTATGAAATTTAAAATTTTTTCACATATTATTACACATTTTGCTATAACTTTGAAACTGATTTATTTAGGAGTTACTAGGAGTTACTGGCCATTTAAAACTGTTTTATATTGGAGTTATTGGCCAAAAGGACTGCCTTGCCAAAAATTTTGACATTTCTAAGAAAATTTTTTTGAGGCAGATTTTGTGGCAAAATGATGCGACCTCCTTATATAATTTTCAACTTTTCAATTATTTTTCACATACTTTAACACATGTTGCTATAACTTTGAAACTGATTTGTTTTGGAGTTATTGGCGAAAAGCAGTGCCTGCCGAAAAATTTAGACGTTTCTAAGAAAATTTTTTTGAGGCAGATTTTGTGGCAAAATGTTGTGAGCCCCTTATGAAATTTTCAATTTTTTTCACAATTTATAACACATTTTGCTATAACTTTAAAACTGATTCATATTGGAGTTATTGGCCAAAAAATCTGCCCTGCCAAAAATTTAGACGTTTCTAAGAAAATTTTTTTGAGGCTGACTTTGTGGCAAAATGATGAGACCCCCTTTATTAATTCTCAATTTTTCACACATTACAACACATTTTGCTATAACTTTGAAACTGATTTATTTTGGAGTTATTGGCCATTTAAAACTGATATATTTATATTGGAGTTATTGGCCAAAAAAAATGCCCTGCCAAAAATTTAGAAGTTTCTAAGAAAATTTTTTTGAGGCAGACTTTGTGCCAAAATGATGCGACCCCCTTATATAATTCTAAATTTTTCACACATTATAACACATTTTGCTATAACTTTGAAACTGATTTATTTAGGAGTTATTAGCCATTTAAAACTGATTTATATTGGAGTTATTGGAGAAAAAAAGGTGCATTGCCAAATATTTAGACATTTCTAAGAAAATTTTTTTGAGGCTGACTTTGTGGCAAAATGATGCGACCCCCTTATGTAATTTTAAATTTTTTAAATTTTTTTCACATGCTTTAACACCTTTTGCTATAACTTTGAAACTGATTTATTTTATAGTTATTGGCCAAAAGAAGTGCCATGCCAAAATTTTTACGTTTCTAAAAAAATTATTTTTAAGCAGATTTTGTGGCAAAATGATGCGTCCTCCTTATGTAATTTTCAATTTTTAAATTTTTTCACATATTATAAAACATTTTTCTATGCCTTTAAAACTGATTTATTTTGGAGGTATTGGCCAAAGGAAATGCCCTGCCAAAAATTTAGACGTTTCTAAGAAATTTTTTTTGAGGCAGACTTTGTGGCAAAATGTTGCGACCCCCTTATGAAATTTAAAATTTTTTCACATATTATTACACATTTTGCTATAACTTTGAAACTGATTTATTTAGGAGTTACTAGGAGTTACTGGCCATTTAAAACTGTTTTATATTGGAGTTATTGCCCAAAAGGACTGCCTTGCCAAAAATTTTGACATTTCTAAGAAAATTTTTTTGAGGCAGATTTTGTGGCAAAATGATGCGACCTCCTTATATAATTTTCAACTTTTCAATTATTTTTCACATACTTTAACACATGTTGCTATAACTTTGAAACTGATTTGTTTTGGAGTTATTGGCGAAAAGCAGTGCCTGCCGAAAAATTTAGACGTTTCTAAGAAAATTTTTTTGAGGCAGATTTTGTGGCAAAATGTTGTGAGCCCCTTATGAAATTTTCAATTTTTTTCACAATTTATAACACATTTTGCTATAACTTTAAAACTGATTCATATTGGAGTTATTGGCCAAAAAATCTGCCCTGCCAAAAATTTAGACGTTTCTAAGAAAATTTTTTTGAGGCTGACTTTGTGGCAAAATGATGAGACCCCCTTTATTAATTCTCAATTTTTCACACATTACAACACATTTTGCTATAACTTTGAAACTGATTTATTTTGGAGTTATTGGCCATTTAAAACTGATATATTTATATTGGAGTTATTGGCCAAAAAAAATGCCCTGCCAAAAATTTAGAAGTTTCTAAGAAAATTTTTTTGAGGCAGACTTTGTGCCAAAATGATGCGACCCCCTTATATAATTCTAAATTTTTCACACATTATAACACATTTTGCTATAACTTTGAAACTGATTTATTTAGGAGTTATTGGCCATTTAAAACTGATTTATATTGGAGTTATTGGAGAAAAAAAGGTGCATTGCCAAATATTTAGACATTTCTAAGAAAATTTTTTTGAGGCTGACTTTGTGGCAAAATGATGCGACCCCCTTATGTAATTTTAAATTTTTTAAATTTTTTTCACATGCTTTAACACCTTTTGCTATAACTTTGAAACTGATTTATTTTATAGTTATTGGCCAAAAGAAGTGCCATGCCAAAATTTTTACGTTTCTAAAAAAATTATTTTTAAGCAGATTTTGTGGCAAAATGATGCGTCCTCCTTATGTAATTTTCAATTTTTAAATTTTTTCACATATTATAAAACATTTTTCTATGCCTTTAAAACTGATTTATTTTGGAGGTATTGGCCAAAGGAAATGCCCTGCCAAAAATTTAGACGTTTCTAAGAAATTTTTTTTGAGGCAGACTTTGTGGCAAAATGTTGCGACCCCCTTTTTATGAAATTTAAAATTTTTTCACATATTATTACACATTTTGCTATAACTTTGAAACTGATTTATTTAGGAGTTACTAGGAGTTACTGGCCATTTAAAACTGTTTTATATTGGAGTTATTGCCCAAAAGGACTGCCTTGCCAAAAATTTTGACATTTCTAAGAAAATTTTTTTGAGGCAGATTTTGTGGCAAAATGATGCGACCTCCTTATATAATTTTCAACTTTTCAATTATTTTTCACATACTTTAACACATGTTGCTATAACTTTGAAACTGATTTGTTTTGGAGTTATTGGCGAAAAGCAGTGCCTGCCGAAAAATTTAGACGTTTCTAAGAAAATTTTTTTGAGGCAGATTTTGTGGCAAAATGTTGTGAGCCCCTTATGAAATTTTCAATTTTTTTCACAATTTATAACACATTTTGCTATAACTTTAAAACTGATTCATATTGGAGTTATTGGCCAAAAAATCTGCCCTGCCAAAAATTTAGACGTTTCTAAGAAAATTTTTTTGAGGCTGACTTTGTGGCAAAATGATGAGACCCCCTTATGTAATTTTAAATTTTTCAATATTTTCACACATTATAACACATTTTGCTATAACTTTGAAACTAATTTATATTGCAGTTATTGGCCAAAAGAAGTGCCATGCCAAAAATTTTTACGTTTCTAAGAAAATTTTTTTTAAGCAGATTTTGTGGCAAAATGATGCGACCGCCTTATGAAATTTTAAATTTTTTCACATATTGTAACACATTTTGCTATAACTTTAAAACTGATTTATATTGGAATTATTGGCCAAAAGAAGTGCCCTGCCAAAAATTTAGACGTTTCTAAGAAAATTTTTTTGAGGCAGACTTTGTGGCAAAATGATGCCTTATGTAATTCTCAATTTTTCACACATTATAACACATTTTGCTATAACTTTGAAACTGATTTATTTAGGAGTTATTGGCCATTTAAAACTGATTTATATTGGAGTTATTGGCCAAAAGAAGTGCCTTGCAAAAAATTTAGACGTTTCTAAGAAAAATTTTTTGAGGCAGACTTTGTTGCAAAATTATTCGACTCCCTTATGTAATTCTAAATTTTTCACAGATTATAACCCATTTTGCTATATTTTTGAAACTGATTTATTTAGGAGTTATTGGCCATTTAAAACTGTTTTATATTGGTGTTATTGGCCAAAAGAAGTGCCTTGTCAAAAATTTAGACGTTTCTAAGAAAAATTTTTTGAGGCAGACTTTTTGGCAAAATGATTCGACCCCCTTATGTAATTCTCAATTTTTCACAGATTATAACACATTTTGCTATAACTTTGAAACTGATTTATATAGGAGTTATTGGCCATTTAAAACTGTTTTATATTGGAGTTATTGGCCAAAAGAAGTGCCTTGCCAAAAATTTAGACGTTTCTAAGAAAATTTTTTTGGGGCAGATTTTGTGACAAAATGATGCGACCACCTTATGTAATTTTCAATTTTTAAATTTTTCACATACTTTAACACCTTTTGCTATAACTTTGAAACTGATTTATATTGGAATTATTGGCCAAAAGAAGTGCCCTGCCAAAAATTTAGACGTTTCTAAGAAAAATTTTTTGAGGCAGACTTTGTGGCAAAATTATTCGACTCCCTTATGTAATTCTAAATTTTTCACAGATTATAACCCATTTTGCTATATTTTTGAAACTGATTTATTTAGGAGTTATTGACCATTTAAAACTGTTTTATATTGGTGTTATTGGCCAAAAGAAGTGCCTTGTAAAAAATTTAGACGTTTCTAAGAAAAATTTTTTGAGGCAGACTTTTTGGCAAAATGATGCGACCCCCTTATGTAATTCTCAATTGTTCACACATTATAACACATTTTGCTATAACTTTGAAACTGATTTATTTAGGAGTTATTGGCCATTTCAAACTGATTTTTATTGGAGTTATTGGCCAAAAAAAGTGCATTGCCAAATAATTAGACATTTCTAAGAAAAATTTTTTGAGGCTGACTTTGTGGCAAAATGATGCGACCCCCTTATGTAATTTAAAATTTTTTCAATTTTTTTCACATACTTTAACACCTTTTGCTATAACTTTGAAACTGATTTATATTGGAGTTATTGGCCAAAAAATCTGCCCTGCTAAAAATTTTGACGTTTCTAAGAAAATTTTTTTTAAGCAGATTTTGTGGCAAAATGATGCGTTCTCCTTATGTAATTTTCAATTTTTTAATTTTTTTCACTTACCTTAACACATTTTAAAATAACTTTGAAACTGATTTATTTTGGAGTTATTGGCCAAAAGAAGTGCCTTGCCAAAAATTTTGACATTTCTAAGAAAATTTTTTTGTGGCAGATTTTGTGGCAAAATGATGCGACTCCCTTATGAAATTTTAAATTTTTTCACATATTTTAACACATTTTGCTATAACTTTGAAACTGATTTGCTTTGGAGTTATTGGCCAAAGGAAATGCCCTGCCAAAAATTTAGACGTTTCTAAGAAATTTTTTTTGAGGCAGACTTTGTGGCAAAACGTTGCGACCGCCTTATGAAATTTTAAATTTTTTCACATATTTTAACACATTCTAAAATAACTTTGAAACTGATTTATTTTGGAGTTATTGGCCAAAAGAAGTGCCTTGCCAAAAAGTTTGACATTTCTAAGAAAATTTTTTTGAGGCAGATTTTGTGGCAAAATGTTGTGAGCCCCTTATGAAATCTTCAATTTTTTTCACAATTTATAACACATTTTGCTATAACTTTAAAACTGATTCATATTGGAGTTATTGGCCAAAAAATCTGCCCTGCCAAAAATTTAGACGTTTCTAAGAAAATTTTTTTGAGGCAGATTTTGTGACAAAATGATGCGACCACCTTATGTAATTTTCAATTTTTAAATTTTTCACATGTTATAAAACATTTTTCTATACCTTTAAAACTGATTTATTTTGGAGTTATTGGCCAAAGGAAATGCCCTGCCAAAAATTTAGACGTTTCTAAGAAAATTTTTTTGGGGCAGATTTTGTGACAAAATGATGCGACCACCTTATGTAATTTTCAATTTTTAAATTTTTCACATGTTATAAAACATTTTTCTATACCTTTAAAACTGATTTATTTTGGAGTTATTGGCCAAAGGAAATGCCCTGCCAAAAATTTAGACGTTTCTAAGAAATTTTTTTTTGAGGCAGATTTTGTGGCAAAATGATGCGACCCCTTATGTAATTTTCAATATTTAAATTTTTTTCACTTACTTTAACACATTCTAAAATAACTTTGAAACTGATTTATTTTGGAGTTATTGGCCAAAAGAAGTGCCTTGCCAAAAATTTTGACATTTCTAAGAAAATTTTTTTGAGGCAGATTTTGTGGCAAAATGTTGTGAGCCCCTTATGAAATCTTCAATTTTTTTCACAATTTATAACACATTTTGCTATAACTTTGAAACTAATTTATATTGCAGTTATTGGCCAAAAGAAGTGCCATGCCAAAAATTTTTACGTTTCTAAGAAAATTTTTTTTAAGCAGATTTTGTGGCAAAATGATGCGACCCCCTTATGAAATTTTAAATTTTTTCACATATTGTAACACATTTTGCTATAACTTTAAAACTGATTTATATTGGAATTATTGGCCAAAAGAAGTGCCCTGCCAAAAATTTAGATGTTTCTAAGAAAATTTTTTTGAGGCAGACTTTGTGGCAAAATGATGCCTTATGTAATTCTCAATTTTTCACACATTATAACACATTTTGCTATAACTTTGAAACTGATTTATCTAGGAGTTATTGGCCATTTAAAACTGATTTATATTGGAATTATTGGCCAAAAGAAGTGCCTTGCAAAAAATTTAGACGTTTCTAAGAAAAATTTTTTGAGGCAGACTTTGTGGCAAAATGATGCGACGTCCTTATATAATTTTCGACTTTTCAATTTTTTTTCACATACTTTAACACATGTTGCTATAACTTTGAAACTGATTTGTTTTGGAGGTATTGGCCAAAAGAAGTGCCTGCCGAAAAAGTTAGACATTTCTAAGAAAATTTTTTTGAGGCAGATTTTGTGGCAAAATGTTGTGAGCCCCTTATGAAATTTTCAATTTTTTCACAATTTATAACACATTTTGCTATAACTTTAAAACTGATTTATATTGGAGTTATTGGCCAAAAAATCTGCCCTGCCAAAAATTTAGACGTTTCTAAGAAAATTTTTTTGAGGCTGACTTTGTGGCAAAATGATGCGACCCCCTTATGTAATTTAAAATTTTTCAATATTTTCACACATTATAACACATTTTGCTATAACTTTGAAACTGATTTATATTGCAGTTATTGGAAAAAAGAAGTGCCCTGCCAAAAATTTTTAAGTTTCTAAGAAAATTTTTTTGAGGCAGATTTTGTGGCAAAATGATGCGACCGCCTTATGTAATTTTTAATTTTTAAATTTTTTTCACATACTTTAACACCTTTTGATATAAATTTAAAACTGATTTATATTGCAGTTATTGGCCAAAAGAAGTGCCCTGTCAAAAATTTAGAAGTTTCTAAGAAAATTTTTTTGAGGCAGATTTTGTGGCAAAATGATGCGACCCCCTTATGTAATTTTAAATTTTACAATTTTTTCACATATTATAACACATTTTGCTTTAAATTTAAAACTGATTTATATTGCAGTTATTGGCCAAAAAAAGTGCCCTGCCAAAAATTTAGAAGTTTCTAAGAAAATTTTTTTGAGGCAGATTTTGTGGCAAAATGATGCGACCCCCTTATGTAATTTTCAATTTTACAATTTTTTCACATATTATAACACATTTTGCTATAAATTTAAAACTGATTTATATTGCAGTTATTGGCCAAAAGCAATGCCCTGGCAAACATGTAGACGTTTCTAAGAAAATTTTTTTGAGGCAGATTTTGTGACAAAATGATGCGACCCCCTTATGTAATTTTCAACTTTTAAATTTTTTCACATACTATAAAACATTTTTCTATACCTTTAAAACTGATTTATTTTGGAGTTATTGGCCAAAGGAAATACCCCGCCAAAAATTTAGACGTTTCTAAGTAATTTTTTTTGAGGCAGACTTTGCGGCAAAATGATGCGACCCCCTTATGTAATTCTCAATTTTTCACACATTACAACACATTTTGCTATAACTTTGAAACTGATTTATTTTGGAGTTATTGGCCATTTAAAACTGATTTATTTATATTGGAGTTATTGGCCAAAAGAAATGCCCTGCCAAAAATTTAGAAGTTTCTAAGAAAATTTTTTTGAGGCAGACTTTATGCCAAAATGATGCGACCCCCTTATGTAATTCTAAATTTTTCACACATTATAACACATTTTGCTATAACTTTGAAACTGATTTATTTAGGAGTTATTGGCCCTTTAAAACTGATTTATATTGGAGTTATTGGAGAAAAAAAGGTGCATTGCCAAATATGTAGACATTTCTAAGAAAATTTTTTTGAGGCTGACTTTGAGGCAAAATGATGCCTTATGTAATTCTCAATTTTCACACATTATAACACATTTTGCTATAACTTTGAAACTGATTTATTTAGGAGTTATTGGCCATTTAAAACTGATTTATATTGGAGTTATTGGCCAAAAGAAGTGCCTTGCAAAAAATTTAGACGTTTCTAAGAAAAATTTTTTGAGGCAGACTTTGTGGCAAAATGATTCGACTCCCTTATGTAATTCTAAATTTTTCACAGATTATAACACATTTTGCTATATTTTTGAAACTGATTTATTTAGGAGTTATTGGCCATTTAAAACTGTTTTATATTGGTGTTATTGGCCAAAAGAAGTGCCTTGTCAAAAATTTAGACGTTTCTAAGAAAAATTTTTTGAGGCAGACTTTTTGGCAAAATGATTCGACCCCCTTAT
Source organism: Linnaemya vulpina (assembly GCA_963675445.1). Taxonomy (NCBI): domain Eukaryota; kingdom Metazoa; phylum Arthropoda; class Insecta; order Diptera; family Tachinidae; genus Linnaemya; species Linnaemya vulpina. Next base: position 51,369,225 of record OY776280.1, on the reverse strand, counting down.
GTAATTCTCAATTTTTCACAGATTATAACACATTTTGCTATAACTTTGAAACTGATTTATTTAGGAGTTATTGGCCATTTAAAACTGTTTTATATTGGAGTTATTGGCCAAAAGAAGTGCCTTGCCAAAAATTTAGACGTTTCTAAGAAAATTTTTTTGGGGCAGATTTTGTGACAAAATGATGCGACCACCTCATGTAATTTTCAATTTTTAAATTTTTCACATATTATAAAACATTTTTCTATACCTTTAAAACTGATTTATTTTGGAGTTATTGGCCAAAGGAAATGCCCTGCCGAAAATTTAGACGTTTCTAAGAAATTTTTTTTGAGGCAGACTTTGTGGCAAAATGTTGCGACCCCCTTATGAAATTTTAAATATTTTCACATATTATTACACATTTTGATATAACTTTAAAACTGATTTATATTGGAATTATTGGCCAAAAGAAGTGCCCTGCCAAAAATTTAGACGTTTCTAAGAAAATTTTTTTGGGGCAGATTTTGTGACAAAATGATGCGACCACCTTATGTAATTTTCAATTTTTAAATTTTTCACATGTTATAAAACATTTTTCTATACCTTTAAAACTGATTTATTTTGAAGTTATTGGCCAAAGGAAATGCCCTGCCAAAAATTTAGACGTTTCTAAGAAATTTTTTTTGAGGCAGATTTTGTGGCAAAATGATGCGACCCCTTATGTAATTTTCAATATTTAAATTTTTTTCACTTACTTTAACACATTCTAAAATAACTTTGAAACTGATTTATTTTGGAGTTATTGGCCAAAAAAAGTGCCTTGCCAAAAATTTTGACATTTCTAAGAAAATTTTTTTGAGGCAGATTTTGTGGCAAAATGTTGTGAGCCCCTTATGAAATCTTCAATTTTTTTCACAATTTATAACACATTTTGCTATAACTTTAAAACTGATTCATATTGGAGTTATTGGCAAAAAAATCTGCCCTGCCAAAAATTTAGACGTTTCTAAGAAAATTTTTTTGAGGCTGACTTTGTGGCAAAATGATGCGACCCCCTTATGTAATTTAAAATTTTTCAATATTTTCACACATTATAACACATTTTGCTATAACTTTGAAACTAATTTATATTGCAGTTATTGGCCAAAAGAAGTGCCATGCCAAAAATTTTTAGGTTTCTAAAAAAATTTTTTTAAAGCAGATTTTGTGGCAAAATGATGCGACCCCCTTATGAAATTTTAAATTTTTTCACATATTGTAACACATTTTGCTATAACTTTAAAACTGATTTATATTGGAATTATTGGCCAAAAGAAGTGCCCTGCCAAAAATTTAGATGTTTCTAAGAAAATTTTTTTGAGGCAGACTTTGTGGCAAAATGATACCTTATGTAATTCTCAATTTTTCACACATTATAACACATTTTGCTATAACTTTGAAACTGATTTATTTAGGAGTTATTGGCCATTTAAAACTGTTTTATATTGGAGTTATTGGCCAAAAGAAGTGCCTTGCCAAAAATTTAGACGTTTCTAAGAAAATTTTTTTGGGGCAGATTTTGTGACAAAATGATGCGACCACCTTATGTAATTTTCAATTTTTAAATTTTTCACATATTATAAAACATTTTTCTATACCTTTAAAACTGATTTATTTTGGAGTTATTGGCCAAAGGAAATGCCCTGCAAAAAATTTAGACGTTTCTAAGAAAAATTTTTTGAGGCAGACTTTGTGGCAAAATGATGCGACCTCCTTATATAATTTTCAACTTTTCAATTTTTTTTCACATACTTTAACACATGTTGCTATAACTTTGAAACTGATTTGTTTTGGAGTTATTGGCCAAAAGAAGTGCCTGCCGAAAAAGTTAGACATTTCTAAGAAAATTTTTTTGAGGCAGATTTTGTGGCAAAATGTTGTGAGCCCCTTATGAAATTTTAAATTTTTTCACAATTTATAACACATTTTGCTATAACTTTAAAACTGATTTATATTGGAGTTATTGGCCAAAAAATCTGCCCTGCCAAAAATTTAGACGTTTCTAAGAAAATTTTTTTGAGGCTGACTTTGTGGCAAAATGATGCGACCCCCTTATGTAATTTAAAATTTTTCAATATTTTCACACATTATAACACATTTTGCTATAACTTTTAAACTGATTTATATTGCAGTTATTGGAAAAAAGAAGTGCCCTGCCAAAAATTTTGAAGTTTCTAAGAAAATTTTTTTGAGGCAGATTTTGTGGCAAAATGATGCGACCGCCTTATGTAATTTTTAATTTTTAAATTTTTTTCACATACTTTAACACCTTTTGCTATAAATTTAAAACTGATTTATATTGCAGTTATTGGCCAAAAGAAGTGCCCTGTCAAAAATTTAGAAATTTCTAAGAAAATTTTTTTGAGGCAGATTTTGTGGCAAAATGATGCGACCCCCTTATGTAATTTTAAATTTTACAATTTTTTCACATATTATAACACATTTTGCTATAAATTTAAAACTGATTTATATTGCAGTTATTGGCCAAAAAAAGTGCCCTGCCAAAAATTTTGAAGTTTCTAAGAAAATTTTTTTGAGGCAGATTTTGTGGCAAAATGATGCGACCCCCTTATGTAATTTTCAATTTTACAATTTTTTCACATATTATAACACATTTTGCTATAAATTTAAAACTGATTTATATTGCAGTTATTGGCCAAAAGCAATGCCCTGGCAAACATGTAGACGTTTCTAAGAAAATTTTTTTGAGGCAGATTTTGTGACAAAATGATGCGACCCCCTTATGTAATTTTCAACTTTTAAATTTTTTCACATATTATAAAACATTTTTCTATACCTTTAAAACTGATTTATTTTGGAGTTATTGGCCAAAGGAAATGCCCTGCCAAAAATTTAGACGTTTCTAAGTAATTTTTTTTGAGGCAGACTTTGCGGCAAAATGATGCGACCCCCTTATGTTATTCTCAATTTTTCACACATTACAACACATTTTGCTATAACTTTGAAACTGATTTATTTTGGAGTTATTGGCCATTTAAAACTGATTTATTTATATTGGAGTTATTGGCCAAAAGAAATGCCCTGCCAAAAATTTAGAAGTTTCTAAGAAAATTTTTTTGAGGCAGACTTTGTGCCAAAATGATGCGACCCCCTTATGTAATTCTAAATTTTTCACACATTATAACACATTTTGCTATAACTTTGAAACTGATTTATTTAGGAGTTATTGGCCATTTAAAACTGATTTATATTAGAGTTATTGGAGAAAAAAAAAGTGCATTGCCAAATATGTAGACATTTCTAAGAAAATTTTTTTGAGGCTGACTTTGTGGCAAAATGATGCCTTATGTAATTCTCAATTTTTCACACATTATAACACATTTTGCTATAACTTTGAAACTGATTTATTTAGGAGTTATTGGCCATTTAAAACTGATTTATATTGGAGTTATTGGCCAAAAGAAGTGCCTTGCAAGAAATTTAGACGTTTCTAAGAAAAATTTTTTGAGGCAGACTTTGTGGCAAAATGATTCGACTCCCTTATGTAATTCTAAATTTTTCACAGATTATAACACATTTTGCTATATTTTTGAAACTGATTTATTTAGGAGTTATTGGCCATTTAAAACTGTTTTATATTGGTGTTATTGGCCAAAAGAAGTGCCTTGTCAAAAATTTAGACGTTTCTAAGAAAAATTTTTTGAGGCAGACTTTTTGACAAAATGATTCGACCCCCTTATGTAATTCTCAATTTTTCACAGATTATAACACATTTTGCTATAACTTTGAAACTGATTTATTTAGGAGTTATTGGCCATTTAAAACTGTTTTATATTGGAGTTATTGGCCAAAAGAAGTGCCTTGCCAAAAATTTAGACGTTTCTAAGAAAATTTTTTTGGGGCAGATTTTGTGACAAAATGATGCGACCACCTTATGTAATTTTCAATTTTTTAATTTTTCACATATTATAAAACATTTTTCTATACCTATAAAACTGATTTATTTTGGAGTTATTGGCCAAAGGAAATGCCCTGCCAAAAATTTAGACGTTTCTAAGAAATTTTTTTTGAGGCAGACTTTGTGGCAAAATGTTGCGACCCCTTATGTAATTTTCAATATTTAAATTTTTTTCACTTACTTTAACACATTCTAAAATAACTTTGAAACTGATTTATTTAGGAGTTATTGGCCCTTTAAAACTGATTTATATTGGAGTTATTGGAGAAAAAAAGGTGCATTGCCAAATATGTAGACATTTCTAAGAAAATTTTTTTGAGGCTGACTTTGAGGCAAAATGATGCCTTATGTAATTCTCAATTTTCACACATTATAACACATTTTGCTATAACTTTGAAACTGATTTATTTAGGAGTTATTGGCCATTTAAAACTGATTTATATTGGAGTTATTGGCCAAAAGAAGTGCCTTGCAAAAAATTTAGACGTTTCTAAGAAAAATTTTTTGAGGCAGACTTTGTGGCAAAATGATTCGACTCCCTTATGTAATTCTAAATTTTTCACAGATTATAACACATTTTGCTATATTTTTGAAACTGATTTATTTAGGAGTTATTGGCCATTTAAAACTGTTTTATATTGGTGTTATTGGCCAAAAGAAGTGCCTTGTCAAAAATTTAGACGTTTCTAAGAAAAATTTTTTGAGGCAGACTTTTTGGCAAAATGATTCGACCCCCTTATGTAATTCTCAATTTTTCACAGATTATAACACATTTTGCTATAACTTTGAAACTGATTTATTTAGGAGTTATTGGCCATTTAAAACTGTTTTATATTGGAGTTATTGGCCAAAAGAAGTGCCTTGCCAAAAATTTAGACGTTTCTAAGAAAATTTTTTTGGGGCAGATTTTGTGACAAAATGATGCGACCACCTCATGTAATTTTCAATTTTTAAATTTTTCACATATTATAAAACATTTTTCTATACCTTTAAAACTGATTTATTTTGGAGTTATTGGCCAAAGGAAATGCCCTGCCGAAAATTTAGACGTTTCTAAGAAATTTTTTTTGAGGCAGACTTTGTGGCAAAATGTTGCGACCCCCTTATGAAATTTTAAATATTTTCACATATTATTACACATTTTGATATAACTTTAAAACTGATTTATATTGGAATTATTGGCCAAAAGAAGTGCCCTGCCAAAAATTTAGACGTTTCTAAGAAAATTTTTTTGGGGCAGATTTTGTGACAAAATGATGCGACCACCTTATGTAATTTTCAATTTTTAAATTTTTCACATGTTATAAAACATTTTTCTATACCTTTAAAACTGATTTATTTTGAAGTTATTGGCCAAAGGAAATGCCCTGCCAAAAATTTAGACGTTTCTAAGAAATTTTTTTTGAGGCAGATTTTGTGGCAAAATGATGCGACCCCTTATGTAATTTTCAATTTTTTCACAATTTATAACACATTTTGCTATAACTTTAAAACTGATTTATATTGGAGTTATTGGCCAAAAAATCTGCCCTGCCAAAAATTTAGACGTTTCTAAGAAAATTTTTTTGAGGCTGACTTTGTGGCAAAATGATGAGACTCCCTTATGTAATTTAAAATTTTTCAATATTTTCACACATTATAACACATTTTGCTATAACTTTGAAACTGATTTATATTGCAGTTATTGGAAAAAAGAAGTGCCCTGCCAAAAATTTTGAAGTTTCTAAGAAAATTTTTTTGAGGCAGATTTTGTGGCAAAATGATGCGACCGCCTTATGTAATTTTTAATTTTTAAATTTTTTTCACATACTTTAACACCTTTTGCTATAAATTTAAAACTGATTTATATTGCAGTTATTGGCCAAAAGAAGTGCCCTGTCAAAAATTTAGAAGTTTCTAAGAAAATTTTTTTGAGGCATATTTTGTGGCAAAATGATGCGACCCCCTTATGTAATTTTAAATTTTACAATTTTTTCACATATTATAACACATTTTGCTATAAATTTAAAACTGATTTATATTGCAGTTATTGGCCAAAAAAAGTGCCCTGCCAAAAATTTAGAAGTTTCTAAGAAAATTTTTTTGAGGCAGATTTTGTGGCAAAATGATGCGACCCCCTTATGTAATTTTCAATTTTACAATTTTTTCACATATTATAACACATTTTGCTATAAATTTAAAACTGATTTATATTGCAGTTATTGGCCAAAGGCAATGCCCTGGCAAACATGTAGACGTTTCTAAGAAAATTTTTTTGAGGCAGATTTTGTGACAAAATGATGCGACCCCCTTATGTAATTTTCAATTTTTCACACATTACAACACATTTTGCTATAACTTTGAAACTGATTTATTTTGGAGTTATTGGCCATTTAAAACTGATTTATTTATATTGGAGTTATTGGCCAAAAGAAATGCCCTGCCAAAAATTTAGAAGTTTCTAAGAAAATTTTTTTGAGGCAGATTTTGTGACAAAATGATGCGACCCCCTTATGTAATTTTCAATTTTTCACACATTACAACACATTTTGCTATAAATTTAAAACTGATTTATATTGCAGTTATTGGCCAAAAAAAGTGCCCTGCCAAAAATTTAGAAGTTTCTAAGAAAATTTTTTTGAGGCAGATTTTGTGGCAAAATGATGCGACCCCCTTATGTAATTTTCAATTTTACAATTTTTTCACATATTATAAAACATTTTTCTATACCTTTAAAACTGATTTATTTTGGAGTTATTGGCCAAAGGAAATGCCCTGCCAAAAATTTAGACGTTTCTAAGTAATTTTTTTTGAGGCAGACTTTGCGGCAAAATGATGCGACCCCCTTATGTAATTCTCAATTTTTCACACATTACAACACATTTTGCTATAACTTTGAAACTGATTTATTTTGGAGTTATTGGCCATTTAAAACTGATTTATTTATATTGGAGTTATTGGCCAAAAGAAATGCCCTGCCAAAAATTTAGAAGTTTCTAAGAAAATTTTTTTGAGGCAGACTTTGTGCCAAAATGATGCGACCCCCTTATGTAATTCTAAATTTTTCACACATTATAACACATTTTGCCATAACTTTGAAACTGATTTATTTAGGAGTTATTGGCCATTTAAAACTGATTTATATTGGAGTTATTGGAGAAAAAAAGGTGCATTGCCAAATATGTAGACATTTCTAAGAAAATTTTTTTGAGGCTGACTTTGTGGCAAAATGATGCGACCCCCTTATGTAATTTTAAATTTTTTAAATTTTTTTCACATGCTTTAACACCTTTTGCTATAACTTTGAAACTGATTTATTTTATAGTTATTGGCCAAAAGATGTGCCATGCCAAAAATTTTTACGTTTCTAAGAAAATTATTTTTAAGCAGATTTTGTGGCAAAATGATGCGACCCCTTATGTAATTTTCAATATTTAAATTTTTTTCACTTACTTTAACACATTCTAAAATAACTTTGAAACTGATTTATTTTGGAGTTATTGGCCAAAAGAAGTGCCTTGCCAAAAATTTTGACATTTCTAAGAAAATTTTTTTGAGGCTGACTTTGTGGCAAAATGATGCGTCCCCCTTATGTAATTTTAAATTTTTAAATTTTTTTCACATACTCTAACACCTTTTGCTATAACTTTGAAACTGATTTATTCTGGAATTATTGGCTAAAAGAAGTGCCCTGCCAAAAATTTAGACTTTTCTAAGAAAATTTTCTTGAGGCAGATTTTGTGGCAAAATGATGCGACCCCTTATGCAATTTTCAATATTTAAATTTTTTTCACTTACTTTAACACATTCTAAAATAACTTTGAAACTGATTTATTTTGGAGTTATTGGCCAAAAGAAGTGCCTTGCCAAAAATTTTGACATTTCTAAGAAAATTTTTTTGAGGCAGATTTTGTGGCAAAATGTTGTGAGCCCCTTATTAAATCTTCAATTTTTTTCACAATTTATAACACATTTTGCTATAACTTTAAAACTGATTCATATTGGAGTTATTGGCCAAAAAATCTGCCCTGCCAAGAATTTAGACGTTTCTAAGAAAATTTTTTTGAGGCTGACTTTGTGGCAAAATGATGCGACCCCCTTATGTAATTTAAAATTTTTCAATATTTTCACACATTATAACACATTTTGCTATAACTTTGAAACTGATTTATTTAGGAGTTATTGGCCATTTAAAACTGATTTATATTGGAGTTATTGGCCAAAAGAAGTGCCTTGCAAAAAATTTTGACGTTTCTAAGAAAAATTTTTTGAGGCAGACTTTGTGGCAAAATGATGCGACCTCCTTATATAATTTTCAACTTTTCAATTTTTTTTCACATACTTTAGCACATGTTGCTATAACTTTGAAACTGATTTGTTTTGGAGTTATTGGCCAAAAGAAGTGCCTGCCGAAAAAGTTAGACATTTCTAAGAAAATTTTTTTGAGGCAGATTTTGTGACAAAATGATGCGACCCCCTTATGTAATTTTCAACTTTTAAATTTTTTCACATATTATAAAACATTTTTCTATACCTTTAAAACTGATTTATTTTGGAGTTATTGGCCAAAGGAAATGCCCTGCCAAAAATTTAGACGTTTCTAAGTAATTTTTTTTGAGGCAGACTTTGCGGCAAAATGATGCGACCCCCTTATGTAATTCTCAATTTTTCACACATTACAACACATTTTGCTATAACTTTGAAACTGATTTATTTTGGAGTTATTGGCCATTTAAAACTGATTTATTTATATTGGAGTTATTGGCCAAAAGAAATGCCCTGCCAAAAATTTAGAAGTTTCTAAGAAAATTTTTTTGAGGCAGACTTTGTGCCAAAATGATGCGACCCCCTTATGTAATTCTAAATTTTTCACACATTATAACACATTTTGCCATAACTTTGAAACTGATTTATTTAGGAGTTATTGGCCATTTAAAACTGATTTATATTGGAGTTATTGGAGAAAAAAAGGTGCATTGCCAAATATGTAGACATTTCTAAGAAAATTTTTTTGAGGCTGACTTTGTGGCAAAATGATGCGACCCCCTTATGTAATTTTAAATTTTTTAAATTTTTTTCACATGCTTTAACACCTTTTGCTATAACTTTGAAACTGATTTATTTTATAGTTATTGGCCAAAAGATGTGCCATGCCAAAAATTTTTACGTTTCTAAGAAAATTATTTTTAAGCAGATTTTGTGGCAAAATGATGCGACCCCTTATGTAATTTTCAATATTTAAATTTTTTTCACTTACTTTAACAAATTCTAAAATAACTTTGAAACTGATTTATTTTGGAGTTATTGGCCAAAAGAAGTGCCTTGCCAAAAATTTTGACATTTCTAAGAAAATTTTTTTGAGGCTGACTTTGTGGCAAAATGATGCGTCCCCCTTATGTAATTTTAAATTTTTAAATTTTTTTCACATACTCTAACACCTTTTGCTATAACTTTGAAACTGATTTATTCTGGAATTATTGGCTAAAAGAAGTGCCCTGCCAAAAATTTAGACTTTTCTAAGAAAATTTTTTTGAGGCAGATTTTGTGGCAAAATGATGCGACCCCTTATGCAATTTTCAATATTTAAATTTTTTTCACTTACTTTAACACATTCTAAAATAACTTTGAAACTGATTTATTTTGGAGTTATTGGCCAAAAGAAGTGCCTTGCAAAAAATTTTGACGTTTCTAAGAAAAATTTTTTGAGGCAGACTTTGTGGCAAAATGATGCGACCTCCTTATATAATTTTCAACTTTTCAATTTTTTTTCACATACTTTAGCACATGTTGCTATAACTTTGAAACTGATTTGTTTTGGAGTTATTGGCCAAAAGAAGTGCCTGCCGAAAAAGTTAGACATTTCTAAGAAAATTTTTTTGAGGCAGGTTTTGTGGCAAAATGTTGTGAGCCCCTTATGAAATTTTCAATTTTTTCACAATTTATAACACATTTTGCTATAACTTTAAAACTGATTTATATTGGAGTTATTGGCCAAAAAATCTGCCCTGCCAAAAATTTAGACGTTTCTAAGAAAATTTTTTTGAGGCTGACTTTGTGGCAAAATGATGCGACCCCCTTATGTAATTTAAAATTTTTCAATATTTTCACACATTATAACACATTTTGCTATAACTTTGAAACTGATTTATATTGCAGTTATTGGAAAAAAGAAGTGCCCTGCCAAAAATTTTGAAGTTTCTAAGAAAATTTTTTTGAGGCAGATTTTGTGGCAAAATGATGCGACCGCCTTATGTAATTTTTAATTTTAAAATTTTTTTCACATACTTTAACACATTTTGCTATAAATTTAAAACTGATTTATATTGCAGTTATTGGCCAAAAAAAGTGCCCTGCCAAAAATTTAGAAGTTTCTAAGAAAATTTTTTTGAGGCAGATTTTGTGGCAAAATGATGCGACCCCCTTATGTAATTTTCAATTTTACAATTTTTTCACATATTATAACACATTTTGCTATAAATTTAAAACTGATTTATATTGCAGTTATTGGCCAAAAGCAATGCCCTGGCAAACATATAGACGTTTCTAAGAAAATTTTTTTGAGGCAGATTTTGTGACAAAATGATGCGACCCCCTTATGTAATTTTCAACTTTTAAATTTTTTCACATATTATAAAACATTTTTCTATACCTTTAAAACTGATTTATTTTGGAGTTATTGGCCAAAGGAAATGCCCTGCCAAAAATTTAAACGTTTCTAAGTAATTTTTTTTCAGGCAGACTTTGCGGCAAAATGATGCGACCCCCTTATGTAATTCTCAATTTTTCACACATAACAACACATTTTACTATAACTTTGAAACTGATGTATTTTGGAGTTATTGGCCATTTAAAACTGATTTATTTATATTGGAGTTATTGGCCAAAAGAAATGCCCTGCCAAAAATTTAGAAGTTTCTAAGAAAATTTTTTTTAAGCAGACTTTGTGCCAAAATGATGCGACCCCCTTATGTAATTCTAAATTTTTCACACATTATAACACATTTTGCTATAACCTTAAAACTGATTTATTTAGGAGTTATTGGCCATTTAAAACTGATTTATATTGGAGTTATTGGAGAAAAAAAGGTGCATTGCCAAATATGTAGACATTTCTAAGAAAATTTTTTTGAGGCTGACTTTGTGGCAAAATGATGCGACCCCCTTATGTAATTTTAAATTTTTTAAATTTTTTTCACATGCTTCAACACCTTTTGCTATAACTTTGAAACTGATTTATTTTATAGTTATTGGCCAAAAGAAGTGCCATGCCAAAAATTTTTACGTTTCTAAGAAAATTATTTTTAAGCAGATTTTGTGGCAAAATGATGCGTCCTCCTTATGTAATTTTCAATTTTTTAATTTTTTTTCACTTACTTTAACACATTTTAAAATAACTTTGAAACTGATTTATTTTGGAGTTATTGGCCAAAAGAAGTGCCTTGCCAAAAATTTTGACATTTCTAAGAAAATTTTTTTGAGGCAGACTTTGTGGCAAAATGATGCCTTATGTAATTCTCAATTTTTCACACATGATAACACATTTTGCTATAACTTTGAAACTGATTTATTTAGGAGTTATTGGCCATTTAAAACTGATTTATATTGGAGTTATTGGCCACAAGAAGTATCTTGCCAAAAATTTAGACGTTTCTAAGAAAAATTTTTTGAGGCAGACTTTGTGGCAAAATGATTCGACCCCCTTATGTAATTCTCAATTTTTCACAGATTATAACACATTTTGCTATAACTTTGAAACTGATTTATTTAGGAGTTATTGGCCATTTAAAACTGATTTATATTGGAGTTATTGGCCACAAGAAGTACCTTGCCAAAAATTTAGACGTTTCTAAGAAAAATTTTTTGAGGCAGACTTTGTGGCAAAATGATTCGACCCCCTTATGTAATTCTCAATTTTTCACATATTATAAAACATTTTTCTATACCTTTAAAACTGATTTATTTTGGAGTTATTGGCCAAAGGAAATGCCCTGCCAAAAATTTAGGCGTTTCTAAGAAATTTTTTTTGAGGCAGACTTTGTGGCAAAATGTTGCGACCCCCTTATGAAATTTTAAATTTTTTCACATATTGTTACACATTTTGATATAACTTTAAAACTGATATATATTGGAATTATTGGCCAAAAGAAGTGCCCTGCCAAATATTTAGAAGTTTCTAAGAAAATTTTTTTTGAGGCTGACTTTGTGGCAAAATGATGCGTCCCCCTTATGTAATTTTAAATTTTTAAATTTTTTTCACATACGTTAACACCTTTTGCTATAACTTTGAAACTGATTTGTTTTGGAGTTATTGGCCAAAAGAAGTGCCTGCCGAAAAAGTTAGACATTTCTAAGAAAATTTTTTTGAGGCAGGTTTTGTGGCAAAATGTTGTGAGCCCCTTATGAAACTTTCAATTTTTTCACAATTTATAACACATTTTGCTATAACTTTAAAACTGATTTATATTGGAGTTATTGGCCAAAAAATCTGCCCTGCCAAAAATTTAGACGTTCCTAAGAAAATTTTTTTGAGGCTGACTTTGTGGCAAAATGATGCGACCCCCTTATGTAATTTAAAATTTTTCAATATTTTCACACATTATAACACATTTTGCTATAACTTTGAAACTGATTTATATTGCAGTTATTGGAAAAAAGAAGTGTCCTGCCAAAAATTTTGAAGTTTCTAAGAAAATTTTTTTGAGGCAGATTTTGTGGCAAAATGATGCGACCGCCTTATGTAATTTTTAGTTTTTAAATTTTTTTCACATACTTTAACACATTTTGCTATAAATTTAAAACTGATTTATATTGCAGTTATTGGCCAAAAGCAATGCCCTGGCAAACATGTAGACGTTTCTAAGAAAATTTTTTGAGGCAGATTTTGTGACAAAATGATGCGACCCCCTTATGTAATTTTCAACTTTTAAATTTTTTCACATATTATAAAACATTTTTCTATACCTTTAAAACTGATTTATTTTGGAGTTATTGGCCAAAGGAAATGCCCTGCCAAAAATTTAGACGTTTCTAAGTAATTTTTTTTCAGGCAGACTTTGCGGCAAAATGATGCGACCCCTTTATGTAATTCTCAATTTTTCACACATTACAACACATTTTGCTATAACTTTGAAACTGATGTATTTTGGAGTTATTGGCCATTTAAAACTGATTTATTTATATTGGAGTTATTGGCCAAAAGAAATGCCCTGCCAAAAATTTAGAAGTTTCTAAGAAAATTTTTTTGAAGCAGACTTTGTGCCAAAATGATGCGACCCCCTTATGTAATTCTAAATTTTTCACACATTATAACACATTTTGCTATAACTTTGAAACTGATTTATTTAGGAGTTATTGGCCATTTAAAACTGATTTATATTGGAGTTATTGGAGAAAAAAAGGTGCATTGCCAAATATGTAGACATTTCTAAGAAAATTTTTTTGAGGCTGACTTTGTGGCAAAATGATGCGACCCCCTTATGTAATTTTAAATTTTTTAAATATTTTTCACATGCTTTAAGACCTTTTGCTATAACTTTGAAACTGATTTATTTTATAGTTATTGGCCAAAAAAAGTGCCATGCCAAAAATTTTTACGTTTCTAAGAAAATTATTTTTAAGCAGATTTTGTGGCAAAATGATGCGTCCTCCTTATGTAATTTTCAATTTTTTAATTTTTTTTCACTTACTTTAACACATTTTAAAATAACTTTGAAACTGATTTATTTTGGAGTTATTGGCCAAAAGAAGTGCCTTGCCAAAAATTTTGACATTTCTAAGAAAATTTTTTTGAGGCAGACTTTGTGGCAAAATGATGCCTTATGTAATTCTTAATTTTTCACACATGATAACACATTTTGCTATAACTTTGAAACTGATTTATTTAGGAGTTATTGGCCATTTAAAACTGATTTATATTGGAGTTATTGGCCACAAGAAGTACCTTGCCAAAAATTTAGACGTTTCTAAGAAAAATTTTTTGAGGCAGACTTTGTGGCAAAATGATTCGACCCCCTTATGTAATTCTCAATTTTTCACAGATTATAACACATTTTGCTATAACTTTGAAACTGATTTATTTAGGAGTTATTGGCCATTTAAAACTGTTTTATATTGGAGTTATTGGCCAAAAGAAGTGTCTTGCCAAAAATTTAGACGTTTCTAAGAAAATTTTTTTGGGGCAGATTTTGTGACAAAATGATGCGACCCCCTTATGTAATTTTCAATTTTTAAATTTTTTCACATATTATAAAACATTTTTCTATACCTTTAAAACTGATTTATTTTGGAGTTATTGGCCAAAGGAAATGCCCTGCCAAAAATTTAGGCGTTTCTAAGAAATTTTTTTTGAGGCAGACTTTGTGGCAAAATGTTGCGACCCCCTTATGAAATTTTAAATTTTTTCACATATTATTACACATTTTGATATAACTTTGAAACTGATTTGTTTTGGAATTATTGGCCAAAAGAAGTGCCCTGCCAAATATTTAGAAGTTTCTAAGAAAATTTTTTTTGAGGCTGACTTTGTGGCAAAATGATGCGTCCCCCTTATGTAATTTTAAATTTTTAAATTTTTTTCACATACTTTAACACCTTTTGCTATAACTTTGAAACTGATTTATTTTGGAATTATTGGCTAAAAGAAGTGCCCTGCCAAAAATTTAGACTTTTCTAAGAAAATTTTTTTGAGGCAGATTTTGTGGCAAAATGATGCGACCCCTTATGTAATTTTCAATATTTAAATTTTTTTCACTTACTTTAACACATTCTAAAATAACTTTGAAACTGATTTATTTTGGAGTTATTGGCCAAAAGAAGTGCCTTGCCAAAAATTTTGACATTTCTAAGAAAATTTTTTTGAGGCAGATTTTGTGGCAAAATGATGCGACCTCCTTATATAATTTTCAACTTTTCAATTATTTTTCACATACTTTAACACATGTTGCTATAACTTTGAAACTGATTTGTTTTGGAGTTATTGGCGAAAAGAAGTGCCTGCCGAAAAATTTAGACGTTTCTAAGAAAATTTTTTTGAGGCAGATTTTGTGGCAAAATGTTGTGAGCCCCTTATGAAATTTTAAGTTTTTTTCACAATTTATAACACATTTTGCTATAACTTTAAAACTGATGCATATTGAAGTTATTGGCCAAAAAATCTGCCCTGCCAAAAATTTAGACGTTTCTAAGAAAATTTTTTTGAGACTGACTTTGTGGCAAAATGATGGGACCCCCTTATGTAATTTAAAATTTTTCAATATTTTCACACATTATAACACATTTTGCTATAACTTTGAAACTAATTTATATTGCAGTTATTGGCCAAAAGAAGTGCCATGCCAAAAATTTTTACGTTTCTAAGAAAAATTTTTTTAAGCAGATTTTGTGGCAAAATGATGCGACCCCCTTATGAAATTTTAAATTTTTTCACATATTGTAACACATTTTGCTATAACTTTAAAACTGATTTATATTGGAATTATTGGCCAAAAGAAGTGCCTTGCCAAAAATTTAGACGTTTCTAAGAAAATTTTTTTGAGGCAAACTTTGTGGCAAAATGATGCCTTATGTAATTCTCAATTTTTCACACATTATAACACATTTTGCTATAACTTTGAAACAGATTTATTTAGGAGTTATTGGCCATTTAAAACTGATTTATATTGGAGTTATTGGCCCAAAGAAGTGCCTTGCAAAAAATTTAGACGTTTCTAAGAAAAATTTTTTGAGGCAGACTTTGTGGCAAAATGATTCGACTCCCTTATGTAATTCTCAATTTTTCACAGATTATAACACATTTTGCTATATTTTTGAAACTGATTTATTTAGGAATTATTGGCCATTTAAAACTGTTTTATATTGGAGTTATTGGCCAAAAGAAGTGCCTTGCCAAAAATTTAGACGTTTCTAAGAAAAATTTTTTGAGGCAGACTTTTTGGCAAAATGATTCGACCCCCTTATGTAATTCTCAATTTTTCACAGATTATAACACATTTTGCTATAACTTTGAAACTGACTTATTTAGGAGTTATTGGCCATTTAAAACTGTTTTATATTGGAGTTATTGGCCAAAAGAAGTGCCTTGCCAAAAATTTAGACGTTTCTAAGAAAATTTTTTTGGGGCAGATTTTGTGACAAAATGATGCGACCCCCTTATGTAATTTTAAATTTTTAAATTTTTTCACATATTATAAAACATTTTTCTATACCTTTAAAACTGATTTATTTTGTAGTTATTGGCCAAAGGAAATGCCCTGCCAAAAATTTAGACGTTTCTAAGAAATTTTTTTTGAGGCAGACTTTGTGGCAAAATGTTACGACCCCCTTATGAAATTTTAAATTTTTTCACATATTATTACACATTTTGATTTAACTTTAAAACTGATTTATATTGGAATTATTGGCCAAAAGAAGTGCCCTGCCAAATATTTAGAAGTTTCTAAGAAAATTTTTTTGAGGCTGACTTTGTGGCAAAATGATGCGTCCCCCTTATGTAATTTTAAATTTTTAAATTTTTTTCACATACTTTAACACCTTTTGCTACAACTTTGGAACTGATTTATTTTGGAATTATTGGCTAAAAGAAGTGCCCTGCCAAAGATTTAGACTTTTCTAAGAAATTTTTTTTGAGGCAGATTTTGTGGCAAAATGATGCGACCCCTTATGTTATTTTTCAATATTTAAATTTTTTTCACTTACTTTAACACATTCTAAAATAACTTTGAAACTGATTTATTTTGGAGTTATTGGCCAAAAGAAGTGCCATGCCAAAAATTTTTACGTTTCTAAGAAATTTTTTTTTAAGCAGATTTTGTGGCAAAATGATGCGACCCCCTTATGAAATTTTAAATTTTTTCACATATTGTAACACATTTTGCTATATTTTTGAAACTGATTTATTTAGGAATTATTGGCCATTTAAAACTGTTTTATATTGGAGTTATTGGCCAAAAGAAGTGCCTTGCCAAAAATTTAGACGTTTCTAAGAAAATTTTTTTGGGGCAGATTTTGTGGCAAAATGATGCCTTATGTAATTCTCAATTTTTCACACATTATAACACATTTTGCTATAACTTTGAAACAGATTTATTTAGGAGTTATTGGCCATTTAAAACTGATTTATATTGGAGTTATTGGCCAAAAGAAGTGCCTTGCAAAAATTTAGACGTTTCTAAGAAAAATTTTTTGAGGCAGACTTTGTGGCAAAATGATTCGACTCCCTTATGTAATTCTAAATTTTTCACAGATTATAACACATTTTGCTATATTTTTGAAACTGATTTATTTAGGAATTATTGGCCATTTAAAACTGTTTTATATTGGAGTTATTGGCCAAAAGAAGTGCCTTGCCAAAAATTTAGACGTTTCTAAGAAAATTTTTTTGGGGCAGATTTTGTGGCAAAATGATGCGACCCCTTATGTTATTTTTCAATATTTAAATTTTTTTCACTTACTTTAACACATTCTAAAATAACTTTAAAACTGATTTATATTGGAATTATTGGCCAAAAGAAGTGCCCTGCCAAAAATTTAGACGTTTCTAAGAAAATTTTTTTGAGGCAGACTTTGTGGCAAAATGATGCCTTATGTAATTCTCAATTTTTCACACATTATAACACATTTTGCTATAACTTTGAAACAGATTTATTTAGGAGTTATTGGCCATTTAAAACTGATTTATATTGGAGTTATTGGCCAAAAGAAGTGCCTTGCAAAAATTTAGACGTTTCTAAGAAAAATTTTTTGAGGCAGACTTTGTGGCAAAATGATTCGACTCCCTTATGTAATTCTAAATTTTTCACAGATTATAACACATTTTGCTATATTTTTGAAACTGATTTATTTAGGAATTATTGGCCATTTAAAACTGTTTTATATTGGAGTTATTGGCCAAAAGAAGTGCCTTGCCAAAAATTTAGACGTTTCTAAGAAAATTTTTTTGGGGCAGATTTTGTGACAAAATGATGCGACCCCCTTATGTAATTTTCAATTTTTAAATTTTTTCACATATTATAAAACATTTTTCTATACCTTTAAAACTGATTTATTTTGTAGTTATTGGCCAAAGGAAATGCCCTGCCAAAAATTTAGACGTTTCTAAGAAATTTTTTTTGAGGCAGACTTTGTGGCAAAATGTTGCGACTCCCTTATGAAATTTTAAATTTTTTCACATATTATTACACATTTTGATATAACTTTAAAACTGATTTATATTAGAATTATTGGCCAAAAGAAGTGCCCTGCCAAATATTTAGAAGTTTCTAAGAAAATTTTTTTGAGGCTGAATTTGTGGCAAAATGATGCGTCCCCCTATGTAATTTTAAATTTTTAAATTTTTTCACATACTTTAACACCTTTTGCTACAACTTTGAAACTGATTTATTTTGGAATTATTGGCTAAAAGAAGTGCCCTGCCAAAAATTTAGACTTTTCTAAGAAAATTTTTTTGAGGCAGATTTTGTGGAAAAATGATGCGGCCCCTTATGTAATTTTCAATATTTAAATTTTTTTCACTTACTTTAACACATTCTAAAATAACTTTGAAACTGATTTATTTTGGAGTTATTGGCCAAAAGAAGTGCCTTGCCAAAAATTTTGACATTTCTAAGAAAATTTTTTTGAGGCAGATTTTGTGGCAAAATGTTGTGAGCCCCTTATGAAATTTTAAATTTTTTTCTCAATTTATAACACATTTTGCTATAACTTTAAAACTGATTCATATTGGAGTTATTGGCCAAAAAATCTGCTTTTGTGGCAAAATGATGCGACCCCTTATGTAATTTTCAATATTTAAATTTTTTTCACTTACTTTAACACATTCTAAAATAACTTTGAAACTGATTTATTTTGGAGTTATTGGCCAAAAGAAGTGCCTTGCCAAAAATTTTGACATTTCTAAGAAAATTTTTTTGAGGCAGATTTTGTGGCAAAATGATGCGACCTCCTTATATAATTTTCAACTTTTCAATTATTTTTCACATACTTTAACACATGTTGCTATAACTTTGAAACTGATTTGTTTTGGAGTTATTGGCGAAAAGAAGTGCCTGCCGAAAAATTTAGACGTTTCGAAGAAAAGTTTTTTGAGGCAGATTTTGTGGCAAAATGTTGTGAGCCCCTTATGAAATTTTAAATTTTTTTCACAATTTATAACACATTTTGCTATAACTTTAAAACTGATGCATATTGAAGTTATTGGCAAAAAAATCTGCCCTGCCAAAAATTTAGACATTTCTAAGAAAATTTTTTTGAGGCTGACTTTGTGGCAAAATGATGGGACCCCCTTATGTAATTTAAAATTTTTCAATATTTTCACACATTATAACACATTTTGCTATAACTTTGAAACTAATTTATATTGCAGTTATTGGCCAAAAGAAGTGCCATGCCAAAAATTTTTACGTTTCTAAGAAAATTTTTTTTAAGCAGATTTTGTGGCAAAATGATGCGACCCCCTTATGAAATTTTAAATTTTTTCACATATTGTAACACATTTTGCTATAACTTTAAAACTGATTTATATTGGAATTATTGGCCAAAAGAAGTGCCTTGCCAAAAATTTAGACGTTTCTAAGAAAATTTTTTTGAGGCAAACTTTGTGGCAAAATGATGCCTTATGTAATTCTCAATTTTTCACACATTATAACACATTTTGCTATAACTTTGAAACAGATTTATTTAGGAGTTATTGGCCATTTAAAACTGATTTATATTGGAGTTATTGGCCCAAAGAAGTGCCTTGCAAAAAATTTATACGTTTCTAAAAAAAATTTTTTGAGGCAGACTTTGTGGCAAAATGATTCGACTCCCTTATGTAATTCTCAATTTTTCACAGATTATAACACATTTTGCTATAACTTTGAAACTGACTTATTTAGGAGTTATTGGCCACTTAAAACTGTTTTATATTGGAGTTATTGGCCAAAAGAAGTGCCTTGCCAAAAATTTAGACGTTTCTAAGAAAATTTTTTTGGGGCAGATTTTGTGACAAAATGATGCTACCCCCTTATGTAATTTTAAATTTTTTAATTTTTTCACATATTATAAAACATTTTTCTATACCTTTAAAACTGATTTATTTTGTAGTTATTGGCCAAAGGAAATGCCCTGCCAAAAATTTAGACGTTTCTAAGAAATTTTTTTTGAGGCAGACTTTGTGGCAAAATGTTGCGACCCCCTTATGAAATTTTAAATTTTTTCACATATTATTACACATTTTGATATAACTTTAAAACTGATTTATATTGGAATTATTGGCCAAAAGAAGTGCCCTGCCAAATATTTAGAAGTTTCTAAGAAAATTTTTTTGAGGCTGACTTTGTGGCAAAATGATGCGTCCCCCTTATGTAATTTTAAATTTTTAAATTTTTTTCACATACTTTAACACCTTTTGCTACAACTTTGGAACTGATTTATTTTGGAATTATTGGCTAAAAGAAGTGCCCTGCCAAAGATTTAGACTTTTCTAAGAAATTTTTTTTGAGGCAGATTTTGTGGCAAAATGATGCGACCCCTTATGTTATTTTTCAATATTTAAATTTTTTTCACTTACTTTAACACATTCTAAAATAACTTTGAAACTGATTTATTTTGGAGTTATTGGCCAAAAGAAGTGCCTTGCCAAAAATTTTGACATTTCTAAGAAAATTTTTTTTGAGGCAGATTTTGTGGCAAAATGTTGTGAACCCCTTATGAAATTTTCAATTTTTTTCACAATTTATAACACATTTTGCTATAACTTTAAAACTGATTCATATTTGAGTTATTGGCCAAAAAATCTGCCCTGCCAAAAATTTAGACGTTTCTAAGAAAATTTTTTTTAGGCTGACTTTGTGGCAAAATGATCAGACCCCCTTATGTAATTTAAAATTTTTCAATATTTTCACACATTATAACACATTTTGCTATAACTTTGAAACTAATTTATATTGCAGTTATTGGCCAAAAGAAGTGCCATGCCAAAAATTTTTACGTTTCTAAGAAATTTTTTTTTAAGCAGATTTTGTGGCAAAATGATGCGACCCCCTTATGAAATTTTAAATTTTTTCACATATTGTAACACATTTTGCTATAACTTTAAAACTGATTTATATTGGAATTATTGGCCAAAAGAAGTGCCTTGCCAAAAATTTAGACGTTTCTAAGAAAATTTTTTTGAGGCAGACTTTGTGGCAAAATGATGCCTTATGTAATTCTCAATTTTTCACACATTATAACACATTTTGCTATAACTTTGAAACAGATTTATTTAGGAGTTATTGGCCATTTAAAACTGATTTATATTGGAGTTATTGGCCAAAAGAAGTGCCTTGCAAAAAATTTAGACGTTTCTAAGAAAAATTTTTTGAGGCAGACTTTGTGGCAAAATGATTCGACTCCCTTATGTAATTCTAAATTTTTCACAGATTATAACACATTTTGCTATATTTTTGAAACTGATTTATTTAGGAATTATTGGCCATTTAAAACTGTTTTATATTGGAGTTATTGGCCAAAAGAAGTGCCTTGCCAAAAATTTAGACGTTTCTAAGAAAATTTTTTTGGGGCAGATTTTGTGACAAAATAATGCGACCCCCTTATGTAATTTTCAATTTTTTCACATATTATTACACATTTTGATATAACTTTAAAACTGATTTATATTAGAATTATTGGCCAAAAGAAGTGCCCTGCCAAATATTTAGAAGTTTCTAAGAAAATTTTTTTGAGGCTGAATTTGTGGCAAAATGATGCGTCCCCCTATGTAATTTTAAATTTTTAAATTTTTTTCACATACTTTAACACCTTTTGCTACAACTTTGAAACTGATTTATTTTGGAATTATTGGCTAAAAGAAGTGCCCTGCCAAAAATTTAGACTTTTCTAAGAAAATTTTTTTGAGGCAGATTTTGTGGAAAAATGATGCGGCCCCTTATGTAATTTTCAATATTTAAATTTTTTTCACTTACTTTAACACATTCTAAAATAACTTTGAAACTGATTTATTTTGGAGTTATTGGCCAAAAGAAGTGCCTTGCCAAAAATTTTGACATTTCTAAGAAAATTTTTTTGAGGCAGATTTTGTGGCAAAATGTTGTGAGCCCCTTATGAAATTTTAAATTTTTTTCACAATTTATAACACATTTTGCTATAACTTTAAAACTGATTCATATTGGAGTTATTGGCCAAAAAATCTGCCCTGCCAAAAATTTAGACGTTTCTAAGAAAATTTTTTTGAGGCTGACTTTGTGGCAAAATGATGCGACCCCCTTATGTAATTTAAAATTTTTCAATATTTTCACACATTATAACACATTTTGCTATAACTTTGAAACTAATTTATATTGCAGTTATTGGCCAAAAGAAATGCCATGCCAAAAAATTTTACGTTTCTAAGAAAATTTTTTTTAAGCAGATTTTTTGGCAAAATGATGCGACCCACTTATGAAATTTTAAATTTTTTCACATATTGTAACACATTTTGCTATAACTTTAAAACTGATTTATATTGGAATTATTGGCCAAAAGAAGTGCCCTGCCAAAAATGTAGACGTTTCTAAGAAAATTTTTTTGAGGCAGACTTTGTGGCAAAATGATGCCTTATGTAATTCTCAATTTTTCACACATTATAACACATTTTGCTATAACTTTGAAACTGATTTATTTAGGAGTTATTGGCCATTTAAAACTGATTTATATTGGAGTTATTGGCCAAAAGAAGTGCCTTGCAAAAAATTTAGACGTTTCTAAGAAAAATTTTTTGAGGCAGACTTTGTGGCAAAATGATTCGACTCCCTTATGTAATTCTCAATTTTTCACAGATTATAACACATTTTGCTATATTTTTGAAACTGATTTATTTAGGAGTTTTTGGCCATTTAAAACTGTTTTATATTGGAGTTATTGGCCAAAAGAAGTGCCTTGCCAAAAATTTAGACGTTTCTAAGAAAAATTTTTTGAAGCAGACTTTTTGGCAAAATGATTCGACCCCCTTATGTAATTCTCAATTTTTCACAGATTATAACACATTTTGCTATAACTTTGAAACTGATTTATTTAGGAGTTTTTGGCCATTTAAAACTGTTTTATATTGGAGTTATTGGCCAAAAGAAGTGCCTTGCCAAAAATTTAGACTTCTAAGAAAATTTTTTTGGGGCAGATTTTGTGACAAAATGATGCGACCCCCTTATGAAATTTGAAATTTTTTCACATATTATTACACATTTTGATATAACTTTAAAACTGATTTATATTGGAATTATTGGCCAAAAGAAGTGCCCTGCCAAATATTTAGAAGTTTCTAAGGAAATTTTTTTGAGGCTGACTTTGTGGCAAAATGATGCGACCCCCTTATGTAATTTTAAATTTTTAAATTTTTTTCACATACTTTAACACCTTTTGCTATAACTTGGAAACTGACTTATTTTGGAATTATTGGCTAAAAGAAGTGCCCTCCCAAACATTTAGACTTTTCTAAGAAAATTTTTTTGAGGCAGATTTTGTGGCAAAATGATGCGACCCCTTATGTAATTTTCAATATTTAAATTTTTTTCACTTACTTTAACACATTCTAAAATAACTTTGAAAATGATTTATTTTGAAGTTATTGGCCAAAAGAAGTGCCTTGCCAAAAATTTTGACATTTCTAAGAAAATGTTTTTGAGGCAGATTTTGTGGCAAAATGATGCGACCTCCTTATATAATTTTCAACTTTTCAATTTTTTTTCACATACTTTAACACATGTTGCTATAACTTTGAAACTGATTTGTTTTGGAGTTATTGGCCAAAAGAAGTGCCTTTCGAAAAATTTAGACATTTCTAAGAAAATTTTTTTGAGGCAGATTATGTGGCAAAATGTTGTGAGCCCCTTATGAAATTTTCAATTTTTTCACAATTTATAACACATTTTGCTATAACTTTGAAACTGATTTATATTGGAGTTATTGGCCAAAAAATCTGCCCTGCCAAATATTTAGTCGTTTCTAAGAAAATTTTTTTGAGGCTGACTTTGTGGCTAAATGATGCGAACCCCTTATGTAATTAAAAAATTTTCAATATTTTCACACATTATAACACATTTTGCTATAACTTTGAAACTGATTTATATTGCAGTTATTGGCCAAAAAAAGTGCCATGCCAAAAATTTTTACGTTTCTAAGAAAAATTTTTTTAAGCAGATTTTGTGGCAAAATGATGCGTCCTCCTTATGTAATTTTAAATTTTTTAATTTTTTTCACTTACTTTAACACATTTTAAAATAACTTTGAAACTGATTTATTTTGGAGTTATTGGCCAAAAGAAGTGCCTTGCCAAAAATTTTGACATATCTAAGAAAATTTTTTTGAGGCAGATTTTGTGGCAAAATTTTGCGACCCCCTTATGAAATTTTAAATTTTTTCACATATTATTACACATATTGATATAATTTTAAAACTGATTTATATTGGAATTATTGGCCAAAAGAAGTGCCCTGCCAAATATTTAGAAGTTTCTAAGAAAATTTTTTTGAGGCTGACTTTGTGGCAAAATAATGCGTCCCCCTTATGTAATTTTAAATTTTTAAATTTTTTTCACATACTTTAACACCTTTTGCTATAACTTTGAAACTGATTTATTTTGGAATTATTGGCTAAAAGAAGTGCCTTGCCAAAAATTTTTACATTTCTAAGAAAATTTTTTTGAGGCAGATTTTGTGGCAAAATGATGCGACCTCCTTATATAATTTTCAACTTTTCAATTATTTTTCACATACTTTAACACATGTTGCTATAACTTTGAAACTGATTTGTTTTGGAGTTATTGGCCAAAAGAAGTGCCTGCCGAAAAATTTAGACGTTTCTAAGAAAATTTTTTTGAGGCAGATTTTGTGGCAAAATGTTGTGAGCCCCTTATGAAATTTTCAATTTTTTCACAATTTATAACACATTTTGCTATAACTTTAAAACTGATTCTTGGAGTTATTGGCCAAAAAATCTGCCCTGCCAAAAATTTAGACATTTCTAAGAAAATTTTTTGAGGCTGACTTTGTGGCAAAATGATGCGACCCCCTTATGTAATTTAAAATTTTTCAATATTTTCACACATTAAAACACATTTTGCTATAACTTTGAAAGTAATTTATATTGCAGTTATTGGCCAAAAAAAGTGCCATGCCAAAAATTTTTACGTTTCTAAGAAAAAATTTTTTTAAGCAGATTTTGTGGCAAAATGATGCGTCCTCCTTATATAATTTTAAATTTTTTAATTTTTTTCACTTACTTTAACACATTTTAAAATAACTTTGAAACTGATTTATTTTGGAGTTATTGGCCAAAAGAAGTGCCTTGCCAAACATTTTGACATTTCTAAGAAAATTTTTTTGAGGCAGATTTTGTGGCAAAATGATGCGACCCCCTTATGAAATTT
Source organism: Linnaemya vulpina (assembly GCA_963675445.1). Lineage (NCBI taxonomy): Eukaryota > Metazoa > Arthropoda > Insecta > Diptera > Tachinidae > Linnaemya > Linnaemya vulpina. Next base: position 51,343,930 of record OY776280.1, on the reverse strand, counting down.
TAAATTTTTTCACATATTGTAACACATTTTGCTATAACTTTAAAACTGTTTTATATTGGAGTTATTGGCCAAAAGAAGTGCCTTGCCAAAAATTTAGACGTTTCTAAGAAAAATTTTTTGAAGCAGACTTTTTGGCAAAATGATTCGACCCCCTTATGTAATTCTCAATTTTTCACAGATTATAACACATTTTGCTATAACTTTGAAACTGATTTATTTAGGAGTTTTTGGCCATTTAAAACTGTTTTATATTGGAGTTATTGGCCAAAAGAAGTGCCTTGCCAAAGATTTAGACTTCTAAGAAAATTTTTTTGGGACAGATTTTGTGACAAAATGATGCGACCCCCTTATGAAATTTGAAATTTTTTCACATATTATTACACATTTTGATATAACTTTAAAACTGATTTATATTGGAATTATTGGCCAAAAGAAGTGCCCTGCCAAATATTTATAAGTTTCTAAGGAAATTTTTTTGAGGCTGACTTTGTGGCAAAATGATGCGACCCCCTTATGTAATTTTAAATTTTTAAATTTTTTTCACATACTTTAACACCTTTTGCTATAACTTGGAAACTGACTTATTTTGGAATTATTGGCTAAAAGAAGTGCCCTCCCAAACATTTAGACTTTCCTAAGAAAATTTTTTTGAGGCAGATTTTGTGGCAAAATGATGCGACCCCTTATGTAATTTTCAATATTTAAATTTTTTTCACTTACTTTAACACATTCTAAAATAACTTTGAAAATGATTTATTTTGAAGTTATTGGCCAAAAGAAGTGCCTTGCCAAAAATTTTGACATTTCTAAGAAAATTTTTTTGAGGCAGATTTTGTGGCAAAATGATGCGACCTCCTTATATAATTTTCAACTTTTCAATTTTTTTTCACATACTTTAACACATGTTGCTATAACTTTGAAACTGATTTGTTTTGGAGTTATTGGCCAAAAGAAGTGCCTTTCGAAAAATTTAGACATTTCTAAGAAAATTTTTTTGAGGCAGATTATGTGGCAAAATGTTGTGAGCCCCTTATGAAATTTTCAATTTTTTCACAATTTATAACACATTTTGCTATAACTTTGAAACTGATTTATATTGGAGTTATTGGCCAAAAAATCTGCCCTGCCAAATATTTAGTCGTTTCTAAGAAAATTTTTTTGAGGCTGACTTTGTGGCTAAATGATGCGAACCCCTTATGTAATTAAAAAATTTTCAATATTTTCACACATTATAACACATTTTGCTATAACTTTGAAACTGATTTATATTGCAGTTATTGGCCAAAAAAAGTGCCATGCCAAAAATTTTTACGTTTCTAAGAAAAATTTTTTTAAGCAGATTTTGTGGCAAAATGATGCGTCCTCCTTATGTAATTTTAAATTTTTTAATTTTTTTCACTTACTTTAACACATTTTAAAATAACTTTGAAACTGATTTATTTTGGAGTTATTGGCCAAAAGAAGTGCCTTGCCAAAAATTTTGACATATCTAAGAAAATTTTTTTGAGGCAGATTTTGTGGCAAAATTTTGCGACCCCCTTATGAAATTTTAAATTTTTTCACATATTATTACACATTTTGATATAATTTTAAAACTGATTTATATTGGAATTATTGGCCAAAAGAAGTGCCCTGCCAAATATTTAGAAGTTTCTAAGAAAATTTTTTTGAGGCTGACTTTGTGGCAAAATAATGCGTCCCCCTTATGTAATTTTAAATTTTTAAATTTTTTTCACATACTTTAACACCTTTTGCTATAACTTTGAAACTGATTTATTTTGGAATTATTGGCTAAAAGAAGTGCCTTGCCAAAAATTTTTACATTTCTAAGAAAATTTTTTTGAGGCAGATTTTGTGGCAAAATGATGCGACCTCCTTATATAATTTTCAACTTTTCAATTATTTTTCACATACTTTAACACATGTTGCTATAACTTTGAAACTGATTTGTTTTGGAGTTATTGGCCAAAAGAAGTGCCTGCCGAAAAATTTAGACGTTTCTAAGAAAATTTTTTTGAGGCAGATTTTGTGGCAAAATGTTGTGAGCCCCTTATGAAATTTTCAATTTTTTCACAATTTATAACACATTTTGCTATAACTTTAAAACTGATTCTTGGAGTTATTGGCCAAAAAATCTGCCCTGCCAAAAATTTAGACATTTCTAAGAAAATTTTTTGAGGCTGACTTTGTGGCAAAATGATGCGACCCCCTTATGTAATTTAAAATTTTTCAATATTTTCACACATTAAAACACATTTTGCTATAACTTTGAAAGTAATTTATATTGCAGTTATTGGCCAAAAAAAGTGCCATGCCAAAAATTTTTACGTTTCTAAGAAAAAATTTTTTTAAGCAGATTTTGTGGCAAAATGATGCGTCCTCCTTATATAATTTTAAATTTTTTAATTTTTTTCACTTACTTTAACACATTTTAAAATAACTTTGAAACTGATTTATTTTGGAGTTATTGGCCAAAAGAAGTGCCTTGCCAAACATTTTGACATTTCTAAGAAAATTTTTTTGAGGCAGATTTTGTGGCAAAATGATGCGACCCCCTTATGAAATTTTAAATTTTTTCACATATTGTAACACATTTTGCTATAACTTTAAAACTGATTTATATTGGAATTATTGGCCAAAAGAAGTGCCCAGCCAAAAATTTAGAAGTTTCTAAGAAAATTTTTTTGAGGCAGACTTTGTGGCAAAATGATGCCTTATGTAATTCTCAATTTTTCACAAATTATAACAAATTTTGCTATAACTTTGAAACTGATTTATTTAGGAGTTATTGGCCATTTAAAACTGATTTATATTGGAGTTATTGGCCAAAAGAACTGCCTTGCAAAAAATTTAGATGTTTCTAAGAAAAATTTTTTGAGGCAGACTTTGTGGCAAAATGATTCGACTCCCAAAATTAATTCTCAATTTTTCACAGATTATAACACATATTGCTATATTTTTGAAACTGATTTATTTAGGAGTTATTGGCCATTTAAAACTGTTTTATATTGGAGTTATTGGCCAAAAGAAGTGCCTTGCCAAAAATTTAGACGTTTCTAAGAAAAATTTTTTGAGGCAGACTTTTTGGCAAAATGATTCGACCCCCTTAAGTAATTCTCAATTTTTCACAGATTATAACACATTTTGCTATAACTTTGAAACTGATTTATTTAGGAGTTATTGGCCATTTAAAACTGTTTTATATTGGAGTTATTGGCCAAAAGAAGTGTCTTGCCAAAAATTTAGACGTTTCTAAGGAAATTTTTTTGGGGCAGATTTTGTGACAAAATGATGCGACCCCCTTATGTAATTTTCAATTTTTAAATTTTTTCACATATTATAAAACATTTTTCTATACCTTTAAAACTGATTTATTTTGGAGTTATTGGCCAAAGGAAATGCCCTGCCAAAAATTTAGACGTTTCTAAGAAATTTTTTTTGAGGCAGACTTTGTGGCAAAATGTTGCGACCCCCTTATGAAATTTTAAATTTTTTCACATATTATTACAAATTTTGATATAACTTTAAAACTGATTTATATTGGAATTATTGGCCAAAAGAAGTGCCCTGCCAAATATTTAGAAGTTTCTAAGGAAATTTTTTTGAGGCTGACTTTGTGGCAAAATGATTCGACCCCCTTATGTAATTTAAAATTTTTAAATTTTTTTCACATACTTTAACACCTTTTGCTATAACTTTGAAACTGATTTATTTTGGAATTATTGGCTAAAAGAAGTGCCCTGCCAGAAATTTAGACTTTTCTAAGAAAATTTTTTTGAGACAGATTTTGTGGCAAAATGATGCGACCCGTTATGTAATTTTCAATATTTAAATTTTTTTCACTTACTTTAACACATTCTAAAATAACTTTGAAAATGATTTATTTTGAAGTTATTAGCCAAAAGAAGAGCCTTGCCAAAAATTTTGACATTTCTAAGAAAATTTGTTTGAGGCAGATTTTGTGGCAAAATGATGCGACCCCCTTATGAAATTTAAATTTTTTTCACATATTGTAGCACATTTTGCTATAACTTTAAAACTGATTTATATTGCAGTTATTGGCCAAAAAATCTGCCCTGCCAAAAATTTAGTCGTTTCTAAGAAAAATTTTTAGAGGCTGACTTTGTGGCAAAATGATGCGACCCCCTTATGTAATTTAAAATTTTTCAATATTTTCACACATTATAACACATTTTGCTATAACTTTGAAACTAATTTATATTGCAGTTATTGGCCAAAAGAAGTGCCATGCCAAAAATTTTTACGTTTCTAAGAAAATTTTTTTTAAGCAGATTTTGTGGCAAAATGATGCGTCCTCCTTATATAATTTTCAATTTTTTAATTTTTTTCACTTACTTTAACACATTTTAAAATAACTTTGAAACTGATTTATTTTGAAGTTATTGGCCAAAAGAAGTGCCTTGCCAAACATTTTGACATTTCTAAGAAAATTTTTTTGAGGCAGACTTTGTGGCAAAATGATGCCTTATGTAATTCTCAATTTTTCACACATTATAACACATTTTGCTATAACTTTGAAACTGATTTATTTAGGAGTTATTGGCCATTTAAAACTGATTTATATTAGAGTTATTGGCAAAAAGAACTGCCCTGCCAAAAATTTAGTCGTTTCTAAGAAAATTTTTTTGAGGCTGACTTTGTGGCAAAATGATGCGAACCCCTTATGTAATTAAAAAATTTTCAATATTTTCACACATTATAACACATTTTGCTATAACTTTGAAACTGATTTATATTGCAGTTATTGGCCAAAAAAAGTGCCATGCCAAAAATTTTTACGTTTCTAAGAAAATTTTTTTTAAGCAGATTTTGTGGCAAAATGATGCGTCCTCCTTATGTAATTTTACATTTTTTAATTTTTTTCACTTACTTTAACACATTTTAAAATAACTTTGAAACTGATTTATTTTGGAGTTATTGGCCAAAAGAAGTGCCTTGCCAAAAATTTTGACATATCTAAGAAAATTTTTTGAGGCAGATTTTGTGGCAAAATGTTGCGACCCCCTTATGAAATTTTAAATTTTTTCATATTATTACACATTTTGATATAACTTTAAAACTGATTTATATTGGAATTATTGGCCAAAAGAAGTGCCCTGCCAAATATTTAGAAGTTTCTAAGGAAATTTTTTTGAGGCTGACTTTGTGGCAAAATGATGCGACCCCCTTATGTAATTTTAAATTTTTAAATTTTTTTCACATACTTTAACACCTTTTGCTATATCTTGGAAACTGACTTATTTTGGAATTATTGGCTAAAAGAAGTGCCCTACCAAACATTTAGACTTTTCTAAGAAAATTTTTTTGAGGCAGATTTTGTGGCAAATTGATGCGACCCCTTATGTAATTTTCAATATTTAAATTTTTTTCACTTACTTTAACACATTCTAAAATAACTTTGAAAATGATTTATTTTGGAGTTATTGGCCAAAAGAAGTGCCTTGCCAAAAATTTTGACATTTCTAAGAAAATTTTTTTGAGGCAGATTTTGTGGCAAAATGATGCGACCTCCTTATATAATTTTCAACTTTTCAATTTTTTTTCACATACTTTAACACATGTTGCTATAACTTTGAAACTGATTTGTTTTGGAGTTATTGGCCAAAAGAAGTGCCTTTCGAAAAATTTAGACATTTCTAAGAAAATTTTTTTGAGGCAGATTATGTGGCAAAATGTTGTGAGCCCCTTATGAAATTTTCAATTTTTTCACAATTTATAACACATTTTGCTATAACTTTGAAACTAATTTATATTGGAGTTATTGGCCAAAAAATCTGCCCTGCCAAATATTTAGTCGTTTCTAAGAAAATTTTTTTGAGGCTGACTTTGTGGCAAAATGATGCGAACCCCTTATGTAATTAAAAAATTTTCAATATTTTCACACATTATAACACATTTTGCTATAACTTTGAAACTGATTTATATTGCAGTTATTGGCCAAAAAAAGTGCCATGCCAAAAATTTTTACGTTTCTAAGAAAATTTTTTTTAAGCAGATTTTGTGGCAAAATGATGCGTCCTCCTTATGTAATTTTAAATTTTTAAATTTTTTTCACTTACTTTAACACATTTTAAAATAACTTTGAAACTGATTTATTTTGGAGTTATTGGCCAAAAGAAGTGCCTTGCCAAAAATTTTGACATATCTAAGAAAATTTTTTTGAGGCAGATTTTGTGGCAAAATTTTGCGACCCCCTTATGAAATTTTAAATTTTTTCACATATTATTACACATTTTGATATAATTTTAAAACTGATTTATATTGGAATTATTGGCCAAAAGAAGTGCCCTGCCAAATATTTAGAAGTTTCTAAGAAAATTTTTTTGAGGCTGACTTTGTGGCAAAATGATGCGACCCCCTTATGTAATTTAAAATTTTTCAATATTTTCACACATTAAAACACATTTTGCTATAACTTTGAAACTAATTTATATTGCAGTTATTGGCCAAAAAAAGTGCCATGCCAAAAATTTTTACGTTTCTAAGAAAAATTTTTTTTAAGCAGATTTTGTGGCAAAATGATGCGTCCTCCTTATATAATTTTAAATTTTTTAATTTTTTTCACTTACTTTAACACATTTTAAAATAACTTTGAAACTGATTTATTTTGGAGTTATTGGCCAAAAGAAGTGCCTTGTCAAACATTTTGACATTTCTAAGAAAATTTTTTTGAGGCAGATTTTGTGGCAAAATGATGCGACCCCCTTATGGAATTTTAAATTTTTTCACATATTGTAACACATTTTGCTATAACTTTAAAACTGATTTATATTGGAATTATTGGCCAAAAGAAGTGCCCTGCCAAATATTTAGAAGTTTCTAAGAAAATTTTTTTGAGGCTGACTTTGTGGCAAAATAATGCGTCCCCCTTATGTAATTTTAAATTTTTAAATTTTTTTCACATACTTTAACACCTTTTGCTATAACTTTGAAACTGATTTATTTTGGAATTATTGGCTAAAAGAAGTGCCTTGCCAAAAATTTTTACATTTCTAAGAAAATTTTTTTGAGGCAGATTTTGTGGCAAAATGATGCGACCTCCTTATATAATTTTCAACTTTTCAATTATTTTTCACATACTTTAACACATGTTGCTATAACTTTGAAACTGATTTGTTTTGGAGTTATTGGCCAAAAGAAGTGCCTGCCGAAAAATTTAGACGTTTCTAAGAAAATTTTTTTGAGGCAGATTTTGTGGCAAAATGTTGTGAGCCCCTTATGAAATTTTCAATTTTTTCACAATTTATAACACATTTTGCTATAACTTTAAAACTGATTCTTGGAGTTATTGGCCAAAAAATCTGCCCTGCCAAAAATTTAGACATTTCTAAGAAAATTTTTTGAGGCTGACTTTGTGGCAAAATGATGCGACCCCCTTATGTAATTTAAAATTTTTCAATATTTTCACACATTAAAACACATTTTGCTATAACTTTGAAAGTAATTTATATTGCAGTTATTGGCCAAAAAAAGTGCCATGCCAAAAATTTTTACGTTTCTAAGAAAAAATTTTTTTAAGCAGATTTTGTGGCAAAATGATGCGTCCTCCTTATATAATTTTAAATTTTTTAATTTTTTTCACTTACTTTAACACATTTTAAAATAACTTTGAAACTGATTTATTTTGGAGTTATTGGCCAAAAGAAGTGCCTTGCCAAACATTTTGACATTTCTAAGAAAATTTTTTTGAGGCAGATTTTGTGGCAAAATGATGCGACCCCCTTATGAAATTTTAAATTTTTTCACATATTGTAACACATTTTGCTATAACTTTAAAACTGATTTATATTGGAATTATTGGCCAAAAGAAGTGCCCAGCCAAAAATTTAGAAGTTTCTAAGAAAATTTTTTTGAGGCAGACTTTGTGGCAAAATGATGCCTTATGTAATTCTCAATTTTTCACACATTATAACAAATTTTGCTATAACTTTGAAACTGATTTATTTAGGAGTTATTGGCCATTTAAAACTGATTTATATTGGAGTTATTGGCCAAAAGAACTGCCTTGCAAAAAATTTAGATGTTTCTAAGAAAAATTTTTTGAGGCAGACTTTGTGGCAAAATGATTCGACTCCCAAAATTAATTCTCAATTTTTCACAGATTATAACACATATTGCTATATTTTTGAAACTGATTTATTTAGGAGTTATTGGCCATTTAAAACTGTTTTATATTAGAGTTATTGGCCAAAAGAAGTGCCTTGCCAAAAATTTAGACGTTTCTAAGAAAAATTTTTTGAGGCAGACTTTTTGGCAAAATGATTCGACCCCCTTAAGTAATTCTCAATTTTTCACAGATTATAACACATTTTGCTATAACTTTGAAACTGATTTATTTAGGAGTTATTGGCCATTTAAAACTGTTTTATATTGGAGTTATTGGCCAAAAGAAGTGTCTTGCCAAAAATTTAGACGTTTCTAAGGAAATTTTTTTGGGGCAGATTTTGTGACAAAATGATGCGACCCCCTTATGTAATTTTCAATTTTTAAATTTTTTCACATATTATAAAACATTTTTCTATACCTTTAAAACTGATTTATTTTGGAGTTATTGGCCAAAGGAAATGCCCTGCCAAAAATTTAGACGTTTCTAAGAAATTTTTTTTGAGGCAGACTTTGTGGCAAAATGTTGCGACCCCCTTATGAAATTTTAAATTTTTTCACATATTATTACAAATTTTGATATAACTTTAAAACTGATTTATATTGGAATTATTGGCCAAAAGAAGTGCCCTGCCAAATATTTAGAAGTTTCTAAGGAAATTTTTTTGAGGCTGACTTTGTGGCAAAATGATTCGACCCCCTTATGTAATTTAAAATTTTTAAATTTTTTTCACATACTTTAACACCTTTTGCTATAACTTTGAAACTGATTTATTTTGGAATTATTGGCTAAAAGAAGTGCCCTGCCAGAAATTTAGACTTTTCTAAGAAAATTTTTTTGAGACAGATTTTGTGGCAAAATGATGCGACCCGTTATGTAATTTTCAATATTTAAATTTTTTTCACTTACTTTAACACATTCTAAAATAACTTTGAAAATGATTTATTTTGAAGTTATTAGCCAAAAGAAGAGCCTTGCCAAAAATTTTGACATTTCTAAGAAAATTTGTTTGAGGCAGATTTTGTGGCAAAATGATGCGACCCCCTTATGAAATTTAAATTTTTTTCACATATTGTAGCACATTTTGCTATAACTTTAAAACTGATTTATATTGCAGTTATTGGCCAAAAAATCTGCCCTGCCAAAAATTTAGTCGTTTCTAAGAAAAATTTTTAGAGGCTGACTTTGTGGCAAAATGATGCGACCCCCTTATGTAATTTAAAATTTTTCAATATTTTCACACATTATAACACATTTTGCTATAACTTTGAAACTAATTTATATTGCAGTTATTGGCCAAAAGAAGTGCCATGCCAAAAATTTTTACGTTTCTAAGAAAATTTTTTTTAAGCAGATTTTGTGGCAAAATGATGCGTCCTCCTTATATAATTTTCAATTTTTTAATTTTTTTCACTTACTTTAACACATTTTAAAATAACTTTGAAACTGATTTATTTTGAAGTTATTGGCCAAAAGAAGTGCCTTGCCAAACATTTTGACATTTCTAAGAAAATTTTTTTGAGGCAGACTTTGTGGCAAAATGATGCCTTATGTAATTCTCAATTTTTCACACATTATAACACATTTTGCTATAACTTTGAAACTGATTTATTTAGGAGTTATTGGCCATTTAAAACTGATTTATATTAGAGTTATTGGCAAAAAGAACTGCCCTGCCAAAAATTTAGTCGTTTCTAAGAAAATTTTTTTGAGGCTGACTTTGTGGCAAAATGATGCGAACCCCTTATGTAATTAAAAAATTTTCAATATTTTCACACATTATAACACATTTTGCTATAACTTTGAAACTGATTTATATTGCAGTTATTGGCCAAAAAAAGTGCCATGCCAAAAATTTTTACGTTTCTAAGAAAATTTTTTTTAAGCAGATTTTGTGGCAAAATGATGCGTCCTCCTTATGTAATTTTACATTTTTTAATTTTTTTCACTTACTTTAACACATTTTAAAATAACTTTGAAACTGATTTATTTTGGAGTTATTGGCCAAAAGAAGTGCCTTGCCAAAAATTTTGACATATCTAAGAAAATTTTTTGAGGCAGATTTTGTGGCAAAATGTTGCGACCCCCTTATGAAATTTTAAATTTTTTCATATTATTACACATTTTGATATAACTTTAAAACTGATTTATATTGGAATTATTGGCCAAAAGAAGTGCCCTGCCAAATATTTAGAAGTTTCTAAGGAAATTTTTTTGAGGCTGACTTTGTGGCAAAATGATGCGACCCCCTTATGTAATTTTAAATTTTTAAATTTTTTTCACATACTTTAACACCTTTTGCTATATCTTGGAAACTGACTTATTTTGGAATTATTGGCTAAAAGAAGTGCCCTACCAAACATTTAGACTTTTCTAAGAAAATTTTTTTGAGGCAGATTTTGTGGCAAATTGATGCGACCCCTTATGTAATTTTCAATATTTAAATTTTTTTCACTTACTTTAACACATTCTAAAATAACTTTGAAAATGATTTATTTTGGAGTTATTGGCCAAAAGAAGTGCCTTGCCAAAAATTTTGACATTTCTAAGAAAATTTTTTTGAGGCAGATTTTGTGGCAAAATGATGCGACCTCCTTATATAATTTTCAACTTTTCAATTTTTTTTCACATACTTTAACACATGTTGCTATAACTTTGAAACTGATTTGTTTTGGAGTTATTGGCCAAAAGAAGTGCCTTTCGAAAAATTTAGACATTTCTAAGAAAATTTTTTTGAGGCAGATTATGTGGCAAAATGTTGTGAGCCCCTTATGAAATTTTCAATTTTTTCACAATTTATAACACATTTTGCTATAACTTTGAAACTAATTTATATTGGAGTTATTGGCCAAAAAATCTGCCCTGCCAAATATTTAGTCGTTTCTAAGAAAATTTTTTTGAGGCTGACTTTGTGGCAAAATGATGCGAACCCCTTATGTAATTAAAAAATTTTCAATATTTTCACACATTATAACACATTTTGCTATAACTTTGAAACTGATTTATATTGCAGTTATTGGCCAAAAAAAGTGCCATGCCAAAAATTTTTACGTTTCTAAGAAAATTTTTTTTAAGCAGATTTTGTGGCAAAATGATGCGTCCTCCTTATGTAATTTTAAATTTTTAAATTTTTTTCACTTACTTTAACACATTTTAAAATAACTTTGAAACTGATTTATTTTGGAGTTATTGGCCAAAAGAAGTGCCTTGCCAAAAATTTTGACATATCTAAGAAAATTTTTTTGAGGCAGATTTTGTGGCAAAATTTTGCGACCCCCTTATGAAATTTTAAATTTTTTCACATATTATTACACATTTTGATATAATTTTAAAACTGATTTATATTGGAATTATTGGCCAAAAGAAGTGCCCTGCCAAATATTTAGAAGTTTCTAAGAAAATTTTTTTGAGGCTGACTTTGTGGCAAAATGATGCGACCCCCTTATGTAATTTAAAATTTTTCAATATTTTCACACATTAAAACACATTTTGCTATAACTTTGAAACTAATTTATATTGCAGTTATTGGCCAAAAAAAGTGCCATGCCAAAAATTTTTACGTTTCTAAGAAAAATTTTTTTTAAGCAGATTTTGTGGCAAAATGATGCGTCCTCCTTATATAATTTTAAATTTTTTAATTTTTTTCACTTACTTTAACACATTTTAAAATAACTTTGAAACTGATTTATTTTGGAGTTATTGGCCAAAAGAAGTGCCTTGTCAAACATTTTGACATTTCTAAGAAAATTTTTTTGAGGCAGATTTTGTGGCAAAATGATGCGACCCCCTTATGGAATTTTAAATTTTTTCACATATTGTAACACATTTTGCTATAACTTTAAAACTGATTTATATTGGAATTATTGGCCAAAAGAAGTGCCCAGCCAAAAATTTAGAAGTTTCTAAGAAAATTTTTTTGAGGCTGACTTTGTGGCAAAATGATGCGACCCCCTTATGTAATTTAAAATTTTTCAATATTTTCACACATTAAAACACATTTTGCTATAACTTTGAAACTAATTTATATTGCAGTTATTGGCCAAAAAAAGTGCCATGCCAAAAATTTTTACGTTTCTAAGAAAATTTTTTTTTAAGCAGACTTTGTGGCAAAATGATGCCTTATGTAATTCTCAATTTTTCACACATTATAACACATTTTGCTATAACTTTGAAACTGATTTATTTAGGAGTTATTGGCCATTTAAAACTGATTTATATTGGAGTTATTGGCCAAAAGAACTGCCTTGCAAAAAATTTAGATGTTTCTAAGAAAAATTTTTTGAGGCAGACTTTGTGGCAAAATGATTCGACTCCCAAAATTAATTCTCAATTTTTCACAGATTATAACACATATTGCTATATTTTTGAAACTGATTTATTTAGGAGTTATTGGCCATTTAAAACTGTTTTATATTGGAGTTATTGGCCAAAAGAAGTGCCTTGCCAAAAATTTAGACGTTTCTAAGAAAAATTTTTTGAGGCAGACTTTTTGGCAAAATGATTCGACCCCCTTAAGTAATTCTCAATTTTTCACAGATTATAACACATTTTGCTATAACTTTGAAACTGATTTATTTAGGAGTTATTGGCCATTTAAAACTGTTTTATATTGGAGTTATTGGCCAAAAGAAGTGTCTTGCCAAAAATTTAGACGTTTCTAAGGAAATTTTTTTGGGGCAGATTTTGTGACAAAATGATGCGACCCCCTTATGTAATTTTCAATTTTTAAATTTTTTCACATATTATAAAACATTTTTCTATACCTTTAAAACTGATTTATTTTGGAGTTATTGGCCAAAGGAAATGCCCTGCCAAAAATTTAGACGTTTCTAAGAAATTTTTTTTGAGGCAGACTTTGTGGCAAAATGTTGCGACCCCCTTATGAAATTTTAAATTTTTTCACATATTATTACAAATTTTGATATAACTTTAAAACTGATTTATATTGGAATTATTGGCCAAAAGAAGTGCCCTGCCAAATATTTAGAAGTTTCTAAGGAAATTTTTTTGAGGCTGACTTTGTGGCAAAATGATTCGACCCCCTTATGTAATTTAAAATTTTTAAATTTTTTTCACATACTTTAACACCTTTTGCTATAACTTTGAAACTGATTTATTTTGGAATTATTGGCTAAAAGAAGTGCCCTGCCAAAAATTTAGACTTTTCTAAGAAAATTTTTTTGAGACAGATTTTGTGGCAAAAATGCGACCCGTTATGTAATTTTCAATATTTAAATTTTTTTCACTTACTTTAACACATTCTAAAATAACTTTGAAAATGATTTATTTTGGAGTTATTAGCCAAAAGAAGAGCCTTGCCAAAAATTTTGACATTTCTAAGAAAATTTGTTTGAGGCAGATTTTGTGGCAAAATGATGCGACCCCCTTATGAAATTTAAATTTTTTTCACATATTGTAACACATTTTGCTATAACTTTAAAACTGATTTATATTGCAGTTATTGGCCAAAAAATCTGCCCTGCCAAAAATTTAGTCGTTTCTAAGAAAAATTTTTTGAGGCTGACTTTGTGGCAAAATAATGCGACCCCCTTATGTAATTTAAAATTTTTCAATATTTTCACACATTATAACACATTTTGCTATAACTTTGAAACTAATTTATATTGCAGTTATTGGCCAAAAAAAGTGCCATGCCAAAAATTTTTACGTTTCTAAGAAAATTTTTTTTAAGCAGATTTTGTGGCAAAATGATGCGTCCTCCTTATATAATTTTCAATATTTTAATTTTTTTCACTTACTTTAACACATTTTAAAATAACTTTGAAACTGATTTATTTTGAAGTTATTGGCCAAAAGAAGTGCCTTGCCAAACATTTTGACATTTCTAAGAAAATTTTTTTGAGGCAGACTTTGTGGCAAAATGATGCCTTATGTAATTCTCAATTTTTCACACATTATAACACATTTTGCTATAACTTTGAAACTGATTTATTTAGGAGTTATTGGCCATTTAAAACTGATTTATATTAGAGTTATTGGCCAAAAGAACTGCCCTGCCAAAAATTTAGTCGTTTCTAAGAAAAATTTTTTGAGGCTGACTTTGTGGCAAAATAATGCGACCCCCTTATGTAATTTAAAATTTTTCAATATTTTCACACATTATAACACATTTTGCTATAACTTTGAAACTAATTTATATTGCAGTTATTGGCCAAAAGAAGTGCCATGCCAAAAATTTTTACGTTTCTAAGAAAATTTTTTTTAAGCAGATTTTGTGGCAAAATGATGCGTCCTCCTTATGTAATTTTAAATTTTTTAATTTTTTTCACTTGCTTTAGCACATTTTAAAATAACTTTGAAACCGATTTATTTTGGAGTTATTGGCCAAAAGAAGTGCCTTGCCAAAAATTTTGACATATCTAAGAAAATTTTTTGAGGCAGATTTTGTGGCAAAATGTTGCGACCCCCTTATGAAATTTTAAATTTTTTACATATTATTACACATTTTGATATAACTTTAAAACTGATTTATATTGGAATTATTGGCCAAAAGAAGTGCCCTGCCAAATATTTAGAAGTTTCTAAGAAAATTTTTTTGAGGCTGACTTTGTGGCAAAATGATGCGTCCCCCTTATGTAAATTTAAATTTTTAAATTTTTTTCACATACTTTAACACCTTTTGCTATAACTTTGAAACTGATTTATTTTGGAATTATTGGCTAAAAGAAGTGCCCTGCCAAAAATTTAGACTTTTCTAAGAAAATTTTTTTGAGGCAGATTTTGTGGCAAAATGATGCAACCCCTTATGTAATTTTCAATATTTAAATTTTTTTCACTTACTTTAACACATTCTAAAATAACTTTGAAACTGATTTATTTTGGAGTTATTGGCCAAAAGAAGTGCCTTGCCAAAAATTTTTACATTTCTAAGAAAATTTTTTTGAGGCAGATTTTGTGGCAAAATGATGCGACCTCCTTATATAATTTTCAACTTTTCAATTATTTTTCACATACTTTAACACATGTTGCTATAACTTTGAAACTGATTTGTTTTGGAGTTATTGGCCAAAAGAAGTGCCTGCCGAAAAATTTAGACGTTTCTAAGAAAATTTTTTTGAGGCAGATTTTGTGGCAAAATGTTGTGAGCCCCTTATGAAATTTTCAATTTTTTCACAATTTATAACACATTTTGCTATAACTTTAAAACTGATTCTTGGAGTTATTGGCCAAAAAATCTGCCCTGCCAAAAATTTAGACGTTTCTAAGAAAATTTTTTTGAGGCTGACTTTGTGGCAAAATGATGCGACCCCCTTATGTAATTTAAAATTTTTCAATATTTTCACACATTATAACACATTTTGCTATAACTTTGAAACTAATTTATATTGCAGTTATTGGCCAAAAGAAGTGCCATGCCAAAAATTTTTACGTTTCTAAGAAAATTTTTTTTAAGCAGATTTTGTGGCAAAATGATGCGTTCTCCTTATATAATTTTCAATTTTTTAATTTTTTTCACTTACTTTAACACATTTTAAAATAACTTTGAAACTGATTTATTTTGGAGTTATTGGCCAAAAGAAGTGCCTTGCCAAACATTTTGACATTTCTAAGAAAATTTTTTTGAGGCAGATTTTGTGGCAAAATGATGCGACCCCCTTATGAAATTTTAAATTTTTTCACATATTGTAACACATTTTGCTATAACTTTAAAACTGATTTATATTGGAATTATTGGCCAAAAGAAGTGCCCTGCCAAAAATTTAGACGTTTCTAAGAAAATTTTTTTGAGGCAGACTTTGTGGAAAATTATGATGCCTTATGTAATTCTCAATTTTTCACACATTATAACACATTTTGCTACAACTTTGAAAGTGATTTACTTAGGAGTTATTGGCCATTTAAAACTGATTTATATTGGAGTTATTGGCCAAAAGAACTACCTTGCAAAAAATTTAGATGTTTCTATGAAAAATTTTTTGAGGCAGACTTTTTGGCAAAATGATTCGACTCCCTTATGTAATTCTCAATTTTTCACAGATTATAACACATATTGCTATATTTTTGAAACTGATTTATTTAGGAGTTATTGGCCATTTAAAACTGTTTTATATTGGAGTTATTGGCCAAAAGAAGTGCCTTGCCAAAAATTTAGACGTTTCTAAGAAAAATTTTTTGAGGCAGACTTTTTGGCAAAATGATTCGACCCCCTTATGTAATTCTCAATTTTTCACAGATTATAACACATTTTGCTATAACTTTGAAACTGATTTATTTAGGAGTTATTGGCCATTTAAAACTGTTTTATATTGGAGTTATTGGCCAAAAGAAGTGTCTTGCCAAAAATTTAGACGTTTCTAAGGAAATTTTTTTGGGGCAGATTTTGTGACAAAATGATGCGACCCCCTTATGTAATTTTCAATTTTTAAATTTTTTCACATATTATAAAACATTTTTCTATACCTTCAAAACTGATTTATTTTGGAGTTATTGACCAAAGGAAATGCCCTGCCAAAAATTTAGACGTTTCTAAGAAATTTTTTTTGAGGCAGACTTTGTGGCAAAATGTTGCGACCCCCTTATGAAATTTTAAATTTTTTCACATATTATTACAAATTTTGATATAACTTTAAAACTGATTATATTGGAATTATTGGCCAAAAGAAGTGCCCTGCCAAATATTTAGAAGTTTCTAAGGAAATTTTTTTGAGGCTGACTTTGTGGCAAAATGATTCGACCCCCTTATGTAATTTTAAATTTTTACATTTTTTTCACATACTTTAACACCTTTTGCTATAACTTTGAAACTGATTTATTTTGGAATTATTGGCTAAAAGAAGTGCCCTACCAAAAATTTAGACTTTTCTAAGAAAATTTTTTTGAGACAGATTTTGTGTCAAAATGATGCGACCCGTTATGTAATTTTCAATATTTAAATTTTTTTTACTTACTTTAACACATTCTAAAATAACTTTGAAAATGATTTATTTTGGAGTTATTAGCCAAAAGAAGAGCCTTGCCAAAAATTTTGACATTTCTAAGAAAATTTGTTTGAGGCAGAATTTGTGGCAAAATGATGCGACCCCCTCATGTAATTTAAAATTTTTCAATATTTTCACACATTATAACACATTTTGCTATAACTTTGAAACTAATTTATATTGCAGTTATTGGCCAAAAGAAGTGCCATGCCAAAAATTTTTACGTTTCTAAGAAAATTTTTTTTTAGCAGATTTTGTGGCAAAATGATGCGTCCTCCTTATATAATTTTCAATTTTTTAATTTTTTTCACTTACTTTACACATTTTAAAATAACTTTGAAACTGATTTATTTTGAAGTTATTGGCCAAAAGAAGTGCCTTGCCAAACATTTTGACATTTCTAAGAAAATTTTTTTGAGGCAGACTTTGTGGCAAAATGATGCCTTATGTAATTCTCAATTTTTCACACGTTATAACACATTTTGCTATAATTTTGAAACTGATTTATTTAGGAGTTATTGGCCATTTAAAACTGATTTATATTAGAGTTATTGGCCAAAAGAACTGCCTTGCAAAAAATTTAGACGTTTCTAAGAAAAATTTTTTGAGGCAGACTTTGTGGCAAAATGATTCGACTCCCTTATGTAATTCTCAATTTTTCACAGATTATAACACATTTTGCTATATTTTTGAAACTGATTTATTTAGGAGTTATTGGCCATTTAAAACTGTTTTATATTGGAGTTATTGGCCAAAAGAAGTGCCTTGCCAAAAATTTAGACGTTTCTAAGAAAAATTTTTTGAGGCAGACTTTTTGGCAAAATGAATCGACCCCCTTATGTAATTCTCAATTTTTCACAGATTATAACACATTTTGCTATAACTTTGAAACTGATTTGTTTAGGAGTTATTAGCCATTTAAAACTGTTTTATATTGGAGTTATTGGCCAAAAGAAGTGTCTTGCCAAAAATTTAGACGTTTCTAAGAAAATTTTTTTGGGGCAGATTTTGTGACAAAATGATGCGACCCCCTTATGTAATTTTCAATTTTTAAATTTTTTCACATATTATAAAACATTTTTCTATACCTTTAAAACTGATTTATTTTGGAGTTATTGGCCAAAGGAAATGTCCTGCCAAAAATTTAGACGTTTCTAAGAAATTTTTTTTGAGGCAGACTTTGTGGCAAAATGTTGCGACCCCTTTATGAAATTTTAAATTTTTTCACATATTATTACAAATTTTGATATAACTTTAAAACTGATTTATATTGGAATTATTGGCCAAAAGAAGTGCCCTGCCAAATATTTAGAAGTTTCTAAGGAAATTTTTTTGAGGCTGACTTTGTGGCAAAATGATGCGACCCCCTTATGTAATTTTAAATTTTTAAATTTTTTTCACATACTTTAACACCTTTTGCTATAACTTTGAAACTGATTTATTTTGGAATTATTGGCTAAAAGAAGTGCCCTGCCAAAAGTTTAGACTTTTCTAAGAAAATTTTTTTGAGACAGATTTTGTGGCAAAATGATGCGACCCGTTATATAGTTTTCAATATTTAAATTTTTTTCACTTACTTTAACACATTCTAAAATAACTTTGAAAATTATTTATTTTGGAGTTATTGGCCAAAAGAAGTGCCTTGCCAAAAATTTAGACGTTTCTAAGAAAAATTTTTTGAGGCAGACTTTTTGGCAAAATGATTCGACCCCCTTATGTAATTCTCAATTTTTCACAGATTATAACACATTTTGCTATAACTTTGAAACTGATTTATTTAGGAGTTATTGGCCATTTAAAACTGTTTTATATTGGAGTTATTGGCCAAAAGAAATGCCTTGCCAAAAATTTAGACGTTTCTAAGAAAAATTTTTTGATGCAGACTTTGTGGCAAAATGATGCGACCCCCTTATGTAATTTTCAATTTTTAAATTTTTTCACATATTATAAAACATTTTTCTATACCTTTAAAACTGATTTATTTTGGAGTTATTGGCCAAAGGAAATGCCCTGCCAAAAATTTAGACGTTTCTAAGAAATTTTTTTTGAGGCAGACTTTGTGGCAAAATGTTGCGACCCCCTTATGAAATTTTAAATTTTTTCACATATTATAACAAATTTTGATATAACTTTAAAACTGATTTATATTGGAATTATTGGCCAAAAGAAGTGCCCTGCCAAATATTTAGAAGTTTCTAAGGAAATTTTTTTGAGGCTGACTTTGTGGCAAAATGATTCGACCCCCTTATGTAATTTTAAATATTAAAATTTTTTTCACATACTTTAACACCTTTTGCTATAACTTTGAAACTGATTTATTTTGGAATTATTGGCTAAAAGAAGTGCCCTGCCAAAAATTTAGACTTTTCTAAGAAAATTTTTTGAGACAGATTTTGTGGCAAAATGATGCGACCCGTTATGTAATTTTCAATATTTAAAATTTTTTCACTTACTTTAACACATTCTAAAAAAACTGTGAAAATGATTAATTTTGGAGTTATTAGCCAAAAGAAGAGCCTTGCCAAAAATTTTGACATTTCTAAGAAAATTTGTTTGAGGCAGATTTTGTGGCAAAATGATGCGACCTCCTTATATAATTTTCAACTTTTCAATTTTTTTTCTCATACTTTAACACATGTTGCTATAACTTTGAAACTGATTTGTTTTGGAGTTATTGGCCAAAAAATCTGCCCTGCCAAAAATTTAGTCGTTTCTAAGAAAAATTTTTTGAGGCTGACTTTGTGGCAAAATGATGCGACCCCCTTATGAAATTTAAAATTTTTTCACATATTGTAACACATTTTGCTATAACTTTAAAACTGATTTATATTGGAGTTATTGGCCAAAAAATCTGCCCTGCCAAAAATTTAGTCGTTTCTAAGAAAAATTTTTTGAGGCTGACTTTGTGGCAAAATGATGCGACCCCCTTATGTAATTTAAAATTTTTCAATATTTTCACACATTATAACACATTTTGCTATAACTTTGAAACTGATTTATATTGCAGTTATTGGCCAAAAAAGTGCCATGCCAAAAAATTTTACGTTTCTAAGAAAATTTTTTTTAAGCAGATTTTGTGGCAAAATGATGCGTCCTCCTTATGTAATTTTCAATTTTTTAATTTTTTTCACTTACTTTAAAACATTTTAAAATAACTTTAAACTGATTTGTTTTGGAGTTATTGGCCAAAAGAAGTGCCTTGCCAAAAATTTTGACATTTCTAAGAAAATTTTTTTGAGGCAGATTTTGTGGCAAAACGATGCGACCCCCTTATAAAATTTTAAATTTTTTCACATATTGTAACACATTTTGCTATAACTTTAAAACTGATTTATATTGGAGTTATTGGCCAAAAAATCTGCCCTGCCAAAAATTTAGTCGTTTCTAAGAAAAATTTTTTGAGGCTGACTTTGTGGCAAAATGATGCGACCCCCTTATGTAATTTAAAATTTTTCAATATTTTCACACATTATAACACATTTTGCTATAACTTTGAAACTGATTTATATTGCAGTTATTGGCCAAAAAAGTGCCATGCCAAAAAATTTTACGTTTCTAAGAAAATTTTTTTTAAGCAGATTTTGTGGCAAAATGATGCGTCCTCCTTATGTAATTTTCAATTTTTTAATTTTTTTCACTTACTTTAAAACATTTTAAAATAACTTTAAACTGATTTATATTGGAATTATTGGCCAAAAGAAGTGCCCTGCCAAAAATTTAGACGTTTCTAAGAAAATTTTTTTGAGGCAGACTTTGTGGCAAAATGATGCCTTATGTAATTCTCAATTTTTCACACATTATAGCACATTTTGCTATAACTTTAAAGCTGATATATTTAGGAGTTATTGGCCGTTTAAAACTGATTTATATTGGAGTTATTGGCCAAAAGAAGTGCCTTGCCAAAAATTTAGACGTTTCTAAGAAAAATTTTTTGAGGCAGACTTTGTGGCAAAATGATTTGACCCGCTTATGTAATTCTCAATTTTTCACAGATTATAACACATTTTGCTATAACTTTGAAACTGATTTATTTAGGAGTTATTGGCCATTTAAAACTGTTTTATATTGGAGTTATTGGCCAAAAGAATTGCCTTGCCAAAAATTTAGACGTTTCTAAGAAAATTTTTTTGAGGCAGATTTTGTGGCAAAATGATTCGACCTCCTTACACAATTTTCAACTTTTCAATTTTTTTTCACATACTTTAACACATGTTGCTATAACTTTGAAACTAATTTGTTTAGGAGTTATTGGCCATTTAAAACTGTTTTATATTGGAGTTATTGGCCAAAAGAAGTGCCTTGCCAAAAATTTAGACGTTTCTAAGAAAATTTTTTTGGGGCAGATTTTGTGACAAAATGATGCGACCCCCTTATGTAATTTACAATTTTTAAATTTTTTCACATATTATAAAACATTTTTCTATACCTTTAAAACTGATTTATATTGGAGTTATTGGCCAAAGGAAATGCCCTGCCAAAAATTTAGACGTTTCTAAGAAATTTTTTTTGAGGCTGACTTTGTGGCAAAATGATGCGACCCCCTTATGTAATTTAAAATTTTTCAATATTTTCACACATTATAACACATTTTGCTATAACTTTGAAACTAATTTATATTGCAGTTATTGGCCAAAAGAAGTGCCATGCCAAACATTTTTACGTTTCTAAGAAAATTTTTTTTAAGCAGATTTTGTGGCAAAATGATGCGTCCTCCTTATGTAATTTTCAATTTTTTAATTTTTTTCACTTACTTTAACACATTTTAAAATAACTTTGAAACTGATTTATTTTGGAGTTATTGGCCAAAAGAAGTGCCTTGCCAAAAATTTTGACATTTCTAAGAAAATTTTTTTGAGGCAGATTTTGTGGCAAAATGATGCGACCCCCTTATGAAATTTTAAATTTTTTCACATATTGTAACACATTTTGCTATAACTTTAAAACTGATTTATATTGGAATTATTGGCCAAAAGAAGTGCCCTGCCAAAAATTTAGACGTTTCTAAGAAAATTTTTTTGAGGCAGACTTTGTGGCAAAATGATGCCTTATGTAATTCTCAATTTTTCACACATTATAACACATTTTGCTATAACTTTGAAACTGATTTATTTAGGAGTTATTGGCCATTTAAAACTGATTTATATTGGAGTTATTGGCCAAAAGAAGTGCCTTGCAAAAAATTTAGACGTTTCTAAGAAAAATTTTTTGAGGCAGACTTTGTGGCAAAATGATTCGACTCCCTTATGTAATTCTAATTTTTCACAGATTATAACACATTTTGCTATAACTTTGAAACTGATTTATTTAGGAGTTATTGACCATTTAAAACTGTTTTATATTGGAGTTATTGGCCAAAGGAAATGCCCTGCCAAAAATGTAGACGTTTCTAAGAAATTTTTTTTGAAGCAGACTTTCTGGCAAAATGTTGCGACCCCCTTATGAAATTTTAAATTTTTTCACATATTATTACAAATTTTGATATAACTTTAAAACTTATTTATATTGGAATTATTGGCCAAAAGAAGTGCCCTGCCAAATATTTAGAAGTTTCTAAGGAAATTTTTTTGAGGCTGACTTTGTGGCAAAATGATGCGACCCCCTTATGTAATTTTAAATTTTTAAATTTTTTTCACATACTTTAACACCTTTTGCTATAACTTTGAAACTGATTTATTTTGGAATTATTGGCTAAAAGAAGTGCCCTGCCAAAAATTTAGACTTTTCTAAGAAAATTTTTTTGAGGCAGATTTTGTGGCAAAATGATGCGACCCGTTATGTAATTTTCAATATTTAAATTTTTTTCACTTACTTTAACACATTCTAAAATAACTTTGAAAATGATTTATTTTGGAGTTATTGGCCAAAAGAAGTGCCTTGCCAAAAATTTTAACATTTCTAAGAAAGTTTGAGGCAGATTTTGTGGCAAAATAATGCGACCTCCTTATATAATTTTCAATTTTTCAATTTTTTTTCTCATACTTTAACACATGTTTCTATAACTTTGAAACTGATTTGTTTTGGAGTTATTGGCCAAAAAAAAGTCCCTGCCGAAAAATTTAGACATTTCTAAGAAAATTTTTTTGAGGCAGATTTTGTGGCAAAATGTTGTGAGCCCCTTATGAAATTTTCAATTTTTTCACAATTTATAACACATTTTGCTATAACTTTAAAACTGATTTATATTGGAGTTATTGGCCAAAAAATCTGCCCTGCCAAAAATTTAGTCGTTTCTAAGAAAAATTTTTTGAGGCTGACTTTGTGGCAAAATGATGCGACCCCTTATGTAATTTAAAATTTTTCAATATTTTCACACATTATAACACATTTTGCTATAACTTTGAAACTGATTTATATTGCAGTTATTGGCCAAAAAAAGTGCCATGCCAAAAAATTTTACGTTTCTAAGAAAATTTTTTTGAGGCAGACTTTGTGGCAAAATGATGCCTTATGTAATTCTCAATTTTTCACACATTATAGCACATTTTGCTATAACTTTAAAACTGATTTATTTAGGAGTTATTGGCCGTTTAAAACTGATTTATATTGGAGTTATTGGCCAAAAGAAGTGCCTTGCCAAAAATTTAGACGTTTCTAAGAAAAATTTTTTGAGGCAGACTTTGTGGCAAAATGATTCGGCCCCCTTATGTAATTCTCAATTTTTCACAGATTATAACACATTTTGCTATAGCTTTGAAACTGATTTAATTAGGAGTTATTGGCCATTTAAAACTGTTTTATATTGGAGTTATTGGCCAAAAGAAGTGCCTTGCCAAAAATTTAGACGTTTCTAAGAAAATTTTTTTGGGGCAGATTGTGTGACAAAATGATGCGACCCCCTTATGTAATTTACAATTTTTAAATTTTTTCACATATTATAAAACATATTTCTATACCTTTAAAACTGATTTATTTTGGAGTTATTGGCCAAAAGAAGTGCCTTGCCAAAAACTTAGACGTTTCTAAGAAAAATTTTTTGAGGCAGACTTTGTGGCAAAATGATTCGACCCCCTTATGTAATTCTCAATTTTTCACAGATTATAACACATTTTGCTATAACTTTGAAACTGATTTATTTAGGAGTTATTGGCCATTTAAAACTGTTTTATATTGGAGTTATTGGCCAAAAGAAGTGCCTTGCCAAAAATTTAGACGTTTCTAAGAAAATTTTTTTGAGGCAGATTTTGTGGCAAAATGATGCGACCTCCTTATACAATTTTCAACTTTTCAATTTTTTTTCACATACTTTAACACATGTTGCTATAACTTTGAAACTGATTTATTTTGGAATTATTGGCTAAAAGAAGTGCCCTGCCAAAAATTTAGACTTTTCTAAGAAAATTTTTTTTAGGCAGATTTTGTGGCAAAATGATGCGACCCGTTATGTAATTTTCAATATTTAAATTTTTTTCACTTACTTTAACACATTCTAAAATAACTTTGAAAATGATTTATTTTGGAGTTATTGGCCAAAAGAAGTGCCTTGCCAAAAATTTTGACATTTCTAAGAAAGTTTGAGGCAGATTTTGTGGCAAAATGATGCGACCTCCTTATATAATTTTCAACTTTTCAATTTTTTTTCTCATACTTTAACACATGTTGCTGTAACTTTGAAACTGATTTGTTTTGGAGTTATTGGCCAAAAGAAGTGCCTGCCGAAAAATTTAGACATTTCTAAGAAAATTTTTTTGAGGCAGATTTTGTGGCAAAATGTTGTGAGCACCTTATGAAATTTTCAATTTTTTCACAATTTATAACACATTTTGCTATAACTTTAAAACTGATTTATATTGGAGTTATTGGCCAAAAAATCTGCCCTGCCAAAAATTTAGTCGTTTCTAAGAAAAATTTTTTGAGGCTGACTTTGTGGCAAAATGATGCGACCCCCTTATGTAATTTAAAATTTTTCAATATTTTCACACATTATAACACATTTTGCTATAACTTTGAAACTGATTTATATTGCAGTTATTTGCCAAAAAAAGTGCCATGCCAAAAAATTTTACGTTTCTAAGAAAATTTTTTTGAGGCAGATTTTGTGGCAAAATGATGCGTCCTCCTTATGTAATTTTCAATTTTTTAATTTTTTTCACTTACTTTAACACATTTTAAAATAACTTTGAAACTGATTTGTTTTGGAGTTATTGGCCAAAAGAAGTGCCTAGCCAAAAATTTTGACATTTCTAAGAAAATTTTTTTGAGGCAGATTTTGTGGCAAAATGATGCGACCCCCTTATAAAATTTTAAATTTTTTCACATATTGTAACACATTTTGCTATAACTTTAAAACTGATTTATATTGGAATTATTGGCCAAAAGAAGTGCCCTGCCAAAAATTTAGACGTTTCTAAGAAAATTTTTTTGAGGCAGACTTTGTGGCAAAATGATGCCTTATGTAATTCTCAATTTTTCACACATTATAGCACATTTTGCTATAACTTTAAAACTGATTTATTTAGGAGTTATTGGCCGTTTAAAACTGATTTATATTGGAGTTATTGGCCAAAAGAAGTGCCTTGCCAAAAATTTAGACGTTTCTAAGAAAAATTTTTTGAGGCAGACTTTGTGGCAAAATGATTCGACCCCCTTATGTAATTCTCAATTTTTCACAGATTATAACACATTTTGCTATAACTTTGAAAATGATTTAATTAGGAGTTATTGGCCATTTAAAACTGTTTTATATTGGAGTTATTGGCCAAAAGAAGTGCCTTGCCAAAAATTTAGACGTTTCTAAGAAAATTTTTTTGGGGCAGATTGTGTGACAAAATGATGCGACCCCCTTATGTAATTTACAATTTTTAAATTTTTTCACATATTATAAAACATATTTCTATACCTTTAAAACTGATTTATTTTGGAGTTATTGGCCAAAAGAAGTGCCTTGCCAAAAACTTAGACGTTTCTAAGAAAAATTGTTTGAGGCAGACTTTGTGGCAAAATGGTTCGACCCCCTTATGTAATTCTCAATTTTTCACAGATTATAACACATTTTGCTATAACTTTGAAACTGATTTATTTAGGAGTTATTGGCCATTTAAAACTGTTTTATATTGGAGTTATTGGCCAAAAGAAGTGCCTTCCCAAAAATTTAGACGTTTCTAAGAAAATTTTTTTGAGGCAGATTTTGTGGCAAAATGATGCGACCTCCTTATACAATTTTCAACTTTTCAATTTTTTTTCACATACTTTAACACATGTTGCTATAACTTTGAAACTAATTTGTTTTGGAGTTATTGGCCAAAAGAAGTGCCCGCCGAAAAATTTAGACATTTCTAAGAACATTTTTTTGAGGCAGCGACCGCCTTATGTAATTTGTAATTTTTAAATTTTTTTCACATACTTTAACACCTTTTGCTATAACTTTGAAACTGATTTATTTTGGAATTATTGGCTAAAAGAAGTGCCCTGCCAAAAATTTAGAATTTTCTAAGAAAAATTTTTTGAGGCAGATTTTGTGGCAAAATGATGCGACCGCCTTATGTAATTTTAAATTTTTAAATTTTTAAATTTTTTTCACATACTTTAACACATTTTGCTATAACCTTAAAACTGATTTATATTGGAGTTATTGGCCAAAAAATCTGCCCTGCCAAAAATTTAGACGTTTCTAAGAAACTTTTTTTGAGGCTTACTTTGTGGCAAAATGATGCGACCCCCTTATGTAATTTTAAATTTTTCAATTTTTTTCACATACTTTAACACATTTTTCTATAACTTTAAAACTAATATATATTGGAGTTATTGGCCAAAAGCAATGCCCTGGCAAACATGTAGACGTTTCTAAGAAAATTTTTTTGGGGCAGATTTTGTGACAAAATGATGCGACCCCCTTATGTAATTTTAAATTTTTAAATTTTTTCACATATTATAAAACATTTTTCTATACCTTTAAAACTGATTTATTTTGGAGTTATTGGCCAAAGGAAATGCCCTGCCAAAAATTTAGACGTTTCTAAGAAATTCTTTTTGAGGCAGACTTTGTTGCAAAATGATGCGACCCCCTTATGTAATTCTCAATTTTTCACACATTACAAGACGTTTTGCTATAATTTTGAAACTGATTTATTTTGGAGTTATTGGCCATTTAAAACTGATTTATTTATATTGGAGTTATTGGCCAAAAGAAATGCCCTGCCAAAAATTTAGAAGTTTCTAAGAAAATTTTTTTGGGGCAGACTTTGTGGCAAAATGATGCGACCCCCTTATGTAATTCTCAATTTTTCACACATTATAACACATTTTTCTATAACTTTAAAACTGATTTATATTGGAGTTATTGGCCAAAAGAAGTGCCCTGCCAAAAATTTAGACGTTTCTAGGAAACTTTTTTTGAGGCAGATTTTGTGGCAAAATGATGCGACCCCCTTATGTAATTTTAAATTTTTAAATTTTTAAATTTTTTTCACACACTTCAACACATTTTTCTATAATTTTAAAACTAATATATATTGGAGTTATTGGCCAAAAGCAATGCCCTGGCAAACATGTAGACTGTTCTAAGAAAATTTTTTTGGGGCAGATTTTGTGACAAAATCTTATGTAATTTTCAATTTTTAAATTTTTTCACATATTATAAAACATTTTTCTATACCTTTAAAACTGATTTATTTTGGAGTTATTGGCCAAAAGAAATGCCCTGCCAAAAATTTAGACGTTTCTAAGAAATTTTTTTTGAGGCAGATTTTGTGGCAAAATGATGCGACCCCCTTTGTAATTCTCAATTTTTCACACATTACAACACATTTTGCTATAACTTTGAAACTGATTTATTTTGGAGTTATTGGCCATTTAAAACTGATTTATTTATATTGGATTTATTGGCCAAAAGAAATGCCCTGCAAAAAATTTAGAAGTTTCTAAGAAAATTTTTTTGAGGCAGACTTTGTGGCAAAATCATGCGACCCCCTTATGTAATTCTCAATTTTTCACACATTATAACACATTTTGCTATAACTTTGAAACTGATTTATTTAGGAGTTATTGGCCATTTAAAACTGATTTATATTGGAGTTATTGGCCAAAAAAAGTGCATTGCCAAATATTTAGACATTTCTAAGAAAATTTTTTTGAGGCTTATGTAATTCTCAATTTTTACACATTATACCACATTTTGCTATAACTTTGAAACTCATTTACTTTGGAGTTATTGGCAAAAAGAAGTGCCTTGCCAAAAATTTACAAGTTTCTAAGAAAATTTTTTGAGGCAGATTTTGTGGCGAAATGATGCGACCCCCTTAGGTAATTTTCAATTTTACAATTTTTTCACATATTATAACACATTTTGCTATAAATTTAAAACTGATTTATATTGCAGTTATTGGCCAAAAAAAGTGCCCTGCCAAAAATTTTGAAGTTTCTAAGAAACTTTTTTTGAGGCAGATTTTGTGGCAAAATGATGCGACCCCCTTAGGTAATTTTCAATTTTTCAATTTTTTCACATATTGTAACACATTTTGCTATAAATTTAAAACTGATTTATATTGCAGTTATTGGTCAAAAGAAGTGCCCTGCCAAAAATTTAGACGTTTCAAAGAAAATTTTTATGAGGCAGATTTTGTGACAAAATGATGCGACCCCCTTATGTAATTCTCAATTTTTCACACATTACAACACATTTCGCTATAACTTTGAAACTGATTTATTTTTGGAGGCTGACTTTGTGATTTAAAATTTTTCAATATTTTCACACATTATAACACATTTTGCTATAACTTTGAAACTCATTTACTTTGGAGTTATTGGCCAAAAGAAGTGCCTTGCCAAAAATTTACTAGTTTCTAAGAAAATTTTTTTGAGGCAGTTTTTGTGGCAAAATGATGCGACCCCCTTATGTAATTCTCAATTTTTCACAGATTATAACACATTTTGCTATAACTTTGAAACTAATTTATTTAGGTGTTATTGGCCTTTTAAAACTGATTTATATTGGAGTTATTGGCCAAAAAAGGTGCATTGCCAAATGTAATTTTCAATTTTACAATTTTTTCACATATAATAACACATTTTGCTATAAATTTAAAACTGATTTATATTGCAGTTATTGGCCAAAAAAAAGTGCCCTGCCAAAAATTTTGAAGTTTCTAAGAAACTTTTTTTGAGGCAGATTTTGTGGCAAAATGATGCGACCCCCTTATGTAATTTTAAATTTTACAATTTTTTCACATATTATAACACATTTTGCTATAAATTTAAAACTGATTTATATTGCAGTTATTGGCCAAAAAAAGTGCCCTGCCAAAAATTTTGAAGTTTCTAAGAAACTTTTTTTGAGGCAGATTTTGTGGCAAAATGATGCGACCCCCTTATGTAATTTTCAATTTTACAATTTTTTCACATATTATAAAACATTTTTCTATACCTTTAAAACTGATTTATTTTGGAATTATTGGCCAATTAAATGCCCTGCCAAAAATTTAGACGTTACTAAGAAGTTTTTTTGAGGCAGACTTTGTGGCAAAATTATGCGACCCCCTTATGTATTTCTCAATTTTTCACACATTACAACACATTTTGCTATAACTTTGAAACTGATTTATTTTGGAGTTATTGGCCATTTAAAACTGATTTATTTATATTGGAGTTATTGGCCAAAAGAAATGCCCTGCCAAAAATTTAGAAGTTTCTAAGAAAATTTTTTTGAGGCAGACTTTGTGGCAAAATGATGCGACCCCCTTATGTAATTCTCAATTTTTCACACATTATAACACATTTTTCTATAAATTTGAAACTGATTTATTTAGGAGTTATTGGCCATTTAAAACTGATTTATATTGGAGTTATTCGCCCAAAAAGTTGCATTGCCAAATATTTAGACATTTCTAAGAAAATTTTTTTGAGGTAGATTTTGTGGCAAAATGATGCGTCCTCCTTATGTAATTTTCAATTTTTTAATTTTTTTCACTTACTTTAACACATTTTAAAATAACTTTGAAACTGATTTATTTTGGAGCTATTGGCCAAAAAAAGTGCCTTGCCAAAAATTTTGACATATCTAAGAAAATTTTTTTGAGGCAGATTTTGTGGCAAAATTATGCGACCCCCTTATGAAATTTTAAATTTTTAAATTCTTTTCACATACTTCAACACCTTTTGCTATAACTTTGAACATGATTTATTTTATAGTTATTGGCCAAAAGAAGTGCCATGCCAAAAATTTTTATGTTTCTAAGAAAAATTTTTTTAAGCAGATTTTGTGGCAAAATGATGCGACCCCCTTATAAAATTTTAAATTTTTAAATTCTTTTACACATACTTCAACATCTTTTGCTATAACTTTGAAACTGATTAATTTTGGAATTATTAGCTAAAAGAAGTGCCCTGCCAAAAATTTAGAATTTTCCAAGAAAAATTTTTTGAGGTAGATTTTGTGGCAAAATGATGCGGCCCCTTATGTAATTTTAAATTGTTCAATTTATTTGCACATTATAACACATTTCATTTTTCTATAACTTTAAAACTAATTTATATTGGAACTATTGGCCAAAAGCAATGCCTTGGCAAACATATAGACGTTTCTAAGAAAAATTTTTTTTGAGGCAGATTTTGTGACAAAATTATGCGACCCCCTTATGTAATTCTCAATTTTTCACACATTATAACACATTTTGCTATAACTTTGAAACTGATTTATTTAGGAGTTATTGGCCATTTAAAACTGATTTTTATTGGAGTTATTGGCCAAAAAAAGTGCATTGCCAAATAATTAGAAATTTCTAAGAAAAATTTTTTGAGGCTGACTTTGTGGCAAAATGATGCGACCTCCTTATGTAATTTTAAATTTTTTCAATTTTTTTCACATACTTTAACACCTTTTGCTATAACTGTGAAACTGATTTATTTTGGAGTTATTGGCCAAAAGAAGTGCCATGCAAAAAAATTTTGACGTTTCTAAGAAAATATTTTTGAAGCAGATTTTGTGGCAAAGTGATGCGTTCTCCTTATGTAATTTTAAATTTTTTAATATTTTTCACTTACTTTAACACATTTTAAAATAACTTTGAAACTGATTTATTTTGGAGTTATTGGCCAAAAGAAGTGCCTTGCTAAAAATTTTGACATTTCTAAGAAAATTTTTTTGAGGCAGATCTTGTGGCAAAATGATGCGACCCCCTTATTAAATTTTAAATTTTTTCACATATTATAACACATTTTGCTATAACTGTGAAACTGATTTATATTGGAGTTATTGGCCAAAAGAAGTGCCCTGCCAAAAATTTAGACATATCTAAGAAAATTTTTTTTGAGCCAGATTTTGTGGCAAAATGAAGCGACCCCCTTATGTAATTTACAATTTTACAATGTTTTCACATATTATAACACATATTGCTACAACTTTGAAACTGATTTGTTTTGGAGTTATTGGCCAAAAGAAGTGTCCTGCCAAAAATTTAGACGTTTCTCTGAAAATTTTTTTGAGGCAGATTTTGTGGCAATATGATGCGACCCCCTTATGTAATTTAAAATTTTTATATTTTTTCACACATTATAACACATTTTGCTATAACATTGAAACGGATTTATTTTGCAGTTATTGGCCAAAAAAAATGCCCTGCCAAAAATTTTGAAGTTTCTAAGAAACTTTTTTTTAAACAGATTTTGTGGCAAAATGATGCGACCCCCTTATGTAATTTTCAATTTTACAATTTTTTCACATATTATAAAACATTTTTCTATACCTTTAAAACTGATTTATTTTGGAATTATTGGCCAAAGGAAATGCCCTGCCAAAAATTTAGACGTTTCTAAGAAGTTTTTTTGAGGCAGACTTTGTGGCAAAATTATGCGACCCCCTTATGTATTTCTCAATTTTTCACACATTACAACACATTTTGCTATAACTTTGAAACTGATTTATTTTGGAGTTATTGGCCATTTAAAACTGATTTATTTATATTGGAGTTATTGGCCAAAAGAAATGCCCTGCCAAACATTTTGAAGTTTCTAAGAAAATTTTTTTGAGGCAGACTTTGTGGCAAAATGATGCGACCCCCTTATGTAATTCTCAATTTTTCACACATTATAAGACATTTTTCTATAACTTTGAAACTGATTTATTTAGGAGTTATTGGCCATTTAAAATTGATTTATATTGGAGTTATTCGCCCAAAAAGGTGCATTGCCAAATATTTAGACATTTCTAAGAAAATTTTTTTGAGGCAGATTTTGTGGCAAAATGATGCGTCCTCCTTATGTAATTTTCAATTTTTTAATTTTTTTCACTTACTTTAACACATTTTAAAATAACTTTGAAACTGATTTATTTTGAAGTTATTGGCCAAAAGAAATGCCCTGCCAAAAATTTAGAATTTTCTAAGAAAATTTTTTTGAGGCAGATTTTGTGGCAAAATGATGCGACCCCCTTATGAAATTTTAAATTTTTAAATTCTTTTACACATACTTCAACACCTTTTGCTATAACTTTGAAACTGATTAATTTTGGAATTATTAGCTAAAAGAAGTGCCCTGCCAAAAATTTAGAATTTTCTAAGAAAAATTTTTTGAGGTAGATTTTGTGGCAAAATGATGCGGCCCCTTATGTAATTTTAAATTGTTCAATTTATTTGCACATTATAACACATTTCATTTTTCTATAACTTTAAAACTAATTTATATTGGAACTATTGGCCAAAAGCAGTGCCCTGGCAAACATATAGACGTTTCTAAGAAAATTTTTTTTTGAGGCAGATTTTGTGACAAAATGATGCGACCCCCTTATGTAATTTATAACTTTTAAATTTTTTCACATATGATAAAACATTTTTCAATACTTTTAAAACTGATTTATTTTGGAGTAATTGGCCAAAGGAAATGCCCTGCCAAAAATTTAGAGGTTTCTAAGAAAATTTTTTTGAGGCAGACTTTGTGGCAAAATGATGCGACCCCCTTATGTAATTCTCAATTTTTCACACATTATAACACATTTTGCTATAACTTTGAAACTGATTTATTTAGGAGTTATTGGCCATTTAAAACTGATTTTTATTGGAGTTATTGGCCAAAAAAAGTGCATTGCCAAATAATTAGACATTTCTAAGAAAAATTTTTTGAGGCTGACTTTGTGGCAAAATGATGCGATCTCCTTATATAATTTTAAATTTTTTCAATTTTTTTCACATACTTTAACACCTTTTGTTATAACTGTGAAACTGATTTATTTTGGAGTTATTGGTCAAAAGAAGTGCCATGCAAAAAAATTTTGACGTTTCTAAGAAAATATTTTTGAAGCAGATTTTGTGGCAAAGTGATGCGTCCTCCTTATGTAATTTTAAATTTTTTAATATTTTTCACTTACTTTAACACATTTTAAAATAACTTTGAAACTGATTTATTTTGGAGTTATTGGCCAAAAGAAGTGCCTTGCTAAAAATTTTGACATTTCTAAGAAAATTTTTTTGAGGCAGATCTTGTGGCAAAATGATGCGACCCCCTTATTAAATTTTAAATTTTTTCACATATTATAACACATTTTGCTATAACTTTAAAACTGATTTATATTGGAGTTATTGGCCAAAAGAAGTGCCCTGCCAAAAATATAGACGTTTCTAAGAAAATTTTTTTGAGGCAGACTTTGTGGCAAAATGATTCGACCCCCTTATGTAATTCTTAATTTTTCACACATTATAACACATTTTGCTATAACTTTGAAACTGATTTATTTAGGAGTTATTGGGCATTTAAAACTGATTTATATTGGGGTTATTGGCCAAAAGAAAAGCCTTGCCAAAAATTTAGACATATCTAAGAAAATTTTTTTTGAGCCAGATTTTGTGGCAAAATGAAGCGACCCCCTTATGTAATTTACAATTTTACAATGTTTTCACATATTATAACACATATTGCTACAACTTTGAAACTGATTTGTTTTGGAGTTATTGGCCAAAAGAATTGTCCTGCCAAAAATTTTGACGTTTCTCTGAAAATTTTTTTGAGGCAGATTTTGTGGCAATATGATGCGACCCCCTTATGTAATTTAAAATTTTTATATTTTTTCACACATTATAACACATTTTGCTATAACTTTGAAACGGATTTATTTTGCAGTTATTGGCCAAAAAAAATGCCCTGCCAAAAATTTTGAAGTTTCTAAGAAACTTTTTTTTAAACAGATTTTGTGGCAAAATGTTGCGACCCCCTTATGTAATTTTCAATTTTACAATTTTTTCACATATTATAAAACATTTTTCTATACCTTTAAAACTGATTTATTTTGGAATTATTGGCCAAAGGAAATGCCCTGCCAAAAATTTAGACGTTTCTAAGAAGTTTTTTTGAGGCAGACTTTGTGGCAAAATTATGCGACCCCCTTATGTATTTCTCAATTTTTCACACATTACAACACATTTTGCTATAACTTTGAAACTGATTTATTTTGGAGTTATTGGCCATTTAAAACTGATTTATTTATATTGGAGTTATTGGCTAAAAGAAATGCCCTGCCAAAAATTTAGAAGTTTCTAAGAAAATTTTTTTGAGGCAGACTTTGTGGCAAAATGATGCGACCCCCTTATGTAATTCTCATTTTTTCACACATTATAACACATTTTTCTATAACTTTGAAACTGATTTATTTAGGAGTTATTGGCCATTTAAAACTAATTTATATTGGAGTTATTCGCCCAAAAAGGTGCATTGCCAAATATTTAGACATTTCTAAGAAAATTTTTTTGAGGCAGATTTTGTGGCAAAATGATGCGTCCTCCTTATGTAATTTTCAATTTTTAATTTTTTTCACTTACTTTAACACATTTTGAAATAACTTTGAAACTGATTTATTTTGGAGTTATTGGCCATTTAAAACTGATTTATTTATATTGGAGCTATTGGCCAAAAAAAGTGCCTTGCCAAAAATTTTGACATATCTAAGAAAATTTTTTTGAGGCAGATTTTGTGGCAAAATTATGCGACCCCCTTATGAAATTTTAAATTTTTAAATTCTTTTCACATACTTCAACACCTTTTGCTATAACTTTGAAACTGATTTATTTTACAGTTATTGGCCAAAAGAAGTGCCATGCCAAAAATTTTTATGTTTCTAAGAAAAATTTTTTTAAGCAGATTTTGTGGCAAAATGATGCGTCCTCCTTATGTAATTTTCAATTTTTAATTTTTTTCACTTACTTTAACACATTTTGAAATAACTTTGAAACTGATTTATTTTGGAGTTATTGGCCAAAAGAAATGCCCTGCCAAAAATTTAGAATTTTCTAAGAAAATTTTTTTGAGGCAGATTTTGTGGCAAAATGATGCGACCCCCTTATGAAATTTTAAATTTTTAAATTCTTTTACACATACTTCAACACCTTTTGCTATAACTTTGAAACTGATTAATTTTGAAATTATTAGCTAAAAGAAGTGCCCTGCCAAAAATTTAAAATTTTCTAAGAAAAATTTTTTGAGGTAGATTTTGTGGCAAAATTATGCGGCCCCTTATGTAATTTTAAATTGTTCAATTTATTTGCACATTATAACACATATCATTTTTCTATAACTTTAAAACTAATTTATATTGGAACTATTGGCCAAAAGCAATGCCCTGGCAAAAATATAGACGTTTCTAAGAAAATTTTTTTTTGAGGCAGATTTTGTGACAAAATGATGCGACCCCCTTATGTAATTTTCAACTTTTAAATTTTTTCACATATGATAAAACATTTTTCTATACTTTTAAAACTAATTTATTTTGGAGTAATTGGCCAAAGGAAATGCCCTGCCAAAAATTTAGAGGTTTCTAAGATTATTTTTTTGAGGCAGACTTTGTGGCAAAATGATGCGACCCCCTTATGTAATTCTCAATTTTTCACACATTATAACACATTTTGCTATAACTTTGAAACTGATTTATTTAGGAGTTATTGGCCATTTAAAACTGATTTTTATTGGAGTTATTGGCCAAAAAAAGTGCATTGCCAAATAATTAGACATTTCTAAGAAAAATTTTTTGAGGCTGACTTTGTGGCAAAATGATGCGACCTCCTTATGTAATTTTAAATTTTTTAAATTTTTTTCACATACTTTAACACCTTTTGCTATAACTGTGAAACTGATTTATTTTGGAGTTATTGGCCAAAAGAAGTGCCATGCAAAAAAATTTTGACGTTTCTAAGAAAATATTTTTGAAGCAGATTTTGTGGCAAAGTGATGCGTTCTCCTTATGTAATTTTAAATTTTTTAATATTTTTCACTTACTTTAACACATTTTAAAATAACTTTGAAACTGATTTATTTTGGAGTTATTGGCCAAAAGAAGTGCCTTGCTAAAAATTTTGACATTTCTAAGAAAATTTTTTTGAGGCAGATCTTGTGGCAAAATGATGCGACCCCCTTATTAAATTTTAAATTTTTTCACATATTATAACACATTTTGCTATAACTTTAAAACTGATTTATATTGGAGTTATTGGCCAAAAGAAGTGCCCTGCCAAAAATATGGACGTTTCTAAGAAAATTTTTTTGGGACAGACTTTGTGGCAAAATGATTCGACCCCCTTATGTAATTCTTAATTTTTCACACATTATAACACATTTTGCTATAACTTTGAAACTGATTTATTTAGGAGTTATTGGGCATTTAAAACTGATTTATATTGGGGTTATTGGCCAAAAGAAAAGCCTTGCCAAAAATTTAGACATATCTAAGAAAATTTTTTTGAGCCAGATTTTGTGGCAAAATGAAGCGACCCCCTTATGTAATTTACAATTTTACAATGTTTTCACATATTATAACACATATTGCTACAACTTTGAAACTGATTTGTTTTGGAGTTATTGGCCAAAAGAAGTGTCCTGCCAAAAATTTAGACGTTTCTCTGAAAATTTTTTTGAGGCAGATTTTGTGGCAATATGATGCGACCCCCTTATGTAATTTAAAATTTTTATATTTTTTCACACATTATAACACATTTTGCTATAACTTTGAAACGGATTTATTTTGCAGTTATTGGCCAAAAAAAATGCCCTGCCAAAAATTTTGAAGTTTCTAAGAAACTTTTTTTTAAACAGATTTTGTGGGAAAATGATGCGACCCCCTTATGTAATATTCAATTTTACAATTTTTTCACATATTATAAAACATTTTTCTATACCTCTAAAACTGATTTATTTTGGAATTATTGGCCAAAGGAAATGCCCTGCCAAAAATTTAGACGTTTCTAAGAAGTTTTTTTGAGGCAGACTTTGTGGCAAAATTATGCGACCCCCTTATGTATTTCTCAATTTTTCACACATTACAACACATTTTGCTATAACTTTGAAACTGATCTATTTTGGAGTTATTGGCCATTTAAAACTGATTTATTTATATTGGAGTTATTGGCCAAAAGAAATGCCCTGCCAAAAATTTAGAAGTTTCTAAGAAAATTTTTTTGAGGCAGACTTTGTGGCAAAATGATGCGACCCCCTTATGTAATTCTCAATTTTTCACACATTATAACACATTTTTCTATAACTTTGAAACTGATTTATTTAGGAGTTATTGGCCATTTAAAACTGATTTATATTGGAGTTATTCGCCCAAAAAGGTGCATTGCCAAATATTTAGACATTTCTAAGAAAATTTTTTTGAGGCAGATTTTGTGGCAAAATGATGCGTCCTCCTTATGTAATTTTCAATTTTTTAATTTTTTTCACTTACTTTAACACATTTTAAAATAACTTTGAAACTGATTTATTTTGGAGCTATTGGCCAAAAGAAGTGCCTTGCCAAAAATTTTGACATATCTAAGAAAATTTTTTTGAGGCAGATTTTGTGGCAAAATTATGCGACCCCCTTATGAAATTTTAAATTTTTAAATTCTTTTCACATACTTCAACACCTTTTGCTATAACTTTGAAACTGATTTATTTTATAGTTATTGGCCAAAAGAAGTGCCATGCCAAAAATTTTTATGTTTCTAAGAAAAATTTTTTTAAGCAGATTTTGTGGCAAAATGATGCGTCCTCCTTATGTAATTTTCAATTTTTAATTTTTTTCACTTACTTTAACACATTTTAAAATAACTTTGAAACTGGTTTATTTTGGAGTTATTGGCCAAAAGAAATGCCCTGCCAAAAATTTAGAATTTTCTAAGAAAATTTTTTTGAGGCAGATTTTGTGGCAAAATGATGCGACCCCCTTATGAAATTTTAAATTTTTAAATTCTTTTACACATACTTCAACACCTTTTGCTATAACTTTGAAACTGATTAATTTTGGAATTATTAGCTAAAAGAAGTGCCCTGCACAAAATTTAGAATTTTCTAAGAAAAATTTTTTGAGGTAGATTTTGTGGCAAAATTATGCGGCCCCTTATGTAATTTTAAATTGTTCAATTTATTTGCACATTATAACACATTTCATTTTTCTATAACTTTAAAACTAATTTATATTGGAACTATTGGCCAAAAGCAATGCCCTGGCAAACATATAGACGTTTCTAAGAAAATTTTTTTTTGAGGCAGATTTTGTGACAAAATGATGCGACCCCCTTATGTAATTTTCAACTTTTAAATTTTTTCACATATGATAAAACATTTTTCTATACTTTTAAAACTGATTTATTTTGGAGTAATTGGCCAAAGGAAATGCCCTGCCAAAAATTTAGAGGTTTCTAAGAAAATTTTTTTGAGGCAGACTTTGTGGCAAAATGATGCGACCCCCTTATGTAATTCTCAATTTTTCACACATTATAACACATTTTGCTATAACTTTGAAACTGATTTATTTAGGAGTTATTGGCCATTTAAAACTGATTTTTATTGGAGTTATTGGCCAAAAAAAGTGCATTGTCAAATAATTAGACGTTTCTAAGAAAATTTTTTTGAAGCAGATTTTGTGGCAAAGTGATGCGTTCTCCTTATGTAATTTTAAATTTTTTAATATTTTTCACTTACTTTAACACATTTTAAAATAACTTTGAAACTGATTTATTTTGGAGTTATTGGACAAAAGAAGTGCCTTGCTAAAAATTTTGATATTTCTAAGAAAATTTTTTTGAGGCAGATCTTTTGGCAAAGTGATGCGACCCCCTTATTAAATTTTAAATTTTTTCACATATTATAACACATTTTGCAATAACTTTAAAACTGATTTATATTGGAGTTATTGGCCAAAAGAAGTGCCCTGCCAAAAATATAGACGTTTCTAAGAAAATTTTTTTGAGGCAGACTTTGTGGCAAAATGATTCGACCCCCTTATGTAATTCTCAATTTTTCACACATTATAAAACATTTTGCTATAACTTTGAAACTGATTTATTTAGGAGTTATTGGGCATTTAAAACTGATTTATATTGGGGTTACTGGCCAAAAGAAAAGCCTTGCCAAAAATTTAGACATATCTAAGAAAATTTTTTTTGAGCCAGATTTTGTGGCAAAATGAAGCGACCCCCTTATGTAATTTAAAATTTTTATATTTTTTCACACATTATAACACATTTTGCTATAACTTTGAAACTGATTTATTTTGCAGTTATTGGCCAAAAAAACTGTCCTGCCAAAAATTTAGACGTTTCTCTGAAAATTTTTTTGAGGCAGATTTTGTGGCAAAATGTTGCGACCCCCTTATGTAATTTAAAATTTTTATATTTTTTCACACATTATAACACATTTTGCTATAACTTTGAAACTGATTTATTTTGCAGTTATTGGCCAAAAAAACTGCCCTGCCAAAAATTTTTACGTTTCTAAGAAAATTTTTTTGAGGCTGACTTTGTGGCAAAATGATGCGACCCCCTTATGTAATTCTCAATTTTTCACACATTATAACACATTTTGCTATAACTTCGAAACTGATTTATTTAGGAGTTATTGGCCATTTAAAACTGATTTATATTGGGGTTATTGGCCAAAAGAAAAGCCTTGCCAAAAATTTAGACATTTATAAGAAAATTTTTTTTGAGGCAGATTTTGAGGCAAAATGATCCGACCCCCTTATGTAATTTTAAATTTTACAATTTTTTCACATATTATAACACATTTTGCTATAAATTTAAAACTGATTTATATTGCAGTTATTGGCCAAAAAAAGTGCCCTGCCAAAAATTTTGAAGTTTCTAAGAAACTTTTTTTGAGGCAGATTTTGTGGCAAAATGATGCGACCCCCTTATGTAATTTTCAATTTTACAATTTTTTCACATATTATAAAACATTTTTCTATACCTTTAAAACTGATTTATTTTGGAATTATTGGCCAAAGGAAATGCCCTGCCAAAAATTTAGACGTTTCTAAGAAGTTTTTTTGAGGCAGACTTTGTGGCAAAATGATGCGACCCCCTTATGTAATTCTCAATTTTTCACACATTACAACACATTTTGCTGTAACTTTGAAACTGATTTATTTTGGAGTTATTGGCCATTTAAAACTGATTTATTTATATTGGAGTTATTGGCCAAAAGAAATGCCCTGCCAAAAATTTAGAAGTTTCTAAGAAAATTTTTTTGAGGCAGACTTTGTGGCAAAATGATGCGACCCCCTTATGTAATTCTCAATTTTTCACACATTATAACACATTTTTCTATAACTTTGAAACTGATTTATTTAGGAGTTATTGGCCATTTAAAACTGATTTATATTGGAGTTATTGGCCAAAAAAGGTGCATTGCCAAATATTTAGACATTTCTAAGAAAATTTTTTTGAGGCAGATTTTGTGGCAAAATGATGCGTCCTCCTTATGTAATTTTCAATTTTTTAATTTTTTTCACTTACTTTAACACATTTTAAAATAACTTTGAAACTGATTTATTTTGGAGCTATTGGCCAAAAGAAGTGCCTTGCCAAAAATTTTGACATATCTAAGAAAATTTTTTTTAAGCAGATTTTGTGGCAAAATTATGCGACCCCCTTATGAAATTTTAAATTTTTAAATTCTTTTCACATACTTCAACACCTTTTGCTATAACTTTGAAACTGATTTATTTTATAGTTATTGGCCAAAAAAAGTGAAATGCCAAAAATTTTTACGTTTCTAAGAAAAATTTTTTTAAGCAGATTTTGTGGCAAAATGATGCGTCCTCCTTATGTAATTTTCAATTTTTTAATTTTTTTCACTTACTTTAACACATTTTAAAATAACTTTGAAACTGATTTATTTTGGAGTTATTGGCCAAAAGAAATGCCCTGCAAAAAATTTAGAATTTTCTAAGAAAATTTTTTTGAGGCAGATTTTATGGCAAAATGATGCGACCCCCTTATGAAATTTTAAATTTTTAAATTCTTTTACACATACTTCAACACCTTTTGCTATAACTTTGAAACTGATTAATTTTGGAATTATTAGCTAAAAGAAGTGCCCTGCCAAAAATTTAGAATTTTCTAAGAAAAATTTTTTGAGGTAGATTTTGTGGCAAAATGATGCGGCCCCTTATGTAATTTTAAATTGTTCAATTTATTTGCACATTATAACACATTTCATTTTTCTATAACTTTAAAACTAATTTATATTGGAACTATTGGCCAAAAGCAATGCCCTGGCAAACATATAGACGTTTCTAAGAAAATTTTTTTTGAGGCAGATTTTGTGACAAAATGATGCGACCCCCTTATGTAATTCTCAATTTTTCACACATTATAACACATTTTGCTATAACTTTGAAACTGATTTATTTAGGAGTTATTGGCCATTTAAAACTGATTTATATTGGAGTTATTGGCCAAAAGAAGTGCCCTGCCAAAAATATAGACATATCTAAGAAAATTTTTTTGAGGCAGATTTTGTGGCAAAATTATGCGACCCCCTTATGAAATTTTAAATTTTTAAATTCTTTTCACATACTTCAACACCTTTTGCTATAACTTTGAAATTGATTTATTTTATAGTTATTGGCCAAAAAAAGTGAAATGCCAAAAATTTACGTTTCTAAGAAAAATTTTTTTAAGCAGATTTTGTGGCAAAATGATGCGTCCTCCTTATGTAATTTTCAATTTTTTAATTTTTTTCACTTACTTTAACACATTTTAAAATAACTTTGAAACTGATTTATTTTGGAGTTATTGGCCAAAAGAAATGCCCTGCAAAAAATTTAGAATTTTCTAAGAAAATTTTTTTGAGGCAGATTTTGTGGCAAAATGATGCGACCCCCTTATGAAATTTTAAATTTTTAAATTCTTTTACACATACTTCAACACCTTTTGCTATAACTTTGAAACTGATTAATTTTGGAATTATTAGCTAAAAGAAGTGCAATGCCAAAAATTTAGAATTTTCTAAGAAAAATCTTTTGAGATAGATTTTGTGGCAAAATGATGCGGCCCCCTATGTAATTTTAAATTGTTCAATTTATTTGCACATTATAACACATTTCATTTTTCTATAACTTTAAAACTAATTTATATTGGAACTATTGGCCAAAAGCAATGCCCTGGCAAACATATAGACGTTTCTAAGAAAATTTTTTTTGAGGCAGATTTTGTGACAAAATGATGCGACCCCCTTATGTAATTCTCAAGTTTTCACACATTATAACACATTTTGCTATAACTTTGAAACTGATTTATTTAGGAGTTATTGGCCATTTAAAACTGATTTATATTGGAGTTATTGGCCAAAAGAAGTGCCCTGCCAAAAATATAGACATATCTAAGAAAATTTTTTTGAGGCAGATTTTGTGGCAAAATTATGCGACCCCCTTATGAAATTTTAAATTTTTAAATTCTTTTCACATACTTCAACACCTTTTGCTATAACTTTGAAATTGATTTATTTTATAGTTATTGGCCAAAAAAAGTGAAATGCCAAAAATTTACGTTTCTAAGAAAAATTTTTTTAAGCAGATTTTGTGGCAAAATGATGCGTCCTCCTTATGTAATTTTCAATTTTTTAATTTTTTTCACTTACTTTAACACATTTTAAAATAACTTTGAAACTGATTTATTTTGGAGTTATTGGCCAAAAGAAATGCCCTGCAAAAAATTTAGAATTTTCTAAGAAAATTTTTTTGAGGCAGACTTTGTGGCAAAATTATGCGACCCCCTTATGTATTTCTCAATTTTTCACACATTACAACACATTTTGCTATAACTTTGAAACTGATCTATTTTGGAGTTATTGGCCATTTAAAACTGATTTATTTATATTGGAGTTATTGGCCAAAAGAAATGCCCTGCCAAAAATTTAGAAGTTTCTAAGAAAATTTTTTTGAGGCAGACTTTGTGGCAAAATGATGCGACCCCCTTATGTAATTCTCAATTTTTCACACATTATAACACATTTTTCTATAACTTTGAAACTGATTTATTTAGGAGTTATTGGCCATTTAAAACTGATTTATATTGGAGTTATTCGCCCAAAAAGGTGCATTGCCAAATATTTAGACATTTCTAAGAAAATTTTTTTGAGGCAGATTTTGTGGCAAAATGATGCGTCCTCCTTATGTAATTTTCAATTTTTTAATTTTTTTCACTTACTTTAACACATTTTAAAATAACTTTGAAACTGATTTATTTTGGAGCTATTGGCCAAAAGAAGTGCCTTGCCAAAAATTTTGACATATCTAAGAAAATTTTTTTGAGGCAGATTTTGTGGCAAAATTATGCGACCCCCTTATGAAATTTTAAATTTTTAAATTCTTTTCACATACTTCAACACCTTTTGCTATAACTTTGAAACTGATTTATTTTATAGTTATTGGCCAAAAGAAGTGCCATGCCAAAAATTTTTATGTTTCTAAGAAAAATTTTTTTAAGCAGATTTTGTGGCAAAATGATGCGTCCTCCTTATGTAATTTTCAATTTTTAATTTTTTTCACTTACTTTAACACATTTTAAAATAACTTTGAAACTGGTTTATTTTGGAGTTATTGGCCAAAAGAAATGCCCTGCCAAAAATTTAGAATTTTCTAAGAAAATTTTTTTGAGGCAGATTTTGTGGCAAAATGATGCGACCCCCTTATGAAATTTTAAATTTTTAA
Organism: Linnaemya vulpina; assembly: GCA_963675445.1. Taxonomy (NCBI): domain Eukaryota; kingdom Metazoa; phylum Arthropoda; class Insecta; order Diptera; family Tachinidae; genus Linnaemya; species Linnaemya vulpina. Next base: position 51,299,985 of record OY776280.1, on the reverse strand, counting down.
ATTCTTTTACACATACTTCAACACCTTTTGCTATAACTTTGAAACTGATTAATTTTGGAATTATTAGCTAAAAGAAGTGCCCTGCACAAAATTTAGAATTTTCTAAGAAAAATTTTTTGAGGTAGATTTTGTGGCAAAATTATGCGGCCCCTTATGTAATTTTAAATTGTTCAATTTATTTGCACATTATAACACATTTCATTTTTCTATAACTTTAAAACTAATTTATATTGGAACTATTGGCCAAAAGCAATGCCCTGGCAAACATATAGACGTTTCTAAGAAAATTTTTTTTTGAGGCAGATTTTGTGACAAAATGATGCGACCCCCTTATGTAATTTTCAACTTTTAAATTTTTTCACATATGATAAAACATTTTTCTATACTTTTAAAACTGATTTATTTTGGAGTAATTGGCCAAAGGAAATGCCCTGCCAAAAATTTAGAGGTTTCTAAGAAAATTTTTTTGAGGCAGACTTTGTGGCAAAATGATGCGACCCCCTTATGTAATTCTCAATTTTTCACACATTATAACACATTTTGCTATAACTTTGAAACTGATTTATTTAGGAGTTATTGGCCATTTAAAACTGATTTATTTTGGAGTTATTGGACAAAAGAAGTGCCTTGCTAAAAATTTTGATATTTCTAAGAAAATTTTTTTGAGGCAGATCTTTTGGCAAAGTGATGCGACCCCCTTATTAAATTTTAAATTTTTTCACATATTATAACACATTTTGCAATAACTTTAAAACTGATTTATATTGGAGTTATTGGCCAAAAGAAGTGCCCTGCCAAAAATATAGACGTTTCTAAGAAAATTTTTTTGAGGCAGACTTTGTGGCAAAATGATTCGACCCCCTTATGTAATTCTCAATTTTTCACACATTATAAAACATTTTGCTATAACTTTGAAACTGATTTATTTAGGAGTTATTGGGCATTTAAAACTGATTTATATTGGGGTTACTGGCCAAAAGAAAAGCCTTGCCAAAAATTTAGACATATCTAAGAAAATTTTTTTTGAGCCAGATTTTGTGGCAAAATGAAGCGACCCCCTTATGTAATTTAAAATTTTTATATTTTTTCACACATTATAACACATTTTGCTATAACTTTGAAACTGATTTATTTTGCAGTTATTGGCCAAAAAAACTGCCCTGCCAAAAATTTTTACGTTTCTAAGAAAATTTTTTTGAGGCTGACTTTGTGGCAAAATGATGCGACCCCCTTATGTAATTCTCAATTTTTCACACATTATAACACATTTTGCTATAACTTCGAAACTGATTTATTTAGGAGTTATTGGCCATTTAAAACTGATTTATATTGGGGTTATTGGCCAAAAGAAAAGCCTTGCCAAAAATTTAGACATTTATAAGAAAATTTTTTTTGAGGCAGATTTTGAGGCAAAATGATCCGACCCCCTTATGTAATTTTAAATTTTACAATTTTTTCACATATTATAACACATTTTGCTATAAATTTAAAACTGATTTATATTGCAGTTATTGGCCAAAAAAAGTGCCCTGCCAAAAATTTTGAAGTTTCTAAGAAACTTTTTTTGAGGCAGATTTTGTGGCAAAATGATGCGACCCCCTTATGTAATTTTCAATTTTACAATTTTTTCACATATTATAAAACATTTTTCTATACCTTTAAAACTGATTTATTTTGGAATTATTGGCCAAAGGAAATGCCCTGCCAAAAATTTAGACGTTTCTAAGAAGTTTTTTTGAGGCAGACTTTGTGGCAAAATGATGCGACCCCCTTATGTAATTCTCAATTTTTCACACATTACAACACATTTTGCTGTAACTTTGAAACTGATTTATTTTGGAGTTATTGGCCATTTAAAACTGATTTATTTATATTGGAGTTATTGGCCAAAAGAAATGCCCTGCCAAAAATTTAGAAGTTTCTAAGAAAATTTTTTTGAGGCAGACTTTGTGGCAAAATGATGCGACCCCCTTATGTAATTCTCAATTTTTCACACATTATAACACATTTTTCTATAACTTTGAAACTGATTTATTTAGGAGTTATTGGCCATTTAAAACTGATTTATATTGGAGTTATTGGCCAAAAAAGGTGCATTGCCAAATATTTAGACATTTCTAAGAAAATTTTTTTGAGGCAGATTTTGTGGCAAAATGATGCGTCCTCCTTATGTAATTTTCAATTTTTTAATTTTTTTCACTTACTTTAACACATTTTAAAATAACTTTGAAACTGATTTATTTTGGAGCTATTGGCCAAAAGAAGTGCCTTGCCAAAAATTTTGACATATCTAAGAAAATTTTTTTTAAGCAGATTTTGTGGCAAAATTATGCGACCCCCTTATGAAATTTTAAATTTTTAAATTCTTTTCACATACTTCAACACCTTTTGCTATAACTTTGAAACTGATTTATTTTATAGTTATTGGCCAAAAAAAGTGAAATGCCAAAAATTTTTACGTTTCTAAGAAAAATTTTTTTAAGCAGATTTTGTGGCAAAATGATGCGTCCTCCTTATGTAATTTTCAATTTTTTAATTTTTTTCACTTACTTTAACACATTTTAAAATAACTTTGAAACTGATTTATTTTGGAGTTATTGGCCAAAAGAAATGCCCTGCAAAAAATTTAGAATTTTCTAAGAAAATTTTTTTGAGGCAGATTTTATGGCAAAATGATGCGACCCCCTTATGAAATTTAAAATTTTTAAATTCTTTTACACATACTTCAACACCTTTTGCTATAACTTTGAAACTGATTAATTTTGGAATTATTAGCTAAAAGAAGTGCCCTGCCAAAAATTTAGAATTTTCTAAGAAAAATTTTTTGAGGTAGATTTTGTGGCAAAATGATGCGGCCCCTTATGTAATTTTAAATTGTTCAATTTATTTGCACATTATAACACATTTCATTTTTCTATAACTTTAAAACTAATTTATATTGGAACTATTGGCCAAAAGCAATGCCCTGGCAAACATATAGACGTTTCTAAGAAAATTTTTTTTGAGGCAGATTTTGTGACAAAATGATGCGACCCCCTTATGTAATTCTCAATTTTTCACACATTATAACACATTTTGCTATAACTTTGAAACTGATTTATTTAGGAGTTATTGGCCATTTAAAACTGATTTATATTGGAGTTATTGGCCAAAAGAAGTGCCCTGCCAAAAATATAGACATATCTAAGAAAATTTTTTTGAGGCAGATTTTGTGGCAAAATTATGCGACCCCCTTATGAAATTTTAAATTTTTAAATTCTTTTCACATACTTCAACACCTTTTGCTATAACTTTGAAATTGATTTATTTTATAGTTATTGGCCAAAAAAAGTGAAATGCCAAAAATTTACGTTTCTAAGAAAAATTTTTTTAAGCAGATTTTGTGGCAAAATGATGCGTCCTCCTTATGTAATTTTCAATTTTTTAATTTTTTTCACTTACTTTAACACATTTTAAAATAACTTTGAAACTGATTTATTTTGGAGTTATTGGCCAAAAGAAATGCCCTGCAAAAAATTTAGAATTTTCTAAGAAAATTTTTTTGAGGCAGATTTTGTGGCAAAATGATGCGACCCCCTTATGAAATTTTAAATTTTTAAATTCTTTTACACATACTTCAACACCTTTTGCTATAACTTTGAAACTGATTAATTTTGGAATTATTAGCTAAAAGAAGTGCAATGCCAAAAATTTAGAATTTTCTAAGAAAAATCTTTTGAGATAGATTTTGTGGCAAAATGATGCGGCCCCCTATGTAATTTTAAATTGTTCAATTTATTTGCACATTATAACACATTTCATTTTTCTATAACTTTAAAACTAATTTATATTGGAACTATTGGCCAAAAGCAATGCCCTGGCAAACATATAGACGTTTCTAAGAAAATTTTTTTTGAGGCAGATTTTGTGACAAAATGATGCGACCCCCTTATGTAATTCTCAATTTTTCACACATTATAACACATTTTGCTATAACTTTGAAACTGATTTATTTAGGAGTTATTGGGCATTTAAAACTGATTTATATTGGGGTTATTGGCCAAAAGAAAAGCCTTGCCAAAAATTTAGAAATATCTAAGAAAATTTTTTTTGAGCCAGATTTTGTGGCAAAATGAAACGACCCCCTTATGTAATTTACAATTTTACAATGTTTTCACATATTATAACACATATTGCTACAACTTTGAAACTGATTTGTTTTGGAGTTATTGGCCAAAAGAAGTGTCCTGCCAAAAATTTAGACGTTTCTCTGAAAATTTTTTTGAGGCAGATTTTGTGGCAAAATGATGCGACCCCCTAATGTAATTTAAAATTTTTATATTTTTTCAAACATTATAACACATTTTGCTATAACTTTGAAACTGATTTATTTTGCAGTTATTGGCCAAAAAAACTGCCCTGCCAAAAATTTTGACGTTTCTAAGAAAATTTTTTTGAGGCTGACTTTGTGGCAAAATGATGCGACCCCCTTATGTAATTCTCAATTTTTCACACATTATAACACATTTTGCTATAACTTCGAAACAGATTTATTTAGGAGTTATTGGCCATTTAAAACTGATATATATATTGGGGTTATTGGCCAAAAGAAAAGCCTTGTCAAAAATTTAGACATTTCTAAGAAAATTTTTTTTGAGGCAGATTTTGTGGCAAAAGGATGCGACCCCCTTATGTAATTTTCAACTTTTAAATTTTTTCACATATGATAAAACATTTTTCTATACTTTTAAAACTGATTTATTTTGGAGTAATTGGCCAAAGGAAATGCCCTGCCAAAAATTTAGAGGTTTCTAAGAAAATTTTTTTGAGGCAGACTTTGTGGCAAAATGATGCGACCCCCTTATGTAATTCTCAATTTTTCACACATTATAACACATTTTGCTATAACTTTGAAACTGATTTATTTAGGAGTTATTGGCCATTTAAAACTGATTTTTATTGGAGTTATTGGCCAAAAAAAGTGCATTGCCAAATAATTAGACATTTCTAAGAAAAATTTTTTGAGGCTTACTTTGTGGCAAAAGGATGCGACCTCCTTATGTAATTTTAAATTTTTTCAATTTTTTTCACATACTTTAACACCTTTTGCTATAACTGTGAAACTGATTTATTTTGGAGTTATTGGCCAAAAGAAGTGCCTTGCTAAAAATTTTGACATTTCTAAGAAAATTTTTTTGAGGCAGATCTTGTGGCAAAATGATGCGAACCCCTTATTAAATTTTAAATTTTTTCACATATTTTAACACATTTTGCTATAACTTTAAAACTGATTTATATTGGAGTTATTGGCCAAAAGAAGTGCCCTGCCAAAAATATAGACGTTTCTAAGAAAATTTTTTTGAGGCAGACTTTGTGGCAAAATGATTCGACCCCCTTATGTAATTCTCAATTTTTCACACATTATAACACATTTTGCTATAACTTTGAAACTGATTTATTTAGGAGTTATTGGGCATTTAAAACTGATTTATATTGGGGTTATTGGCCAAAAGAAAAGCCTTGCCAAAAATTTAGACATTTCTAAGAAAATGTTTTTTGAGGCAGATTTTGTGGCAAAAGGATGCGACCCCCTTATGTAATTTTCAACTTTTAAATTTTTTCACATATGATAAAACATTTTTCTATACTTTTAAAACTGATTTATTTTGGAGTAATTGGCCAAAGGAAATGCCCTGCCAAAAATTTAGAGGTTTCTAAGAAAATTTTTTTTGAGCCAGATTTTGTGGCAAAATGAAGCGACCCCCTTATGTAATTTACAATTTTACAATGTTTTCACATATTATAACACATATTGCTACAACTTTGAAACTGATTTGTTTTGGAGTTATTGGCCAAAAGAAGTGTCCTGCCAAAAATTTAGACGTTTCTCTGAAAATTTTTTTGAGGCATATTTTGTGGCAAAATGATGCGACCCCCTAATGTAATTTAAAATTTTTATATTTTTTCACACATTATAACACATTTTGCTATAACTTTGAAACTGATTTATTTTGTAGTTATTGGCCAAAAAAACTGCCCTGCCAAAAATTTTGACGTTTCTAAGAAAATTTTTTTGAGGCTGACTTTGTGGCAAAATGATGCGACCCCCTTATGTAATTCTCAATTTTTCACACATTATAACACATTTCGCTATAACTTCGAAACTGATTTATTTAGGAGTTATTGGCCATTTAAAACTGATTTATATTGGGGTTATTGGCCAAAAGAAAAGCCTTGCCAAAAATTTAGACATTTCTAAGAAAATTTTTTTTGAGGCAGATTTTGTGGCAAAATGAAGCGACCCCTTTATGTAATTCTCAATTTTTCACACATTATAACACATTTTGCTATAACTTCGAAACTGATTTATTTAGGAGTTATTGGCCATTTAAAACTGATTTATATTGGGGTTATTGGCCAAAAAAGGTGCATTGCCAAATATTTAGACATTTCTAAGAAAATTTTTTTGAGGCAGATTTTGTGGCAAAATGATGCGTCCTCCTTATGTAATTTTAAATTTTTTAATTTTTTTCACTTACTTTAACACATTTTAAAATAACTTTGAAACTGATTTATTTTGGAGCTATTGGCCAAAAGAAGTGCCTTGCCAAAAATTTTGACATATCTAAGAAAATTTTTTTGAGGCAGATTTTGTGGCAAAATTATGCGACCCCTTATGAAATTTTAAATTTTTAAATTCTTTTCACATACTTCAACACCTTTTGCTATAACTTTGAAACTGATTTATTTTATAGTTATTGGCCAAAAAAAGTGCCATGCCAAAAATTTTTACGTTTCTAAGAAAAATTTTTTTAAGCAGATTTTGTGGCAAAATGATGCGTCCTCCTTATGTAATTTTCAATTTTTTAATTTTTTTCACTTACTTTAACACATTTTAAAATAACTTTGAAACTGATTTATTTTGGAGTTATTGGCCAAAAGAAATGCCCTGCAAAAAATTTAGAATTTTCTAAGAAAATTTTTTTGAGGCAGATTTTGTGGCAAAATGATGCGACCCCCTTATGAAATTTTAAATTTTTAAATTCTTTTACACATACTTCAACACCTTTTGCTATAACTTTGAAACTGGTTAATTTTGGAATTATTAGCTAAAAGAAGTGCCCTGCCAAAAATTTAGAATTTTCTAAGAAAAATTTTTTGAGGTAGATTTTGTGGCAAAATGATGCGGCCCTTTATGTAATTTTAAATTGTTCAATTTATTTGCACATTATAACACATTTCATTTTTCTATAACTTTAAAACTAATTTATATTGGAACTATTGGCCAAAAGCAATGCCCTGGCAAACATATAGACGTTTCTAAGAAAATTTTTTTTGAGGCAGATTTTGTGACAAAATGATGCGACCTCCTTATGTAATTCTCAATTTTTCACACATTATAACACATTTTGCTATAACTTTGAAACTGATTTATTTAGGAGTTATTGGCCATTTAAAACTGATATATATATTGGGGTTATTGGCCAAAAGAAAAGCCTTGTCAAAAATTTAGACATTTATAAGAAAATTTTTTTTGAGGCAGATTTTGTGGCAAAAGGATGCGACCCCCTTATGTAATTTTCAACTTTTAAATTTTTTCACATATGATAAAACATTTTTCTATACTTTTAAAACTGATTTATTTTGGAGTAATTGGCCAAAGGAAATGCCCTGCCAAAAATTTAGAGGTTTCTAAGAAAATTTTTTTGAGGCAGACTTTGTGGCAAAATGATGCGACCCCCTTATGTAATTCTCAATTTTTCACACATTATAACACATTTTGCTATAACTTTGAAACTGATTTATTTAGGAGTTATTGGCCATTTAAAACTGATTTTTATTGGAGTTATTGGCCAAAAAAAGTGCATTGCCAAATAATTAGACATTTCTAAGAAAAATTTTTTGAGGCTTACTTTGTGGCAAAAGGATGCGACCTCCTTATGTAATTTTAAATTTTTTCAATTTTTTTCACATACTTTAACACCTTTTGCTATAACTGTGAAACTGATTTATTTTGGAGTTATTGGCCAAAAGAAGTGCCTTGCTAAAAATTTTGACATTTCTAAGAAAATTTTTTTGAGGCAGATCTTGTGGCAAAATGATGCGACCCCCTTATTAAATTTTAAATTTTTTCACATATTTTAACACATTTTGCTATAACTTTAAAACTGATTTATATTGGAGTTATTGGCCAAAAGAAGTGCCCTGCCAAAAATATAGACGTTTCTAAGAAAATTTTTTTGAGGCTGACTTTGTGGCAAAATGATGCGACCCCCTTATGTAATTCTCAATTTTTCACACATTATAACACATTTCGCTATAACTTCGAAACTGATTTATTTAGGAGTTATTGGCCATTTAAAACTGATTTATATTGGGGTTATTGGCCAAAAGAAAAGCCTTGCCAAAAATTTAGACATTTCTAAGAAAATTTTTTTTGAGGCAGATTTTGTGGCAAAATGAAGCGACCCCCTTATGTAATTCTCAATTTTTCACACATTATAACACATTTTGCTATAACTTCGAAACTGATTTATTTAGGAGTTATTGGCCATTTAAAACTGATTTATATTGGGGTTATTGGCCAAAAAAGGTGCATTGCCAAATATTTAGACATTTCTAAGAAAATTTTTTTGAGGCAGATTTTGTGGCAAAATGATGCGTCCTCCTTATGTAATTTTCAATTTTTTAATTTTTTTCACTTACTTTAACACATTTTAAAATAACTTTGAAAATGATTTATTTTGGAGCTATTGGCCAAAAGAAGTGCCTTGCCAAAAATTTTGACATATCTAAGAAAATTTTTTTGAGGCAGATTTTGTGGCAAAATTATGCGACCCCCTTATGAAATTTTAAATTTTTAAATTCTTTTCACATACTTCAACACCTTTTGCTATAACTTTGAAACTGATTTATTTTATAGTTATTGGCCAAAAAAAGTGCCATGCCAAAAATTTTTACGTTTCTAAGAAAAATTTTTTTAAGCAGATTTTGTGGCAAAATGATGCGTCCTCCTTATGTAATTTTCAATTTTTTAATTTTTTTCACTTACTTTAACACATTTTAAAATAACTTTGAAACTGATTTATTTTGGAGTTATTGGCCAAAAGAAATGCCCTGCAAAAAATTTAGAATTTTCTAAGAAAATTTTTTTGAGGCAGATTTTGTGGCAAAATGATGCGACCCCCTTATGAAATTTTAAATTTTTAAATTCTTTTACACATACTTCAACACCTTTTGCTATAACTTTGAAACTGATTAATTTTGGAATTATTAGCTAAAAGAAATGCCCTGCCAAAAATTTAGAATTTTCTAAGAAAAATTTTTTGAGGTAGATTTTGTGGCAAAATGATGCGGCCCTTTATGTAATTTTAAATTGTTCAATTTATTTGCACATTATAACACATTTCATTTTTCTATAACTTTAAAACTAATTTATATTGGAACTATTGGCCAAAAGCAATGCCCTGGCAAACATATAGACGTTTCTAAGAAAATTTTTTTTGAGGCAGATTTTGTGACAAAATGATGCGACCCCCTTATGTAATTCTCAATTTTTCACACATTATAACACATTTTGCTATAACTTTGAAACTGATTTATTTAGGAGTTATTGGCCATTTAAAACTGATTTTTATTGGAGTTATTGGCCAAAAAAAGTGCATTGCCAAATAATTAGACATTTCTAAGAAAAATTTTTTGAGGCTGACTTTGTGGCAAAATGATGCGACCTCCTTATGTAATTTTAAATTTTTTCAATTTTTTTCACATACTTTAACACCTTTTGCTATAACTGTGAAACAGATTTATTTTGGAGTTATTGGCCAAAAGAAGTGCCATGCAAAAAAATTTTGACGTTTCTAAGAAAATTTTTTTGAAGCAGATTTTGTGGCAAAGTGATGCGTTCTCCTTATGTAATTTTAAATTTTTTAATATTTTTCACTTACTTTAACACATTTTAAAATAACTTTGAAACTGATTTATTTTGGAGTTATTGGCCAAAAGAAGTGCCTTGCTAATAATTTTGACATTTCTAAGAAAATTTTTTTGAGGCAGATCTTGTTGCAAAATGATGCGACCCCCTTATTAAATTTTAAATTTTTTCACATATTATAACACATTTTGCTATAACTTTAAAACTGATTTATATTGGAGTTATTGGCCAAAAGAAGTGCCCTGCCAAAAATATAGACGTTTCTAAGAAAATTTTTTTGAGGCAGACTTTGTGGCAAAATGATTCGACCCCCTTATGTAATTCTCAATTTTTCACACATTATAACACATTTTGCTATAACTTTGAAACTGATTTATTTAGGAGTTATTGGGCATTTAAAACTGATTTATATTGGGGTTATTGGCCAAAAGAAAAGCCTTGCCAAAAATTTAGAAATATCTAAGAAAATTTTTTTTGAGCCAGATTTTGTGGCAAAATGAAGCGACCCCCTTATGTAATTTACAATTTTACAATGTTTTCACATATTATAACACATATTGCTAAAATTTTGAAACTGATTTGTTTTGGAGTTATTGGCCAAAAGAAGTGTCCTGCCAAAAATTTTGACGTTTCTCTGAAAATTTTTTTGAGGCAGATTTTGTGGCAAAATGATGCGACCCCCTAATGTAATTTAAAATTTTTATATTTTTTCACACATTATAACACATTTTGCTATAACTTTGAAACTGATTTATTTTGCAGTTATTGGCCAAAAAAACTGCCCTGCCAAAAATTTTGACGTTTCTAAGAAAATTTTTTTGAGACTGACTTTGTGGCAAAATGATGCGACCCCCTTATGTAATTCTCAATTTTTCACACATTATAACACATTTTGCTATAACTTCGAAACAGATTTATTTAGGAGTTATTGGCCATCTAAAACTGATTTATATTGGGGTTATTGGCCAAAAGAAAAGCCTTGTCAAAAATTTAGACATTTCTAAGAAAATTTTTTTTTAGGCAGATTTTGTGGCAAAAGGATGCGACCCCCTTATGTAATTTTCAACTTTTAAATTTTTTCACATATGATAAAACATTTTTCTATACTTTTAAAACTGATTTATTTTGGAGTAATTGGCCAAAGGAAATGCCCTGCCAAAAATTTAGAGGTTTCTAAGAAAATTTTTTTGAGGCAGACTTTGTGGCAAAATGATGCGACCCCCTTATGTAATTCTCAATTTTTCACACATTATAACACATTTTGCTATAACTTTGAAACTGATTTATTTAGGAGTTATTGGCCATTTAAAACTGATTTTTATTGGAGTTATTGGCCAAAAAAAGTGCATTGCCAAATAATTAGACATTTCTAAGAAAAATTTTTTGAGGCTTACTTTGTGGCAAAAGGATGCGACCCCCTTATGTAATTTTCAACTTTTAAATTTTTTCACATATGATAAAACATTTTTCTATACTTTTAAAACTGATTTATTTTGGAGTAATTGGCCAAAGGAAAAGCCTTGCCAAAAATTTAGAAATATCTAAGAAAATTTTTTTTGAGCCAGATTTTGTGGCAAAATGAAGCGACCCCCTTATGTAATTTACAATTTTACAATGTTTTCACATACTTTAACACCTTTTGCTATAACTGTGAAACTGATTTATTTTGGAGTTATTGGCCAAAAGAAGTGCCATGCAAAAAAATTTTGACGTTTCTAAGAAAATTTTTTTGAAGCAGATTTTGTGGCAAAGTGATGCGTTCTCCTTATGTAATTTTAAATTTTTTAATATTTTTCACTTACTTTAACACATTTTAAAATAACTTTGAAACTGATTTATTTTGGAGTTATTGGCCAAAAGAAGTGCCTTGCTAAAAATTTTGACATTTCTAAGAAAAATTTTTTGAGGCAGATCTTGTAGCAAAATGATGCGACCGCCTTATGTAATTTTTAATTTTTAAATTTTTTTCACATACTTTAACACATTTTGCTATAACCTTAAAACTGATTTATATTGGAATTATTGGCCAAAAAATCTGCCCTGCCAAAAATTTAGACGTTTCTAAGAAACTTTTTTTGAGGCTGACTTTGTGGCAAAATGATGCGACCCCCTTATGTAATTTTAAATTTTTCAATTTTTTTCACATACTTTAACACATTTTTCTATAACTTTAAAACTGATTTATTTTGGAGTTATTGGCCAAAGGAAATGCCCTGCCAAAAATTTAGACGTTTCTAAGAAATTTTTTTTGAGGCAGACTTTGTTGCAAAATGATGCGACCCCCTTATGTAATTCTCAATTTTTCACACATTACAACACATTTTGCTATAATTTTGAAACTGATTTATTTTGGAGTTATTCGCCATTTAAAACTGATTTATTTATATTGGAGTTATTGGCCAAAAGAAATGCCCTGCCAAAAATTTAGAAGTTTCTAAGAAAATTTTTTTGAGGCAGACTTTGTGGCAAAATGATGCGACCCACTTATGTAATTCTCAATTTTTCACACATTATAACACATTTTGCTACAACTTTGAAACTGATTTATTTAGGAGTTATTGGCCATTTAAAACTGATTTATATAGGAGTTATTGGCCAAAAAAATTGCATTGCCAAATATTTAGACATTTCTAAGAAAATTTTTTTGAGGCTTATGTAATTCTCAATTTTTCACACATTATAACACATATTTCTATAACTTTAAAACTGATTTATATTGGAGTTATTGGCCAAAAGAAGTGCCCTGCCAAAAATTTAGACGTTTCTCTGAAAATTTTTTTGAGGCAGACTTTGTGGCAAAATGATGCGACCCCCTTATGTAATTTTAAATTGTTCAATTTTTTTCACATACTTCAACACATTTTTCTATAACTTTAAAACTAATATATATTGGAGTTATTGGCCAAAAGCAATGCCCTGGCAAACATGTAGACTGTTGTAAGAAAATTTTTTTGGGGCAGATTTTGTGACAAAATGATGCGACCCCCTTATGTAATTTTCAATTTTAAATTTTTTCACATATTATAAAACATTTTTCTATACCTTTAAAACTGATTTATTTTGGAGTTATTGGCCAAAAGAAATGCCCTGCCAAAAATTTAGACGTTTCTAAGAAATTTTTTTTGAGGCAGATTTTGTGGCAAAATGATGCGACCCCCTTTGTAATTCTCAATTTTTCACACATTACAACACATTTTGCTATAACTTTCAAACTGATTTATTTTGGAGTTATTGGCCATTTAAAACTGATTTATTTATATTGGATTTATTGGCCAAAAGAAATGCCCTGCCAAAAATTTAGAAGTTTCTAAGAAAATTTTTTTGAGGCAGACTTTGTGGCAAAATCATGCGACCCCCTTATGTAATTCTCAATTTTTCACACATTATAACACATTTTGCTATAACTTTGAAACTGATTTATTTAGGAGTTATTGACCATTTAAAACTGATTTATATTGGAGTTATTGGCCAAAAAAAGTGCATTGCCAAATATTTAGACATTTCTAAGAAAATTTTTTTGAGGATTATGTAATTCTCAATTTTTCACACATTATAACACATTTTTCTATAACTTTACAACTGATTTATATTGGAGTTATTGGCAAAAAGAAGTGCCCTGCCAAAAATTTAGATGTTTCTCTGAAAATTTTTTTGAGGCAGACTTTGTGGCAAAATGATGCGACCCCCTTATGTAATTCTCAATTTTTCACACATTATAACACATTTTGCTATAACTTTGAGACAGATTTATATTGGAGTTATTGGCCAAAAGAAGTGCCCTGCCAAAAATTTAGACGTTTCTAAGAAACTTTTTTTGAGGCAGATTTCGTGGCAAAATGATGCGACCTCCTTATATAATTTTCAACTTTTCAATATTTTTTTCACATACTTTAACACATGTTGCTATAACTTTGAAACTGATTTGTTTTGGAGTTATTGGCCAAAAGAAGTGCCTGCACAAAAATTTAGAAATTTCTAAGAAAATTTTTTTGAGGCAGATTTTGTGGCAAAATGTTGCGAGCCCCTTATGAAATTATCAATTTTTTCACAATTTATAACACATTTTGCTATAACTTTAAAACTGATTTATATTGGAGTTATTGGCAAAAAATCTGCCCTGCCAAAAATTTAGACGTTTCTAAGAAAATTTTTTTGAGGCTGACTTTGTGGCAAAATGATGCGACCCCCTTATGTAATTTAAAATTTTTCGATATTTTCACACATTATAACACATTTTGATATAACTTTGAAACTCATTTACTTTGGAGTTATTGGCCAAAAGAAGTGCCTTGCCAAAAATTTACAAGTTTCTAAGAAAATTTTTTGAGGCAGATTTTGTGGCAAAATGATGCGACCCCCTTATGTAATTTTCAATTTTACAATTTTTTCACATATTATAACACATTTTGCTATAAACTTAAAACTGATTTATATTGAAGTTATTGGCCAAAAGCAATGCCCTGGCAAACATGTAGACGTTTCTAAGAAAATTTTTTTGAGGCAGATTTTGTGACAAAATGATGCGACCCCCTTATGTAATTTTCGACTTTTTTTCATTCAACAATTTTTTCACATATTATAAAACATTTTTCTATACCTTTAAAACTGATTTATTTTGGAATTATTGGCCAAAGGAATTGCCCTGCCAAAAATTTAGACGTTTCTAAGAAGTTTTTTTTGAGGCAGACTTTGTGGCAAAATGAAGCGACCCCCTTATGTAATTTACAATTTTACAATGTTTTCACATATTATAACACATTTTGCTACAACTTTGAAACTGATTTGTTTTGGAGTTATTGGCCAAAAGAAGTGTCCTGCCAAAAATTTTGACGTTTCTCTGAAAATTTTTTTGAGGCAGATTTTGTGGCAAAATGATGCGACCCCCTTATGTAATTTACAATTTTACAATGTTTTCACATACTATAACACATTTTGCTACAACTTTGAAACTGATTTGTTTTGGAGTTATTGGCCAAAAAAGTGTCCTGCCAAAAATTTAGACGTTTCTAAGAACATTTTTTAGGCTGACTTTGTGGCAAAATGACGCGACCCCCTTATGTAATTTAAAATTTTTATATTTTTTCACACATTATAACACATTTTACTATAACTTTGAAACTGATTTATTTTGCAGTTATTGGCCAAAAAACTGCCCTGCCAAAAATTTTGACGTTTCTAAGAAAATTTTTTTGAGGCTGACTTTGTGGCAAAATGATGCGACCCCCTTATGTAATTCTCAATTTTTCACACATTACAGCACATTTTGCTATAACTTTGAAACTGATTTAATTTGGAGTTATTGGCCATTTAAAACTGATTTATATTGGAGTTATTGGCCATAAGAATTGCCCTGCCAAGAATTAAGATGTTTCTAAGAAAATTTTTTTGAGGCAGACTTTGTGGCAAAATGATTCGACCCCTTTATGTAATTCTCAATTTTTCACACATTATAACACATTTTGCTATAACTTCGAAACTGATTTATTTAGGACTTATTGGCCATTTAAAACTGATTTATATTGGGGTTATTGGCCAAAAGAAAAGCCTTGCCAAAAATTTAGACATTTCTAAGAAAATTTTTTTTGAGGCAGATTTTGTGGCAAAATGAAGCGACCCCCTTATGAAATTTTAAATTTTTTCACATATTTTAACACATTTTGCTATAACTTTAAAACTGATTTATATTGGAGTTATTGGCCAAAAGAAGTGCCCTGCCAAAAATTTAGACGTTTCTCTGAAAAAATTTTTAAGGCAGATTTTGTGGTAAAATGATCCGACCCCCTTATGTAATTTTCAATTTTACAACGTTTTCACATATTATAACACATTTTGCTACAACTTTGAAACTGATTTGTTTTTGGAGTTATTGGCCAAAAGAAGTGTCCTGCCAAAAATTTAGACGTTTCTAAGAACATTTTTTTAGGCTGACTTTGTGGCAATATGTTGCGACCCCCTTATGTAATTTAAAATTTTTATATTTTTTCACACATTATACACATTTTGCTATAACTTTGAAACTGATTTATTTTGCAGTTATTGGCCAAAAAAACTGCCCTGCCAAAAATTTAGACGTTTCTCTGAAAATTTTTTTGAGGCAGATTTTGTGGTAAAATGATCCGACCCCCTTATGTAATTTTCAATTTTACAACGTTTTCACATATTATAACACATTTTGCTATAACTTTGAAACTGATTTATTTTGGAGTTATTGGCCAAAAGAAGTGCCGTGCCAAATATTTAGAAGTTTCTAAGAAAATTTTTTTGAGTCTGACTTTGTGGCAAAATGATGCGACCCCTTTATGTAATTTTAAATTTTCCAATTTTTTTCACAAACTTTAACACCTTTTGCTATAACTTTGAAACTGATTTATATTGCAGTTATTGTCCAAAAGAAGTGCCCTGCCAAAAATTTAGAAATTTCTAAGAAAATTTTTTTGAGGCAGATTTTGTGGCAAAATGATGCGACCGCCTTATGTAATTTGTAATTTTTAAATTTTTTTCACATACTTTAACACCTTTTGCTATAACTTTGAAACTGATTTATTTTGGAATTATTGGCTAAAAGAAGTGCCCTGCCAAAAATTTAGAATTTTCTAAGAAAAATTTTTTGAGGCAGATTTTGTGGCAAAATGATGCGACCGCCTTATGTAATTTTTAATTTTTAAATTTTTTTCACATACCTTAACACATTTTGCTATAACCTTAAAACTGATTTATATTGGAGTTATTGGCCAAAAAATCTGCCCTGCCAAAAATTTAGACGTTTCTAAGAAACTTTTTTTGAGGCTGACTTTGTGGCAAAATGATGCGACCCCCTTATGTAATTTTAAATTTTTCAATTTTTTTCACATACTTTAACACATTTTTCTATAACTTTAAAACTAATATATATTGGAGTTATTGGCCAAAAGCAATGCCCTGGCAAACATGTAGACGTTTCTAAGAAAATTTTTTTGGGGCAGATTTTGTGACAAAATGATGCGACCCCCTTATGTAATTTTCAATTTTTAAATTTTTTCACATATTATAAAACATTTTTCTATACCTTTAAAACTGATTTATTTTGGAGTTATTGGCCAAAGGAAATGCCCTGCCAAAAATTTAGACGTTTCTAGGAAATTTTTTTTGAGGCAGACTTTGTTGCAAAATGATGCGACCCCCTTATGTAATTCTCAATTTTTCACACATTACAACACATTTTTCTATAATTTTGAAACTGATTTATTTTGGAGTTATTCGCCATTTAAAACTGATTTATTTATATTGGAGTTATTGGCCAAAAGAAATGCCCTGCCAAAAATTTAGAAGTTTCTAAGAAAATTTTTTTGAGGCAGACTTTGTGGCAAAATGATGCGACCCCCTTATGTAATTTACAATTTTACAATGTTTTCACATATTATAACACATTTTGCTACAACTTTGAAACTGATTTGTTTTGGAGTTATTGGCCAAAAGAAGTGTCCTGCCAAAAATTTTGACGTTTCTCTGAAAATTTTTTTGAGGCAGATTTTGTGGCAAAATGATGCGACCCCCTTATGTAATTTACAATTTTACAATGTTTTCACATACTATAACACATTTTGCTACAACTTTGAAACTGATTTGTTTTGGAGTTATTGGCCAAAAAAGTGTCCTGCCAAAAATTTAGACGTTTCTAAGAACATTTTTTAGGCTGACTTTGTGGCAAAATGACGCGACCCCCTTATGTAATTTAAAATTTTTATATTTTTTCACACATTATAACACATTTTACTATAACTTTGAAACTGATTTATTTTGCAGTTATTGGCCAAAAAACTGCCCTGCCAAAAATTTTGACGTTTCTAAGAAAATTTTTTTGAGGTTGACTTTGTGGCAAAATGATGCGACCCCCTTATGTAATTCTCAATTTTTCACACATTATAGCACATTTTGCTATAACTTTGAAACTGATTTAATTTGGAGTTATTGGCCATTTAAAACTGATTTATATTGGAGTTATTGGCCATAAGAAATGCCCTGCCAAGAATTAAGATGTTTCTAAGAAAATTTTTTTGAGGCAGACTTTGTGGCAAAATGATTCGACCCCTTTATGTAATTCTCAATTTTTCACACATTATAACACATTTTGCTATAACTTCGAAACTGATTTATTTAGGAGTTATTGGCCATTTAAAACTGATTTATATTGGGGTTATTGGCCAAAAGAAAAGCCTTGCCAAAAATTTAGACATTTCTAAGAAAATTTTTTTTGAGGCAGATTTTGTGGCGAAATGAAGCGACCCCCTCATGAAATTTTAAATTTTTTCACATATTTTAACACATTTTGCTATAACTTTAAAACTGATTTATATTGGAGTTATTGGCCAAAAGAAGTGCCCTGCCAAAAATTTAGACGTTTCTCTGAAAATTTTTTTAAGGCAGATTTTGTGGTAAAATGATCCGACCCCCTTATGTAATTTTCAATTTTACAACGTTTTCACATATTATAACACATTTTGCTACAACTTTGAAACTGATTTGTTTTTGGAGTTATTGGCCAAAAGAAGTGTCCTGCCAAAAATTTAGACGTTTCTAAGAACATTTTTTTAGGCTGACTTTGTGGCAATATGATGCGACCCCCTTATGTAATTTAAAATTTTTATATTTTTTCACACATTATACACATTTTGCTATAACTTTGAAACTGATTTATTTTGCAGTTATTGGCCAAAAAAACTGCCCTGCCAAAAATTTAGACGTTTCTCTGAAAATTTTTTTGAGGCAGATTTTGTGGTAAAATGATCCGACCCCCTTATGTAATTTTCAATTTTACAACGTTTTCACATATTATAACACATTTTGCTATAACTTTGAAACTGATTTATTTTGGAGATATTGGCCAAAAGAAGTGCCGTGCCAAATATTTAGAAGTTTCTAAGAAAATTTTTTTGAGGCTGACTTTGTGGCAAAATGATGCGACCCCTTTATGTAATTTTAAATTTTCCAATTTTTTTCACAAACTTTAACACCTTTTGCTATAACTTTGAAACTGATTTATATTGCAGTTATTGTCCAAAAGAAGTGCCCTGCCAAAAATTTAGAAATTTCTAAGAAAATTTTTTTGAGGCAGATTTTGTGGCAAAATGATGCGACCGCCTTATGTAATTTGTAATTTTTAAATTTTTTTCACATACTTTAACACCTTTTGCTATAACTTTGAAACTGATTTATTTTGGAATTATTGGCTAAAAGAAGTGCCCTGCCAAAAATTTAGAATTTTCTAAGAAAAATTTTTTGAGGCAGATTTTGTGGCAAAATGATGCGACCGCCTTATGTAATTTTTAATTTTTAAATTTTTTTCACATACCTTAACACATTTTGCTATAACCTTAAAACTGATTTATATTGGAGTTATTGGCCAAAAAATCTGCCCTGCCAAAAATTTAGACGTTTCTAAGAAACTTTTTTTGATGCTGACTTTGTGGCAAAATGATGCGACCCCCTTATGTAATTTTAAATTTTTCAATTTTTTTCACATACTTTAACACATTTTTCTATAACTTTAAAACTAATATATATTGGAGTTATTGGCCAAAAGCAATGCCCTGGCAAACATGTAGACGTTTCTAAGAAAATTTTTTTGGGGCAGATTTTGTGACAAAATGATGCGACCCCCTTATGTAATTTTCAATTTTTAAATTTTTTCACATATTATAAAACATTTTTCTATACCTTTAAAACTGATTTATTTTGGAGTTATTGGCCAAAGGAAATGCCCTGCCAAAAATTTAGACGTTTCTAGGAAATTTTTTTTGAGGCAGACTTTGTTGCAAAATGATGCGACCCCCTTATGTAATTCTCAATTTTTCACACATTACAACACATTTTTCTATAATTTTGAAACTGATTTATTTTGAAGTTATTCGCCATTTAAAACTGATTTATTTATATTGGAGTTATTGGCCAAAAGAAATGCCCTGCCAAAAATTTAGAAGTTTCTAAGAAAATTTTTTTGAGGCAGACTTTGTGGCAAAATGATGCGACCCCCTTATGTAATTCTCAATTTTTCACACATTATAACACATTTTGCTACAACTTTGAAACTGATTTATTTAGGAGTTATTGGCCATTTAAAACTGATTTATATTGGAGTTATTGGCCAAAAAAATTGCATTGCCAAATATTTAGACATTTCTAAGAACATTTTTTTGAGGCTTATGTAATTCTCAATTTTTCACACATTATAACACATATTTCTATAACTTTAAAACTGATTTATATTGGAGTTATTGGCCAAAAGAAGTGCTCTGCCAAAAATTTAGACGTTTCTCTGAAAATTTTTTTTTGAGGCAGACTTTGTGGCAAAATGATGCGACCCCCTTATGTAATTTTAAATTGGTTAATTTCTTTCACATACTTCAACACATTTTTCTATAACTTTAAAACTAATATATATTGGAGTTATTGGCCAAAAGCAATGCCCTGGCAAACATGTAGACTGTTCTAAGAAAATTTTTTTGGAGCAGATTTTGTGGCAAAATGATGCGACCTTCTTGTGTAATTTTCAATTTTTTTTCACATACTTTAACACATGTTGCTACAACTTTGAAACTGATTTGTTTTGGAGTTATTGGCCAAAAGAAATGCTCTGCCAAAAATTTAGACGTTTCTAAGAAATTTTTTTTGAGGCAGATTTTGTGGCAAAATGATGCGACCCCCTTTGTAATTCTCAATTTTTCACACATTACAACACATTTTGCTATAACTTTGAAACTGATTTATTTTGGAGCTATTGGCCATTTAAAACTGATTTATTTATATTGGATTTATTGGCCAAAAGAAATGCCCTGCCAAAAATTTAGAAGTTTCTAAGAAAATTTTTTTGAGGCAGACTTTGTGGCAAAATCATGCGACCCCCTTATGTAATTCTCAATTTTTCACACATTATAACACATTTTGCTATAACTTTGAAACTGATTTATTTAGGAGTTATTGGCCATTTAAAACTGATTTATATTGGAGTTATTGGCCAAAAAAAGTGCATTGCCAAATATTTAGACATTTCTAAGAAAATTTTTTTGAGGCTTATGTAATTCTCAATTTTTCACACATTATAACACATTTTTCTATAACTTTACAACTGATTTATATTGGAGTTATTAGCAAAAAGAAGTGCCAAGCCAAAAATTTTGACGTTTCTCTGAAAATTTTTTTGAGGCAGACTTTGTGGCAAAATGATGCGACCCCCTTATGTAATTCTCAATTTTTCACACATTATAACACATTTTTCTATAACTTTGAGACAGATTTATATTGGAGTTATTGGCCAAAAGAAGTGCCCTGCCAAAAATTTAGACGTTTCTAAGAAACTTTTTTTGAGGCAGATATTGTGGCAAAATGATGCGACCCCCTTAGGTAATTTTCATTTTTTAAATTTTTTTCACTTACTTTAACACATTCTAAAATAACTTTGAAACTGATTTATTTTGGAGTTATTGGCCAAAAGAAGTGCCTTGCCAAAAATTTTTACATTTCTAAAAAAATTTTTTGAGGCAGATTTTGTGGCAAAATGATGCGACCTCCTTATATAATTTTCAACTTTTAAATTTTTTTTCACATACTTTAACACATGTTGCTATAACTTTGAAACTGATTTGTTTTGGAGTTATTGGCCAAAAGAAGTGCCTGCACAAAAATTTAGACATTTCTAAGAAAATTTTTTTGAGGCAGATTTTGTGGCAAAATGTTGCGAGCCCCTTATGAAATTATCAATTTTTTCACAATTTATAACACATTTTGCTATAACTTTAAAACTGATTTATATTGGAGTTATTGGCAAAAAATCTGCCCTGCCAAAAATTTAGACGTTTCTAAGAAAATTTTTTTGAGGCTGACTTTGTGGCAAAATGATGCGACCCCCTTATGTAATTTAAAATTTTTCGATATTTTCACACATTATAACACATTTTGCTATAACTTTGAAACTCATTTACTTTGGATTTATTGGCCAAAAGAAGTGCCTTGCCAAAAATTTACAAGTTTCTAAGAAAATTTTTTGAGGCAGATTTTGTGGCAAAATGATGCGACCCCCTTATGTAATTTTCAATTTTACAATTTTTTCACATATTATAACACATTTTGCTATAAACTGAAAACTGATTTATATTGCAGTTATTGGCCAAAAGCAATGCCCTGGCAAACATGTAGACGTTTCTAAGAAAATTTTTTTGAGGCAGATTTTGTGACAAAATGATGCGACCCCCTTATGTAATTTTCAATTTTTTTCATTCAACAATTTTTTCACATATTATAAAACATTTTTCTATACCTTTAAAACTGATTTATTTTGGAATTATTGGCCAAAGGAAATGCCCTGCCAAAAATTTAGACGTTTCTAAGAAGTTTTTTTTGAGGCAGACTTTGTGGCAAAATGATGCGACCCCCTTATGTAATTCTCAATTTTTCACACATTACAACACATTTTGCTATAACTTTGAAACTGATTTATTTTGGAGTAATTGGCCATTTAAAACTGATTTATTTATATTGGGGTTATTGGCCAAAAGAAAAGCCTTGCCAAAAATTTAGACATATCTAAGAAAATTTTTTTTTAGCCAGATTTTGTGGCAAAATGAAGCGACCCCCTTATGTAATTTACAATTTTACAACGTTTTCACATATTATAACACATTTTGCTACAACTTTGAAACTGATTTGTTTTGGAGTTATTGGCCAAAAGAAGTGTCCTGCCAAAAATTTAGACATTTCTCTGAAAATTTTTTTGAGGCAGATTTTGTGGCAAAATGATGCGACCCCCTTATGTAATTTACAATTTTACAATGTTTTCACATATTATAACACATTTTGCTACAACTTTGAAACTGATTTGTTTTGGAGTTATTGGCCAAAAAAGTGTCCTGCCAAAAATTTAGACGTTTCTAAGAACATTTTTTTAGGCTGACTTTGTGGCAAAATGATGCGACCCCCTTATGTAATTTAAAATTTTTATATTTTATTATAACACATTTTGCTATAACTTTAAAACTGATTTATTTTGCAGTTATTGGCCAAAAAAACTGCCCTGCCAAAAATTTTGACGTTTCTAAGAAAATTTTTTTGAGGCTGACTTTGTGGCAAAATGATGCGACCCCCTTATGTAATTCTCAATTTTTCACACATTACAGCACATTTTGCTATAACTTTGAAACTGATTTAATTTGGAGTTATTGGCCATTTAAAACTGATTTATATTGGAGTTATTGGCCATAAGAAATGCCCTGCCAAGAATTAAGATGTTTCTAAGAAAATTTTTTTGAGGCAGACTTTGTGGCAAAATGATTCGACCCCCTTATGTAATTCTCAATTTTTCACACATTATAACACATTTTGCTATAACTTCGAAACTAATTTATTTAGGAGTTATTGGCCACTTAAAACTGATTTATATTGGGGTTATTGGCCAAAAGAAAAGCCTTGCCAAAAATTTAGACATTTCTAAGAAAATTTTTTTTGAGGCAGATTTTGTGGCAAAATGAAGCGACCACCTTATGAAATTTTAAATTTTTTCACATATTTTAACACATTTTGCTATAACTTTAAAACTGATTTCTATTGGAGTTATTAGCCAAAAGAAGTGCCCTGCCAAAAATTAAGACGTTTCTCTGAAAATTTTTTTGAGGCAGATTTTGTGGCAAAATGATGCGACCCCCTTATGTAATTTTCAATTTTACAATGTTTTCACATATTATAACACATTTTCCTACAACTTTGAAACTGATTTGTTTTGGAGTTATTGGCCAAAAGAAGTGTCCTGCCAAAAATTTAGACGTTTCTAAGAACATTTTTTTACGCTGACTTTGTGGCAAAATGATGCGACCCCCTTATGTAATTCTCAATTTTTCACACATTATAACACATTTTGCTACAACTTTGAAACTGATTTATTTAGGAGTTATTGGCCATTTAAAACTGATTTATATTGGAGTTATTGGCCAAAAAAATTGCATTGCCAAATATTTAGACATTTCTAAGAACATTTTTTTGAGGCTTATGTAATTCTCAATTTTTCACACATTATAACACATATTTCTATAACTTTAAAACTGATTTATATTGGAGTTATTGGCCAAAAGAAGTGCCCTGCCAAAAATTTAGACGTTTCTCTGAAAATTTTTTTGAGGCAGACTTTGTGGCAAAATGATGCGACCCCCTTATGTAATTTTAAATTGGTTAATTTTTTTCACATACTTCAACACATTTTTCTATAACTTTAAAACTAATATATATTGGAGTTATTGGCCAAAAGCAATGCCCTGGCAAACATGTAGACTGTTCTAAGAAAATTTTTTTGGGGCAGATTTTGTGGCAAAATGATGCGACCTTCTTGTGTAATTTTCAATTTTTTTTCACATACTTTAACACATGTTGCTACAACTTTGAAACTGATTTGTTTTGGAGTTATTGGCCAAAAGAAATGCTCTGCCAAAAATTTAGACGTTTCTAAGAAATTTTTTTTGAGGCAGATTTTGTGGCAAAATGATGCGACCCCCTTTGTAATTCTCAATTTTTCACACATTACAACACATTTTGCTATAACTTTGAAACTGATTTATTTTGGAGCTATTGGCCATTTAAAACTGATTTATTTATATTGGATTTATTGGCCAAAAGAAATGCCCTGCCAAAAATTTAGAAGTTTCTAAGAAAATTTTTTTGAGGCAGACTTTGTGGCAAAATCATGCGACCCCCTTATGTAATTCTCAATTTTTCACACATTATAACACATTTTGCTATAACTTTGAAACTGATTTATTTAGGAGTTATTGGCCATTTAAAACTGATTTATATTGGAGTTATTAGCCAAAAAAGTGCATTGCCAAATATTTAGACATTTCTAAGAAAATTTTTTTGAGGCTTATGTAATTCTCAATTTTTCACACATTATAACACATTTTTCTATAACTTTACAACTGATTTATATTGGAGTTATTGGCAAAAAGAAGTGCCAAGCCAAAAATTTAGACGTTTCTCTGAAAATTTTTTTGAGGCAGACTTTGTGGCAAAATTATGCGACCCCCTTATGTAATTCTCAATTTTTCACACATTATAACACATTTTTCTATAACTTTGAGACAGATTTATATTGGAGTTATTGGCCAAAAGAAGTGCCCTGCCAAAAATTTAGACGTTTCTAAGAAACTTTTTTTGAGGCAGATATTGTGGCAAAATGATGCGACCCCCTTAGGTAATTCTCATTTTTTAAATTTTTTTCACTTACTTTAACACATTCTAAAATAACTTTGAAACTGATTTATTTTGGAGTTATTGGCCAAAAGAAGTGCCTTGCCAAAAATTTTGACATTTCTAAAAAAATTTTTTGAGGCAGATTTTGTGGCAAAATGATGCGACCTCCTTATATAATTTTCAACTTTTCAATTTTTTTTTCACATACTTTAACACATGTTGCTATAACTTTGAAACTGATTTGTTTTGGAGTTATTGGCCAAAAGAAGTGCCTGCACAAAAATTTAGACATTTCTAAGAAAATTTTTTTGAGGCAGATTTTGTGGCAAAATGTTGCGAGCCCCTTATGAAATTATCAATTTTTTCACAATTTATAACACATTTTGCTATAACTTTAAAACTGATTTATATTGGAGTTATTGGCAAAAAATCTGCCCTGCCAAAAATTTAGACGTTTCTAAGAAAATTTTTTTGAGGCTGACTTTGTGGCAAAATGATGCGACCCCCTTATGTAATTTAAAATTTTTCGATATTTTCACACATTATAACACATTTTGCTATAACTTTGAAACTCATTTACTTTGGATTTATTGGCCAAAAGAAGTGCCTTGCCAAAAATTTACAAGTTTCTAAGAAAATTTTTTGAGGCAGATTTTGTGGCAAAATGATGCGACCCCCTTATGAAATTTTCAATTTTACAATTTTTTCACATATTATAACACATTTTGCTATAAACTTAAAACTGATTTATATTGCAGTTATTGGCCAAAAGCAATGACCTGGCAAACTTGTAGACGTTTCTAAGAAAATTTTTTTGAGGCAGATTTTGTGACAAAATGATGCGACCCCCTTATGTAATTTTCGATTTTTTTCATTCAACAATTTTTTCACATATTATAAAACATTTTTTTATACCTTTAAAACTGATTTATTTTGGAATTATTGGCCAAAGGAAATGCCCTGCCAAAAATTTAGACGTTTCTAAGAAAATTTTTTTGAGGCTGACTTTGTGGCAAAATGATGCGACCCCTTATGTAATTTAAAATTTTTCGATATTTTCACACATTATAACACATTTTGCTATAACTTTGAAACTCATTTACTTTGGATTTATTGGCCAAAAGAAGTGCCTTGCCAAAAATTTACAAGTCTCTAAGAAAATTTTTTGAGGCAGATTTTGTGGCAAAATGATGCGACCCCCTTATGTAATTTTCAATTTTACAATTTTTTCACATATTATAAAACATTTTGCTATAAACTTAAAACTGATTTATATTGCAGTTATTGGCCAAAAGCAATGCCCTGGCAAACATGTAGACGTTTCTAAGAAAATTTTTTTGAGGCAGATTTTGTGACAAAATGATGCGACCCCCTTATGTAATTTTCGTTTTTTTTCATTCAACAATTTTTTCACATATTATAAAACATTTTTCTATACCTTTAAAACTGATTTATTTTGGAGTTATTGGCCAAAGGAAATGCCCTGCCAAAAATTTAGACGTTTCTAGGAAATTTTTTTTGAGGCAGACTTTGTTGCAAAATGTTGCGAGCCCCTTATGAAATTATCAATTTTTTCACAATTTATAACACATTTTGCTATAACTTTAAAACTGATTTATATTGGAGTTATTGGCAAAAAAATCTGCCCTGCCAAAAATTTAGACGTTTCTAAGAAAATTTTTTTGAGGCTGACTTTGTGGCAAAATGATGCGACCCCCTTATGTAATTTAAAATTTTTCGATATTTTCACACATTATAACACATTTTGCTATAACTTTGAAACTCATTTACTTTGGATTTATTGGCCAAAAGAAGTGCCTTGCCAAAAATTTACAAGTTTCTAAGAAAATTTTTTGAGGCAGATTTTGTGGCAAAATGATGCGACCCCCTTATGTAATTTTCAATTTTACAATTTTTTCACATATAATAACACATTTTGCTATAAACTTAAAACTGATTTATATTGCAGTTATTGGCCAAAAGCTTTGCCCTGGCAAACATGTAGACGTTTCTAAGAAAATTTTTTTGAGGCAGATTTTGTGACAAAATGATGCGACCCCCTTATGTAATTTTCGATTTTTTTCATTCAACAATTTTTTCACATATTATAAAACATTTTTCTATACCTTTAAAACTGATTTATTTTGGAATTATTGGCCAAAGGAAATGCCCTGCCAAAAATTTAGACGTTTCTAAGAAAATTTTTTTGAGGCTGACTTTGTGGCAAAATGATGCGACCCCCTTATGTAATTTAAAATTTTTCGATATTTTCACACATTATAACACATTTTGCTATAACTTTGAAACTCATTTACTTTGGATTTATTGGCCAAAAGAAGTGCCTTGCCAAAAATTTACAAGTTTCTAAGAAAATTTTTTGAGGCAGATTTTGTGGCAAAATGATGCGACCCCCTTATGTAATTTTCAATTTTACAATTTTTTCACATATTATAACACATTTTGCTATAAACTTAAAACTGATTTATATTGCAGTTATTGGCCAAAAGCAATGCCCTGGCAAACATGTAGACGTTTCTAAGAAAATTTTTTTGAGGCAGATTTTGTGACAAAATGATGCGACCCCCTTATGTAATTTTCGATTTTTTTCATTCAACAATTTTTTCACATATTATAAAACATTTTTCTATACCTTTAAAACTGATTTATTTTGGAATTATTGGCCAAAGGAAATGCCCTGCCAAAAATTTAGACGTTTCTAAGAAAATTTTTTTGAGGCTGACTTTGTGGCAAAATGATGCGACCCCTTATGTAATTTAAAATTTTTCGATATTTTCACACATTATAACACATTTTGCTATAACTTTGAAACTCATTTACTTTGGATTTATTGGCCAAAAGAAGTGCCTTGCCAAAAATTTACAAGTTTCTAAGAAAATTTTTTGAGGCAGATTTTGTGGCAAAATGATGCGACCCCCTTATGTAATTTTCAATTTTACAATTTTTTCACATATTATAAAACATTTTGCTATAAACTTAAAACTGATTTATATTGCAGTTATTGGCCAAAAGCAATGCCCTGGCAAACATGTAGACGTTTCTAAGAAAATTTTTTTGAGCCAGATTTTGTGACAAAATGATGCGACCCCCTTATGTAATTTTCGATTTTTTTCATTCAACAATTTTTTCACATATTATAAAACATTTTTCTATACCTTTAAAACTGATTTATTTTGGAGTTATTGGCCAAAGGAAATGCCCTGCCAAAAATTTAGACGTTTCTAGGAAATTTTTTTTGAGGCAGACTTTGTTGCAAAATGATGCGACCCCCTTATGTAATTCTCAATTTTTCACACATTACAACACATTTTTCTATAATTTTGAAACTGATTTATTTTGGAGTTATTCGCCATTTAAAACTGATTTATTTATATTGGATTTATTGGCCAAAAGAAATGCCCTGCCAAAAATTTAGAAGTTTCTAAGAAAATTTTTTTGAGGCAGACTTTGTGGCAAAATGATGCGACCCCCTTATGTAATTCTCAATTTTTCACACATTATAACACATTTTGCTACAACTTTGAAACTGATTTATTTAGGAGTTATTGGCCATTTAAAACTGATTTATATTGGAGTTATTGGCCAAAAAAATTGCATTGCCAAATATTTAGACATTTCTAAGAACATTTTTTTGAGGCTTATGTAATTCTCAATTTTTCACACATTATAACACATATTTCTATAACTTTAAAACTGATTTATATTGGAGTTATTGGCCAAAAGAAGTGCCCTGCCAAAAATTTAGACGTTTCTCTGAAAATTTTTTTGAGGCATACTTTGTGGCAAAATGATGCGAACCCCTTATGTAATTTTAAATTGGTTAATTTTTTTCACATACTTCAACACATTTTTCTATAACTTTAAAACTAATATATATTGGAGTTATTGGCCAAAAGCAATGCCCTGGCAAACATGTAGACTGTTCTAAGAAAATTTTTTTGGGGCAGATTTTGTGGCAAAATGATGCGACCTTCTTGTGTAATTTTCAATTTTTTTTCACATACTTTAACACATGTTGCTACAACTTTGAAACTGATTTGTTTTGGAGTTATTGGCCAAAAGAAATGCTCTGCCAAAAATTTAGACGTTTCTAAGAAATTTTTTTTGAGGCAGATTTTGTGGCAAAATGATGCGACCCCCTTTGTAATTCTCAATTTTTCACACATTACAACACATTTTGCTATAACTTTGAAACTGATTTATTTTGGAGCTATTGGCCATTTAAAACTGATTTATTTATATTGGATTTATTGGCCAAAAGAAATGCCCTGCCAAAAATTTAGAAGTTTCTAAGAAAATTTTTTTGAGGCAGACTTTGTGGCAAAATCATGCGACCCCCTTATGTAATTCTCAATTTTTCACACATTATAACACATTTTGCTATAACTTTGAAACTGATTTATTTAGGAGTTATTGGCCATTTAAAACTGATTTATATTGGAGTTATTGGCCAAAAAAAGTGCATTGCCAAATATTTAGACATTTCTAAGAAAATTTTTTTTGAGGCTTATGTAATTCTCAATTTTTCACACATTATAACACATTTTTCTATAACTTTACAACTGATTTATATTGGAGTTATTGGCAAAAAGAAGTGTCAAGCCAAAAATTTAGACGTTTCTCTGAAAATTTTTTTGAGGCAGACTTTGTGGCAAAATGATGCGACCCCCTTATGTAATTCTCAATTTTTCACACATTATAACACATTTTTCTATAACTTTGAGACAGATTTATATTGGAGTTATTGGCCAAAAGAAGTGCCCTGCCAAAAATTTAGACGTTTCTAAGAAACTTTTTTTGAGGCAGATATTGTGGCAAAATGATGCGACCCCCTTAGGTAATTTTCATTTTTTACATTTTTTTCACTTACTTTAACACATTCTAAAATAACTTTGAAACTGATTTATTTTGGAGTTATTGGCCAAAAGAAGTGCCTTGCCAAAAATTTTGACATTTCTAAAAAAATTTTTTGAGGCAGATTTTGTGGCAAAATGATGCGACCTCCTTATATAATTTTCAACTTTTCAATTTTTTTTTCACATACTTTAACACATGTTGCTATAACTTTGAAACTGATTTGTTTTGGAGTTATTGGCCAAAAGAAGTGCCTGCACAAAAATTTAGACATTTCTAAGAAAATTTTTTTGAGGCAGATTTTGTGGCAAAATGTTCGAGCCCCTTATGGAATTATCAATTTTTTCACAATTTATAACACATTTTGCTATAACTTTAAAACTGATTTATATTGGAGTTATTGGCAAAAAATCTGCCCTGCCAAAAATTTAGACGTTTCTAAGAAAATTTTTTTGAGGCTGACTTTGTGGCAAAATGATGCGACCCCCTTATGTAATTTAAAATTTTTCGATATTTTCACACATTATAACACATTTTGCTATAACTTTGAAACTCATTTACTTTGGATTTATTGGCCATAAGAAGTGCCTTGCCAAAAATTTACAAGTTTCTAAGAAAATTTTTTGAGGCAGATTTTGTGGCAAAATGATGCGACCCCCTTATGTAATTTTCAATTTTACAATTTTTTCACATATTATAACACATTTTGCTATAAACTTAAAACTGATTTATATTGCAGTTATTGGCCAAAAGCAATGCCCTGGCAAACATGTAGACGTTTCTAAGAAAATTTTTTTGAGGCAGATTTTGTGACAAAATGATGCGACCCCCTTATGTAATTTTCGATTTTTTTCATTCAACAATTTTTTCACATATTATAAAACATTTTTCTATACCTTTAAAACTGATTTATTTTGGAATTATTGGCCAAAGGAAATGCCCTGCCAAAAATTTAGACGTTTCTAAGAAGATTTTTTTGAGGCAGACTTTGTGGCAAAATGATGCGACCCCCTTATGTAATTCTCAATTTTTCACACATTACAACACATTTTGCTATAACTTTGAAACTGATTTATTTTGGAGTAATTGGCCATTTAAAACTGATTTATTTATATTGGGGTTATTGGCCAAAAGAAAAGCCTTGCCAAAAATTTAGAAATATCTAAGAAAATTTTTTTTTAGCCAGATTTTGTGGCAAAATGATGCGACCCCCTTATGTAATTTAAAATTTTTATATTTTTTCACATATTATAACACATCTTGCTATAACTTTAAAACTGATTTATTTTGCAGTTATTGGCCAAAAAAACTGCCCTGCCAAAAATTTTGACGTTTCTAAGAAAATTTTTTTGAGGCTGACTTTGTGGCAAAATGATGCGACCCCCTTATGTAATTCTCAATTTTTTACACATTACTATAACTTTGAAACTGATTTAATTTGGAGTTATTGGCCATTTAAAACTGATTTATATTGGAGTTATTGGCCATAAGAAATGCCCTGCCAAGAATTAAGATGTTTCTAAGAAAATTTTTTTGAGGCAGACTTTGTGGGAAAATGATTCGACCCCCTTATGTAATTCTCAATTTTTCACACATTATAACACATTTTGCTATAACATCGAAACTAATTTATTTAGGAGTTATTGGCCATTTAAAACTGATTTATATTGGGGTTATTGGCCAAAAGAAAAGCCTTGCCAAAAATTTAGACATTTCTAAGAAAATTTTTTTTGAGGCAGATTTTGTGGCAAAATGATGCGACCCCCTTATGTAATTTTCAATTTTACAATTTTTTCACATATTATAACACATTTTGCTATAAACTTAAAACTGATTTATATTGCAGTTATTGGCCAAAAGCAATGCCCTGGCAAACATGTAGACGTTTCTAAGAAAATTTTTTTGAGGCAGATTTTGTGACAAAATGATGCGACCCCCTTATGTAATTTTCGATTTTTTTCATTCAACAATTTTTTCACATATTATAAAACATTTTTCTATACCTTTAAAACTGATTTATTTTGGAATTATTGGCCAAAGGAAATGCCCTGCCAAAAATTTAGACGTTTCTAAGAAGTTTTTTTTGAGGCAGACTTTGTGGCAAAATGATGCGACCCCCTTATGTAATTCTCAATTTTTCACACATTACAACACATTTTGCTATAACTTTGAAACTGATTTATTTTGGAGTAATTGGCCATTTAAAACTGATTTATTTATATTGGGGTTATTGGCCAAAAGAAAAGCCTTGCCAAAAATTTAGAAATATCTAAGAAAAATTTTTTTTAGCCAGATTTTGTGGCAAAATGAAGCGATCCACTTATGTAATTTACAATTTTACAATGTTTTCACATATTATAACACATTTTGCTACAACTTTGAAACTGATTTGTTTTGGAGTTATTGGCCAAAAGAAGTGTCCTGCCAAAAATTTAGACATTTCTCTGAAAATTTTTTTGAGGCAGATTTTGTGGCAAAATGATGCGACCCCCTTATGTAATTTACAATTTTACAATGTTTTCACATATTATAACACATTTTGCTACAACTTTGAAACTGATTTGTTTTGGAGTTATTGGCCAAAAAAGTGTCCTGCCAAAAATTTAGACGTTTCTAAGAACATTTTTTTAGGCTGACTTTGTGGCAAAATGATGCGACCCCCTTATGTAATTTAAAATTTTTATATTTTTTCACATATTATAACACATCTTGCTATAACTTTAAAACTGATTTATTTTGCAGTTATTGGCCAAAAAAACTGCCCTGCCAAAAATTTTGACGTTTCTAAGAAAATTTTTTTGAGGCTGACTTTGTGGCAAAATGATGCGACCCCCTTATGTAATTCTCAATTTTTTACACATTACTATAACTTTGAAACTGATTTAATTTGGAGTTATTGGCCATTTAAAACTGATTTATATTGGAGTTATTGGCCATAAGAAATGCCCTGCCAAGAATTAAGATGTTTCTAAGAAAATTTTTTTGAGGCAGACTTTGTGGGAAAATGATTCGACCCCCTTATGTAATTCTCAATTTTTCACACATTATAACACATTCTGCTATAACATCGAAACTAATTTATTTAGGAGTTATTGGCCATTTAAAACTGATTTATATTGGGGTTATTGGCCAAAAGAAAAGCCTTGCCAAAAATTTAGACATTTCTAAGAAAATTTTTTTTGAGGCAGATTTTGTGGCAAAATGAAGCGACCACCTTATGAAATTTTAAATTTTTTCACATATTTTAACACATTTTGCTATAACTTTAAAACTGATTTCTATTGGAGTTATTAGCCAAAAGAAGTGCCCTGCCAAAAATTAAGACGTTTCTCTGAAAATTTTTTTGAGGCAGATTTTGTGGCAAAATGATGCGACCCCCTTATGTAATTTTCAATTTTACAATGTTTTCACATATTATAACACATTTTGCTACAACTTTGAAACTGATTTGTTTTGGAGTTATTGGCCAAAAGAAGTGTCCTGCCAAAAATTTAGACGTTTCTAAGAACATTTTTTTACGCTGACTTTGTGGCAAAATGATGCGACCCCCTTATGTAATTTAAAATTTTTATATTTTTCACACATTATAACACATTTTGCTAAAACTTTGAAACTGATTTATTTTGTAGTTATTGGCCAAAAAAACTGCCCTGCCAAAAATTTAGACGTTCCTAAGAAAATTTTTTTGAGGCTGACTTTGTGGCAAAATGATGCGACCCCCTTATGTAATTCTCAATTTTTCACACATTACAACACATTTTGCTATAACTTTAAAACTGATTTAATTTGGAGTTATTGGCCATTTAAAACTGATTTATATTGGAGTTTTTGGCCATAAGAAATGCCCTGCCAAGAATTTAGATGTATCTAAGAAAATTTTTTTGAGGCAGACTTTGTGGCAAAATGATTCGACCCCCTTATGTAATTCTCAATTTTTCACACATTATAACACATTTTGCTATAACTTTGAAACTGATTTATTTAGGAGTTATTGGCCATTTAAAACTGATTTATATTGGGGTTATTGGCCAAAAGAAAAGCCTTGCCAAAAATTTGGACATTTCTAAGAAAATTTTTTTTGAGGCAGATTTTGTGGCAAAATGAAGCGACCCCCTTATGAAATTTTAAATTTTTTCACATATTTTAACACATTCTGCTATAACTTTAAAACTGATTTATATTGGAGTTATTGGCCAAAAGAAGTGCCCTGCCAAAAATTTAGACGTTTCTCTGAAAATTTTTTTGAGGCAGATTTTGTGGTAAAATGATCCGACCCCCTTATGTAATTTTCAATTTTACAACGTTTTCACATATTATAACACATTTTGCTACAACTTTGAAACTGATTTGTTTTGGAGTTATTGGCCAAAAGAAGTGCCCTGCCAAATATTTAGAAGTTTCTAAGAAAATGTTTTTGAGGCTGACTTTGTGGCAAAATGATGCGACCCCTTTATGTAATTTTAAATTTTTAAATTTTTTTCACATACTTTAACATCTTTTGCTATAACTTTGAAACTGATTTATTTTGGAGTTATTGGCCAAAAGAAGTGCCCTGCCAAAAATTTAGACTTTTCTAAGAAAATTTTTTTGAGGCAGATTTTGTGGCAAAATGATGCGACCCCTTATGTAATTTTAAATTTTAAAATTTTTTTCACTTACTTTAACACATTCTAAAATAACTTTGAAACTGATTTATTTTGGAATTATTGGCTAAAAGAAGTGCCCTGCCAAAAATTTAGACTTTTCTAAGAAAATTTTTTTGAGGCAGATTTTGTGGCAAAATGATGCGACCCCCTTATGTAATTCTCAATTTTTCACACATTACAACACATTTTGCTATAACTTTAAAACTGATTTAATTTGGAGTTATTGGCCATTCAAAACTGATTTATATTGGAGTTTTTGGCCATAAGAAATGCCCTGCCAAGAATTTAGATGTATCTAAGAAAATTTTTTTGAGGCAGACTTTGTGGCAAAATGATTCGACCCCCTTATGTAATTCTCAATTTTTCACACATTATAACACATTTTGCTATAACTTTGAAACTGATTTATTTAGGAGTTATTGGCCATTTAAAACTGATTTATATTGGGGTTATTGGCCAAAAGAAAAGCCTTGCCAAAAATTTGGACATTTCTAAGAAAATTTTTTTTGAGGCAGATTTTGTGGCAAAATGAAGCGACCCCCTTATGAAATTTTAAATTTTTTCACATATTTTAACACATTCTGCTATAACTTTAAAACTGATTTATATTGGAGTTATTGGCCAAAAGAAGTGCCCTGCCAAAAATTTAGACGTTTCTCTGAAAATTTTTTTGAGGCAGATTTTGTGGTAAAATGATCCGACCCCCTTATGTAATTTTCAATTTTACAACGTTTTCACATATTATAACACATTTTGCTACAACTTTGAAACTGATTTGTTTTGGAGTTATTGGCCAAAAGAAGTGTCCTGCCAAAAATTTAGACGTTTCTAAGAACATTTTTTTTGGCTGAATTTGTGGCAATATGATGCGACCCCCTTATGTAATTTAAAATTTTTATATTTTTTCACACATTATACACATTTTGCTATAACTTTGAAACTGATTTATTTTGCAGTTATTGGCCAAAAAACTGCCCTGCCAAAGATTTAGACGTTTCTCTGAAAATTTTTTTGAGGCAGATTTTGTGGTAAAATGATCCGACCCCCTTATGTAATTTTCAATTTTACAACGTTTTCACATATTATAACACATTTTGCTACAACCTTGAAACTGATTTGTTTTGGAGTTATTGGCCAAAAGAAGTGCCCTGCCAAATATTTAGAAGTTTCTAAGAAAATGTTTTTGAGGCTGACTTTGTGGCAAAATGATGCGACCCCTTTATGTAATTTTAAATTTTTCAATTTTTTTCACATACTTTAACACCTTTTGCTATAACTTTGAAACTGATTTATTTTGGAATTATTGGCTAAAAGAAGTGCCCTGCCAAAAATTTAGACTTTTCTAAGAAAATTTTTTTGAGGCAGATTTTGTGGCAAAATGATGCGACCCCTTATGTAATTTTAAATTTTAAAATTTTTTTCACTTACTTTAACACATTCTAAAATAACTTTGAAACTGATTTATTTTGGAATTATTGGCTAAAAGAAGTGCCCTGCCAAAAATTTAGACTTTTCTAAGCAAATTTTTTTGAGGCAGATTTTGTGGCAAAATAATGCGACCCCTTATGTAATTTTCAACTTTTCAATTTTTTTTCTTATACTTTAACACATGTTGCTATAACTTTGAAACTGATTTGTTTTGGAATTATTGGACAAAAGAAGTGCCTGCCCAAAAATTTAGACATTTCTAAGAAAATTTTTTTGAGCCAGATTTTGTGGCAAAATGTTGCGAGCCCCTTATGAAATTTTAAATTTTTTCACATATTATAACACATTTTTCTATAAATTTAAAACTGATTTATATTGCAGTTATTGGCCAAAAGAAATGCTCTGCCAAGAATTTAGACGTTTCTAAGAAAATTTTTTTGAGGCAGACTTTGTGGCAAAATGATTCGACCCCCTTATGTAGTTCTCAATTTTTCACACATTATAACACATTTTGCTATAACTTTGAAACTGATTTACTTAGGAGTTATTGGCCATTTAAAACTGATTTATATTGGGGTTATTGGCCAAAAGAAAAGCCTTGCCAAAAATTTTGACATTTCTAAGAAAATTTTTTTTGAGGCAGATTTTGTGGCAAAATGATGCGACCCCTTATGTAATTTTCAATTTTACAATTTTTTCACATATTATAACACATTTTGCTATAAATTTAAAACTGATTTATGTTGCAGTTATTGGCCAAAAGAAGTGCCCTGCCAAAAATTTTGACGCTTGTAAGAAAATATTTTGAGGCAGATTTTGTGGCAAAATGATGCGTCCTCCTTATGTAATTTTAAATTTTTCAATTTTTTTCACATACTTTAACACCTTTTGCTATAACTTTGAAACTGATTTATTTAGCAATTATTGGCTAAAAGAAGTGCCCTGCAATAAATTTTGACTTTTCTAAGAAAATTTTTTTGAGGCAGATTTTGTGGCAAAATGATGCGACCCCTTATGTAATTTTCAATTTTTTTCTCTTACTTTAACACATTCTAAAATAACTTTGAAACTGATTTATTTTGGATTTATTGGTCAAAAGAAGTGCCTTGCCAAAAATTTTGACATTTCTAAGAAAATTTTTTTAGGCAGATTTTGTGGCAAAATATTGCGACCCCCTTATGCAATTTTAAATTTTTTCACGTATTATTACACATTTTGATATAACTTTAAAACTGATTTATATTGGAATTATTGGTCAAAAGAAGTGCCTTGCTGACTTTGTGGCAAAATGATGCGACCCCCTTATGTAATTCTCAATTTTTCACACATTACAACACAGTTTGCTATAACTTTGAAACTGATTTAATTTGGAGTTATTGGCCATTTAAAACTGATTTATATTGGAGTTATTGGCCATAAGAAATGCCCTGCCAAGAATTTAGATGTTTCTAAGAAAATTTTTTTGAGGCAGACTTTGTGGCAAAATGATTCGACCTCCTTATGTAATTCTCAATTTTTCACACATTATAACACATTTTGCTATAACTTTGAAACTGATTTATTTTGCAGTTATTGGCAAAAAAAACTGCCCTGCCAAAAATTTTGACGTTTCTAAGAAAATTTTCTTGAGGCTGACTTTGTGGCAAAATGATGCGACCCCCTTATGAAATTTAAAATTTTTCAATTTTTTCACACATTATAACACATTTTGCTATAACTTTGAAACTGATTTATTTTGGAGTTATTGGCCAAAAGAAGTGCCTGGCCAAAAATTTAGACATTTCTAAGAAAATTTTTTTGAGGCAGATTTTGTGGAAAAATGTTGCGACCCCCTTATGAAATTTTAAATTTTTTCACATATTATTACACATTTTGATATAACTTTAAAACTTATTTATATTGGAATTATTGGCCAAGAGAAGTGCCCTGCCAAATATTTAGAAGTTTCTAAGAAAATTTTTTTGAGGCTGACTTTGTGGCAAAATGATGCGACCCCCTTATGAAATTTAAAATTTTTCAATTTTTTCACACATTATAACACATTTTGCTATAACTTTGAAACTAATTTATTTTGGACTTATTGGCCAAAAGAAGTGCCTTGCCAAAAATTTTGACATTTCTAAGAAAATTTTTTTGAGGCAGATTTTGTGGCAAAATGATGCGACCTCCTTATGTAATTTTCAACTTTTCAATTTTTTTCACATACTTTAACACATGTTGCTATAACTTTGAAACTGATTTGTTTTGGAGTTATTGGACAAAAGAAGTGCCTGCCCAAAAATTTAGACATTTCTAAGAAAATTTTTTTGAGGCAGATTTTGTGGCAAAATGTTGCGACCCCCTTATGAAATTTTAAATTTTTTCACATACTTAACCATCTTTTGCTATAACTTTGAAACTGATATATTTTGGAATTATTGGCTAAAAGAAGTGCCCTGCCAAAAATTTAGACTTTTCTAAGAAAATTTTTTTGAGGCAGATTTTGTGGCAAAATGATGCGACCCCTTATGTAAATTTAAATTTTTAAATTTTTTTCACTTACTTTAACACATTCTACAATAACTTTGGAACTGATTTATTTTGGACTTATTGGCCAAAAGAAGTGCCTTGCCAAAAATTTTGACATTTCTAAGAAAATTTTTTTGAGGCAGATTTTGTGGCAAAATGATGCGACCTCCTTATGTAATTTTCAACTTTTAAATTTTTTCTCACATACTTTAACACATATTGCTATAACTTTGAAACTGATTTGTTTTGGAGTTATTGGACAAAAGAAGTGCCTGCCCAAAAATTTAGACATTTCTAAGAAAATTTTTTGAGGCAGATTTTGTTGCAAAATGTTGCGAGCCCCTTATGCAATTTTGAATTTTTTCACATATTATAACACATTTTGCTATAACTTTAAAACTGATTTATATTGGAGTTATTGGCCAAAAATTTAGAAGTTTCTAAGAAAATTTTCTTGAGGCATATTTTGTGGCAAAATGATGCGAACCCCCTTATGTAATTTTCAATTTTACAATTTTTTCACATATTATAACACATTTTGCTATAAATTTAAAACTGATTTATATTGCAGTTATTGGCCAAAAGAAGTGCCCGGCCAAAAATTTAGACGTTTTTAAGAAAATTTTTTTGAGGCAGACTTTGTGGCAAAATGATACGACCCCCTTATGTAATTCTCAATTTTTCACACATTACAACACATTTTGCTATAACTTTGAAACTGATTTAATTTGGAGTTAATGGCCATTTAAAACTGATTTATATTGGAGTTACTGGCCAAAAGAAATGCCCTACCATGAATTTAGACGTTTCTAAGAAAATTTTTTTGAGGCAGACTTTGTGGCAAAATGATTCGACCCCCTTATGTAGTTCTAAATTTTTCACACATTATAAAACATTTTGCTATAACTTTGAAACTGATTTATTTAGGAGTTATTGGCCATTTAAAACTGATTTATATTGGGGTTATTAGCCAAAAGAAAAGCCTTGCCAAAAATTTAGACATTTCTAAGAAAATGTTTTTGAGGAAAATTTTGTGGCAAAATGATGCGACCCCTTATGTAATTTTCGATTTTTTTCTCTTACTTTAACACATTCTAAAATAACTTTGAAACTGATTTATTTAGGAGTTATAGGCCATTTAAAACTGATTTATATTGGGGTTATTCGCCAAAAGAAAAGCCTTGCCAAAAATTTTCTAAGAAAATTTTTTTGAGGCAGATTTTGTGGCAAAATGATGCGACCCCTTATGTTATTTTCAATTTTACAATTTTTTCACATATTATAACACATTTTGCTATAAATTTAAAACAGATTTATGTTGCAGTTATTGGCCAAAAGAAGTGCCCTGTCAAAAATTTTGACGTTTGTAAGAAAATATTTTGAGGCAGATTTTGTGGCAAAATGATGCGTCCTCCTTATGTAATTTTAAATTTTTCAATTTTTTTCACATACTTTAACACCTTTTGCTATAACTTTGAAACTGATTTATTTAGCAATTATTGGCTAAAAGAAGTGCCCTGCCAAAAATTTTGACTTTTCTAAGAAAATTTTTTTGAGGCAGATTTTGTGGCAAAATGTGGCGAGCCCCTTATCAAATTTTCAATTTTTTCGCATATTATAACATATTTTGTTATAACTTTGAAACTGATTTATTTTGGAGTTATTGGCCATTTAAAACTGATTTATTTATATTGGAGTTATTGGCCAAAAGAAATGCCCTGCCAAAAATGTAGACGTTTCTAAGAAAATTTTTTTGAGGCTGACTTTGTGGCAAAATGATGCGACCCCCTTATGTAATTCTCAATTTTTAACATTATAACACATATTGCTATAACTTTTGAAACTGATTTATTTAGGAGTTATTGGCCATTTAAAACTGATTTATATTGGAGTTATTGGCCAAAAGAAGTGTCTTGCCAAATCTTTAGACATTTCTAAGAAAATTATTTTGAGGCAGATTTTGTGGCAAAATGAAGCGACCCCCTTATCAAATTTTCAATTTTTTCACATATTATAACACATTTTGTTATAACTTTAAAATTGATTTATATTGCAGTTATTGGCCAAAAGAAGTGCCCGGCCAAAAATTTACACGTTTTTAAGAAAATTTTTTTGAAGCTGACTATGTGGCAAAATGATGCGACCCCCTTATGTAATTTTAAATTTTTCACACATTACAACACATTTTGCTATAACTTTGAAACTGATTTAATTTGGAGTTAATGGCCATTTAAAACTGATTTATATTGGAGTTATTGGCCAAAAGAAATGCCCTGCCAAGAATTTAGACGTTTCTAAGAAAATTTTTTTGAGGCAGACTTTGTGGCAAAATGATTCGACCCTCTTATGTAGTTCTAAATTTTTCACACATTATAACACATTTTGCTATAACTTTGAAACTGATTTATTTAGGAGTTATTGGCCATTTAAAACTGATTTATATTGGGGTTATTGGCCAAAAGAAAAGCCTTGCCAAAAATTTAGACATTTCTAAGAAAATTTTTTTGAGGCAGATTTTGTGGCAAAATGATGCGACCCCTTATGTAATTTTAAATTTTTTTATTTTTTTCTCTTACTTTAACACATTCTAAAATAACTTTGAAACTGATTTATTTAGGATTTATTGGTCAAAAGAAATGCCTTGCCAAAAATTTTGACATTTCTAAGAAAAATTTTTTCAGGCAGATTTTGTGGCAAAATGTTGCGACCCCCTTATGAAATTTTAAATTTTTTCACATATTATTACACATTTTGATATAACTTTAAAACTGATTTATATTGGAATTATTGGCCAAAAGAAGTACCCTGTCAAATATTTAGAAGTTTCTAAGAAAATTTTTTTGAGGCTGACTTTGTGGCAAAATGATGCGACCCCTTATGTAATTTTAAATTTTACAATTTTTTCACATATTATAACACATTTTGCTATAAATTTAAAACTGATTTATGTTGCAGTTATTGGCCAAAAGAAGTGCCCTGCCAAAAATATTGACGTTTGTAAGAAAATATTTTGAGGCAGATTTTGTGGCAAAATGATGCGACCCTTTATGTAATTTTCAATTTTACAATTTTTTCACATATTATAACACATTTTGCTATAAATTTAAAACTGATTTATGTTGCAGTTATTGGCCAAAAGAAGTGCCCTGCCAA
Source organism: Linnaemya vulpina (assembly GCA_963675445.1). Classification (NCBI taxonomy): domain Eukaryota; kingdom Metazoa; phylum Arthropoda; class Insecta; order Diptera; family Tachinidae; genus Linnaemya; species Linnaemya vulpina. Next base: position 51,258,261 of record OY776280.1, on the reverse strand, counting down.
AAATTTTGACGTTTGTAAGAAAATATTTTGAGGCAGATTTTGTGGCAAAATGATGCGTCCTCCTTATGTAATTTTCAACTTTTAAATTTTTTTCACATACTTTAACACATGTTGCTATAACTTTTAAACTGATTTGTTTTGAAGTTATTGGCCAAAAGAAGTGCCTGCCCAAAAATTTAGACATTTGTCAGAAAATTTTTTTGAGGCAGATTTTGTGGCAAAATGTTGCGAGCCCCTTATCAAATTTTCAATTTTTTCGCATATTATAACAGATTTTGTTATAACTTTAAAACTGATTTATATTGCAGTTATTGGCCAAAAGAAGTGCCCGGCCAAAAATTTAGACGTTTTTAAGAAAATTTTTTTGAGGCAGATTTTGTGGCAAAATGTTGCGAGCCCCTTATCAAATTTTCAATTTTTTCGCATATTATAACACATTTTGTTATAACTTTGAAACTGATTTATTTTGGAGTTATTGGCCATTTAAAACTGATTTATTTATATTGAAGTTATTGGCCAAAAGAAATGCCCTGCCAAAAATTTAGACGTTTCTAAGAAAATTTTTTTGAGGCTGACTTTGTGGCAAAATGATGCGACCCCCTTATGTAATTCTCAATTTTTAACATTATAACACATATTGCTATAACTTTTTAAACTGATTTATTTAGGAGTTATTGGCCATTTAAAACTGATTTATATTGGAGTTATTGGCCAAAAGAAGTGTCTTGCCAAATCTTTAGACATTTCTAAGAAAATTATTTTGAGGCAGATTTTGTGGCAAAATGAAGCGACCCCCTTATCAAATTTTCAATTTTTTCACATATTATAACACATTTTGTTATAACTTTAAAATTGATTTATATTGCAGTTATTGGCCAAAAGAAGTGCCCGGCCAAAAATTTACACGTTTTTAAGAAAATTTTTTTGAGGCTGACTATGTGGCAAAATGATGCGACCCCCTTATGTAATTTTAAAATTTTCACACATTACAACACATTTTGCTATAACTTTGAAACTGATTTATTTTGGAGTTATTGGCCATTTAAAACTGATTTATATTGGAGTTATTGGCCAAAAGAAGTGCCTTGCCAAATCTTTAGACATTTCTAAGAAAATTATTTTGAGGCAGATTTTGTGGCAAAATGAAGCGACCCTCTTATGAAATTGTAAATTTATTCACATATTTTAACACATTTTGCAATAACTTTAAAACTGAATTAAAGTGGAGTTATTGGGCAAACGAAGTGCCCTGCCAAAAATTTTGACATTTCTAAGAAAATTTTTTTGAGGCATATTTTGTGGCAAAATGATGCAACCCCCTTATGAAATTTTAAATATTTTCACATATTTCAACACATTTTGCTATAACTTTAAAACTGATTTATATTGCAGTTATTGGCCAAAAGAAGTGCCCTGCCAAAAATTTAGACGTTTCTAAGAACATTTTCTTGAGGCTGACTTTGTGGCAAAATGATGCAACCCCCTTATGTAATTTTACAATTTTTTCACATATTATAACACATTTTGCTATAAATTTAAAACTGATTTATATTGCAGTTATTGGCCAAAAGAAGTGCCCTTCCAAAAATTTTGACGATTCTAAGAAAATTTTTTTGAGGCTGACTTTGTGGCAAAAGGATGCGACCCCCTTATGTAATTTTAAATTTTTTTCACATACTTTAACACCTTTTGCTATAACTTTGAAACTGATTTATTTTGGAGTTATTGGGCAAAAGAAGTGCCATGCAAAAAATTGAAACGTTTCTAAGAAAATTTTTTGAAGCAAATTTTGTCGCAAAATGATGCGTCCTCCTTATGTAATTTCCAATTTTTAAATTTTTTCACTTACTTTAACATATTTTAAAATAACTTTGAAACTGATTTATTTTGGAGTTATTGGCCAAAAGAAGTGCCATGCAAAAAATTTTGACGTTTCTAAGAAAATTTTTTGAAGCAGATTTTGCGGCAAAATGATGCAACCCCCTTATGTAATTTTACAATTTTTTCACATATTATAACACATTTTGCTATAACTTTGAAACTGATTTATATTGGAATTATTGGCCAAAAGAAGTGCCCTACCAAAAATTTAGACGTTTCTAAGAAAATTTTTTTGAGTCATATTTTGTGACAAAATGATGCAACCCCCTTATGTAATTTTCAATTTTTAAATTTTTCACATACAATAAAACATATTTTTATACCTATAAAACTGATTTATTTTGGAGTTATTGGCCAAAAGAAATGCCCTGCCAAAAATTTTGACGTTTCTAAGAAAATTTTTTTGAGGCACACTTTGTGGCAAAATGATGCGACCCCCTTATGTAATTCTCAATTTTTCACACATTATAACGCATTTTGCTATAACTTTGAAACTGATTTATTTAGGAGTTATTGGCCATTTAAAACTGATTTATATTGGAGGTATTGGCCAAAAGAAGTGCCTTGCCAAAAATTTAGACATTTCTAAGAAAATTCTTTTGAGGCAGATTTTGTGGCAAAATGAAGCGACCCCCTTATGAAATTTTAAATTTTTTCACATATTTTAACACATTTTGCTATAACTTTAAAACTGATTTATATTGGAGTTCTTGGCCAAAACAAGTGCCCTGCCAAAAATATAGACGTTTCTCTGAAAATTTTTTTGAGGCAAATTTTGTGGCAAAATGATGCGACCCCCTTATGAAATTTTCAATTTTACAATTTTTTCACATATTATAACACATTTTGCTATAAATTTAAAACTTATTTATATTGCAATTATTGGCCAAAAGAAGTGCCCTGCCAAAAATTTAGACGTTTGTAAGAAAAATTTTTGAGGCAGATTTTGTGGCAAAATGATGCGACCTTCTTGTGTAATTTTCAATTTTTTTTCACATACTTTAACACATGTTGCTACAACTTTGAAACTGATTTGTTTTGGAGTTATTGGCCAAAAGAAGTGTCCTGCCAAAACTTTTGCCGTTTCTAAGAAAATTTTTTTGAGGCTGATTTTGTGGCAAAATGTTGCGACCCCCTTATGAAATTTTAAATTTTTTCACATATTTTAACACATTTTGCAATAACTTTAAAACTGATTTATATTGGAGTTATTGGCCAAAAGAAGTGCCCTGCCAAAAATTTAGACGTTTCTCTGAAAATTTTTTTGAGGCAAATTTTGTGGCAAAATGATGCGACCCCCTTATGAAATTTTCAATTTTACAATTTTTTCACATATTATAACACATTTTGCTATAAATTTAAAACTTATTTATATTGCAATTATTGGCCAAAAGAAGTGCCCTGCCAAAAATTTAGACGTTTGTAAGAAAAATTTTTGAGGCAGATTTTGTGGCAAAATGATGCGACCTTCTTGTGTAATTTTAAATTTTCTTTCACATACTTTAACACATGTTGCTACAACTTTGAAACTGATTTGTTTTGGAGTTATTGGCCAAAAGAAGTGTCCTGCCAAAAATTTTGCCGTTTCTAAGAAAATTTTTTTGAGGCTGATTTTGTGGCAAAATGATGCGACGAACTCGTGTTAAATGAACTAATTTATTTAGCAACATTTTTATTAATAAATTTAAAACAACTAAATGCTGACAATGCGTCTGCATTTATTTGTTAATTCTTTTCCGTGGTTTCATTCGCCATAGCTACGTTTAATAAATTGAGTTTTAACAAGTCTTCATAGAAATCAACTTCTGTAAACGGAATAAATTGTAAACGGAATAAATAAAAGGTTTTAAAGTTAAACTAGTGTTTTATTTATTTATAATCTTTTTAAAATAAAAGGCTAGATAATAATAAAGTTATTTAAAATATCTAATAATTAGGATTAAAAAAACATTTAAAATATCCTAATAATAAGGATTAAAAACTTATTTAAAATATCCCAATAATAAGGATTAAGAAAGTTATTTAAAATATCCTAATAATAAGGATTAAAAACATATTTAAGATATCTTAATAATAAGGCTTAAAAACTTGTTTAAAATACCCCGATGATAATGATTAAAGGTGTAACAAAATAAAGTGACTTATAAGAACAATAAAATAAAAAATTTATTTACATTTTACTGAAATTAATCGATAAACCAAAAGCAAACAAGTTTGTGAAAAAAGTAAGACTGAAAATAAGTATAACTGAAACACAAAAGATTAAGGATCCCTAAGAATAAAACGAACTGTATGAAAAAGCAGAAACAAAACAACAAAATTTAAGGCACCAATAATTAAAGCCGAGATTGAGGAACAACATCCATTTGAAAATTAAGATATTCATCTACCTGTAAGCTAATATTATTTTTAATTATTATATATATTATAGAAAAAAGTAGTAGATAAATTAAAGGAAAAATCATAAAAATAAAAGGAACAAAATTTTGAAATTAAAATACTAATAACTCCTTCCATAATATCCTATTATAGTAAAAAGTAGATAATAAGTATAAGTCAAAACGAAAAAAAAACAACATTATATTTTATTTTTGAAAATTCGAGTATCGATATATCTTTAAATCTTGATAAAATTTTTCTAACAAAATAAAAATTGTAAGAAGGAAAGGAAAGAATGGCAAATCCGAATAATTTAATACGACCTGCTAACTTAAACCAGCAAGGCAATCTCCCACCTGCACCAACAGGACTAAGTCAAGAGCAATTCAATCAATTACAGACAAACTTATTAGGTTCTTGAAGAAAACTATTTCTGACCGAGGGTAGGACACTAGTTAATAATGTTATTAATCCTACAGAAGAATTCACTAATTTACCCGACCAAGCAATTGACGAAAGATACAATAATAATTTAGATAATCTAGAAAAGGTGCCCGATATAGTGAATAGCTTAAGAGAATTTTCAGGCAAACACACCGAGTTTAGTTCCTGGAAAAAAGTGTGGAAGGAGTACTAGCACACCCAAATATTATGCAATTATTATGACAATTAGGAATAAGATAATAGGAGAAGCATACAATACACCACTTGAAAGGCGAGCAATTGCGGCAAGCTTAACCCATCACTATGGTGACCAGTGTGAACTAAAAATTTTATAGTACCAATTACAGTCACTGGTACAGGGTAATTCATCGGTCAATGACTTCTATCAAACTGTTTATGCTCACCTCACTCTTATCCTCAATAAAATCTCATGTATGGAAGCAAGCAATGAATCAATCAAATTACTGACCCAAACGTACAGAGAAAAAGCTCTAGATACGTTTATCAGGGGGCTTAAGGGAGATCTACCCAGACTACTTGGTGTCCGAGAACCCAAGGATCTCCCTCATGCTTTGTACAATCAAACAAATAGAAATAGTTTAGCAGGACACTATATGATAAATCAAGGACCGACAATGCTACAATCTAGAAGGCATACAATTGTAGTGTATCATAACACTAGCATACATTGCACACCCTAACCAGAACCTAAGCAGTGTACACACACATGCATAGGCAAAATTTATAGGAAAGAAGAAAGACAAATTTTAGACCACCAGCGACAGTTTCCAATGAGTGAAACCTGGGAAGAAATCCTAGAAGACCTAAGGATAGCTGAAGAACGCTGGAAGAAGCTACTAGAACAAGACAAACAAGAAGCCTAGCCTGAGATCCAGAAAAAAGGACCAAAGCCGAGGAAGCTAAGAAGACATCAGAAAGAGCCAACATTTCCTGTGTTTCCACTTCCGAACGTGGAGAAGTCCAGGGGTGGCAAACGTAATAAATTAAAAGTACAACTACTTGTGTCGGAGCATCTATTGACCTATGCGTCCATAGAAGAGAAACTAAATATTAATAAAATAATAAGGACAATAAAGGGTGAAATGAAGTCAATAAGAACGACAGGAAGAGCTTGCAGCTCTTGAAAGATAGAAAATTTTGAAAAAAAAGAGAAGCAAAATAAAGAAATATGTATAGACATAAGTATAAATTAAGAATTTTAAAATATTAAATTAATACTTATCAACATCTTAGAATAAAAAAAATAAAAAATAAAAAAAAGAAGAAAATTTATGTGTTGAAACATAAAGACAATTCAAATATATATGCAAATAAAAACAAATCAATGGAATGGCAAAATTTAGTGGCAAAACTTAGAATAATCAAAGAAGAATTTGACAAATCATATAAATGCTTAAATCTTGACAGACCAGCTAAAAACGAGACTATTAACAAGCACATAGGAATTTTATTAGGAAATCTTGAAAAAATTAGAGTAATACTAAACGTAAATTATAACAGGTTAACAGTAGCACACAGAGCAGCGGCGGACGCATTTTTCACAGAAGTCAGAAATAAATTAATTTATATAGCAAAGAAAAAAGGTATAAGCCTAGAATTACCAACTTCTCTACACGAAGAAACACCATTATACTTTAATCTAGGGCAACGGACATCTGCCAAAATGGCATCATTCATTCTGGAAACGGCTTCAAGAGCCATTCCTCTATTTACGGGTAATTACAACGAACTAGAAAGTTTTCTGATAACCTCAGAACTATTGAACAAGACACTGTCGGAGGAAGCGAAAAAAGACTTCCTGCAGTATATATACCACGCGAAATTATCATCTAATGTCAGGACAGCGATAGGCAGTTATACCAATCCAGAGAACTTTGAGATACTACGGACACTTTTAAAAAATAGATATAAAAATAAAGAAACAATTCCGGAATTACAAAACAAATTGAACATTTTATTTCAGGGGAAAATGTCAATACAGACGTACAATGATAGAATAACAGGCCTGATAGATAAACTTAATAAATTAGGAATTCAAGAACTGGGCAATGACGCTTCAATAGCAGAGAAAAACGTAATAATTAAATTGAATAATAAATTATCTTTAGAAACATTTAAGAAAGGGCTAAATGAACATTTTAAGTCAACCGTATATGCAGCTAGACCAGAGAACATACAAGAAGCATATGAACTAGCATTAGAATTGGAGAATGAGAATAAAGCAAACAACAGTTCAATATTGCATGTTAGGACGTATCAACCACGGTATCAACGCCAAAATCACTATGAACGCAACATATACATGCGACAAAATAACAACCCCAATCACAACAGATCATACAATACTAATAATAGAAACAATAATAACAACAACTCCAATAGAAACAATATAGCTAACAGTTCAAGAAACAACAACAATACGAGTAACAATTTTAGTAGAAGATTTAACAATAATAACATTAATAACAATAATGACAACTGAAGAAATCAAAACTATACAAATAGAAACAACAGATACATACACACGATACAAAATGCGGGAAACGGGATAGGCCAGGGATACATGGTTATCCCGGAGGGCAAAAATTTAAGATTAATAAAGTATCCAACAACAATTCCAACTATATCAATGTCACATATAAAAACAAAAATTTAACTTTTCTTATTGATACTGGCGCCGACATATCACTTTGTCGAATGCGTGATGAGTTCATAGGTGAACAAGTTAGACCAGAAGAAAAGTGCAAACTAACAGGTATCACAACAGAAGAAATAGAATCAATAGGAACAATTGAACTTAAGTTAACAGCATCGGATAAAAAATGCGAACATTTTTTTTATTTTTTTTTTAAATTTTATTTAATCTATCATCATCACAGTTAAAAATATATACAAATTTCTTATACACCTATTTTGAGTTATTACTATATTAGTATTACAACAAATATAAATGATTTAGAATTAACTTAAAATAGACATTTGAAAGATTTTATTTACATTATAGGGAAAAAATAGATAAAAAACCTAATAGGAATTAAGAGAAATTTTTACATTAAATCTTCTGTCAACTTTATATAAAGTTGGAGAAGAAAATAATATTACAAATTTCTTATCAAGGCTGAATTTGAAATCCTGTTGTGGGTTTCAAATCTTTGTGTGATATTATTGATCACTGTTACAAACATATCCTGTTGGTATATTTTATGTAATCTATTTGTTGAATATCGTCTCGGTAGGTTGAATATAATCTTCAGATTCTTGTTTTGTATGACTTGGAGCTTTTTCAAATATGTTTTGGCACATCTTTTTGACCACACTTGACATCCATATGTCATAATTGGCCGTATGCACATTCTGTAGAGCAATATTTTGTTTTTTCTATTTAGAGTTGACCTTCGGTTTAATAAAGGAAACAGGGCTCTTCCACATCGGACAGCTTTTTCACACGTTTGGAGAATATGATGTTTAAACGTTAACTTTTTATCGAGACCTATTCCCAAATATTTCACAGTTTCTCTGAGAGGTATTTCTGTTGCACCCAGAGATAAGGCGAGAGTAGGTGTTCTTTTAGGTGATTTGTTGAATGGAAAAATTATAGCTTGTGTCTTTGCTTCATTAGTCTTAATTTTCCACTTAGAGAAGTATTTTTCAGCGTGTAACAGCCCATTTTTCATTTTCTTGATAATAGCATTGGAGACTTTCCCCGTTGTTATTATTGCCGTATCATCTGCGTATAATGCAGCTGCCTGTTCTCTTAATATTTTGAAATCCGAGATGAAAATTGAGTATAGTGTAGGCGATAAAACTGATCCTTGTGGTAGTCCTGCAGGAATGAGCCGCGGGGAAGAAAGTTCATTCTCTACATTTACAACGAATGTTCTTTCGTTCAAAAAACTTTGTATGATCTTTTGCAGATAGACTGGGTATCCAAACATATTAAGTTTATATACTAACCCATCATGCCATATGGAATCGAAAGCTTTTTCTATATCCAGAAAAACAATTCCTGTACTTCTGCGTTGGTTTTTATTACTTGATATAAGTTTTACGATTCGTTCTACTTGGTGCACTGTCGAATGCTGTTTTCTAAAACCAAACTGTTCATCTAGTATTATATTATTATCCTCAGTGAACTCGTTCAGTCTGTTCAGTATGATTTTCTCGAATACTTTATCAAGACAACTTAGCATACTTATAGGCTGGTAGTTATTTGGCAATCTGGCATCCTTCTTAGGCTTAAGTATCGGCACTACTTTTGCTGTTTTAAAATGCTTTGGAAAATATCCATTTGTTAAACACCAGTTAAAAACTTTTGTAATTACGGTGTAAAATTTATCTGTCTTATTTTTTAACATAATGGCATTTATTCCGTCCAAACCAGGTGCTTTGGAATTTTTCAACGTTTTAATAAGCATTATTACTTCAGTATTTGTTGTTAGATACTGCTCTGTGTTTCGAGGTATTGTTTGGGTTATCAACCACTCAACATGTTTCCTTACAGCTTTATCTTTTCTGGATGGCATATTATATGTTGTTTTGTGATAACTTTCGAAACTGTTCGCGATTATGTTTGCCTTTTCTTTACAATTGTGTACATGCACGCCATCTACCGTTAAGTAGCTCAATGTGTTATTTTTTCCCTTCATTGCTTTTGTCAGCAACCAAAATTTTTTGCTACCTACTGGCAACTTCTTTATAAACTCATGCCAGCTGTTATTTCTGTCAATGCTAATGTTTTCATTTATTAGAGAGTTCAGTTGTTTAAGCAAGTTCAATATAAATTTTCTGTCTGTAATATTATTGCTTCTTTGTAATTTACGTCTGAATTTATTTCTTTGGCCAATTAGTAATAAAGTTTGCCGTGACAGCTTTCTTTGCCAACAATATTTTGTTGCAACAGGTATTTGCCTCGAGGCTTCTTGTACAATGTGAGTAATTCTAGACAAAACCTCTTCAATGTTTACATGTGTCAAAACAGTAGATTGCAAATTATTATTTCTCAACTCATTTTCAACCCATTTTCCTGTTTCTTTCCAGTTTGCCAGTTGATATTGAGGTATTTGAATCCTATCCTCATAAAATGAGCACTCTATTTCACAGGTGATCGGCGTGTGGTCAGAGTTAAGTAGTGTATAATGAGTTTTAAGTGTCGAAAATTGTTAATTGGAATTTGATAATAGAAGATCTATGCAAGACGATTGACTTGGAGCAGCAGTTTGACTAAATCGAGTAAAAGTGTTGGGCGAAAAAATGTAATATTGACCGTTTAGTTGGTGGTTATAAGGACTGTTACCAGCTGTATTATTGTGGTGGCAATTCCAGCTCGTATGCTGGGCGTTGAAATCCCCAAAGATGAAGAAATCTAAAGCAGATGCGGTTATTGTGTCCATATCATTCATAAAATCATTTGTGTATTTTGGACAGTAAATAGACGTAAATCTTATTGGCCTATTGTGTATTTTAATTTTTATGGAAACGTTCTCCATTGAGGATGTTGGGAGTTTTGAAATACGTTCGTGGGGAATATTGTTTCTAACTGCGATTAGAACGCCACCACCATGTGTGTTACGGTCCTCTCTATGTACTTTAAAATTTCTAAGTTTAAATACGTGTTGCGGTTTAAGAAATGTTTCATTTATGAAAACTATATCTATTTGTTTTTGTTGTAGAACTTGTTCTAATTCTATAATAGCAGTGGGGGTTGTCAAACCTTGAGCATTCCAATGCATTATATTTAAAATATCCATGGTGTTAACAGGGGTTTATATAACATGCCTAAGCATGTTACCTAGAACTCTCAATTTGTCGTATTTAGTTTTACAGTTTTCCAAAGCATTAATGGCTTCGAAGTAAATGTCTAGAAGTCGTTCATTTGACAGATTATCACTCTCCACAGTTTTGTGGTTTGTGCTAGCTATTTTGGCATATGATAATCTGCCAGTATCTTTACCTGGATTTTTATTTTTTTTTTTTTTATATTTTTATTTGCAATCTATTTACAATGTAATAATAAGCAAATTTGATAAATACATTAACAATAAATAACAGTGGCGTTAAATTCCATTGAATTTAACAATTTAAAATTTAACAATTTTAAACAATTTTATTATTTATACATTTACAGAGCTAATACAGCTTAGGATTTAAAGGGGAGATCTAATATGTGTCTTCGTTTTAACCGTCTTAATTCTTCACTGTCATCTAAAAGCGTTATTGCAAGAATGTTTTGATGGGCACTTAGTCTTTTCAAGTAATTTGTACTGTAGTTTTTGATTTCATCCGTGATATTTGGAATATTGAGATCATTATGAATTGAATTGTTTCTTATATACCAAGGAGCACCTATTATAAATCTAAGGGTTTTTGACTGATATTTTTGAATTATATCAATGTTTGAGTAGGATGCGGTTCCCCATAATTGTATACTGTAAGTCCATATAGGTTTCAGTACGGTCTTATATAATAGTAATTTGTTGTTTATGTTTAATTCTGATCTTGGACCAAGAAGCCAGTACATTTTATTTGTTTTAATTTTTAATTGTTTTCTTTTTATTTTTATATGTGTTTTCCAAGTTAAGCGTCGATCAATGTTAAGACCTAAATATTTTACTTCATTTGACTTGGGTATTACATCACCATTTAAGTTGACAACAGGACAGTCACCATTTTTAAGTGTAAATGTGACATGGTTCGATTTTTCTGCATTCGCTTTAATGTTCCACTTTTTTAGCCAGTTACTAACTAAGTCAAGCTGCGTTTGAATAATATTTGATGCTATGGTTGTGGATTCGTTGGCTGCTAGTATAGCAGTATCATCAGCATATGTTGCAAATACTGCATCGTTGTTTGTCGGCATATCAGAAGTAAATAATGTGTACAAAGTTGGACCCAACACGCTTCCTTGTGGTACACCAGCCTTAATGAGTCCGATTTCTGAATCTTCGTCGTTGATGTTGACATAAAAGCTACGATCACTAAGATATGATTTGAGCAGGAGGTAATATGGAGCTGATAGCAAATGTTTTAATTTATACATAAGACCATTATGCCATACTCTGTCAAATGCTTGTTTTATATCAATAAATACTGCTGAACAGTAGTGTTTCTTTTCAAGAGAGTCGCTTATTGCTTTTACAACTCTATGGCACTGCTCTGGAGTCCCATGTTTATTACGAAAACCAAATTGATGATCAGGTATAATTTGTAGAGATTCCAATATAGGCATTAACCTTTTTTGAAAAAGTCTTTCGAATAATTTCGATAAAACTGGTAGTAAACTGATAGGTCTGTAAGATTCAACGGAATTTTCAGGCTTGTTAGGCTTTGGTATCATTATAATTTTAGCGTGTTTCCATTGAGGTGGGAAATATGAGAGTCGCAAGACTGCATTAAACACAACCGTGAGGAAAATTCTAGCCTTTTTAGGTAAATTTTTAAGAGTTTTAGCGTCTATATTGTCATAACCTGGAGATTTTTTTGAATTAAGTTTACTAATTTCTTCTTCGATTTCCCGATATCTGAAAGGCTTGATTGGTTTACTCATTTGACATGCAACATCTAAAAAATTATTGACTGCCGCATCTTCTTCTGCTGTACAGAAGGAAAATGGGGTAAATGTATTTTCAAGATGAGACTTAAAAACGGCCGCTTTACTAGCGTCAGATCTACACCAAATGCCGTTTGTGTTCTTTATTGGAACATTTCGTTTTTGAGCACGTTTTAGATATTTCGTGGCTCTCCAAAGATTATACTCATTAGTATGTTTTGGGCTTAATTTATATAAATATCTACCAATAGACTCATTTTTCAAATCTTTCAATCTTTTTTTCAAAATATTAGCCGAACGATTAAAATTTGCTTTATCTGAAGGTAATCTCGTTCTTTTCCAAATTTTACGTAGCCTTCTTTTCGTAGCAATAAGTTGTCTTATTGAGGTCAGTGTTTGGAGAAATAATCTTGGTTTTTTTGATTCTTTTTTTACAAACAGTTGAAAAGTTTACAATAATTGGACTGTGGTCTGAACTTAAATCGTCACTTGATACAATATCAATCGAGTTTCGAGGAATCCCTTTATAAACAAAGAAATCTAAAAGATCAGGTATTTTGTTAGTGTCAGCTGGCCAGTGGGTGGGAGCTCCAGTGGATAGCGAACTGTAATTGTTTTTGGTTATGCATTTGAAAAGTTCTTTACCTTTTGGGTTAATTAAACGTGATTCCCACCATGTGTGTTTGGCATTGTAATCTCCACCGACTAGGAATCTATTGCCAATGTTTTTAAAAAAGTTTTCATATTGATCACATTTAATAATATATCTTGGCGGGGAATAAACAGAATATATGGACACACTACAATTGTTGCAAATTATTTTAACTCCGGCAGCTTGCATATATACTTCAGTTATTGGTTCTAATATTTCGTATTTAATAGTAGATTTTATGACGATAGCTGCTCCAGCATGAGCCCTGTCATTTGGTTGATTGGCTGTTACTAAGTCGAATCCTCTTATCCGAAAAAGAGATTTACTGGTAAGGTGTGTTTCCGAAACTAATAAAATGTCAATAAAATTGTTTTTTAGGAATGTTTCTATTTCATTTACATGATTTAAAATGCCATTAGCATTCCATTCAGCAATTATGAGATCTATTTGCATAATTTTGTCATTAACATAGACATCATATTCATCAAAGTGTTGGTTAATTCTATTTGTTTTTCTAGCATCGACTCAATTTTATGAAGGACATTATTTACTCCATCATTTGCACCTCTGACGGCTTGCGCATATGTTAACTGACCACTATTCTGAGAAGCAGCAGGGATATTATGACTAACGTTGTAGTTTTCGTTTTTAACATTGCTTGCACTTATATTTTTGCATTTAGTGACCAGTTTTTGATAAACTATACAGCCTCTATAGTTCGCAGTATGATTTCCTAAACAATGAACACATTGCGGCGGAGTACTAGTCGACTTAGTACACTCATTGGTGGGGTGTTCTAGTCCACATTTAACACATGTGTACGGTTTTCTGCAATATGACTTAGTGTGTCCGAATTGTTGACATCTAAAACACTGAACAATATCATTGAATTTTTTTGGAGCTTCTATAACAACAGTGGCGTTACCAAGTGTCTTTATATTATAAATTTCATTATTGTTAGACTTAGGATCTAAGTCAACGAAAAACATTGGCAGTGAGTTCTTTGTTATACGGCTTTTTATATTTCTTACACTTTTTACTTGGTGTCCTAACAATATTAAATTAGATTTTATATCATCAGTTGGTGTTGTATGGTGCAGACCCTTTATAACTGCTGTGAAAGCTCGTTCTTGTTTCAGTTGATAAGTGTGAAATATTATTTTGTTATCGTCAAAGTATTTAGTTATTTTTCGGTGAGAGTCAACTGTCTTAACGTTTAAACGAACCTGTCCGTCACTGTTCGACTTATAATAAAATTGATTGTGCTCAACTATTTTGCTTAATTTATTAACCATTTTAGCAATGTCACCAACATTTGGAATAAGAATTGGTGGAGGTTTTGGTTGTTGAGATTCTTGTGGTGATATAACTTCATTACCGTTTTCATTATTATTAGAAGCAAGAGCTGCAAATCGGTTAGATGTAGATGGACCTGTTTCTAGCTGCTGTCGTTTTGGTTTGTTTATTTTTGGTGATTGAGAATTTGCTCTCTTAAGATTTTTTACGGGCACATACTGCCAGTTAAACTCTACATTAGAACTGCTATCAGTTAGATTCGCATTATAATCATCATTATTATTATTTTTATCATTGCCTGTATGATTTACGTTTTCAGTTTTTTGTTTTTGGTTTTTAACTTCACTGCTTGGCATGATTAAGCATGCAGTATAGTCTTGTTGTTGTCAACAAGAATGTTTGACTGGTCAACGTACATAAAATGTACGTTGTTGTTATTGCTAATCACTTGTAATTTTCTATATATATATTTTTATTTTTTTTTATTTTTTTTTATTTGTGTAATATGTGAAATATTTATGACTTCTTTTATCTTGTTTTTTGCTTCTAGTTTTTTTTTTTTCTTAACAATTTGTTTTTGTAAGTAAAAATTTATAACTTGAGAATTAAAAAATTTTTTGCGAGCTCACATCAAAAACGTCTTCCAGTGATCGCAACTAGATCAAGACTGGATTTTTATTTAAAACGGGATTCAGTTCAGGTCTTGTCTCATGCAAATCTTCAATCGATGAAAACAGATGTACATCGTTGCGTTGTTTTACTATTGTTGGACGCCTCTTGATGGTCACTTTTTGTCGAATCTCCAGATATTCTTTTCGTGCAGGACACTGCGGATCATCCGCACGATGATTTACGTTTTTCATGTTTCTCTTGATGCAGTTGAAACACTTGTTGATTACAGGACCTTTTTCAGGAATCTTATTCAGTTGGCATGTTGAGTAGTCGTGTGAGCCACCACATCCTAAGCACACTGCTGATCTGTGGCAATTTGATGCTCCGTGACCATACATCGCACATTTGGAGCTTTGCGTTGGGCCTCTTGAGCGCCGAAGAGGGTTTCTCCAGTGCACAGCGATACCATTTACAAATTTAATTTTAATTACCTCTTGTTTAGTAATCTGCTCGCGGTTAAATTCCAGCATGTACAGCGCATCGTCCGGGTTTGATCGGGAGGTGTTTATTTCTTTTATGCTAACTGGCTCGATGTTAAAAGTATGTTTAAAATCTTCCTTCATGGTCGCAATGCTTAGTTGAGGTAAACCAAATAACACTAGTTTGAATTTATTATTGTCCTTAATCGCGTGGGTGAAATATTTCATGTCAGCCATTTTTAGTTTTTCAAGAGCACAATCATAATCACGCATGGAGTTAGCAATGACTTTTGTTCCAATTGACATCCTCTTATGAAAATGCGAACATCCATTTCAATTAGTAGAACAAAATTTTCCAATAGAAACAGATGGTATTTTAGGAAGAGATTTCTTAAAAAAATATTTATGCAAGATAGATTATGAAACATTCACAATTTTCTTATTTGTAAACAATAGCACCATTATAATTCCAATGCAAACAAAGTCAATTCACACATTAAAAATAACAATATCGCCAAGAACTGAAGTCATTCAACCCATTAAATTAAACTTAACAGAAGATTTCGTCATATATAATAGTGAAATACAAGAAGGAATATTTTTAAGCAATTCAATAGGACCAAAGAACGGCATGAAACACATAAAAATATTAAACACAACGAACGAAACAATAACTTTATAAAATTTCAAAATACAAACTGACCCACTTTCAAACTATGACATATTAAATTACAATTGCAAAAATTTTCAACATAACAGTGAACGATTAAAAAAAAAAAAAATGTCAATGAACTGCAATTACAAAATAATGACAACAATGCAAAAACAGAATTAATAAATATATTTAAAAAATATCAAAACGTTTTCCACTTAGAAGAAGAAAAATTAACCGTAAACAATTTCTACAACCAAAAAATCACTACCTTAGACAATAACCCAGTTTATATAAAAAATTACAGACTACCACATTCACATACAGACATAATAAATGAACAAGTGAAAGAAATGCTTGTTGATGACATAATAGAACCATCAGTTAGCCCATATAATGCACCACTCCTTTTAGTACCTAAAAAGAATGTAGAAGATAAAAAGAAATGGAGACTAGTAGTAGATTTTAGAAAACTCAATGACAAGATAGTAAATGACAAATTTCCTTTAACCAGATTGGAAAATATCTTGGACAAATTAGGTAGAGCAAAATGGTTTTCTACACTTGATATGACTAGCTCATTTCATCAAATTAATTTAGACAAATATTCCAGACCTTTAACAGCTTTTTCTACACAACAAGGCCACTATCAATTTAAAAGATTACCATTTGGAATAAAAATATCTTCAAACAGCTTTCAAAGAATGTTGACAATAGCACTCTCAGGATTAGAATCTGAAGCATTTCTTTATGTAGACGATAATAAAAGTATTAGACAGATTACAACACAACAATTTGAAATTAAATCCAAAAAAATGTCAATTTTTAAGACCAGAAGTCACTTATCTTGGACATCTTATAACTAAAGACAGAGTAAAAACAGACCCATCAAAATACGACGTAATTAATAATTATCCCACACCAAAGAATGCAGATGAAGTAAGACGATTCGTTGCATTTTGCAATTACTATAGACGATTCATACCAAATTTTGCAGACAAAGCTAAAGACTTAAACCAACTATTAAAGAAAAACACAAAATTCAAATGGACAGACAATTGCCAAAAAGCTTTTGATGACCTAAAAGGAAAACTTATAAGTCCCCCAGTATTGCAATACCCTGATTTTGAAAAAACCTTTATATTAACAACAGATGCTTCAAACTATGCACTAGAAGCAGTATTATCACAAGGCGAAATAGGTAAAGACCGGCCAATTTCATATGCAAGTAAAGCATTGCAGAAACATGACATGAACAAACCAGTAATCGAAAAATAACTATTGGCAATTCACTGGAGCATTAACTATTTCAAACCATATCTATACGGTAAAAAATTTACAGTAGTAACTGACCATAGACCATTAGTATCACTATTTTTCCATAGAAATCCTTCTTCAAAAATGACAAGAATTAGACTTGACTTTTGTGACTACGACTTTGATATTGTTTATAAAAAAGGAAAGATAAATACAAACGCTGACGCACTATCTAGGATAGAAATCAATTCTGATATACTAAAACAGATGATACCAATAGAAGATGATGAACAAGTGAAAAAAAGTATTAGTAACTACGAGGGCTATGAAAAATAAAGAAATTGAGGCAAATAAGAAATTAAATAATAATAAAGAGGCAAATAATATAAAAGAAAATAACGAAACACGATGATTCTCAGAAGTCTGATCAACTTCGCATATGGGAATGTACATCAATAAATGACATCAAAAATATAAGAAAATTGCAATTTAATAAGATTAAAGATATAGAAGAAAATGATATATATATATATATATATATATATATATATATATATATATATATATATATAGAAGATAAAATTGTGCACATTGGATGTGACGATAATTCATCGAAACAAGATTCGATGAAGAAGTTACATGCCACTAATGAAGAAAATAATATGCATGCAAGATTCAGCGGTAACTCAGCGAAACTAGATTCGATTCTGACTAAACTGATATCTAAAATGAAGAAAGAGAATATAAAAGAATTAGCGCTATCAAGTAATGATAAAATATTTAAAATGTATACAAAAGAAAAATTGAAAGAAGCATATGTAAGAATAAAAATTAATAAAAAAAAGTCCTCAACTAAATATAATAATATACAATGCCCCGAAAAGAATATCAGATGACATATTAAAATACAAACTAATTGACGAATTTCACAATACCACACACGCAGGCCACTTAGGAATAAGAAAAACAATTATTAAACTAAAACAGAGACATATTTGGAAAAATATGAATAAGATGGTAAAAAAATTTGTTACATATTGCGACAGTTGTAACAAAAACAATCAAACCAAACACATTAAAGAACCATTTACACTAACAGACACTCCAAACAATAGTTTTGAAGTGATTTCAATTGACACCGTTGGTCCTCTTCGTATTTCAAACGAATACCGATACATTCTTACCTTGCAGTGTGAACTAACAAAATTTGTTGTTGCACATCCAATGCCGACAAAAGATGCATTTACGACGGCAAGAACATTGGTTGAACAATAAACAAATATTTTCAACACCATATCATCATGAGACATTAGGATCAGTTGAAAGAAAGCACAGAGTACTTAATGAATTTCTATTAACAACTGCAAGCGATTATGAATGGGACAAGTGGATTCCATATTTTACTTTTGCCTACAATACGGCACCACATGTAGACACGGGCTACACGCCTTTTGAACTAGTATATGGAAAATTACCACATTTACCCTCTGACATTCTAGATAATAAGCAAAAATTTTACAATTATGACCACTACGTACAAGAGTTACGAGTCAGGTTACAATTTGCTTTGAATAAAGCAAGAGAACTATTGATAAAAGCGAAACAGAAAAGAATCCTAAACAATGACCACACTAATAAATTTAATCTAGAAGTAGGAGATTTAGTTTCAGTAAAAATAGAAAACAAGAAAAAAATCAAAGCCCCTGCAAAGAACGATTTAAAATAATAAGAAGGAATAATGTAAACACCATAATAGACTACAATGGTGTAGAGAAAGAAATACATAATAATAATTTGAAACCATATCATACATTATCGAATTAAAATCTCTAAAAATAAAAATTAACCAATTGTAATTATTAAATAAACATTAGACATATAAGAAAATTTTTCTCAATTAATTAATTAAAAATGTAATTTAAATATCTTAGAGACTTAAATATAAAGATAATAATATTTAACCAATTATAACGACTTTACAAAAAAAAAAAAAAATTATACTACTTAATACTACATACATAAGTAACTATTTTAATGCATTATCAATATTTTAAACAATAGCTTTTAACAATTATTTAAGAGACAATATTACATACCAATTATATATTAAATAATAATTATCATTATTAAAATTGTATGTATACAAAGAATGTTGAAACGATGTCATGCATCCATTGAGTGACGTCGCGAATCATTACAATTTGAGTGACAATTATGTTTGCTCAACTAGCGTACTATTGGCCAGTATAATTAAAGTAAGTTAAATATTAAAAGAAATGGAGAAATGCATGGTATTGAAGGAGGCAGTTGAAATAAGCTAAAACAAGTTAGAGAGGCTTACTTAAGATTTCATAAGTAGTATATAAGCCGTATATTTTGTATGAATAAATCAGACTTAAATTTGAAAACACACACAGCAGTATTGCTTAGTTTTTTTATTAGAGTTTCAGGAATAGTATTCAAATACTATTACACAATACAACAAACACCCCCACAATATCCCCAAAAACTTCAATTTACACCTAATTTTATTCAAAGGCAACAAATGGCCTTAAACCAATACGGTCACGTATTGCCTCCACGACCACCAAAACCCCGTCCAGAGCCCATGGAAATAGATTAAACTTTAAGGACGAGACAAGTAAACTACATGAACGAACAACTGGTCGAGAACAGGGTATGGAAAATGCCGCAACAGACACAGCAATCAATACGGACCAGCAAACAAAATTCAACGTAACTACCATATCAAAACACAATTCATGGACTATCCACCACAACAAAATGTGAACGAAAATGCAAGCAACTATCAGCTCGACGAAGATACATTGACAGAAGACAACTACAAAATCCCCGAAGAATACCGAAGCAATATGGCAACGGTAGATTTCGAAGATGACTTAGTAACACATCTTAGCGATATCCATTTTTTAGAATGAAGAGTTCCTCATTGCTATATTTAGAATGCAGAATGAGGGACGGAAATTTACTAAAAAGATTAATAGACACTGACTCCAATTAGAATTACATAAAATCCGAAATGGTATCAAAACCAATAGAAAATGAAAACTCGTTCACCGCTAACTCCGTTGCGGGTGATACCGAAATAACACACCACACAAACGCTAATCTTTTTGGCCTTAATAACACAATTACATTTTACATTCTCCCGTCACTTTCATCTTTCGATGCTATTCTAGGCAACGACACGCTTAAAGAGCTATCGGCTATAAAAGATACAAAAAAACAATATTCTGAGGGTTAAAGACTCCAAATATCGATTAAAACTATTTCAGGCTCAAGACATAAATAATATAAGCATTCAAACATAACACCTCGATTTTCAAACTACAAACAACTGTCACATATTATTAGCAAATACCCGGACCTTTTCACCGAACCAAACGAAATCCGTACGACTTCTGATACACCGGTTTACAGCAAATCGTACCCCTACCCCATGCACCTTAAGGACGAAATAAATTCGCAAATGGAAAAAGTACTCAATGATAGTATCATAAGACCATCAAGATCTCCATACAACTCCCCCGTATGGATCGTCCCAAAAAAAATTAGATCAATCAAATGAAAAAAAATTTAGAATGGAAATAGATACCGCAAACTAAACCCTGTCACAATTGCTGATAAATACCCCATACCGGAAATTAACGACGTATTGTCACAATTAGGGGAAAATAAATACTTTTCAATACTAGACCTAAAAAGCGGTTTTCATCAAACGGTTTTCTCTGTCACCAATGGTAAATACGAGTTTACTCGTTTACCATTTGGTCTAAAAAACGCCCCTTCAATCTTCCAACGAAAGTTGGATGACATTCTAAGAAACCACATCGGCAAACGCTGCTTCGTCGATATTATTATCTTTAGTAAAGACAAACAGAGTCATCTGCAAGACATAGAATCAGTTTTCGGAACCCTTTACGATGCTAACATGAAAGTGCAAGTCGATAAATGCGAATTTTTAAAAAACCACGTAGAATTCCTTGGCTTTAGTGTATCTGAGAACGGTATAAAAACAAACCCAGCGAAAATGGAAGCCATTACAAACTTCCCTGCACCGAAGACGTTAAAGGACTCTAGATCCTTTTTTGGTCTTGCAGGTTATTACAGGCGTTTTGTCAAGGACTACGCTAAACTAGCGAAACCCCACACAAACCTTTTAAGGGGGGAAGGGTGACAAGTGTCCAAAAACATTTAAAAAAAAAAACCCCAATAAAAATCAATAGCGATGCAATGGAAGCATTTGACAAAATAAAAGTAGCACTCACGGAGGAAGTGATTCGTCACTACCCAGATTTTACCAGGGAATTCCAATTGACAACCGACGCATCGGAGTACGCCATAGGAGCGGTACTGTCCCAAAATGACCGACCAATAGTATTCATATCCAGGACTGTTAGCAAAGCGGAAGAACACTATGCCACCAATGAGAAGGAGATACTGGCAATCATCTGGGCACTCAACTCACTGAGGAACTATCTCTATGGCTCAGCCAATGTTAAAATATTCATCGATCATCAGCCCCTAACGTACGCGTTAAGCAGTAAAAATAATAACAAAATGAAGCGGTGGATAGCCATTTTGGAAGAACATAACAACGAAATACACTACAAACCTTGCTGCTGACGCTCTATCCCGACCTCCTCAAATAAACTCAATGACCGCTACAGCCCATAGCGATAAAACCTCATTGCATCACCTTATACCAATAGCTAATGAACCAATTAACGTATTTAAGAACCAAATTTTCCTAAGATTAGGCCAAAACCCTTCGTATAAATTCCAAATAATATTTCCTACCTACCACCGGCACATAATTTATGAAACGGGTTACACAAAACAAAATATAATAACCATTCTTAAAAAGTACCTAAATCATTCAGTTATAAATGGGTTTGAACACCACTGAATCTATCCTTGAAAAGATGCAAGAAATATACCCCGAAAATTTTTCTAATTATTGTAATTATAAATAAATAAATAAAAATTGCACCAGATTCACTCGGAAGGTTGTTACGGACGTAACAGATGAAGGAGATCAGGAAAAAGAAATACTTAACGAACATCATCGCGCACATCGTAATGCTACTGAAAACAAAAACCAATTAATTGAAAGAGTTTATTTTCCAAAAATTACCGCTAAAATCAGGAAAATAGTCAGACGGTGCAAAATTTGTAAGGAACAGAAATACGAACGGTATCCACAGAAACCATTACTAAGCGAAACGCCGATTCCCGAATATCCTGGACAAATGATTCACCTGGACATTTACCTTACTAACCAAAACGCGGTTTTAACAGCCATAGATAAGTTTTCCAAGCAAGACATCAAGGAACCACTACGCGAAATATTAGTAAGTCTAGGACCTCCCGAATGGATAATTATAGACAACGAGAAATCACTGGGATCTGCACCTATAAAGCATATGCTGGAAAATAAATTCGGAATTAAAATATTTAAGGCTCCAACTTACACCCGTATTGTTAATGGACAAATCGAGAGGTTCCATTCGACACTTTCCGAAATAATGAGAAATTGCTGGAGATATCTATTAGCAAGTATAACTATTCAATTCATTCTACCACTGGGAAAAGACCAGTAGATACGTTTTTTGGAAGAGTAAAACCAGAAAAGCTCATAGACGAAAGAAAGAACCACATACAAAAACTAAAAGAAAAGCAGGAAGCAGATCTAGCTTTTCATAACAAAAATAGAACATTTCCTAAGCAATATTCCCCCGGAGACATGATTTTTGTAAAGACGAATAAAAGAATAAGGACTAAACTATCATCTATATATAAGGAAGAAAAAGTGGCAGAAAATCTCAATAGCACAATTAAAACCGTATCCGGTCGAATAGTCCACAAAAGCTTGATAAGGAAGTAACATTTTTTCCTCTCCTTCCTTCCTGCAAATCATAGCAGCCGAAGTACAAATTCTCGACTACACCAATTCCGAAATAGTGCCATTTCAAACAGGACGAGCTTTAATACAGAACAGAACCTTTAATTTAATACACATAATCGACATTGAGATCTATGAACGAGAATTGAGAATTATAAGTGAGCATGTCAATTTCAAAGTAAAGAAATCCAACCCCTTAATGCCATTTCTCCAACTCGAGATAAAAGAGCTGAACAACTTGATAAGTCGTATTAAGCCCTTCAAAAACTCTAAAAGATCAATCAACGAAATTGGCACTGTATGGAAATGGATCGCAGGCTCACCGGACAGGGACAGATTTTGATATTTTGGCAGATAATATAAACGATAACCTACGACAGACGGAGAACCAAATTGTTATCAACAGACTCTTTGAACGGAAGTTAAACGAACTGACCAACTTGATGAACCAGATAACCAAAAACATTCAAACTTACGACATAGAAAACAGTGTCGCACTTAAACTTAAATTTGAACTACAGATACTTAAAGAAGAAGTATATAACATTGAACAAGCATTGCTATGGTCAAAGGGAGGTATAATAAACTCTTTCCTATTCCGCCATAACGAAATGGATTTTATAAGCGAATTAATTGTAGAGCCTCAAATAATTCAATATTGTTATATGTAATAAACTTGCCCAAAGTAAACAACTTTTGTTGTGAAACTATGCTAATTAAACCTATTAAAACAGAAAACCTTATTATAAAATTAGAACATAAAACTATAATGTCTTGTCAAAATAGGATATTTGAAGTAACAAAACCATGTAAAAGCTATGACGAATTAAATATAACCAACAGATTAGAATACAATGGGTTAGAATCCGGTCAATCAATTTCTCCGGCAAACGCGGACGTTTGCATCTAAGGAGGGAAGAGTTAACAAACTTTTTGTTAACATTTTTTTAATGACTTTACTTGGAAATTTATTTACTTACTTGCAACTTGTGGATATTGAACTAATTTTACTAATAATTACGCTCAATTGCAAACTCGTGTTAAATGAACTAATTTATTTAGCAACATTTTTATCAATAAATTTAAAACAACTAAATGCTGACAATGCGTCTGCATTTATTTGTTAATTCTTTTCCGTGGTTTCATTCGCCATAGCTACGTTTAATAAATTGAGTTTTAACAAGTCTTCATAGAAAACAACTTCTGTAAACGGAATAAATTGTAAACGGAATAAATAAAAGGTTTTAAAGTTAAACGAGTACTTTATTTATTTATAATCTTGATTTTAAAAAAGACTAGATACATAATAAAATCTAGCAAGTTATACAAACAATTGTTTTATTTGTTTTACTTTTCGCAGCTAACATTTGGTCACTGGAACCGCATCCTTAGGCAAAAAATTAAATTCAGAGCGCCAATTGATGTTTTTAATTTTTATTTAAAGGATCGACATATTATCGTCCCTCAAAAATTACGTTGGGAATATATACATACATACATCCATACATCAAGAAAATAAATTTATTTGAAATAGATGCGCATATTTTGAATTTTATGTTATTGAAGTGCGCAAATTTAAAGGAAACATTTTGAAGCAATTTGATAAAATAAAGCAAATTATTTGTTCAGTAAAATTAATATATATATATATATATATATGTACTTATGTATATATATATATATATATATATATATATATATATACATATATATGTATATTATACATATATATATATATATATATATATATATATATACATATATATATATATATATATATATATATATATATGTATATATATATATAATATATATATATATATATATATATATATATACTTATTGTGTCGATTTACAATTTCCTTTTTTGGTTTAGTTTTCTTTTCATTACATGACAATTCATTTCGTAGATTAGAAGTGTGTTGAGTTCTTCTGTATTATCAAGTACAAACTACTACATACTTTAACTTAAATATACACTTTAACTTGCAAAGTACACTCTACGGTCGGCCAGTTTGACTTTTATTGCAGTATTTGAGAATATCAAAATAGATTTTCTTGAATAATTAAAAAATACATACATATATTTATTTACAAATTATTTTATTTGTATTAAATATTGTTCAATTTGATTCACGAAAGAATTTGTTTCATTTTCAATCCTGGAAAAGTCAAATTGTTGTAATTAGTAATTGAATATATATATATATATATATATATATATATACATATATACATATATATATATATATATATATATATATATATGTATATATATATATATATATATATATATATATATGTATATATATATATATATATATATATATATATATATATATATATATGTATATATATATATATATATATATATATATATATATATAAATTAATGACATAACGTCTTTATTTATTAAAATTAAAATAGTGCTTAAATTCTTAACTTACATTTGGGGTATTCACACTTCGTGCTATTTAGTCAAATTGTCTTAACATCATAAAATTTTAGACCAGTTTAAAAAAGTTGTTCTTGTGCTGCATTTAAAAAGTCATAAAATAATAGCACTCTTTCAGGTATGTTTTTGTGTTATCATAAAATGCTTTAGAGATCTGATTCGAAAGCCTGATCTGTAGTGCATTTGTTATTGTTTTGCTAGCATATGTTGATATTTTGGTATACATGTTTAGTTTTGATGTAATATTAATTTTGCAAAGCAAATGATATCTTTGTGGTTTAATATTAATGTTTTGGTGCATTTGTTAATTTTTCGAAATAAATGTGCTTTCATATTATTGTTATTGTTTTGTTGCATATGTCATTGTTTTGGTGCATATGTTACTGTTTTGGGGCATATGTCGACGTTTTAGTATACTTGTTAAGGTTTTGGCGTAATACTAATTTTTCAAAATAAATGTGCTTTAATATTACTGTTTTGTTGCATTTGTTATCGTTTTGGTGCATATGTTGACGTTTTAGTATACTTGTTAAAGTTTTGGTGTAATACTAATTTTTCAAGGTAAATGTGCATTAATATTATTGTTTTAGTGCATTTGTTATTATTTTGGTGCATTTGTTATTGTTTTGGTGCATTTGTTTTGTTTTAGTGCATATGTTGATGTTTTAGTACACATGTTAAAGTTTTGGTGTAATATTAATAAAACTTCCATTATTTCTTAAGTTTTCGAACAAAATTTATGGTTGCTTTGTTTATATTTCAGACAGCTGATTCCTTTTTTGTTTGCTGAAATTAGCGCGAAGAAAAAGTAGTGGCTGTTTCGTACAAGAAGAGAAAGCATACTCTTTTCTCAAAATCGCTCTCAAGCACACAATAGGAGGAACGCTCCTCCTGGAAAACGGTATCTCGCTGGATCCCAATGTAGAGTAAAGAAAAACCTATTGTGTCGTGCTTAGATGATCTGCTGTCCTCAGCTGATATTTTCCTGTAAAAATAATATATGGAATGTATCTTTGTTTTGAGTTTTTATATAAAAATTAGAAATTTATTGATAACTTACTTAACAAAAAATTTACACGAAGTGTATATAGAATATCAAGTAAAAAGATTACAAATTTAATAGTAAATTTTATATAAATATCAAAAGAAAAGTAAAATTTTAGAATAAGATAATAAAAGTTAACCAAATATATACGTATATATATATATATATATATATATATATATATATATATATGGTACAATTGTTTGTGTTGTGATGTATAACAACTCAAAGGATCATTTTGTTCTTCATCATTATAAGAAATTGAAAGACCTAAGGAGTTTTCAATTTTCATCAACATTTCCGCCATCGACTTCTTGCACAGGTCCTGAGAAAATGTAACTATCATGTCCTTGTATGCCGGTACCGGCAGCATCGCCTAACCAAGGATATACATTTGGACATTCTCGACATGTTTCCATATAGCGCGTATCGGTAATATTCTGCTCCGGTATTTTAAAAGATAAGGCACACGTGTTCCAAATGTTGCAAGGTTTTGGAGATACAGACACGCTCTTGTCACATTTCCAGGATTCTATGTTGGGCACATCTCGCAATTCTTTAGGATCAGTCACGTACTGCAACATTTGAGTAATGGTCAACACATACACGTCGGGACTGTAAAAAAGTGTGCATATAAAAATATTTAATATTAAAATAAATATATTTTATTCACTAATAAATTAAAATACGCTAATTGCTTCGTTAGTTTTGAAATAAAACAAAAAATTAATGGAGTTTATTCTAAGGCGCGTTAAGGCATGTATAGACGATTGATAGATAAACAAAACTGTAGAGCTGGCGATTTGCTCACAAGGTAAATTCTCTGTTTAGGTTAAAATTTATTTAATGTAATATTTTCCTTTAATAACTGATAATTCGTTAGAATTTATTACTACTTTTATCTTCGTCCTTGTTACGAAGTTTCTACATACATAGATCTTAAAGAGTAAATTATTTGTTATATTTAATTTTTACTTGTTGAATTTTCGTCGTGTCACACACAACAAAACACCGCCATATTTTCCACCCAAGTAGAAAGGTAATATATTGAATAAAATTGAGTTTAGTTCTCTTATTTAATATACAAACAATTGTTTTATTTGTTCTACTTTTCGCAGCTAACATTTGGTCACTGGAGCCGCATCCTTAGACAAAAAATTAAATTCAGAACGCCAATTCA
Organism: Linnaemya vulpina; assembly: GCA_963675445.1. Lineage (NCBI taxonomy): Eukaryota > Metazoa > Arthropoda > Insecta > Diptera > Tachinidae > Linnaemya > Linnaemya vulpina. Next base: position 51,230,435 of record OY776280.1, on the reverse strand, counting down.
TAAATTTTTAGTTTTTATTTATTATTAAAGGATCGACATATTATCGTCCCTCAAAAATTACTTTGGGAATACATACATACATACATCCATACATCAAGAAAATAAATGTATTTGAAATAGATGCGTATATTTTGAATTTTATGTTATTGAAGTGCGCGAATTTAAAGGAAACATTTTGAAGCAATTTGATAAAATAAAGCAAATTATTTGTTCAGTAAAATTAATACACACATAAGTATATATATATATATATATATATATATATATATATACATATATATATATATATATATATATATATATATATATACATATATATAAATATATATATATATATATATATATATATATATATTTATATATATATATATATATATATATATATATATATATTTATATATATATATATATATATATATATATATAAATATATGTATATATATGTATATATATATATATATATATATATATATATATATACTTATTGTGTCGATTTACAATTTCTTTTTTTGGTTTAGTTTTCTTTTTCATTACATGACAATTCATTTCGTATATTAGAAGTGTGTTGAGCTCTTCTGTATTATCAAGTACAAACTACTACATACATACATACGTGAAGTAAATGGTCTGGTTTTTTTTATGTGTTTGGTATTTACATATGTAACATTAACATAAACATACCAAAGATTTTATTATTTGTTGTCATCATATATTCTTTAACTTGCAAAGTACACTCTACGGTCGGCCAGTTTGACTTTTATTGCAGTGTTTGAGAATATCAAAATAGATTTTCTTGAATAATTAAGAAATACATACATAAATTTATTTACAAATAATTTTATTTGAATTAAATATTGTTCAAACCTGAAAAAGTCAAATTGTTGTAATTAGTATTTGAATATATATGTATATATATATATATATATATATATTTTAATGACGTAACCGTCTTTATTTATTAATGTTAAAATAATGCTTAAATTCTTAACTTACATTTGGGGTATTCACACTTCGTGCTATTTAGTCATATTGTCATAAAATCATAAAATTTAGACCAGTTTAAAAAAGTTGTTCTTGTGCTGCATATAAAAAAACATAAAATAATAGCACTCTTTCAGGTATGTTTTTGTGTTATCATAAAATGCTCAATCAAGTCCAAACCTTGTTTGATGAGTTATGGCAACAGACCAAGGATCCTTCAATATTAGGATTAGATCAAAATGAATACAATAATCTGGAAGACTTGGTGCAACATACTTTGATACAACTCGCAGTAAATACTTATAATCAAAAGGAGAGCGTAATGTGTTCAACACAAGTATCATTACATAGTTTACTACCGCTTCCTAAAATTGTTATTCCCGACTTCAATGGAGGCTATTTGAAGTGTATTCAGTTGTATGAACTATTTCAAGAAATGGTGCACAAGCAACCTCTTCTAAACGTACAAGAAATGTAGTACCTCAAAACCAATTTATTAGAAGAGGATGGCAAACTCATAAGTTACCTAGCCTTATAAGAAGAAAATTATTCCACAGTCACTTCTTTATGAACGGTACAACAACAAAAATTTGCTGGTAGCTACATTGATTGAAAAAATTTTGAATCAACCTAAGGGAACATTCTCTCCTGCATCAATAATAGCTCTTCATGATACCACAAAGGAATGCTTGCTGGCAATGAACAACTTAAACATTGACACATCGTCATGGGATGCCATACTTTTCAATTATCGCTTAAAAACCTCGAACACACTATTTACATTTGGTTCATGCAATCACTACGAAAACCAAAGGAAGTGCCTACAATTAGTGAATTTTTGTCTTTTCTAGAGAGGCAGTTGGAAGCAATGGAATCAATTGGGCACAAGGAAAAATCAAACATTCATCAGAATACAATCAAGGCTATAACTGCTGTAGCATCAGGAGAAGTTAACATCAACTGTAAGCTGTGCACCAACAGTAACCATCGTATTCATCATTGTAAGCAATTAATTGCAATGAGAGAATGAGACCGATTATCATGGGTACAAAAAAAGGTATTATGTGTGAACTGTTTGAAGGCCAATCATTCAGCCAAAGCATGTCCTCATGGTAACTGCAAGATATGTAATAATAAACACAATACGTTATTACACTTGCCACCAAAATCAGAGCATACGGCTACGCCAAATTCACCTCTTCGAATGACTAACAAAAAACATGATGTTACAAGCAACGAAGTTGCAGTCTCTTCAGCCTCGACAGCATCTATATTAAGGAACCAGAGTTACGTCATCTTAGCTACTACAAGAGTCATCATCAAGACCGCAAAAGGCAATTGAAGCGAATTTAGAGCCATACTAGACTCAGGATCGCTTATAAAAAAATTATCCCTTTCAACTACAGAAGGCCCTTTATGTATTGGTGGAGTTGGAAGGATCCAGAAAAGAGTGGCTTATAAAAAAAGTATCCCTTTCAACTACAGAAGGCCCTTTATGTATTGATGCAGTTAGAAGGATCCAGAAAAGAGCACATCAACGCATTAATGTGCAAATGTCATCCAGAGATCATAACGTCTCCACAAACTTGTCTAACACATATCGATAATATGACTTGGCACAACCAAGTCATATTATCGATATTTTAAACGGGAAGATTCCAAAGGACATTCATCTGGCGGACCCCAAGATTAACATGCCAGGAAACATTTATACACATTCTTCTTGGCGCTGCCTGGAACGATAAAGTTAACCGACAGTCTTCCAATATTTCAAAATACGTCCTTTGGGTGGGTTGCAGGCGTATCAATCCAAGAGCACACTCCATCTTGCTCATCCTCACCATTGACGTGCGCAGTATTTGGTAACGAAAACTCACTAGAAAAATCGGTAGAACAACTATGGAAACTCGATGAAATAGATACAAATCTGAAAACATTGTCAGAAGATCTGTGTGAGAGTAGTTTTAATCAACATGTTAAAAATAATTCTAATGAGCAGTTCATCGTCATCCTACCATTTAAAGATAATCCAGCAGCACTAGGCCACTCTCACCAATTAGCGTATAACAGATTATCGACTCCACAAGAACGAAATTATGCTGCGGGAATAAATTAGTTTTATGAGAGAGTATGAGCAACTGGGCCACATGGAAAAGGTTAACATAGACAATATACCTATTCCAAGATCATTGCGTGCTAACGAAACTCAGAGTAGTGTTCGATGGTTCAGCTAAAACATTAAATGACTGAACGTATACTGGCCCTACTGTACATAGTGATTTACTCTCTATTCTACTTAGATTTTGCATGCCTATTACAGACTGAACATAGTTACCTACAGCACGAGAGCAGCTCCCTAATTGGCCACAAAGTGCATACAATATATTGCAGAAGAAAACACAGCACGATACCCACTCGGCTCCCAGATGTTAGGAGACAACTTTTATGTCGATGTCTCGGTGGCTCAGATCGAGTTGTTAATTTAGATCTTGATGGCGACAGTAATAAAACAATATTTTGTTTTATTTTAATATTTTATATTGGGTGCCCCAAGAGTTTCAGTTTTGCATCAACTAAAACTTAATGAGCTCCAAGTAATCTCAAAATATACAGTTACATCAGAGGTTGCAAAATTATTTGATCCTCTTGGCCTTCTTGCTCCTGTTGTTGTCAAGGCAAAAAATTTGTATTCAACAGTTATGGCATCATTCATTAGATGAAAAATTACTTCAAAATCTTCGTATGACTTGGGAGAGTTTCGATGACTTCGGAATTGCGAGACATACATTCTATGGTGTCATTCCAGTAAAAACGCAGCTTCATATATTCGCAGATGCATCTGAAAAGGCCTACGGTGCAGTTGTGTATATTCGAGCAAAACTTACAGATGGAACAATTTTTGTTCGACTGCTATGTGCAAAATCAAGAGTGGCTCCTGAGAAACAACAAACATTACCTCGGTTGGAGCTATGTGCTGCGGTCATAGCAGTCCAACTCGCTCATCGAGTAAATATTGATATCTCCTTACAAAATCAGTCTCTATAGCATTTGTGGCTAATAGAGTATCAACCATTTAGTAATTAACAATAGCAGGCCAGTGGCGTAACGTAAAAGCAAAGGGAACCAGCCAATTTGCCTAACAATGAATTGTGGTTTCAGGGACCAACGTTCCTTCATGGCAGAGAGGTGAAATGGTCATCAAAATTCCCACATCAAATACCCAAAGCAGACGACATCGAAATAAAAAAGTCGATGATATTAGCCACAGAAACATCAAGCATTGACAGCATTTATAGAATCAACCACAAAAATTCATTTAGAACCTTGCAAAGATTTCTAGCATATTTCCTCAGATTTATACGGAACACTAGAATATCTACTGGAAGTCAAAAAACACACTCATCAATTACACCAAAAGAGATAGACAATTAATTTCACATAACTGTTAAGGGGATACAGCCTTCAGAATTCGCTACAGTAATATTACAACTACTAAACAGCGAGATAATTAATAAAAATAGCTCGATTAAGAGGACGGCCAAAGCACTCCAATTTGCAACCAGACATGAAACATCCAATAATACTACCATACAATGATCCCTTGGCAAGACTGTTATAAATAGTGATACACGACAATAAGCATTGTGGACCGACTGCAATGCTGAATACAATAAGACAGAGATTTTGGACAATAAAAGGGAAAATAAAAGCTCGAGCCGTCATTGAAAAATTTGTAAGATGTACTAAGGCCCGGCTCCTTTTTTATCGATAAATAATGGACAATCTACCCCAGCCTAGAGTTACACCTGCTCGACCATTTATTAATTCAGGTTTAGACTATTGTGGTCCAATTTTGATACACTACAAAGTAAAGGCAAACGGCCAACGAAAGCTTATATAGCAGTATTTTGTTGATTTGTCACAAAGATTGATAGATAGAGGTGATATATGATCTATCTACAGATTCATGCATTGGAGCCCTTAAAAGATTTATAGCTCGTCGTGGTCATTGTCAAAACATGTACTGTGACAACACAACAAATCTTGTAGGAGCAAGGAACACCCTATCAGAAATATCTGAAACAATACACGCTGATAACACACATGAGGCAATAATATCCGAGTTGACCTAGAAGGGGATAACCTTTCATTTTATCCCACCAAGAGCTCCTCACTTTGGAGGCGCATGGGTACCTGCCGTGAAGTCAGCAAAACACCTGTTGGTACGTAGAAAGTCAACCGAATCCTTAAGCCATGAAGAGTTGGAGACAATAATCATGAAAGCAGAAGCAATATAAGTAGATAGCAGGGTAGAAAATCTGAAGATTTTAGGCGTGTCTCACTGGAAGTTAGTTTCACAGATAAAACACAAATTTTGTTAAAAGTTGTCTACCAAATATTTCAACGAGCTTCAAAAACGCAACAAATGGAAAACTAAGGCCAACAATCCAAAACCAGGGGATATGGTCATAATCAAAGAAGACAACCTATTTACAATGAAATAGCTGTTGGAAATGAACGAAAAATTTAATAAGTCACTATATTTCTACTGTACTTAGTTATACTTGTTTTTAATTAAGTATAGTATGCTACTCTGTTTGTCATTGGTTTTACTGTATTAAAAATTATTAAAGTTTTTGTGTCTAATAAAATATATCAAACTAAATGGCACGCAGTGAAAATAAAAATTAGATTTTTTTTTCAAATAAATAAAAAGTTTGTGGCAAATATATGGCAAACCTTCCTATTGGATTTTCGTTGGAGCGTCTAAAGGGACGCGAGAATTTTGACGTATGGAAGAAGCAAGCAAAATTTTGTCTGGTCATCAAAGGAAGTTGTGGAATTTGGTTCGGTTGATGCAAATTATGCAGTATTGAATGTACGCGCCTTGGCAGAAATCACTTTAACGGTAGATCCCTGTATTTATGGACACATTGCTACAGCTAAGACAGCAAAAGAAGCGTGGGATGCGTTGATGAGTGTTTTTGAGGACACAGGTCTTACACAGAAAGTAGAGTTGTTGAAACAATTGGTAAATATGACGCTGCGGATTTATGCTTCTATTCAAGAATACGTCAATGAGCTGGTGATAACTGCTATGAAAGTGAAAAATGTAGGGCTCAACATAGACGATGAACTTACTGCTTCACTTATGTTAGCTGGATTGACAGATGAATTTAAGCCGCTGGTAATGGGTGGAGAGCTCAAAGGAAAAGTTAACCGTGGATAAGGTAAAAAATCTTCTTTTACAAGATGCTAAATTTGCTGCAAAGAATATGGACACATTTTCAGAAATTGCCATGACAAGAAGAACAACAATATCAATAATGGTTTCAGAAATGGTAACAACAGAAGCAACGGTAATCCAAACAGGAAAAACGAGAAGAAAGAATTTTCTTCAACGCTAATAACATCGGGCACGAGTTTGAACGCAATCGCAAACGAACCTTGCTGCAAAGATAGTAAATTTATGTATTGGTACATCGACAGTGCCGCTAGCAATCACATAGTAAATGATAAGAAGAGTATGTATTATAGTGTACCCATGTCGCCATACAATATGCACAATGTGTACATACCAACTTCAACCAAGTAGTGCAACCAACAAAACGATTGGGTTACACATTTTGAAGTGGGTCAAAAGAATATTGTTTACTTGCATTATTGTTGGCACATGTTAGTTTAATTTCTACGTTAATTTTTATTGCAATATTTGACACTTGTAATTTTAATTTCTATTTTAGTTTAAACATGTATTTGTAAAATATTGAGCGATTTAGAAATGACTCAATGAGATTTTAGTATATAAGCTAGAACAAATTGTAAATAAAATTAGATTATTACAGATAACTGAATTCGGCACTTGTTTGTCTTTTTAATTTGTTTTAATCTCAACTCTTTTGGCAGTTCCTTTGAACGCCTAAGTTTTAGCTGGGGCTATAGGGAACTATTGAACCACATCTAAACACAAATAAAAATCATTACATGGCGATCCTGCCAAAATTTTTCATTACAAACCATCCTGATGTCAGAAACGGAAATACATGAGATTGTCACCCGCTGGGAAAAATATATTGAGGACAGCAAAAGCGAGGAATACGAGCCTTCCAACATATCAAACACACTAATATGGGCATCAATATATACACCACTTCCACGTTCCGCAGGTCCCAAGGCAGTTACCGTCGAAGAATATAGGAAAAGAAAAAAAAGTGGAAGACTTCCTAAAAGCAAACCAAAAACCCATAAAAAGAAAAGGGCCGGTAAGAAATTCCAGAATCGTAGACAACTAGCAACACTTTACAAAGAACTAATCCTAGCAACTACTCTAGAAGCTAAGACTGCCATTAATAAAAAAATTAAAAATGTAAAAATTAACAACAACAAAAATTCATAGTCTTGCCACTGCGGGCCAGCAAGCATCTAAAAACATACTTTTGCACGACAGGGACCAATAAAAAATAAAAATGGGTAAACCACAGAGTAAAGTGGAAATCCAGGAAAATATTCTCACTAATGGTACAGCCAATACTAAAGAAAACTCAATTACACAAGATCACATAATCGTATTTGCAATAGTGATGATTATTTTATATATTGCACACAAAATAAACAAATATTTTAAAGGATATGTAATTAAACACACTAATAGACAAAACAATTCTATAACAGATGTATAAAATTATAGAAAGCAGATTTTCACCTATTAATAAAAATCATTACATAGAGAACATAAAAGACAAAAAAGTGATGGTTGCTAACAAGAGCGAATTGCACGTTGATTGCGCTGGTGACTTAAATATGAATATTTTGATTGGAAATTCAAAAAAAGAAATAACCTTAAAAAACGTTGAGTATGTACCTAACTTGTGTGCAAATCTTCTTTCTGTAAGACAAATGACGAAAAGTGGTAAGAAAATTATTTTTGAGGGTGAAACATGTCGCATATTGAACGGAAATGGTACACTTGTTGCTTCTGCTAAAGTCTATAACGATTTATATCCAATAGATAGTGAAATGCAATAAAAAGAAAATAGCGCATTTGTAGTTGCAAAAGAACTTGGTCTTTAGCTCAGAAGAATGGGACACATTTGCGACAAAAATTTAGTTAAAGTAAAAGAATCCTCAGACGGCGTGGATTTTGTGAATAACAGCCAAAACCCGTGCGTGGTTTGCGTGAAAGGGAAACAAACCAGAAAACCAATACGAGATGGCATAAGAGCTACTTAGTTATTGGAGTTGGTGCATTCTGATGTTGTTGGCCCTCTAAGTGTAAAATCGTTTTCTGGAGCTCGGTATCTGGTAACGTTTGTTGACGACTATTCTAGAAAATTTCTTGTATATCCGCTTAAGAGAAAATCTGATGTCTTTGAAACGTTTGTATTGTTTAAGAAAATGACTGAAAATCAATTTTCAACTAAAATCAAAATTCTAAGAACTGACAACGGAGGAGAGTATGTTAATGAAAAATTTAAAAAATATTTTCAGAACTATGGGATAATTCATCAAAAATCGTGTGCTTATTCTCCGGAACAAAATGGTACTGCGGAGAGAATTAATAGAACCTTGATGGAACGTGTTCGCTGTATGCTAATGGATAGCGGCTTAGACAAAGGATTTTGGGCAGAAGCCGCTAACACAGCCTTTTATTTAATCAATAGAGTTCCATGCCGTGGTGAGAACAGAAGCCCCGAAGAAATTTGGTCTGGACGACGTCCTAACCTGAAATTTTTGAGAGTTTTTGGATGTCCTGCTCTTGCACATATTTCCAAGAAAAAGCGTCGCAGGGTGGACACAAAATCAACAGAATGTATTATGATGGGGTACAGCTGTGAAAGTAAGGCCTATAGGTTATTTAATCCCGAAGATAACAGTATTATTATTAGCCGTGATGTGGTATTCTTAGAAGAAAGTACGGTGAGCCAATATACAGAAAATGAATTTTATTACCTACAACTGCTGCAAAATTACGATGAAGTTAATTCAGGAGAGAGTAGAAATATTGTTGAATTAACTCCTAGAAAAACGAATGAAGTTGATAATGCACCGTCAAACTCGAATGTCAGTGACAGTGATTACGTCGACTCTGATGAATGGTTATAGCCTATGCAATCACCAATGGAAGCAGATGATGAATAGATTCCGACTCAACATGTTGCCCAAAATATTCCATCGGTATCTGATAACGTACGTCGATCAAATCGTATTGCCAACAAAAATAAGCAATCGCAGAATTTTTGTGCTATACAGTTTCTTTCTGATAACCCTAGTAGTGTAAAGGATGCCATGTCATCAGATAATTCAGACGAATGGAAAGTGGCCATGCAGGAGGAAATTTATTCACTGACAGCAAACAACACGTGGGTGTTAACAAATCTGTCACCGGGCCACAAAGCTGTGACAGGATAAACATGGTAATACTTTAAGATGGAAAGCGAGATTAGTATCCAAAGGTTTCTCACAACGTGAAGGGATTGATTATAATGAGACCTTTTCACCTGTCGTCCGATATGATTCAATTCGATACTTGCTGGCATTGGCTATTAAATATTACATGTATATACACCAAATGCCGTATGTGCATATTTAAATGGTTCACTTAAGGAAACTGTCTATATGCAACAACCACAAATGTTCAGTGATGGTTCCGATAAGGTATGCTTGGTGAAAAAATCCATTTATGGTCTCAGTCGGGGCGCGTATGGAATGAAACAATCAATACAGAGTTGCTAAAGATGGGACTCATAAGAGGCGAAGTTGATCAATGCGTTTATCATGAGGTGGATGGTAATCAGATGTAGACAACATTTTAATATTTTCCAATAATATGGTAACAATTAATTCGATTAAGTCCAAATTATCCAACCGATTTAAAATGAAGGACATTGGAGAGGTATCTTCAGTATTAGGTATGAATATAACCAGAAGTAAAGACGCCATCAAAATCGATCGGGCGCAATATATATCAAATGTCTTAGCACGATTTGGGTTGAGTGATTGCAACCCAACATCTACTTCAATGGACTATAACCAAAAATTATCGTTGAACATGTGCCCCAAAGATGAAGAAGCAAGGCAGCAAATGTCAAGTATTCCCTATATGCAGGCGAAAGGGTGTTTGCTGTTTGCAGCCCGAATTTCTACACCCGATATTAGTTACGCCGTTAATTTCCTAAGTCAATTTGGAAGCAATCCTGGTAAAGCACACTGGGAAGCTGTTAAACGAGTAATGAGATAGTTGAAAGGCACACTCAACAAAGGTATTGTTTATAGAAAGCAACCTGATTCAGAAATAATAGGTTTCTGCGATGCTGACTGGGCCGCAAATATTGACGATCGTCGATCCATTACTGGATAGGTCTTTGTATATCAATCCGGCGTAATTTCCTGGTCTACAAAAAAAACAAAAAACAGTGTCATTATCATCAACAGAAGCTGAGTTCCAGTCATTAACTGCAGCTATTCAAGAATCTGCTTGGCTAATACGCCTAAAAGCTGAACTTAATCCCAAAAGCTGTAAAAGTATGTTGTTATACTGCGACAACAAGGGTACCTTACAGGTCGCTCTTAATAATAATTTCTCGTCTAGAACAAAACATGTAGATATTAAATCAAAATTGATTCGTCCGAAAATAGAGGGAAAGGAAATAATATTGAAATATTTGTGTACAAATGAGATGATTGCAGACATATTTACCAAGGCTGTTACTTCTCAAAAACTTGATTATTTTGGAACTAAATTTGTTTTTTTTTTTTTGTAAAACATGGTTGAAACTTTAAATATTTCAATGAAAGTTTTATTTTGTCTCGTACTTTTTATAGTTGTAAAGAGCATATAAGAATTAATTTGATTTTGTGAATTTATCATTCAGGGAGATTGTTGGAAATGAACGAACAATTTAATAAGTCACTATATTTCTTCTGTACTTAGTTATACTTGTTTTTAATTAAGTATAGTATGCTAACTCTGTTTGTCACTGGTTTTACTGCATTAAAAATTATTAAAGTTTTTGTGTCTAATAAAATATATCAAACTAACAATAGCCACTAGGAAGGATTGTCGCTGTTTATGCTGGAGATGACGGTGCGGTGCGGGAGAGTGGCCGAAGTAAAAGCAGCAACAGGAATCTTTAAGCGACCTGTTCACAAATTGGATCCACTGTGTCAAGAAGACGAAATGGAACCCTTAACAGAAAGTAAAACAATGTTAGAACGATTTTTATCAAATAACCAGGAAAAAGATATCAATTCACCAAAGAGGTTTAAAGGGGAAATTCCGTAGCACTCACTATGTGAATTTCCCTTCTCCTCCTTCTTATTATACTATGCAACAATTTAATAGTAAGCCAGTCGAGGATGATCCAGGGTTGTATTTTGAGGGAATAGGTCCACTTTCAGCTGAACTTAATTCATTGTCCGTGGGCTTACCAACGCAGCAACAGTGCCCTGCGATACAAAAATACCCAAATGGCAGCAGAAATATCAAGGACTATTAATACAGCCAAAATAGAGCAGTACCACATTGTAAAATTGTTCAGAAGTCCAACATCAATAATTGATTCAACCATAAATGTTAAAAACAAGATGAAATAAACTCGCAGCAGAAAATTACCAAGCTCCTAAAAATGGTTGATGAAAACAAAAATGAATTGTTTAAGGAAGCTTACGAAAAGTTGAGGCTGAAATCATAAATGTACTTACCGACGCACAGTGTGGTAGATCGCAAATTTAACTGGACAAAATTAATAAATCGCGTTGGGTTCACTTCATGCTTATAAATTAAATAAAAAATGAGTTCAAATATATAAATGATTATAAAAAATCAAAAGACAATTTTTTTAATAGAATGAGTCAAAAATAAACGGTTCTCACTGTAAAAAAAAAATATATATATATATATATATATATATATATATATATGTATATATATATATATATATATATATATATATATATATATGTATATTTTTTTTTAAAATAAAAAATTGGTTTTTTACATATGTACATCTTTTAAGCTTAACTGTAGTTATATATGTATACTAGCATTTAGATTGAATATAACTAAGATTCATGGTTAATAAAATTATTATGTGGGTTTTTACGTAAGGAGTCGGAGATAATCATTTTAATATTAAAGTATTTTTAATAAATAACTGTTTTATTTACTGGTTTTTGCTTTATTACATTAATAATATCCACAAATATACATAAAGCTTTTAATTTATTCCCATTCATATGCATCGTTAAAAGATTCTTCCTCTTCAAAAGCATCAACAGATAATAGCACTGTTCAGCAGCCAAATCCGCCTTTGAATAAATCTATGTGGACTATATGGATTTTGATGCGCTAAGCTCGTATCCGTTTCAGTTTTTTTCCATCAAGTCCAGATTTTTTTTTATGAGCGTGGCAATTTCCTGCCCCTAAATTAGCCAGGTAAGTAGACATATTTCACCCTAGCAAGGGAACGAGTCATCCGCGAGAAAATGTTATTTTTAGCATAGCAGTGTAATGAAAGAACTTCTTTTCTCATCAAACCTCGAACTCGAAAGGGAATGTTTCGCAAACTTACGATAAAAGGATCCGAAGAAATTAGGAGTCGATTAAAAAGATATGTATTTGTGTCTATTTTTGATGTTTTTCTGGTAAACAACTCTCTAAATTTCTTCGTGTCCTTATTTCTTGCTTCTTGAGCTCTTCTGACAGCTGTCCTATGGGAAGAATGCAAGACCTTATTATGCCTTTCCTATGAAAAAGGATTTTATGGACGCTAACTGGCATAATGTACGTAATGTATAAATTTCGTGTGACAACAATAAAACTTGCAAAAGCATCTTCATCAATAGGGTAACCACTACCTAAAGTTTACAAAATAATATAAAAACGTTCAATTAATTCTTTATTGGTACCAATGATTTCTGAACTTTTTTTCTGCTGTTCCGTCTAGCAGTATTACCAGCATTCGTATCCTCCTTGTTGTGTTGGTATATCTATGTGCAAACCCATCTCATTTCGAAATCTCTGTTGAATATGTTTTTTTTCTTTACTTGGCGGTCCTCGAGCTTGCCAGGTCTTTATAGGAAGCTTATATGCTATGTGTAATACACATTCCATATATCGGATCCGCGAATGTAGCGGAGACATTACAAAGGTTAAAGATCGTTCATCAACAATTTTTCTTTAAAATCAGAGAAGGTTTATTTAGTTCACTCGGTTTCGCTCCACAACTTCTTGAGAGTCCACTCTTTGGCAAAAAACAAACTTGATTGGACGGCAGTATTTTGTAGATGAAGGAGCAGGATTTTTCCATACAATTATTTTTTTTGTGCAGAACTAAAATGCTTTTGAATAGGAACCATTGAAATACTCAATAGACTTTTATCTGTATGGCACTCCTTCGAGGAAAGACTCTGTTAATACTGCTTCTGCTAAGACCCATCTCATCCCCATTTTATCAAAATATTAAGAAGATTTGCATCAGCTTTTAGTTCATTAATACCAAGTAAAACCACTTTTTGAGTCAAAGAAATCCTTTCAATAATATTATTCACTAATGACTGGAGTGAACTTTTTGCATGCAACTCAGTGATTTCTGTTTCAACTGGATAGATTTTTTCTTAGCTTTTTGAAAGTTAGTGTAGGAGGGAAAAGGATTTTTGCATTTTGCGTTGAGTTTTAGCCGAATAATATCGTATTGATGTTTCGACAAATTAGCATCAACCTTTAAAGAAAACGCTTCATCGGGAGAAAGGCTCCCTAAAGGCACCGCCTCAGAGCTTAATCTCTTATACACTTTTTCACTTCCGTACCTTTACTGGATGGAGCTTCCGCAAGATCTTTCACAAGTCTGAGCGAATCTCGCTTTCCCATTTTGCGAAACACTTGCCCACTAGCATTTATAACACTAGTTTACAGCCAAAAAATACCAAGAACGTCACATGCCTAGATAAGTTAATTGAGGCCTCCTGAGCACGAAAAACGCTGTGATTTTTTTTTCTTAAGTACCGTTTTTTAAATTACGGTACTTTTATGTTTTTCGGTGTATGGTCCCACTCAAACCTTTGTGGAGCCCAACTAAGAAGTTCGATCATGATGTGCTGCAAATTTCTATGAGAAAAGAAATGACTGAGTTATGGCACCTCAAAGTTCAAAATTTGCCTAATTTTCCTTTTTTTTCTACGTTATAGTAAATATCTGGAATGTTTTATTTTTTTACCAAATAGCTTATTTAGTTAGTTTTAAGCGTAATTTGAAAAAAAAACAGATGAAAAATAAAGTTTTTATTAAGGATTTTTTGGAACGACAATATATTCATTTTCATTGCTTACACAATATATTCGGCGTAAATTCAAAAAATTTAAATTAAAATGACGAGCGACTTGAATTTTTTTCGGATGGATCTTCGCGATTGAGGAACCAACAATAGTGCGCAATCATTTGTTCATCTTGATTTCTTCCATTTCCTGGTGAAATCTTTCACCTTGTCCAACACTTTCGGAGCCCAAGTTCGTGGGAAACTACAGAAGTCCTGATTACGCTGAGAAGATCGATACATTACTGTAAAATTTCAATATAATTAGTCGCTCGTCATTTTAATTTAAATTTATTGAATTTACGTCGAATATAGTGTGTGAGCAATGAAAATGAATATATTGTCGTTTCACAAAATCCTTAATAGAAACTTTATTTTTCATCGGTTTTTTATTTTTTAATTATGCTTAAAGTGTTGGCAATTAAATAAACTATTTGGTAAAAAAAACAAAACATTCCAGATTTTTACTATAACGTAGAAAAAACTAAGTAAAAATGAAAAATGTTTAAAAAAACGTAAAAAATAGGCAAATTTTGAACTTTGAGGTGCCATAACTCAGTCATTTCTTATCTCATAGAAATTTGAAGCACATCAACGGAAAAGGCATTCAATTAACTTTTCAACGATGCGCGACTTAACTCTTTCGTTCTATTTGGTTGGGTAGCAAAAGGGTTTGAGTGGGACCATACACCGAAAAACACAAAAGTACCGTTATCTAAAAAACGGTACTTAAGAAAAAAAAATTACAGCGTTTTTCGTGTTCAGCAGGTTCAAATTAACTTATCTAGGTATGTGGCGTTCTTGGTATTTTTTCAAATTAAAAATTTGTAAGGCTGTGTAGTTTCGATTTTTCACAACAGTCATTAAAGTTTTCCGATTTTCTTCCAGCTTTCTTACAACTTTTCGGCTGTACACTTTCAGGCAACATATACGGTTTATCAAGTCTGAATTTGATTTTAAGAAACGGTCACGATGTCTTTCCCTTTGGATCAATTTTTCTGCTAGCTTAAAACAAATAATATTTATTTTTGCCTTAAGATTTCTTTTTACGTCTTACAGATACCTGAAGTATTGAGAAGCTCATTAAATGATCAGAAGGAATGTTGCCAGGCATTTTTTTAATATCTTCCAGCTAGATTTGTGATATATCACAGTGTGCGATGCTCATAATGGATAAAGTAGTTGTCTTTTATTATCTCCTCACCAGTCAAGGTTTATCTTCCAGAAACGTACACGCTTCCAATAACAGATGATCATTTGATGGATCTATATAGACTAATGAATGCTAAGGGTGCCGTAAGAAAGGGAGAAGTGATTTTGAAGTTCAAATACCCCTAGTTAATGAACAGATCTTTGAGCTATTTACAATATTACAAGTTCCGACAATTAAAAACAATACGTTAATTGCTATTATGACAGATATGCCATACTTTTCCATAGATGCCCACGGAGATGAGTATATTCCGTTTACAACAGATGATATATGTAACTGTATCATGGCAGAAAACAAAGAATACATATGCTAAATTAAAACATATCGAATCTATAAGTAAGCCAGAAGAAATAGAAACGATATTTAATACTACAGGTCATTACATCAATGTGCAATTAGACCATCTAACAGTAGTAGAATACTGTATGTACCAGGACAATTAAAATTCTCAAATTTCGGCAATTCAATTTAAAATTTTTCAATTTTAATTGCCAAAATTCTCAAATTTCAGCAAAATTCTCAAATTTCAGCAAAATTCGCAAACTTCATTTTGTGTGTGTGTGTGTGTATTTTTTCCCACGGTTTAATAGGGTGTTCACATTTTTGTTGTTTTTTTATAATGTTGGGGTAGGCGTGGGAATTTATGTCTGTCCATATGTGACCTTGAGAATACATGTCCGTCCGTATGTAAGCGTGGGAATTTGTGTCTGTCCATATGTGACCTTGAGAATACATATCCGTCCGTATGTGAGCGTGGGAATTTGTGTCTGTCCATATGAGACCTTGGGAGTTTGTGTCTGTCCATATGTGAGCTTGGGAATAATTGTCCGTCAGGATGTGAGCGTGAGAATTTTTGTCTGTCCATATGAGACCTTGGGAGTTTGTGTCTGTCCATATGTGACCTTGGGAATACATGTCCGTCGGTAGAGCGTGGGAATTTGTGTCTGTCCATATGTGAGCGTAGGAGTTCTGTCTGTCTATGTGTGCTATAGCCTAATAGAATATAAGAAATTTTTAGGAACATTAGAAAATTTTTTTAGGAATTACACTATTTCAAAAGTGTTGTAGTTATATATGGATGGTCTTAATGTTTGTGGTTCTTTTCTTCTTGCTGGAGTGAGATTTCTTCTTTTATTTTTTGTTTGTTTTTAATTTTGGTGTGTGTTTACTTAAGACATTTTGTCCAGCAATTCAGTTATTTCTTTTTTGTTTTGCAATGCTTGAGTCTGGGGGAATAATTTGATTATTCTGATCTTGAAGACGATGTGGAAAAAAAATTTACTATTCCATAAATATTGAAATTGATATTTTCTTTATTTTATACATGACGATCATCGGTGGATTTTATTTGGGGATCTGGATGGTGGTGCTATTTCTGTATTTTGTAGAATATGAATATTTATGCTATGTATAAGTGTGTGTGTTTTTTGTGTTCTGAGTGGCGGTTGGAATGTCTGCCTGTCAGACAGGCTGTATGTGTGTGACGATTGGTGAGTCTGTACGACAGTCCACTTTTTTGCTTTCCTGGATTTTGCGCAAGTGGGTCACTATGAAATGTGATAAGATGTACATATTCATACGTACATAAATATCTACAAATTTTATTTCATTCACGCATATACATACAAACAAATAATAAGCGTTTATTCTTTGTGCCCAAATATTCCCTTGACCATTTGAATGAATGAATGAACCATTGTGTTTGTTTGTTTGTGTGTTCTCTGAAAAGAAATATGTATGTAGGTTTTTTTATTTGAAATAAAAAGACATTTATTTTAATTTTTATAACCATTTATTCAAAAGTTCGTTAACATTTTAATTTTTAAGTAAAATTGCATTCCTTGGGGCACAAACACCATAGTCGTGATAGCTACAATAGAGATATATTGAATGCTTAGTTTCCATTTGTTTAAAATTAATACAGCCAATGTCTTCAATGTTATAAACTGTTCGATAAATAATTTTTTCTAACCATATTTTCTAACCATATTTTCTAACCATATTTTCTTCTCTCTCCCCCCTTAACATATGTATATTTGTGAATTTTTTATATTGGATTTTAAAAACTTGCAAACGCTTTGAAATGAGACTGATCCATCATTCTAGTTAATATGATGATAGTTTTTTTTTTTTTTTGTTTTTTTTTTGTTAACCAAACTGCTTCTCTCTGTTTTTTGGTTGATAAACATGCGAAATCAAAAGGCGGTCTTATGATGAAATTGAGGCATTCGTTGTTGCTGAAAACTACAGCTAGTTCTTTTGCGATGAAGTCATTTAAATTATTTTTGAAACCTTGCAAGTCTACAAAAACAATATCACCACCCATGTTATATAATTTATAAGTCCTTCCGGACTTGACCTTTTATTGGTATGTATTCTATTACGCGGCCATGAATAAAAACGCAGTAAGCTGATGTCGTTGCTGGAATATTTGTTGCTGTTGTAAGTGACCTTTGACAAGCAGATCTTTTGAATTGTGTTTTTTTTATGATATAATATGACATATGTAAGGTTACTCGCCACTTATTCGAATTTCCCTCGTCTACAATTTAGGGTTTAAATACGTTGATTCCCAGAACACAAGCTCATTATTGTCTAGAATATTGTATCAAGCAATTTGTTTAACATACCAACAAAAAAGAAAAAATGGTAAGCCTTATTTGTGAGATTTGTCAAAACGTGTACAACTTAAATTCATCACTAAGAAGACATATCTGTTTACATCATGATCGTGAAGAGATAACTTCTTCGTTACACTGTACAGGAGGGGTTAGAGATGACGGAATCAATGTCTATTGCAAAGACTGTAGAAAACATATTCACAAAACAATATGGCATTACCATAAAAGGACAAATGAGGATAAACTAAATAGCGCTGAAAAAGTGAATAATGATGATGTTAAATGCATAAAATCAGTTTTTAACAATCGCATTGTAACATACTTAATTGAAAATAAGAACAAAGGTGTTTTAATACCTGAAAACTTTTTGGATACAATTAGAGACAAGGTAATCGAATTGTTAAATAATGAGCTTAAGACAGGTCAAAGCATAAAATTTAACATGGAACTATTTAGTGAATATGTGCTGATTAAAGAAGGAGACGATTCATGCACCATCGAAGTAAAGTCTCATCAAACTAAAATGACTATTCTAAGCACATCTGTGGCAAGAGATGAGATTCTTAATGTTTATAATAAACAATGTGATGCCATTATAAAAAAATGAGTGAATTTCAGGAGCGTGATAGCGGATGGGCGTTAATGGAAATTTTACGTCTAGAAATTAACGTTAATCTGTATAAATGTATTAAAGGCTCTCAATATATTCAATGTACAAAATAAGGATGAATATTGTTTCAAGTGGGCTATAATATCAGCATTGTGTCCAAGTGAATTCAATTCAAATAGATGTACATCGTATAATGTTATAAACATAAAAGACGAAATTATAATATTGAATAATAATGTTGTATTGAATTTCAAAAGCTTGAGTTTCCCGCTAGCGCTTAATCAAATAAAGGTCTTTGAAATCAACAATCCAGATATGAGTGTAAATGTATTTGGCTTAGATGGTGATAATATAGTGGGTCCATATTAGTTTACAACTGAAGAAAATATTAATCACATTATCTATTACTTTTACAAGAAGGCATTAGGTTCCACTATGTTTGGATTAAAAATCTTTCAAGGTATTTATAACATTTTATATTGAAACAAAAATATATATTCCTAAGAAATTATTCAACTTTTTTATGTAATTGTAGACTTATAAGAACACAAACAACAAAGAGAGAAACTAGGATTCATATATGCAATACTTGTTTGATTCATTTCCGTACTGAGACGTCTTTACGTAATCACAAGAAACATTGTAACAAAGTTGTGACTACATTACCTACCACAGATAAAAACTTAGTAAGTTTTAAGAACATAAAAAAGAAAATGGATATGCCTTTTGTAGTATATGATGATTTTGAATGTATTCTTAATTCTATTAATGTTCAGAATTCAACTAATATTAAGTTCCATTTGCTTATAGTTACTATATAAAATGTTTATTTAACACTAGTTTAGATATATTTAGAACATACAGTGGTGATGGCTCACCAAAACATTTCTTTACTTATTTAATTAAAGATAGTCTAGATATATATAATAATTATTTAAGTATAATTAAACCAATGAATTCCTTAACGTTTCTTCAACAAATAAGACAAAGTCAGGATCCCATTTGTCATATTTGTAACAAATTTCTATCTCTTGAAGATCGTGTAGCTGATCATTGTCATTTAACAGGAGAATACAGAGGCCCTGCGCATAGTAAATGTAATTTAGAGTATCAAATAGCAAAATTCATACCCATATTTTTTCACCATCTTTCATCATATGAATGTCATTTGTTCATTAAAGAACTTTCATCCATTGAAGGTGATATAAATATAATACCTTTAAATAAAGAGTTATACGTATCTATATCCAAAACAATTCTGGTTAATGATGATAATGGAAAAAAGACAATAGAACTGCGTTTTCTAGATTCTTGTCGGTTTATGCCATCAAGTTTAGAAAAACTAGCTAGCTACCTGTTTGATGATGATTTATCAACTGTGAAATCAATTTATCAAAATCATAATGAATTCAGTTTAATGAAACGCAAAGGTGTCTTTCCGTATGATTATCTAGATTCAACTAATCGTCTGGAAGAAACACAGCTACCACCGCGATCGAGTTTCTTTAATAAACTTACTAGTAAGTCGTGTAGTGTAGATGATTATGAACATGGTGAAAAAGTTTGGAATACATTTCAATGTACTAAACTGTTAGACTATCTTCTATTATATTTAAAAGTAGTAGTAAACGACATTCTATAGCTAATAATAAATACATTAGTGATTATGATTCTACTAAAGAATCAAATTATCTAATATATTTAGATGTAAATAATTTATATGGTTATGCAATGTCGCAATACCTTCCCTATAAAAATTTTAAATGGATAGAAAATGTTGAAAATTTTAATGTAAACAGTATAGGAGAAAATTCTGAATTTAGATATACACTGGAAGTAGACTTGGAATATCCAACTTACATTACACGACTATCATAATGATTTTCCCTTTTGTGCAGAAAACAAAAAAACTGAAAGTATGAAACAGCGCAAATTAATTACAGATTTAAACCATAAAACCAATTATATTTTACATTATCGCAATCTTCAACAATGTCTTCAACATGGTTTGATTTTAAAGAAAATTCATAGAATTCTTCAATTTAATCAGTCAGATTGGTTGAAAAAATATATCGATTTAAATAATCATCATAGAACATTAGCTAAAAACATATTTGAACAAAATTTTTTTAAATTACTAAACAACGCTGTATATGGTAAGACTATGGAAAACGTTGATAAAAGAAAAGACATTAAAATAGTATGTGAATGGGAAAATAAAGGTAAGCGATTAGGAGCTAGAGCTCTTATTGCTAGACCTAATTTTCATAGTTCTCTCATAATTCATGATAATATGATTGCAATTCAATTGAATAGAGTGAGAACTTAGTATAATAAACCTATTTACATTGGGTTTTCAGTTTTAGAACTGTCTAAATATAAAATGTATGAATTTCATTATAATTATATGAGACCGAAATATCTTGAAAATATTAATCTTAATTACATGGATACAGATTCCTTTATATATGATGTAAGAACAAATGACATATACGATGATATTAGAAATGATATTAAAATACATTTCGACACATTAGCATATTCAAAAGAAAATCCTTATAATATTCCACTAATGAATAAAAAAGTATTAGGAATGATGAAAGATGAGTGTAATGGAAAATTATTAAGGAATTTATTGGTTTACGAGTTAAAATGTATTCTGTAAAAATAGATAGAGTAGATCAGGAAATAAAAAAAATAAAGGGAGTAAAACAAAATGTAACCAACAAACTAACTATAAACGATTTTACAAAAGGTTTGTTGGAGAAGAAACTGTATTATAATTCAATGTATGTATTTAGATCTAAAATTCGTCAAATCTATACACAACTAACTAGCATTAAGTTATTTAGATGATTTCTACAAGAAAATAATGTTGATACTTATGCCTGAGGACATTATAAAATAAATGACTATAAATAAAAAGAAAAAAAAATGTTTTTATTTTAAATTGTATTTATTGTATAGAAATTTTACGCACAAGTGACCACAATTATATGTATTAAAGTTTTAATATTGATTGTAGTCGTATTCAATATTTCTACCTTTATATTTGATTAATTCTAAAGGAGGTTGTCGAAATATTGTTTTTCATCCTTGTTTCTATAGTATGCTACACAATGAGTACCTGGTCCTGTTGATAAATCTAAATTAATTATTCCACATTCTACTGTCCTTGGCCGTTTTGGTAGAGAGTCCAACATATAAACTCCTCTAAAGTGTGGAAAATATCTTGAAAATTTTCTTAGATCAAATTTTGATAATGATCTGTTGGGTAGCATTTCTAATAGTTTTTTGAATGATCTTTACAAACAAGTCCATATCCCTTTTAATATGGTTTAAGGTACAGTCCTTCTCCCACAGCCATAACTTCATTGCCTTATTGTGTCTGGTGGGTTCCTCAAGTTGTTTTTTTTTGCGTCCTTTGTTGCATTTACAGCCTTATCTATAGCGGCACCTCCAGTTGTTAGACTACCAAGTGCACCTAGAGCAGATAGAATCGGAATTAGCGGTAAAAAACCACAAAATTTTGGAACATTAATTATGCGTGGTATTACAACGCGATCTTAATGGCTGATGTGTATCTATTTCACCAGTTTTTATACTTCGAAGCATTTTCTTCAATATATTTCTTGTTGTCACTAAGTCTTTAAGAATTTTTTCATTCATTTTAGCTATTAGGTATCAGACCAGTTTGTCAAGTATCAGATCAGGTATCAGATCAGCTTATCTGATCAGTTACAAAATCACATGTATAAAGTTTGAAGTCAGATTAAATACTGAAGGGTGCATTTGATGAGCAGTATATTATATTATGATGAAGTAATAAATGACTTTCTATAACGACCATTGTTTAGTTCATTATCTTTACTTATCATCTAAAAACCGTATTTTTCCTTCCAACATTCTCTACAAATTTGTTGAAACAGTTCAAACTTTATATCGCTGGCAACGTGATCATCATATTGTTACGTTTTTAGACCTTTTCGTAAAAACGGCTTTATCATTTATCCTTCAAGGATTCGTTTTATTGCATCAAATTAAAACACGGACATATTAATTTTACTTATATAATGCGGCAACACTTTATTGACTACTTTATTAACACGAGTATTTGTACTACTCAACACTTAGCGATGTTAGCACGTCTATATCTGAAATCACTCTGACTATCGCTGAGCTCTGGCAGCGCCTTTATATATCAAAAATGACGTCGTCTGGTAACCTCGCGAAAGTTCTGGGTATGGTGGTTGTTTTTTTACTTGAAATGTGTGTGTTTGTATACATGACAATGCTGAATTGTTTGGTTTGCTTATGGTAACTATGTGTGGTTGAATGTATGAGTGTTCTGTGTGTTTTGCCTATGGTAAATATGAGTGGTTGTATGAATGAGTGTGTGGTTTTGTTTCTTCTACGTGTATATTTCTGTGTATACTTGTGAATCTATTTAGCTTTATTAGCAGCGAATACTTGCATACAAGATCATTAAGAATAACATCTCTTAGAATTTATGTTGCTATGTTTGTTGTTGTTGTGGTTTACTCTTATTGGCACAGCCTTGAATGATCTTGTATATTCTAAAGTATTCCATTTCCGTTAATTTGAATATTATCTATATAGTGTTGACCAGGGTTGTAACATTTTCACAACTATAGATTAATTGGCAGTGCTGCCAAGTACATATAGCCACATTGTCGTTTTATTTAAATCTATTTCTAATCTTTGTAACACTGCCGCCCACTTAAGCCTGTTCGACCCGAATAGGCATACAATCACCTCTTCCATAGTGCGCCAATCGTTCGAGATGTACTATCTTCATTTTCGACCTTGGGCTATTGTGCTTCTGTATCCGGTATACAACGTCATTCACTCTCTTAATCACTTTATACGGGCCATCCCAGTGAGTCTATAATTTTGGGGACAATCCTTTCTTGGTTATACAGTAAAACCAATTGTCCTTCCATAAATCCCTCCGAGTTTGCTGCGGGGTCATACCTAGCCTTCATCTTGTCACTGACCATCTTGATTCTATTGCGCACGAACTCATGCAGTTCGTTTAAGTCCTCCTTCTCCTGGGACGCAATAGCTCCTTCTTCTACAGTTGGCTTAACACCAAATTCCAAATCACCAGGTAGTTTTAATTCCGTCCCGAAGATAATTTTGGCTGGCGTTCTCGATGTTGAGTCGTGTACAGCTGACCTATATGCCATAAAAAATTTGGGGATGTGCTCGTCCCAATCCCTCTGATGGGTGCTTACTACTTTTCGTAGGTACTCTTCTAAGGTGCGATTGAACCTTCCTACCATGCCATCAGACTGTGGATGCAGCGGCGTCGTTCTGGTTTTCTTTATTCCATATAACTCGCACATTTCCCTGAATATGGCAGACTCGAAATTCATTCCTTGGTCGGAATGTAATTCTATTGGGACACCATAGCGACATACCCAGTTGTTGATGAATGCGTTTACAATTGTCTTTGCTTCCTGGTTAGGTATAGCATATACCTCTGGCTATTTACTGAAATAGTACATTACCACAAGTACATAATGATTTCCAGCTTCGGCGATGGGAAAGGGTCTTGCTACATCCATTGCGATCCGCTCGAATGGTGCTCCCGAGTTGTATTGTTGCAGCTGTCCCCGGCTTCTTCTTACTGGGCCTTTGGCTGCTATGCATTGTGGGCAGTTTGCTATCCAGTCGGCTACGGCTTGTTGACATCCAACCCAAAAAAAACGCTGCTTCAGTTTCTCAAGTGCTTTTGTTACTCCAAGATGACCGCCACAGTTCCATTATGAAACTCCTGTAAAACTTTACTTATCTTGGAGTATGGCACAACTATTAAATTTGAAGTTGTTTTGCCATACGCGATATAAACATCCTTTTAATACCTTGAGGCTGATCCACTGAGCCCAATAAGATTTTTCGAGTGGGCTTTCAGTAGTAATTTCAGTCCGATATGGTCGTCTGTCCTCTTCTTTGGTCGCTATAATTCTCTTTAGTATGCCGTCGTCCCTCTGTGCCGCTGACCAGTCTTCATCCAATCAATCCACACTATACCTTAATGTATAGTATTGACCATACAGGTGCTTATGGTAATGTTTGATGCATTCCAATACCACCAGAAGCTCACGTCGTGTCACACAGTAGTTCCTCTCAGGTTTTGAGAGTACACGGCTATAGTGCCCTATAACCTTCTCAGTGCCATTAACTGCTTGGGATAGCGCACCCCCTATGCCATAACCGCTCGCATCAGTATCCAGCACAAATTTTTCTTCAGCTATGAAATACGCTAGCACTGGTGACGTACGTAATAATTCTTTGAGTTTCTGGAAGGATTTTTCCTGTGGCTCGCCCCAATGGTATGGTCTTGACTTCTTTGTCAGCTCATGCAAACTTGCAGCTACAATGGCAAAATTCGGCACAAAACGTCTGTAGTATGTGCAAAGGCCCAAAAAGCTGCGCAATTCATGAAGATTTTTAGTTTGATGCCAGTCCCTTACTGCTTTTATTTTATCTTCTTTTGTTGAGGTTCCGTCTGCTGTAACACGAAGCCCCAAATATTTTACTTCTTTCTAGAATAATGCACATTTCTTAAAGTTGAGTTTCAATCCAGCTGATGATATCCGCTCAAGAACTTCTGCCATGTTTTTGAGGTGTTCATCAAAAGTTTTCCCCATCACAATTATGTCATCGAGATATACCAAGCATGTCAAGTGAAGTCCTATCAGTACCTTCTCCATTAGGCGTTCAAATGTGGCCGGAGCATTGCAGAGACCAAATGGCATGTTTTTGAACTGCCATAATCCTTTGCCGACACTGAAGGCAGTTTTCTCCTTGTCTTTCTCTGCGATCTCCACTTGCCAATATCCGCTTCGCAAGTCCAGCATAGAGAACCATTTGGTACCAGCTAGCGTGTCCAAAGTGTCATCGATCCTGGGGAGCGGATAACTGTCCTTCTTGGTTATGTCATTGAGCTTCCTGTAGTCAACGCAGAATCTAGTACTGCCATCTTTCTTTCTAACTAAGACTACAGGCGAACTCCAAGGACCAGAAGATGGCTCAATTACGCCATCACGCTCCATTTCACTTACAAGCTCTTTTACTTTATCTCACTTTGCTAGGGGTACGCTTCTGGGTGGCTGTTTAATCGGCCTAGCTTCGCCTGTAATAATTTCATGTTTAACAAATGCAGTTCTACCCTGGCTTTGGCTTCCCATGGCGAAGATACTGGCATGCCTTTTTAGTAATTGTTTGGCTTTATTTTTATCTGTCGCTGATAGACCTGCTACCCATTTCTCTACGTATTCCTCAAATTGATCACGTTCTTTTGCGGACAAATTAGTAGGCTCTATCTTCTTCTCGCAGTTTATTATTGCCTCTGCTGGAGTACACTAGCCAACATCGGAATTTTCTTTGATGACTTTTTAATGGTCTGACAAGTTAAGCACTTTTATAGGGACTATTCCTCCTTTACTAGTTTTCACTAGAGCTTTTGCCGTTATAAGCTCTCTCTTTAGATCTGCCGGTTCTACAACCCACAACCGATTGTCCTCACAATCTCCCTTCATCCGTGCCCATATGACTGTTTCAGACTGCGGCGGTAACGTCTGACTCTCAATAGCAAATACTCTTGTTACTTGCGGTTTGTTGTCATATCCAACATCAAGGGGTATTTCCACATTACGCCAAATCATCAGCTGTTGTCCCATATGTAGATTAATGCCATGATTAATCATAAAATCGGCTCCAATAATAACCTAATCGACAATATCGGCAACAATAAACACATGTCTCACGTTGATGTTGGCTATAGTCACCTTCACTTCAATCTTACCATAGACAGTGGCAGGCTCTCCAGTAGCTGTACGTAGCCGTATATTGCTTAACCGCTCGTATTTCCCCTTTACTAAATCGGGCCTTATTATTGACTGCGATACCCCTGTGTCCGGACGCAGTGAGGTTGCTATTTTTCTGCTGCATCACTGATATGGAGATAGTGGGGCCCTCGGTTGTGAGAGCTAGCTCTTGCCCCTTAGTGCTAGCTCGTTTTAGTTTAACGGGGACTCTTGTGATGTTGTTTGGTTCACCCGTTTGCTGTTTCTTGGTGACGAAACAGATCTACCTCTCTTCCTTTGTGCTTTGCAGCTGCGCTGAAAATGACAGATCTTTCCGCAGTTAAAGCATTTAGGCTTTTCTTTGATAGTCTTCTCTGCCTGCAGTTGTCGCATTGCCTCCTTAACGCTAGCCACTAGGTTGTTATCCTCCTCAGACAAAACCTGCACACTCCGCACTTTACATATCTGTGGCTTGAAAACCATCCTGGCAGTCTCTTGAGCCAGCGCAAATGAAACAGTTTCAGCGAAAGTAGATTTCTGCGTAGCGCACACCGCCAATTTAACATCAGAGTCGCAAATGCCGTTAACGAAAGCCTCAGTTTTAAAGTGGTCCAGGAACGGGTGACTCTCGCCTGGATATGTGAGCTGCACTAAACGCTCGATTTCGAAATCTTGTAGAGATTCGTTAGGCTTCTAAACTCTACATCGCAATTCCATTCTGTATAAATCCCACTTCTGACACCAATTGTTACGTTTTTAGACCTTTTCGTAAAAACGGTTTTATTATTTATCCTTCAAGGATTCGTTTTATTGCATCAAATTAAAACACGGACAAATTAATTTTACTAATATAATGCGGCAACACTTTATTGACTACTTTATTAACACGAGTATTTGTACTACTCAACACTTAGCGATGTTAACACGTCTATAACTGAAATCACTCTGACTATCGCTGAATTCTGGCAGCGCATTTATATCGTCTGTTAGCCTCGCAAAAGTTCTGGGCATGGTGGTTGTATTTTACTTGACATGTGTGTGTTTGTATACATGACAATGCTGACTTGTTTGGTTTGCTTATGGTAACTATGTGTGGTTGAATGTGTGAGTGTTCTGTGTGTTTTACCTATGGTAACTATGAGTGGTTGTATGGATGAGTGTGTGGTTTTGTTTCTTCTACGTGTATATGGCTGTGTATACTTGTGAATCTTTGTAGCTTTATTAGCAGCGAATACTTGCATACAAGATCATTAAGAATAACATCTCTTAGCATTTATGTTGCTATGTTTGTTGTTGTTGTGGTTTACTCTTATTGGCACAGCCTTGAATGATCTTGTATATTCTGGAGTATTCCATTTCCGTTAATTTGAATATTATCCATTTAGTGTTGACCAGGGTTGTAACATTTTGACAACTATAGATTAATTGGCAGTGCTGCCAAGTACATATAGCCACATTGTCGTTTTATTTTAAATCTATTTCTAATCTTTGTAACAATATACGTGTTTCATATTTGTCGAATCTTGTTTAAACATAATAATAACCTTAGCATTATCTCTTATCAAATGTTTTGGAATCCGCGTGTAAGATTGACACAAGTAAAATGAATCTACGTTTTTATGACGACCCATACAAAAATATGCAGCTTATCCTGGATAGTGAGATGATTAGGTTTTTGATACCAAACTCCCAGTACCCCGTTTGGCAGTAAAAAATATGTTATGTGCATATATTTTGTAATTAACAAGAAAAAAATAATAATAATAATAAAAAATTAAATGTTTTTAAATATATAT
Organism: Linnaemya vulpina; assembly: GCA_963675445.1. Lineage (NCBI taxonomy): Eukaryota > Metazoa > Arthropoda > Insecta > Diptera > Tachinidae > Linnaemya > Linnaemya vulpina. The sequence continues at coordinate 51,202,069 of OY776280.1, read as the reverse complement.
GATTGTGTTTTATTTACTATCTTTCGTTATCTCATAAAGAAATTTCAACAAAAATAATGAAGGAGTTTGTAGGATTGAGATCAAAGATGTATTCCTTTAGTGTGCAGTATGAAAATGATATTAAAAAATCGAAAGGCGTAAAGAAATGCATTCTTGATAAGTACGACACAACTTCTTATAGAAACTGTTTATTTAATAAGTCTACTGTATATGATGACATGTTAATATTTAAATTAAAAGTTCATCAAATTTATACAAATAAAATAAATAAAGTAGTGTTAAATTATGCAGACGATAAAAGAAAAATAAGAAGTGATAAGATGAGTACATATGCATGGTATCATTTTCGAATCGAGGAAACTAATCCCGATTATGAACTTGACATGCTACTGTGGGAAATTTCAAGACTAGAAGAGGAAGAAGCAGTGCTATAACTGTATCCCTATTTTTAAGTAATAATTTTTATGTTTATTTAAGTAGTTAAATTTATTAATAAGTAAAAAAATTTTTGTATTGTTAAGAGAAATAAACAAAAAAATTGTACATATATATTTAAAATGAAAAAACATTCAGAATTTGTTTTATTTTGTTTTGTGATTTATTATTTAGTTTCATCGAAATATTACATAATATGAACTAATTAAATGATTTATCGTAATTTTTCTTAAGTAAAATACGGAGCACCGACAGTTATCTGGCCCTTCCTCACAATCTGGATGACTCCATGGACAAGATTTAAAGTGACCATCGTCCTTGACCTCATCTTCCATTATACCAAAATCATCATTTTCATTCAACATATCGAGGAACATCTTCACCATTTCCATGTGTTCGTATAGTTGACATCCGTCAAAATCAACTAAGAATTGTGCGAGCTTGTTTCTAATGTCACTCATGATTTTTATGGAATATTTTATACTATTACCAAAATTTACTTCCGATCTTTTTGAATGTCAGTTCTCTACTAATAATTGCTTTCAACGAACAAGTTGTAAGAGAAATTTTATGTAATTTATAAAACTAAATCTGCGTTCCACTCCAAAAAAAAATTCAAATTTTAGAGTAAATGACTCAAAAATGTATATAAGTATCTATCTATCTTCTTCTAACACCAGATTTTAATATTCATCTTTTCGTCTTTTGCTCCCTCTCTCTCCCACACACACACACATACACACAAATCTAATATCATTGCTTAATAATTTTCAGTTAGACTTCTTAAAGTCTAGAAAGCTTATATCGAGATTAATTCGAAATTTAAGTTCAAACTTATAACTTGTGAAACATTTATAGCGCAATGAGTTTAATAAGCAAATGCAATTCCTGTAATACAAAACCCTTAATCCACATAAAGGATTTAGATGAATCATCCAAATACACCATCGTACGTGCAAGGCGAGTAACAACAAAGTATGTGGAAACAGTTCAACTTGAACTGGAAAACCATATAATGTTTCTCTCCAACCGATATAATATTTTAACAGATGTCGAATTAGATGATCTTTCAAGTGATAAATATCAACTACAAAGAAAAGGAGAGCGAAACCTTATCCTGGATAGTGAGATGAATGAGTTTTTGATACCGAACTCCCAGTACCCCATTTGGCAGTAAAAAAATGTATGTGGATATATTTTGTAATTAACAAGAAAAAATAATAATAATAATAAAAAATAAAATGCTTTTAAATATATATGATTGTGTTTTATTTAATATCTTTGGTTATCTCATAAAGAAATTTCAAACATAAGTGGCCACAATTATATGTATTAAAGTTTTGATATTGATTGTAGTTGTATTCAATATTTCTACCTAAATATTTGATTAATTCTAGAGGAGGTTGTAAATTTCCAAAGCTGTCGAAATATTGTTTTTCATTCTTGTTTTTATAGTATGCTACCCAATGAGTACCTGGGCCTGTTGATAAATCCAAATTGATTATTCCACACTCTACAGTCTTTGGTCGTTTTGGTCGCGAATCCAACATAAAAACTCCTCTGAAGTGTGGAATATATTTTGAAAATTTTCTCAGATCAAATTCTGATAATGGTCTGTTGGGTAGCATGTCTAAAAGTTTTTTGATTGATCTTTACAAACAAGTCCATAACCGTTTTTATATGGTTTAAGGTATAGTCCATCTCCCACCGCAATTGACTCCATTGCTTTGTTGTGTCTAGTGGCCTCCTCAAGTTGTTTTTTTGCATTCTTTGTTGCATTTACAGCTTTAGCTATAGCGGCAGCTCCAGTTGCTAGACTACCAAGTGCACCTAGAGCAGTTAGAATCGGTATTATGGGCAAAAAACCACCAATTTTGGGGACACTTATAACGCGTGGTATTACAACACGAGCTTTTTTCCCCTTAAGAGATTTACTGATAGCTTTACGAGCAATCTTAATGGCTGAATTAATATCTTGAAGATGTCAATATCTTTGTTGCTAATTTAATTGTTTTGTGAAACAGTTTTTTGTCATTTATACGAAATCGTGGTGATGGTCTTTTCACTGTATTCCTTTTCTTTGCTTCAACACCCATACCAAGTTTAGTTTTTGCTTTCATTGCGTTGGTGACTATTTATGCAAATGTTTTTTCTGCAAGATCACTATCTTTTGAAAGAACTCTTTCCCAAGCTTTATTTTCAAGAATTTTGTCAGCTTGATGTCTGCTGTTTAAGTCCTTATTTTTCGAATAAGCAATATAGTGATTTTTGCAAGCAGCATCCAATAAGTTAATTCCTTTATCTCCTCTATCTAAACGCTTTTGTAATCTTGTGCCAGGTCCACAGTACTGATATCCAGGAAGATGTAATTCAAAAGGCAGAGAATTTATTGCTCTATTTCCTAAACCTTCTCCAACGATAGTGTGCTTGAGACTAAAACTTTTGTTGTAAAGTACAACCATATTACTTTAATCTACAATAAAGATATTGTTTGCAAATTTCAAAAGTAGTTATTAAAATGCGCTTCGTAAACCAACATAAAAATATATTAGTTCGTAATGCTGATATTTGTTCAAATGACAGTAAAAAAATAAGACATAGTTCCTTGTTACCAAATTCTATTCGAGCATTAATAGTTGGTCCTTCAAATTGTGGAAAAACTAACATAATGATTAGTTTGCTGGAAAGTCCTAATGGTCTCAAGTTTGAAAATATTTACTTGTACTCAAAATCTTTATATCAACCTAAATATGAATACCTAAAGAAATTAATTTCACCAATTAAAGGAATGGGATTCTACACATTCGCAAATAATGAGCACGTTGTTCCTCCCAGTGAAGCTAAACGCAATTCAGTTATGATTTTTGATGATGTTGCATGTGAAAAGTAAAACAATATACGTGCATATTTTTGAATGGGTCGTCATAACAACGTAGACTCATTTTACTTGTGTCAAACTTACACGCGGATTCCAAAACATTTGATTTTATTAATTATTATGTTTAAACAAGATGCGACAAATATGAAACATGTATATGATGATCACGTTGCCAGCGATATGAACTTTGAAATGTTTCAACAAATTTGTAGAGAATGTTGGAAGGAAAAATACTGATTTTTGATGATAAGTAAAGATAATGAACTAAACAACGGTCGTTATAGAAAGTCATTTGATTACTTCATCATTATATAATTTGCTGTTCATCTAATGCACCCTTCAGTATTTAATCTGATTTCAAACTTTATACATGTGATTATTGTAACTGCTCAGATAAGCTGATCTGATACCTGTTAAACTGACCTGATAAGCTGATCTGACAGCTGATAAACTGATCTGATACCTGTTAAACTGACCGGATAAGCTGATCTGATACCTGATAAGCTGATCTGGTACCTGATAAGCTGATCTGATACCTGATGAGCTGATTTGATACCTGATCTGTTAACTTGATCTAATAAACTGATCTGCTTCCTATTGAACTGACCTGATAACTAAAATGAATGAACAAATTCTTAAAGACTTGGTGACTACAAGAAATATCTTGAAGAAAAAGCTTCGAAGTATAAAAACTGGTGAAATAAATACACATGAACAATTAAGAGATACATTCAAGAATATCACAGAACCTATAAAAGAATTTATCAATAGCTCTAAATACGTTGGTAGACCGATTAAAAAAGAACCGGGTGATAAGGAAACTGGAACTGATGACAATGAAAGTTTTCATCCTCAGAATTCAACAATAAAATTGGAAACGAGTACGCCCAAGAAACTAATTGAAGAGTAAATGTTTAAACAATCGAATAGAAAATGTAGCAGTAATTATGATGAAGATGACTTTTACTCACAAAATTCGAATAATGAAGAAAGTTTCACGCCAGGACTGTTTTCTTTAATGTTTCATAACACACCAAAAGACTATGACAAATTCGAGCTTGAAATCTGTAAAATAATATTACTTACTACCAATGCTCACAAGAAAGACTAAAAGTCTGATGGTCAAATCAAAGGGAGCAAAGCGCATAAGTACAAACATATTATTGGAAAACTTTTCAAAGGAGAAAATCATAAAAGCTCATCAGATGTAACAAAAACTAATTATTTAGGAAGAGCTTTGATGTAGTTTAACCCTCATAATCGAAACTATATATACTGCGATAATCCAAGTGAGTTGGTAGATCGACTTACTCTACTGCTTGCATCACAGTCTGCAGGCCATACTAATCCCCTTATAGTTATTGAAGAACTACGTGAATCTAATATAATTGTATAAACTATATACATACATAGATTTTTTTATAAAACATGTCCGTTGATAAATTTGGGTATTATATTAACGATAGAAGTGAAGTAATTTCAACCAAAAATGCACCTAAGTTGTTGGGCTTCTTTATGTATACGAACAAAAACACTGATGTCCAATACAAGAGAATCAAAAATGTTGCAAACGCTTTGGAGGAAAACGATATTATCAGTAAATTGTTTCTGCAAACTGAACTCAAAAAACAGCAACAAGAAGTAACTTTCCAGTTAGAAAATCTTAATGCTCATGTTCAGGATATCAATAAGAAAATGGATGATAATAAATCACTTTTTGATATGGAAATTGTAGTTACGAGAAAAAATTTATAGAATAGAAAATTACATGCTCGTATCAATAGCTGAAAGTGCACCAAGTAGATCACAACACACTTAAAACAGCGACTGGAAAAATAAGATGTCTTCAAAAAGAAATATTGTAAATGAATTGCATAAGCAGGCTCGAAAACGTTTTGTACGTCGTAGAGTTGTGATGAAAGGAATACATGATCTTTGGCAAGCTGATTTAGTTGAAATGGGAAATTATTCCTTAGGAAATATAAATTATCGATTTTTGCTAACTGTAATTGATACATTCTCAAAATTTGCTTGGGCAGTACCTTTGAGAAGAAAGAATGCATTTGAAACAACCCAGGCAATGGAGAATATTTTCAAATTAAGACGAATACCGAAAAACTTGCAAACAGACGATGGTAAAGAATTTTTCAAAAAACATTTCAATCAGTTGATGAATATATACAATATTAATCACTACTCAACATATAGCACTATGAAAGCCTCAATAGTAGAACGATTCAATAGAACATTGAAAGGAATGATGTGGAAAGAATTTAGCTTAAATGGTTCATATAATTGGATTGATATGTATAGAGATTTAGTTCATGCATACAATAGAAAAATTCATCGCACCATTAAAATGTCACCGATTAAAGTAAATTCAACAAATGAAAAACAGCTTTTAAAAACAGTATACAGTCATTTAAAGGTGTATAAAATGTAAAAATTTAATGCAGGAGATCATGTACGCATAAGCAAATATAAAAACATTTTTGAAAAAGGTTATACTCCGAATTGGACAACAGAAATCTTTACAATTAAAAGAGTACAAAACACATATCCTACAACATATACATTAGAAGACTATCGCGGAAATCCTATTAAAGGTGGGTTCTATGAAGAAGAACTTTCAAAAACCAGATATCCAAATATATACCTAGTTGAAAAGGTTCTCAAAACTGAAGGACAGAAGGTGTTTGTTAAGTGGCTGGGCTTTGGTAATGAGCACAATTCTTGGATAAGCAAAGATGAGATATTGTAAATGGAAGAATACAATAAATAAACAACAACAACAACAATGGCATCAATATTTAATTTAGTTTAAAATAAGTAAATAAACAATAAATACGAAACTGATTCTTATAAATCATACTGTGTGTTTAACCTCATTTATTTACAATCAAACAGTCACAATGTCAATAACATTGACTCTGAGCTCCAATTCATCAGAGCTATCTGCTCATTATTTTCCTCCTATTGATTTAAACGGAACCTATGAATATGCTCTAACTGATTAACATTCATACAACAGTATACCAAATGTGGATGTCTACAACAATATATTTCATATCGGTGAACTTGTAATTGAAATACCGATCGGATCTTATGAATTAAATGATATAGTTGACTATATAGAAGAACAATACAAACGATATAGACCATAAAACAAAATTTTGATTGAAGCTAATAACAATAAAATGCCAGTTAAAGTCAGCAGCTCTAAAGAACCAATATATTTTAATAAAGAAAATACAATAGGTAGACTTTTAGGATTCAATAGCAGAATATTAACGCCAAACAAAGAACATTACTCTGATCTTCCAGTGAATATCTTTGAGGTGAATCTCTTGAGGATTGAAAGCAGTGTTGTAGTTAATACTTATATGAATAATTCTAAAGCTCATGCACTACATGAATTTCCGATTAATGTACCGGCTGGATATAAAATATTTGAGATTCCCAAAAATCTTATTTATTTGCCAGTACACTCCAGAGAGATAAGTTCACTAGCTCTTCACGTGGTTGATCAAAACGGCGACTTCATTAATTTCAGAGGAGAGGAAATTACAATACGAATACATTTAAGGACAAATAAATAATGATAATATACAACACGAGTATATCGAAGAATACTACAGCAACAGCTAATCCTCAAACATTACAACCTAAGCAACAATTGAAAAGATCTGTTCGTCAAAAATCGCTTACAGCAGCAAACAAGAGTTTTCTCAAGTCACTGAACTTTAAACGGAAAACAAAATGAGTTCAATAATAGACGTTTTAGATAAACCAATATCTAATGAAAATATAATCAAAAATTATCACACATACATACCATACCTTCAGTCTTTTAACAACAACGATGAAATAAGAATTTCAATACAAAACCAAGATCTATATGTGTTACCCAGTGAAAGCTATATATTATATGTGGAAGGACTTATAGATGAAAAAACATCGAAATCTACACCCAACTTTCAGTTGAAAAACAATTTTGTTGCATATCTCTTTGATGAAATTCGCTATGAACTAAATGGCATTGAAATTGATCATACAAGATATTTGGGAGCCACCAGTACCATAAAAAATTTGGTTTCTTTATCAGCTACGGAAGGCGTTGTGTTGAAAAATGCTGGATGGAATAAACTTGATGAAATAAATCTTCAAAATGGAAATTTTAATTTCTATGTACCACTCAAACTTCTTTTAGGATTCGCTGAAGACTATAATAAAGTTTTATTAAATGGTAAACATGAGTTGATACTCTTGCGTAATAAGAACGATGAGGATCTTGTACACTCGAATGTTTCCACTGAGAAAGCAAAACTTACAATTTCACTAATATCATGGAGAATTCCACATGTTCAATTATCTGATCATAGTAAATTGAATATGATCAAAATACTTAATAATGGTGCTGCTATACCAATGGCATTCCGTAGTTGAGATTGTCATATGAATCCACACCTTAATACGGGGACCAGTGACATATGGAAAGTGAAACTGGCCGCTAATAAAGAACGCCCTCGTTTTGTGTTGATTGCCTTTCAACAAGAAAACAAGTTTGTTCATTGTGATCTTACTAACTTAAAAGTACATTTAAACTCAACCTCTTACCCATATGACGATCTTAATATAAAATTCAAAAATGAGCGCTATGCGATTCTACATGATATGTATCTATGATTCCAACAAAGCTACTACATGAAACAACCCCAAACTCTTCTAACAGGTCAAGAGTTTAAAAATAACGGTCCAATTATTGTAGTTGATGTCAGTCACCAAAACGAAACGCTCAATACCGGACCAATCGACATAAAAATTGAATTTGAAACAGCAACAAATATTCCAGCAAAAACATCAGCTTATTGCGTTCTTATTCATGACCGCGTAATGGAATACATACCAATAAAAGGTCAAGTCAGGAAAGTCTTATAAATTAAATAACATGGATGGTGATATTGTTTTTGTAGACTTTCAAGGTTTCAAAAATAATTCAAATGACTTCATGGCAAAAGAACTAGCTGTAGTTTTCAGCAACAACGAATACCTCAATTTCATCATAAAACCTCCTTTTGATTTCGCATGTTTATCAGCCAAAAAACAGAGAGAAGCAGTTTGGTTAACAAGAAACTATCATCATATTAACTGGAATGATGGATCAGTCTCATTTCAAAGCGTTTGCAAGTTTTTATATCCAATATAAGAAATTCACAAATATATGTTAAGGGGGAAGGGAAGAAAAAATGGCTGGAAAAAATTATTCATCAAACAGTTTATAACATTGAAGACATTGGCTGCATTAATTTTAAACAAATGGAAACTAAGCATTCAATATATCTCTATTGTAGCTATCACGACTATGGTGTTTCTGCCTTAAGGAATGCAATTTTACTTAAAAATGAAAATGCTAACAAACTTTTAAATAAATGCTTATAAGAATTAAAATAAATGTCTTTTTATTTCAAATAAAAACCTACATACATATTGTTTTTCAGAGAACACACAAACAAACACAATGGTTCATTCATTCAAATGGTCAAGGGAATATTTGAGCACATAGAATAAACGCTTTTTATTTGTTTGTATATATATGCGTAAATGAAATAAATTTGTATGTAGATATTTATGTACGCATGAATATGTACATCTTATAACATTTCGTATTGACCCACTTGCGCAAAATCCAGGAAAGCAAGAAAGCGGACTGTCATAAAGACTCACCAATCGTCACACACACACACAGCCTGTCTGACAGGCAGACATTCCAACCGCCACTCAGAACACAAAAAACACACACACTTATACATAGCATAAATATTCATATTCTACAAAATACAGAAATCGCACCACCATCCAGATCCCCAAATAAAATCCATCGATGATCGTCATGTATAAAATAAAAAATATATCAATTTCAATATTTATGGAATAGTAAATTTTTTTTTCACAACGTCTTCAAGATCAGAATAATCAAATTATTCCCCCAGACTCAAGCATTGCAAACAGAAAAGAAATAACTGAATTGCTGGACAAAATGTCTTAAGTAAACACACACCAAAATTAAAAACAAACAAATAATAAAAGAAGAAATCTCACTCCAGCAAGAAGAAAAGAAAAAAATCCTAAAAATTTCTTATTTTCTATTAGGCTATAGCACACATAGACAGACAGAATTCCTACGCTCACATATGGACAGACACAAATTCCCACGCTCACGTACGGACAGACATGTATTCTCAAGGTCACATATGGACAGCCACAAATTCCCACGCTTACCCCAACATTATAAAAAAAACAACAACAATGTGAACCCCCTATTTAACCGTGGGAAAAAATACACACACACAAATATCAAAGTATCAAATTACTAAAAAAAAACCAATTAACATAAATTTGGCAATTAAAATTTAAAAATTTTAAATTTAACTGCTGAAATTTGAGAATTTTAATTGTCCTGGCACATACAGTATCCTACTATTTCTAGCTATCCTTCAAAGACAATTAAATTAAGAAAATCTACAACATTTACCCGAAGTTATTAACTCTAATAGTCAACATCATCATGCAGTCAGCTACACCGCATTAGTCCTATGTTTAATAACATTAGTTATAGAGCTGTACCGAAATGAATCAAACGATCGTTTGAAAGCGTTTGATTCAGTTCGGCACAGCTCTAATTAGTTATTCTTCTAATATGGAAGCTATATAATAGAGCTGTACCGAACTGAATCACACGCTCTCAAACGCTCGTTTTTGACAAGAACCTCTAATCCAACCCATTTAAATTACATGGGTTTGATTAGAGGTTCTTGTCAAAAACGAGCGTTTGATTCAGTTCGGCACAGCTCTACCAAAATGCACCGAGGCCCGCACATCGATCAAGAGCAGCAACCGTAGATACTTCAAGAGCTCAACCAGTAAGAGTACCCAGAATTAATTTGAAGCGTGTTCAACGCGGCGGAGAATGTTAAAAAAAATACGTTAATAACACAAATAAAAAATATAACAATCATGCATACATACATTCATACACAACTATAATCAACTACTTACACATCATAAAGTTCACTAACCATGGCTAAGGAAACTTACTTAGTTGTTTTGCTAATTTTTCGACCTCTTTTTTATAAATAATACAGATTTTTTATTTAATTTTTTTTTGAGCTTAAATATATATATATATATATATATATATATATAATATTATAAATATATATATATATATATATATATATATATATAATATTATATATATATATATATATATATATATATATATATATATTAATATACAACACTTTCCCATCCAAAATTATCAACTTAAAAAGTGATGTGGTATGTAGCTATACGCAAGTACTCAGTATTTACTCCAATATTTGGGAAAACTTTACATATTAGTATGAAAATAATGTGATTTTAAGTATATATTTGTTTCTTTCCAAAGAAATTAATAAATAATTGCTTTTTACATGTACCAGTTGTACAAGAACAAAGTAAATTATACGAATTCATCTTCACAAACTTACTAACACCATCAATCCTTATACTTTTTATTATATCCTTCACAAAAAAGATTAGGCTAAAGGTAAGTAATGTGATAAATTTAAATTTGTAATAAATAAAATCTATAGTAAAGTGTAGCTTCAAATGTCTCGAATGGGCTTTCAAATCATTCATTTGTTTTTTAAATCAAATTATATTTTGTTTTTTTAGGCATATGAAATGTGTTTCGAAACAAAATAGATACCAAGCAAATCAAACACAAAAAAAAGAGTAAAAAAAATATTAGAGTTAAAAAACAACTCGTCAATAGACTATACAATTCATAACTGGTTGTGTTTCACAAAACGAAATGTTTTGTGAATCAACACTAAAAATTTTTTAACAAAAAAATATTTTATACATATATTTATATATATGTAGTTATGTTTATATACATACATACATTATAATTTTAATAAATTTTTCACTCAAAATTTTTTATTATAAACAATACTTATTCTTTCTTATAAATTTCTTTCCAACTAAAGAACGAAGGACAATTGTCAATTCTATGCTTCGAGTTTTTTTAGAATCATTTGTGTTTTCTTATTAAAACATAAATATGTAAAAAACATTCGAAAAAAAGTAATCAAACATTGTTCGGTTTCAATTTTTTCTATTTGTTTTCGAATGGTCTCGTTACATCAAAACTAGAGCTGTGCTAAACTGAATCAAACGCTCTCAAACGCTCGTTTTTGACAAGAATCTCTAATTAAACCCATGTAATTTAAATGGGTTTGATTAGAAGTTCTTGTCAAAAACGAGCGTTTGAGAGCGTTTGATTCAGTTCGGTACAGCTCTAAATAGTATGGTAAAAAGCAAGTGTTTGCGTATAAAGAAGGAAGCTAAATAAAATGCAGTTGCTATTAATGTTTTCAAATTAAGGATATGTTTATTTATTTTTTACGTTTTAAATATTTGTTTATGGTTTTGATAGTGTGTCACTTTCGTAAAGGCTCACAAACAAGTAAGATACCATATATTAAAAATACAGCAAATGACCGAAAAAATGAGTAAAACCAAACCGTTAGATATTTTACTTGTCAGAATCCAAGGAATACTCCGAAAAATCAAGGATAATTTAAAAGAGGAGCAAATTTGGACCCTGATAAAATACTAATTATTGGAATATAGAAGTCAAACGTTTTGGCTTAAACATTGCCGGCAACCTTGCAATAAAATAATGATTTAAAAAAAATAGATCTATATTATGAATTTAGAAAAAATATAAATATGCATTCTAAAATACTTTCGATTTATTAGATTGGCGATGCACCAGAGATCACCCAACCAAAAATGGTATATTGGACCAAGGATGAACCCGGCGAAGCGAACATATTGCCCGTCATAATTTGCCCGCTCAATTCCGGGCCTAAGACCAACGCCACCGGCCCAGAATGATAGAATGTAGGGTCAGCCAATTGTAACCCCGGAAATCTATCCTTCACCGCCTCTGCTACACTTTTCCGTGGCGTCCTTATGCTGTGCATTCGCCACACTTTGGCACCAAACGAAATATGCTTTGCGGCATCGTAAATAGAGCACTTGCGTAAGCGACAGTAGCCATCTGGAGCTGGCAGCTTCACTTTAGCGACAACCTGATTGCTCACGTAGCTGACTTCGCAACATACGTCTATTGCGGCCCTCACCGAAACCTCACGACGGGTGGGAACTGCAACTTAATCTGCACCATCGGGGAAAACGACACCACCTGACGGAGTGGCAATGGCGCTATATTAGCTGGACCCACTCACAATGGCACAGACTTTGCCGAGTCTTTTGTCTTTTTAGTGGGAGCTTGTCTTTTGGTTTCGGAGAGATTTTTTTCAGTCGGCTTTGGGAGGTGTATTAAAGAATGATGACCGCCCTAATATTTGCCACATTTCCGCAGTCATTGGCCTTATGATTGCAGGCAAAGCATTTCGAGCAATGAACCCAAATCAATAAATGCCTTAATTTCTTTTCATGAGCCTTCAGTTTCTTGCAGAGACTACAGGCTGGCGCTGTAGCTTTAGGCCGCTTAGCAGCAGGCGTATTGGATTTGTCGACGTCAGTTAAACCATATATGTGAACTGGACTCGCCCATGCTGAAACCCGGTCAAGATTAATTGCCCCCAATAATATATCAACTGGTCTTGATTGATAAAAATTAGTGTCGGCCAACTGTAAAGTTGAAAATTTATTACGAGGACTTGGACCGATTAAAAAAGACGGCAATGTACCAGAAATGTTTGGTAATACATAGGCCAATGTTTCCAGGACAAGAGTGTTATATTTAAAGAACTAATTTTTAAAGGACAAACTTTTTCTAGTTCGAGCAGAAACTGTTTGGTTAACATCTAAAACTTCAAAATTCATCGAATGTGTAATTAGTTTTAAACGGTTTTTTAGTTTTTCAGAAATAAACGACGTTTCTGAAGCCGGGTTAATTTGAGCCCGCGCGGGGTACATCATACCCTGATGAATAATATTCAACATAGCAGTTCCCAAAATCACTTTATGGTTACTTCACGATGCAGCAAAGAATGATGCATTTTATTACACGTCGTGCAATTAAAAGCACCTCTACAATATTTTGCTCCATGTTCTCGAGACAAACAATTAAAACAACAATGATATTTCTTAACTGCAGAGAACCTCTCCGAAATTAAAAGATTCTTAAATAAAGGCGTCAAAATCTTTCCATTTAGACAATTCGGATTTTCCATAAACACTATGTTCCCATAAACTAATAGTGGATATGGGCGAACGTTGAATACACATAAAATCAGGATTGGATCCCTACTTTCTGTCGAAACTTTATATATTGCAAGCGAGGTCAAACAATTATTAACACCTCGTTGCGAAATTTTGAGACCATCACTAGATTCTTTGTCAAATGAAGGAAGCTTGAACAAAATTTTAAATTGATTATTCACAAGCATACGAGGATTCTCTAATGCGTCTTTTAAATTTTTCCAAGCTATATCAAACCCCGCATTACTAAGTGGGTATTTTGATACAATTTGTTTTGCTACGCCGGCAGTTTTCCATAACAAATGACAAAACCGAACTATTTATATATAAGGCAGTCAAAAGGTCACGAAAGGCTGGCCATGAAATATAATCACCTTCAAATGTGTTTACATCACACGGAGGCAAGGTGAGATTATGGTCAGAACTATTCACGTTACAATTCTTTGTCATCGAATCATACACTTTCGCTACCCTTTCAAAACTACTCACTTTATCATTAATTAGGGATAAACAATTTAAGTCATATTTAGCTATTGTGGTTGCAAAGTCATTAGGATCTGTGTTTGGATTATTATCGAAATTATCCAGAAAATCCTCATAAACTACTTTTCTTTCTCCCAAAAATTTTTTATTTCTTCACGGTGAATTTCCAACGTATATACAGTGTGCAAATCTTCGCGTGTTTCGTTAAATTTTGCTTCGAATGTAATCAGTGCATCTAATACACAGATAAATATCTTTAAAATTGACGTCATTATCCTTTGTGATACAAATTTATTTTTTACACTTTATTTCAAATGTATATGAATTTGTGGCTTTTGTTTCAATAAATCTAGATCGAATTTAATAAACTTTAATTTTAATGAAATTTGTTCACACAAATTCAACACAAAATCTATCTTTTTTTACCGACTACAGAGTGCTAAATTCCACAAGTAAATAAAATTAATAAAGAATCAACAATATGTGTTTTATTTATTACACCAACAATGTATCACAACACTATATATGTACTTATGTATTTTTTCGAAGCAATTTTCTTTGCGTATTTTAATTTTAATTTGCCACTTTATAAGTATTTGTTTAGAAATTCACCGATAATAAATAAGAAATTGAATATTAAAATTATTCTAAACGTCACAATTATTTTAAGGACAATTGAAATCCAGATGGAGTTTTCAACACAAATATGTCTACCTTGTAATAATTAATATTGCAAAGCGATCAATCATTATATATCAAAACAATAAGAATTGCTACCTTCTTTTTCTTTACACTTAGTTTTCTTTTGTATATATTTTAAATCTTTCACCTTTTAAATAAACGAAATTACGCAACTTTTAATTAAAGCATTTAACAATTAATTCAAAATACAATGTTATTAATGCTATGCAATTCAGAAATAAAGTGAAACACTTAACATTGAATTCTGCTGAGATATTAGTTTCTTTTGATGTAGTATCTCTATTCCCAAGTATTCCAGTTGATGTTGCTATAGATATCATTGATAAAAAATGGAATTTAATATTGCAACATACAAATATGAGAAAGGAATTGTTTTTAAGTATAGTAAAATTATGTATAATTGATAGTAGATATTTTCAATATAAGAATAAAACCTACATTCAACAAAAAGGACTTCCAATGAGTTCTCCAGTTTCACCAATTGTGGCTGATATTGTAATGGAAGAATTAATAGATGATTGCATAGAAACATTATTGGTTAAACCAAAGGTTGTTATTTCAGAAAGAAATATAAAAATAATGTTATCAACATTTAATAGTTTTCATCCAGATATTAAATTTACAATTGAAAAAAAAAGTAATTCTAAACTACCATATTTAGATACATTAGTAATTAAAAGAAATAATGAGTTCTCCAGTTTCACCAATTGTGGCTGATATTGTAATGGAAGAATTACTAGATGATTGCATAGAAACATTATTGGTTAAACCAAAGGTTGTTATTTCAGAAAGAAATATAAAAATAATGTTATCAACATTTAATAGTTTTCATCCAGATATTAAATTTACAATTGAAAAAGAAAGTAATTCTAAACTACCATATTTAGATACATTAGTAATTAAAAGAAATAATAGCTTGTTAATAGATTGGTATAAGAAACCAACTTCTTCAGGTAGAATAATTAACTATTTTTCAAAACATCCTAGGAGAATGATTATAAATACAGCTAAAAATCTTATAGAAAGAATATTATCAGTAGGTGATATTGAGTTTCATAGTAAGAATATAAAAATCATTAGAAATATATTAGTAAATAATAGTTTCCCTAATTACTTAATTTGCAAATTAATAAGACAGTATAGATTGTTGGTGTCAGCAGATATTAGCGTTCAGTGGAGATCACTGCCGAAACCATTTTCCAACTGGCATCACCACGACAACTGCCGCGATCAAAACAGCGATTCGTCACTGGCCGCCGAGTGGTCTTGCGGCGGCAAAATAAGGCTGACGGCGATGGCGCAGCGAACTTTTTACCCACTTTTGGTCTGCTTTTTAAAGGATTGAGTACCGATTTTTTGAGATCACATAATTACCAAACCCAATATAAATAAAAAATAATAAATATTAAAATTGAACACTTTGGAAATAAGAGTCTAAAGATTTTCATTGCTGTCGTATCCCAAGGTAACATAGATATAACAGAAAGAATGTAGATGTTTCTTCTGAAACAAAAATATATAAATCTAACATATATACTAAAAATGTTAGAGATTAAAGAAATCTAAAATCTATGATAATAAGATATATAGAATGGCACATAGAATGTATGAAACTGTAGGTAAATTAATTAGCAAAACAAAAGATAAAATACAACTTTTAGAAAGACCAAATATAAATAAATTCCTTGTAGTGGTAATAGTAGTGAAAATTGTGGTAAAATATATGTAGGTACAACTAAAAATACTGGTTAAATTTTAATCATTTTCCAGATTTTAATAATTTATCAATTTTAAATACAGACAATTATTATAAACGTAGATACGTGTTAGAAATGCTACATATTATTAATGTTCCAATAGATAAGAGAATTAATTTTAAGGCAAATACAGCTAATGTTGCTCATATATATAAATATTTATTAAATAAATACGGAAATTAAATTATAGGATATAATAATATTTTTTTTGCTTACATATATATATTTGTCATATTGTTAATTTTTTTTTAATATATTGTTTGTATTAGTGAATTAAAAAAATTTTATTTCAAATAATTTTTGTTTGTATATGTTAAATTGAAAGAAGAAAAACATTTAATTTATCATCATGTCTTTCTGAGATTTTAACTAAGTTAGAACAATTTAGCAAAATAAAAATGTTCAATAAAAGTAAAATCACATACGAAAAACATTTAATTTTAAATTACATATCCCTGAAGAAGCTACACAAAGAAGTAGCGAAATATTGGAATAAAAACAAAATTCTTATATCAAAAATAAAAAATAATAGACCTTTTGCTTAAATTTTAATGTTAAATATATAAAAATATTTTAATTTTAATAGGGATTTTTGGGGAAGATAAGACTTCAACTTGGGGACTTTTGGGGACGAAAAGTTTCATTTTGGGAATAGAGCTAGAAAAAACACATGCAGCTCTGAGACTCCCTCTTACAGCCGTCTAAGATAAAGCTCACTTATTTCTCATCAGGTTAATTCTCGCTTCACCAACAACGATTCACTGTTAAAAAGACTCACTTTTTAAGATCATCAATGTCATGGATAAACGTTTGAGAAACTTGTAGTCCAGGAGCCAGTAACAGATACATATATATGACCAAGTTCCTCTCAAGCAGTAATAAGCAAAATACATCAGCTGGCACTCGGTGGGTGGAATGAGCGGTTGTAGCCTCCCACGTACGAAGAAAAAAATACAGTCCTCTCAGTTAAAAATTTGTCAAATTGTAGCTAACCCAAGATCTGAACGGAAAAATATCATCAGCTGGTTATAACATAGTGTATTGTGCGGCAGCTGGTGCCTATATGTAACTGTAGATAAATATATAAGTCAGTGGTTGTATCTCGGTGGAAACACCGTCAGGTGATACTTTCAATGTTTTTACGTAGGAGTTAGTAGATTGCCTACTGAAATGCATCAGCTGACTAGGTTTCCCTCGTCATATTGATGAGTTTTTCCCGTTCAGATATTGGGTTAGCTTCAATTTGGCAAACTTTTTTCTTCGTGCGTGAGAGGCTACAGCTGCTCACCCCACCCACCGTACCGCAGCTGACGTTCACGAGGCTTTGTGGTACTATTTTCTGATGTGTCTCACCAATTATCTTTCGAGAAGAAATAATTAACCATATTTTCACCTGGCTGCCGGACTATATATATATATATATAAATATATATATATATATATATATATATATATATATATTTGATTTGTTTGAAAGAAATTCATTGGTATTATATATCATAAAAGCCCACAGACTGAAAAATTTTAATTTCTTTTGGAATGTTAAAGTATCTAAGTCAAAAATAATATACACCAATAAAAGTATTGATATTAAATATATAACAAACTAAAATATTCGCCTCCAGGAATCGACAATTAAAAGCAACCAACGTAAATAAATGGTTTATTTATAAAATTGACAGTATTTAATATTTTTTAGGAAATTTATTTGTACTAGAGTTTTAAGCTAAACTTCTTTATTGCTTTATTAAAAAACGTTTATAATTCATGAGACAGTGTTCTATCTCTCATACTGTCACCACGTTTTTGTCTTATGTTTGTCAGTCCGCGTTGCACAGTGCAACCATACCATCCCATACAACCAACGGACAAACATCGAAGAAGTTGTATATGGTAAATGAAATTTGATATGTTATATGATATGGATTCAACATAATCGAAATTTTAGCAAAATCGGCGGAAGGACACGTCTACTGCCTACATTTTTTTATATTGGTATATAAATAGAATTCACAAAAGTAAAAATATCTCCTATGCGAATTGCTTTAGTTTGTTGCATGATTTAACATAGGATCGTTATAATTGTTTGCAAATCAGCCTAGAATGCAAAAATCCTTAAATCTGACAGAATCGACAAAAACGCAAAATATGTCTGAAAGCAGTTGTCGTATATAAATGAAATTTGGTGTGTAACTTGATGTACATTTGTTCGCAAATTCTTAAAAAATTGGTCTAAAGACACCCCTGCTACCCACAACTATTTTTATGTTTAAGAACCGACAAATATCACAAAACTCAAAATAAGTCTTATGGCCAATAAATCAGTGGATATTTAAATGTAATATTGTTAATTTTGATGAAAATTTAAATACGCTTCCAGTTTTACAGTCAGACTTAAATACTTCAATTAATTTATGCGAAAAATGTGGTAGCACCATGATATATGTAAACAAAAATCGCCATTCTTCAGAAAACATGTGTTTTGAATAATAATTCAAAGTATTTCAAGTCTTGTGCATGAAATTATTTTAAGTTCAATTGTGTTAGGAGTCCATTCCTACAAGAAATATTGTTTTATGGATTTTCGACTTTATTCTATTGATAATTAACTTTATTTACGCAACTTTTTAAAATTTCTTAGCAAATTTTTCTTAATATCACAATGTTTTCTTTTTGTTAAAAGAAACAAAAGTCAGAGTCATATGTTTACTGTGCTAGATTTAAATTATATTTAAATGGCCAATAAGTGGCATTTAAGTCTTATTTAAGTTTGCGGTGAAAAACGAAATTTGGTATTTAATAGGCTATGAGCCTCGACTCATATTTCCCTAAGTGTATTAAATATAACTAAAATCACAAAAACTATACCCAGGAAAAACATTGCTGAAATCTGATTACTTTTTGGTGAGTTAACCAATGATTTTTACAAGGCATGTTGAAAAATTCCTATACATAAAGTAAATCAAAAAATAATATAAAATAATAGAAAAAATTAGAGATAAATGAGAATGATCTTTTTCGCCTTTTTTAGGGATAATAACTTTTGTTGAAATCTGGTTACATTAACGATAGACAAGAAAACAAGATTTACTGCCATTCCTAAATAAAAGTGTCAAGCGTTTATTAGTTGTCCATACATTTTATATGGAGCATACCGAAACAACGCGGCAGCAACGCTTTGCTATTTCAAAATCCGATTTTGACAGCGCGTAAAGAAGTGAAGTTGACTGCAAACGTACTCTTGTTTATTTGTCATTAATGCTCATACACATACAAACATATTTTTAAAATTTAATAAGTGAGAATCATATACTTCAATTCAGTACTTTCAGGTCAATTTAGCGTCTTTATTTTAATTTTTATTTCTTATTATAGTTTTTTTTAATCAAAGTCAGGAAACATTACTGTTTCTGGCGAAACGTTAGCGCTATAATTTAGGGATGGCAGTTAAGCTTAAAAGCTAAGCGCTAAATTTCGTTGCGCTTTGTGCCCTTATTTAGGGATGGCTGTTAAGGGTACATTACAGTTCGTTTTCTAAATTCGTTTTGTATTCGTATGTATTTTGCAAATATTCCTTTTTGTGTTCTTTGCCAATACGCCAAGTTTTAAATGGATTTCGGTACGCAATGTGTAAAAGACATTCCAAAAAACGTATCCAGCAATTCCTTACTTGAAATTGTCTGCTTTTTGGGGCTCTCGGCATATTTGTAGAATTCATTTATAAAGGACTAGCTTCGCAAATGAAACACCTACTTGTTGAACTTGTGCTACTCAAAACATTGGAAACTGAACCATCTATCATAGTGCAATGCATGTCATATGAAATTTCTGCCATTATTCCACTTTTATTCAAATACAAGGAATTCTAAATTTTTTATAACGATATCAATTTTATTGAAAGTATAGCGAACGAGATTGGATTTTTCTTTTTCAAAAACATATTTTATTGGCCTACAAAATAAGGTTGATGATGGTGTTTTGTTGACCCATAATAACTATTATGTAGCACTAAAAATAAGTAAGAATCATATACGTCAATCCAGTATTTGGCATTCAAATTACCTTTGGGTACAAATGTTACAAAAAAAATAAACTCGTCCATTTGGGCACCATTTTCTAATATTTGCTTGTAACGCCTATGTCCTGAACTACCATCCATACTAGACGTCTGCACATATATATTTTTATACGTGAAGTACACGTGTAATGCCGAAGCATGAACACATATTCGAATTTCGAAGTAGCAAACAACGAAAGGAAACATATTTTTGAGTGCAACACACTCTTCGATTACAACTAGTTTAGGTACTTGTACGATCGTGTCATGTTCTTTTAACCAATTAGTTTGAGTACATAAAACGAGCTCAAAACTTCATATATGCAACATCAACAACATGTTCCAGTTTTGCAATTCAGTAACTTTTATAACGATAATCGTATCGATAAAATATAAATAACAAACATTTTACGATTTTACTATTCTGATAAATTTTTTAACGATATTCGCTATCGGTTGAAGTCAGCTGTGTGATTATCTATTCTACTTTAGTTAAGTAAACGACAAAATATATTGTGATGTTAAAGTTAGCGATTTAAGAATTATATCAAAGTGGGAATATTTAGCATACGAGCTATCGGCTGTGGGCCGGCTTCTTTTGGGTACACTGTGTGACATTATTTGTACTACTAATTGAGAACATTGTTGGTAATATATACATAAAAATATTAATTTACTTCTGAAACAAAAATGGAATGAAATAACATATTATAAAAACATTTGGGGGATTCACAATGTAGTCATAAAGTCATAAGTCATAACGTAATAGCACGAAATATATGACTAGTGTGAACAACCCGTCATAACTTGGGCTGCTAAATAAATTTGTATATGTATATAAACTCTAACATTTGCAGCCTTGTTACGAGCTGAATTAGTTTTTTTGCAGCGGCATACGGAAAAACGTTCAGTGGCTGCCAGCTACGTAAGTTAAACGGGAAACATTTTTCACTTGTATTTATTTAGTTTTTACGTTTTAGTGCTCTTTTAATATTATTTATGTTATAATAATGTGATGAAATGTACAGAGATATAGGTATGAACAATTTTTTATAAAGTCTTATGACAATTTAACTAAATAGCACGAAGTGTTGCGGTTCAGATTCTATGCATGTACATGCAGAGATCACAAATATGGTTTTCTTTATTCCACTTTGTGCTTTTCGTATATTTACAAATAGATGCCACCCAATTTCATTGTTTGTTTAAGCTGGATTCACAAAAGCAAAAGAGAGTAACATGTTTCGGAACCTGAATTAGTTTAATTTTAATTCACGTTCCGAAACGTTGCAACTGTGCTGCCTGAAAGTTTAATTTCTTAAGTGAAGAAGAACTAAGATGCCACAGCATATTATATTGTTACGTTCTTACACCTTTTCGTAACAACTGTTTTATTACTTATCCTTCAAGGATACGTTTTATTGCATCAAATTAAAACACGGACAAATTAATTTTAGAAATATAATGCGGCAACACTTTATTTATTACTTTATTAACACGAGTATTTGTACTACTCAACACTTAGCGATGTTAACACGTCTATATTTGAAATCACACTAACTCGCTGAGCTCTGGTAGCGCCTTTATATAGCTAAACTGACGTCGTCTGGTAACTTCATGAAACTTCTGGGCATGGTTATTGTTGGTTGTGCTTTACTTAACATGTAGCTATATACGTGTGTTTGTATACATGACAATGCTGACTTGTGTGTTTTGCTTATGGTGTCTATGTGTGGTTGTATGTATGAGTGTTCTGTGTGTTGTGTGGTTTTGTTTCTTCTTCTGCTATGTGTATATGGCTGTGTATACTTGTGAACCTGTTTAGCTTTATTAGCATTGAATACTTGCATACAAGATCATTAAGAATAACATCTCTTAGCATTTATGTTGCTAGGTTTTTCGTTGTTGTTGTTTACACTTATTATTGGCACAGCCTCGAATGATCTTGTATATTCTGGAGTATTCCATTTCCGTTAATTTGAATATTATCTATATTGTGTTGAGCAGGGTTGTAACACTTTGACAACTAGAGATTAATTGGCAGTGCTGCCAAGTACATATAACCACATTGTCTTTTTATTTAAATCTATTTCTAATCTTTGTAACACTGCTGCCCACTTAAGCGTGTTCGACCCGAATAGGCATACAATCACCTCTTCCATAGTGCGCCAGTCGTTCGAGATGTACTATCTTCATTTTCGACCTTGGACTATTATACTTTTGTATCCGGTATACAACGTCATTCACTCTCTTAATCACTTTATACGGGCCATCCCAGTGAGTCTGTAGTTTTGGGGACAATCCTTTCTTCCATTGTGGGTTATAAAGTAAAACCAATTGTCTTTCCATAAATCCCTCCGAATTTGCTGCGCGGTCATACCTAGCCTTCATCTTGTCACTGACTATCTTGATTCTATTACGCACGAAGTCATGCAGCTCGTTGACGTCCTCCTTCTCTTGGGACGTAATAGCTCCTGAGTTGTACTGTTGTAGCTGTCCCCGTCTTCTTCTTACTGGGCCTTTGGCTGCTATGCACTGTGGGCAGTTTGCTATCCAGTCGGCTATGGCTTGTTGTTATCCAACCCAATAAAAACGCTGCTTCAGTTTCTCAAGTGTTTTTGTTACTCCAAGATGACCGCCACTAGGTCCATTATGAAACTCCTGTAAAACTTTACTTATGTTGGAGTAAGGCATTAAATTTGAAGTTGTGTTGCCATCTAAACTTTCCTATTTACGGTATAAACACCCTTTTATTACCTTGAGGCTGTTCCACTGACCCCAAGAGATTTGGAAAGTAGGCTTTCAGCCGAAATTTCATTCCGGAATGGTCGTCTGTTCTTTTTTTTGGCCGCTATAATTTTCTTTAGTATGCTGTCCCTTTGTACCGCTGACCAGTCTTCATCAGGGCCGATGTGCATTAGCCCAACATCAACAACGCCTTCCTTTTGCTCGCTTCTAACACAATGTTTACACTATAAAGAGCAGGGTCTTCTTGAAAGAGCATCCGCATTTTTATGCTTTGTGTCCCTTCTATGCTCAATGCTGTTTCTTGGTGCCGAAACAGATCTACCTCTCTTACTTGATGCTTTGCAGCTGCGCTGAAAATGACCGATCTTTCCGCAGTTAAAGCACTTAGGCTTTTCTAGCAACTAGGTTGTTATCCTCCTCAGACAAAACCTCCACATTCCGCACTTTACATATCTGTGGCTTGAAAACCATCCTAGCAGTCTCTTGAGCCAGCTCAAATGAAACAGTTTCAGCGAAAGTAGATTTCTGCGAAGCGCACACTGCCAGCTTAACATCAGAGTCGCGAATGCCGTTAACGAAAGTCTCAATTTTAATGTGGTCCAGGAACGGGTGATTCTTGCCTGGATATTTGAGCTGCACTAAATGCTCGATTTCCATTGCAAAATCTTGTAGAGATTCGTTAGGCTTCTGAACTCTACATCGCAATTCCATTCTGTATAAATCGCGCTTGTACTCACCACCATACTTGCGCTGCAATGCTGCAATTGTTTCATTATAGTTGTTTCTCCTGCATATTGGCACAGTCTCAAGTACCTCTGCGGCTGTACCCTTTAAGGATAAAACCAACTCAATGGCCTTTTCTTCAGCATCCCATCCATTTCTGCTAGCAACCGTCTCGAACTGGAATTTGAAGATGCCCAATGGTACGCTGCCGTCGAAGCATGGCACTTTTATCCGCGCAGAAACCTCCGCAACTGCTCGTACTGGCCCGCCACTACACTCCAGGCTATGCACTTTGTCCTCTAGAGCATGCAATTTCTCTTCGAACTCCTTTGCATGCTCTTCCAGGCCACCGCTTTCTAGATGTTGGACTCTAGACGCCAGCTCTGAGAATTTATTCTCAATAGAATCCTACCTCCTGTTAATGGCTTCAGAAACCTCCACCAGGGTCTCGTTCGTGGCTTTATTTGACTCCTGTATTTCGGCTACAAGCTTTTACTGCATCTGCTGAGAGTTCTGTCTTATTTCAGTTATTTCGGCTACAAGCTTGTCACTGCTGATCCTTGATACCTCCTGTATCTGCTGAGAGTTTTGTTTTATTTCACTTATTTCGGCTACAAGCTTGTCACTGCTGATCCTTGATGCCTCCTGCATCTGCTGAGAGTTTTGTTTTATTTCACTTATATCGGCTACAAGCTTTTCCTGCATCTGCAGAGAGTTCTGTATTGTTTCAGTTATTTCGGCTACAAGCTTGTCACTGCTGATTTTTTATTCAGTTCGTGCATCACTGATTTCTTTTATCTGAATCATCATAGCAGCGAACATTGAAGTTATGTCCATGCTGCTGGTCGTGGCAGGAGGGCGTACCAACACACCGTCTTTGTCCTCAAACTCGTATGTCCCGATGTCCATGCCGCGATTCTTAAACTCATCTATCAGCCTCTTCTGCAGTTCAGCCTTGTTACCTGCAGTTAGCTTACTCAGCTTACTCAGCTCCTTTTTCAGCTGTTCAACTTTTAGCTCATCAAATTTCATAATTATTTATTTTAATTTTTTTTATTGTCCTTTTTTTCCTTAAATTTCAATGTCCTTTTATTTATTTTTGTTAACCCCACTTCTGACACCAATAATAATGTTTTTAGACCTTTTCGTAAAAACGGTTTTATTACTTATCCTTCAAGGATGCGTTTTATTGCATCAAATTAAAACACGGACAAATTAATTTTAGAAATATAATGCGGCAACACTTTATTTATTACTTTATTAACACGAGTATTTGTACTACTCAACACTTAGCGATGTGAAAACGTCTACATTTGAAATCACACTAACTCACTCAGCTCTGGCAGCGCTTTTATATAGCAAAATTGACGTCGTCTGGTAACTTCGCGAAACTTCTGGGCATGGATGTTTTTGGTTGTGCTTTAATTAACATTTAGCTATATACGTGTGTTTGTATACATGACAATGCTGACTTGTGTGTTTTGCTTATGGTGTCTATGTGTGGTTGTATGTATGAGTGTTCTGTGTGTTTTGTCTATGGTAACTATGAGTGGTTGTATGGATGAGTGTTCTGTGTGTTGTGTGGTTTCGTTTCTTCTTCTGCTATATGTATATGGCTGTGTATACTTGTGAACCTGTTTAGCTTTATTAGCAGCGAATACTTGAATACAAGATCATTAAGAATAACATCTCTTAGCATTTATGTTGTTAGGTTTTTCGTAGTTGTTATTTACACTTATTATTGGCACAGCCTCGAATGATCTTGTATATTCTGGAGTATTCCATTTCCGTTAACTTGAATATTATCTATATTGTGTTGAGCAGGTTTGTAACATTTTGACAACTAGAGATTAATTGGCAGTGCTGCCAAGTACATATAGCCACATTGTCGTTTTATTTAAATATATTTCTAATCTTTGTAACAATATGTACATATCTATAGTAAAATACAGAACTTGTTTTATACTTTTGTATGTATAACAACACACTTGTTTCGTATTGCTTGTGTATATAATAAAATACGGAGCATTTGTTTTGTATTAAAATATATATAACTGGTGAATATTGTTATAAATAAAATTAAATAAATAGTGATATTGCCCTATTGTAAAACTCACACACATGGTTTACAAAATTATTTCATATGGTAGCCT
>OY776280.1:51048352-51170852 GCA_963675445.1 Linnaemya vulpina | reverse complement strand
ACGACTTCAGCATTGAGCATAGAAGGGGCACAAAGCATAACAATGCGGATGCTCTTTCGAGAAGACCGTGCTGTTTAGAGTGTAAACATTGTGTTAGAACCGAGCAAAAGGAAGGCCTTGTGGATGTTCGGCTAATGCACATCGGCCCTGATGAAGACTGGTCAGCGGCGCAGAGGGACGACGATATATTAAGGAAAATTATAGCGGCCAAAGAAGAGGACACACGACCATCCCGGAATGAAATTTCGGCTGAAAGCCCACTCGCCACACTACAGGGAGTTTCATAATGGACCCAGTGGCGGTCATCTTGGAGTAACAAAAACACTGGAGAAACTGAAGCAGCGTTTTTATTGGGTTGGATGTCAACAAGCCGTAGCTGACTGGATAGCAAACTGCCCACAGTGCATGGCAGCCAAAGCTCCAGTAAGAAGAAGCCGAGGACAGCTGCAACAATACAACTCAGGAGCACCATTCAAGCGGATCGCAATGGATGTAGCAGGTCCCTTTCCCGTCACTGAAGCCGGAAATCGTTATGTACTTGTGGTAATGGACTATTTCAGTAAATGGCCAGAGGTATATGCTATACCTAACCAGGAAGCAAAGACAATTGTAAATGCTTTCGTCAACAACTGGGTATGTCGCTATGGTGTCCCAATAGAATTACATTCCGACCAAGGAAGGAATTTCCAGTCTGCCATATTCAGGGAAATGTGCGAGTTGTATGGGATAAAGAAAACCAGAACTACGCCGCTGCTTCCAGTCTGATGGGATGGTAGAAAGGTTCAATCGCACCTTAGAAGAGTACCTACGAAAAGTAGTAAGCACCCATCAGAGGGATTGGGACAAGCACATCCCCAAATTTTTGATGGCATATAGGTCAGCTGTGCACGACTCAACATCGAGAACGCCAGCCAAAATTATCTTCGGGACGGAATTAATACTACCTGGTGATTTGGAATTTGGTGTTAAGCCAACTGTAGAGGAAGGAGCTATAACGTCCCAGGAGAAGGAGGACTTAAACGAACTGCATGAGTTCGTGCGCAATAGAATCAAGATGGTCAGTGACAAGATGAAGGCTAGGTATGACCGCGCAGCAAACTCGGAGGGATTTATTGAAGGACAATTGGTTTTACTGTATAACCCACAACGGAAGAAAGGATAGTCCCCAAAATTACAGACTCACTGGGATGGCCTGTATAAAGTGATTAAGAGAGTGAATGACGTTGTATACCGGATACAGAAGCACAATAGCCCAAGGTCGAAAATGAAGATAGTACATCTCGAACGATTGGCGCACTATGGAAGAGGTGATTTTATGCCTATTCGGGTCGAACAGGCTTAAGTGGGCGGCAGTGTTACAAAGATTAGAAATATATTTAAATAAAACGACAATGTGGCTATATGTACTTGGCAGCACTGCCAATTAATCTATAGGTGTCAAAATGTTACAACCCTGGTCAACACTATATAGATAATATTCAAATTAACAGAAATGGAATACTCCAGAATATACAAGATCATTCAAGGCTGTGCCAATAAGAGTAAACCACAACAACAACAAACATAGCAACATAAATGCTAAGAGATGTTATTCTTAATGATCTTGTATGCAAGTATTCGCTGCTAATAAAGGTAAATAGATTCGCAAGTATACACAGCCATATACACGTAGAAGAAACAAAACCACACACTCATTCATACAACCACTCATAGTTACCATAGGCAAAACACACAGAACACTCATACATTCAACCACACATAGTTACCATAAGCAAACCACACAAGTCAGCATTGTCATGTATACAAACACACACATGTCAAGTAAAAAAACAACCACCATACCCAGAACTTTTGCGAGGTTACCAGACGACGTCATTTTTGCTATATAAAGGTGCTGCCAGAGCTGAGAGTCAATGAGTGTGATTATATATATATATATATGTGTAGATATATATATGTATATATATATATATATATATATATATATATATGTATATATATATATATATATATATATATATATATAATAGATATGTATATATATATATATATATATATATATATATATATGTAGATATATATATATATATATATATATATATATATAAATATATATATATATATATATATATATATATATTGTTACAAAGATTAGGAATAGATTTAAATAAAACGACAATGTGGCTATATGTACTTGGCAGCACTTTCA
Organism: Linnaemya vulpina; assembly: GCA_963675445.1. Classification (NCBI taxonomy): domain Eukaryota; kingdom Metazoa; phylum Arthropoda; class Insecta; order Diptera; family Tachinidae; genus Linnaemya; species Linnaemya vulpina. The sequence continues at coordinate 51,168,643 of OY776280.1, read as the reverse complement.
ATTAATCTATAGTTGTCAAAATGTTACAACCCTGGTCAACACTATATAGATAATATTCAAGTTAACGGAAATGGAATACTCCAGAACATACAAGATCATTCAAGGCTGTGCCAATAAGAGTAAACCACAACAACAACAAACATAGCACCGTAAATGCTAAGAGATGTTATTCTTAATGATCTTGTATGCAAGTATTCGCTGCTAATAAAGCTAAATAGATTCACAAGTATACACAGCCATATACACGTAGAAGAAACAAAACCACACACAGAACACCCATACATTCAACCACACATAGTTACCATAAGCAAACCAAACAAGTCAGCATTGTCATGTATACAAACACACACATGTCAAGTAAAAAAACAACCACGATACCCAGAACTTTCGCGAGGTTACCAGATGACGTCATTTTTGCTATATAAAGGCGCTGCCAGCGCTCAGAGTCAATGAGTGTGATTTCAAATATAGACGTGTTAACATCGCTAAGTGTTGAGTAGAACAAATATTCGTGTAAATAAGTTGATAAATAAAGTGTTGCCGCATTATATTTCTAAAATTAATTTGTCCGTGTTTTAATTTGATTAAATAAAACGAATCCTTGAAGGATAAGTAATAAAACCGTTTTTACAAAAAGGTCTAAAAACATAACAATATATATATATATATATATATATATATATATATGTATATATATATATATATATATATATATATATATATATATATGTATATATATATATATATATATATATATATATATATATATGTATATATATATATATATATATATATATATATGTATATATATATATATATATATATATATATATATATATAGATATATGTATGTAAAATATTATTCAGATAAAATTTTATGCATATAACGGAATTTCGTAATCTATACAATAAGACTTTGGAGCACCTTGCCGTTGTTCTCTTATTTTTCTTTTCTACGATTTTACATACATGTATTCTTTTATTGCGAAATTTTTATTTACAATTCCTCGTAACATATATATAATAAATAAATACATATACAATAAATAAATATTTAATATTATCTTCACATAATTGATTATGAAAATATGTCTTCCTATTTGTAGGAACTTATACCTGCAGTGAGATTCAGTAATTTATAACGATTTGGTTTTTGTTAAATTTTTCGATGTTTTTAGCTGTTTGCAATAACGATTGTGTGATTCAGTAACCTTTTGTTAAGAGAAGTAATAAAGCTGTATTCACCCATGGTTTCAGAACGATATTGACGTTCGACAACATTTCTAGTTTTTTGAGTGTATGCTCTGAAGCGATTCACCCACTTCGCGCATTTGTTCTGCAACATCAAGGCTACCATATGAAATAATTTTGTAAACCATGTGTGTGAGTTTTACAATAGGGCAATATCACTATTTATTTAATTTTATTTATAACAATATTCACCAGTTATATATATTTTAATACAAAACAAATGCTCCGTATTTTATTATATACACAAGCAATACGAAACAAGTGTGTTGTTATACATACAAAAGTATAAAACAAGTTCTGTATTTTACTATAGATATGTACATATTGTTACAAAGATTAGAAATAGATTTAAATAAAACGACAATGTGGCTATATGTACTTGGCAGCACTGCTAATTAATCTCTAGTTGTCAAAATGTTACAACCCTGGTCAACACAATATAGATAATATTCAAGTTAACGGAAATGGAATACTCCAGAATATACAAGATCATTCGAGGCTGTGCCAATAATAAGTGTAAATAACAACTACGAAAAACCTAACAACATAAATGCTAAGAGATGTTATTCTTAATGATCTTGTATGCAAGTATTCGCTGCTAATAAAGCTAAACAGGTTCACAAGTATACACAGCCATATACATATAGCAGAAGAAGAAACAAAACCACACAACACTCAGAACACTCATCCATACAACCACTCATAGTTACCATAGACAAAACACACAGAACACTCATACATACAACCACACATAGAAACCATAAGCAAAACACACAAGACAGTATTGTCATGTATACAAACACACGTAAATGTTAATTAAAGCACAACCAAAAACATCCATGCCCAGAAGTTTCGCGAAGTTGCCAGACCACGTCAATTTTGCTATATAAAAGCGCTGCCAGAGCTCAGTGAGTTAGTGTGATTTCAAATGTAGACGTTTTAACATCGCTAAGTGTTGAGAAGTACAAATACTCGTGTTAATAAAGTAATAAATAAAGTGTTGCCGCATTATATTTCTAAAATTAATTTGTCCGTGTTTTAATTTGATGCAATAAAACGCAACCTTGAAGGATAAGTAATAAAACCGTTTTTACGAAAAGGTCTAAAAACATTATTATTGGTGTCAGAAGTGGGATTACAAAAATAAATAAAAGGACATTGCAATTTAAGGAAAAAAAGGACATTAAAAAAAATTAAAATAAATAATCGTGAAATTTTATGAGCTAAAAGTTGAACAGCTGAAAAAGGAGCTGAGTAAGCTAACTGCAGGTAACAAGGCTGAACTGCAGAAGAGGCTGATAGATGAGTTTAAGAATCGCGGCATGGACATCGGGACATACGAGTTTGAGGACAAAGACGATGTGCAGGTATGCCCTCGTGCCACGACCAGCAGCATGGACATAAATTCAATGTTCGCTGCTATGATGATCCAAATAAAAGGAATCAGAGATGCACGAACTTCATCAGAAATCACCAGTGACAAGCTTGTAGCCGAAATAACTGAAACAAAACAGAACTCTCAGCAGATGCAGGAAAAGCTTGTAGCCGAAATAAGTGAAATAAAACAAAACTCTCAGCAGATGCCGGAGGCATCAAGGATCAGCAGTGACAAGCTTGTAGCCAAAATAAGTGAAATAAAACAAAACTCGCAGCAGATGCAGGAGGCATCAAGGATCAGCAGTGACAAGCTTGTAGCCGAAATAAGTGAAATAAAACAAAACTCTCAGCAGATGCAGGAGGCATCAAGGATCAGCAGTGACAAGCTTGTAGCCGAAATAACTGAAATAAGACAGAACTCTCAGCAGATGCAGTAAAAGCTTGTAGCCGAAATACAGGAGTCAAATAAAGCCACGAACGAGACCCTGGTGGAGGTTTCTGCAGCCACTAACAGGAGGGTGGATTCTATTGAGAATAAATTCTCAGAGCTGGCGGCTAGAGTCCAACATCTAGAAAGCGGTGGCCTGGAACAGCATGCAAAGGAGTTCGAAGAGAAATTGCATGCTCTAGAGGACAAAGTGCACAGCCTGGAGTGTAGTGGCGGGCCAGTACGAGTTTTTATTCTGCGCGGACGAGTTTTTATTCTGCATGCTTGGACGGCAGCGTACCATTGAGCATCTTCAAATTCCAGTTCGAGACGGTTGCTAGCAGAAATGGATGGGATGCTGAAGAAAAGGCCATAGAGTTGATTTTGTCCTTAAAGGATACAGCCGCAGAGGTACCTGAGACTGTGCCAATAAGCAGCAGAAACAACTATAATGAAATAATGGCAGCATTGCAGCGCAAGTATGGGGGTGAGGACAAGCGCGATTTATACAGAATGGAATTGCGATGTAGAGTTCAGAAGCCAAACGAATCTCTACAGCTCACATATCCAGGCAAGAGTCACCCGTTCCTGGACCACATTAAAACTGAGGCTTTCGCTAACGACATTCGCGACTCTGATGTCTGGCGGTGTGCACTACGCAGAAATCTACTTTCGCTGAAACGTTTTCATTTGCGCTGGCTCAAGAGACTGCAAGGATGGTTTTCAAGCTTTTGCCCACCTATTTTTATTTATAATTTAAATATTAAAACCCTGGTAGATCAATTAAAAAACAAAAATGTCGATTTTAAGATTGTAAATAAATCAAGATACAAAAGCAAGCTCTATTTGCGTGACCCGAATGTACATCAAGAGATGATGACAATATTAAAAGAAAAAGATATTGATTCGTACTCCTTTACTCCAAAAGCTCTGAAGAAAAAAAATTTTATTTTGCGTGGACTTTATCACAAACTGATATAGAAGACATCAAAAAGGAACTTGAAATTATGCTGCCAAATACCGTGGAAAGAATTTCGAAATTTCAAACAAAATACTCTAAGAAACATGATATTGACACAGGGTTATTTTTAGTTACCTTGCTCCCAAACAAAAATGTAAATGATTTAACTCATATCAGGTATATATTGTATCAATGTGTTTTATGGGAATCTCCAAAGGCGAACTCTAAAGAAGCTCAATGTTGGCGTTGCCAACAATGGGGCCGCAGGCGTGCGTTAAATGTTCTGAAAAACACGGTCCGGGTGAGTGCAAACTGGTATTTAATCAAAACTCAAAGCCATTCTGCATTAATTGCAAACAATTGGGACATCCAGCTAATTGACGTGGTTGTCCATACTTCTTAAAATATGCCAATAATAGAAGGGAACTAGTTAGTGTTGCAAACAAGAGCAATTTCATAGCTGCACAAAATGTAACAAACATTATTAATGATTCAAGTTTTGTAAAATCAGGCATACCCTTTGCAAACTGCTACTTGTTCTTCAAAAACTACTACTTCAAAAAGAACTACTAGTTCGTCAAAAATTGAAAACGATTCAAAAAAACCAAAATTCATTGAAGATTTCTTAAATATTGCTAAAGAAATTTGCAAAGAGGGAAGTATGACATTAGAATACAAAATAAAAAATTTAATTAATAATTACTATAAAAGCTCTAAAGCACAGGTTAAATCTGATTGTTTAAAACTTCTTAAGGAGGTTGAAACGATGTATGGTAAATAGAAGCATGAATATTTTAACATTTAACGTCCATTCTCTTATAAGCTGCAGCAGAAGAATTTACTTATATAATACTTTGAGAAGTAATAAGATTGGTGTTGCCTTTTTACAGGAAACACGTCTTAGTTCAACAAATAATATTGCTTTGGAAAATTACACGGTGTTGAGAAGTGATAGCTCGATTGGAGTGGCAATCGTATTAAAAGAAAATTAGCTATATAGACGTGTCACGATTGATGATGTCTTGTACCCAAATTTATTTGTTGAATTAAGTTTATCAATAAATGGTGAATCTAAAAGATTTCTTCTTGGTTCTTTGTACTTTCCTTGTAATTTTAATCGCATTGGTATTTACAACGGCCTAACTTCTATTAAAAATTTTTCTCGGAATTATGATGGTGTAATTCTTGGCGGCGATCTCAATGCGAAACATACTTCATGGGGTAACATTATTAACAACCTTAATGGAGTTACCCTTTTGAGTGGCTAACAAACTTTTCCGAATATTTAAGATTTTCCGACTCGTTACCATCATTTCCTAATGCAAATTTTTTTTAGATCATGTTATTGTAAGCTCAAATTTAATTAATAATTTTAATTCAAATTTTACTATTAAATCTCTGCCATCCTTTTCAGATCATTTTCCTATAAATTTTCAGTTGGAGTTTCCAAATTTTGAAACTTTTTTGAAACAACCGCGTGTGCTTACCTCTTTTAAAAATACTAATTGGAATCGATTTCAGAATGAAGTTGTTTCTTCAGTGTCACAACAATTTCCACCTTCAAACATTAATTTATGAAATTCGGAAATTGATAACTATATAGAACATTTTTCTATTTCTCTTAATGAGGTTACTCATAACAATTGCGAGGAAACAGAATTGAAAAATAAACGTATATATGTACCACATAAAATAAAAAATTTGTATAAAATTAAGTTTTCTTGGCAAAAAGATTTGCGTCTTCTTTTCCGCAGAACTTTAAATAGAAAAAACCCGGAATACATTTTGCTTTCAAAGCGAATTCAACTTCTAAAAATTATTATAAAAGAGCAGGTACTAACAGAACAAGCTGAAATTTTTAGTACTAAACTTTCAAACATCAAGCCTGGTCCTAGTGCGTATAAGGAAGTTTACAATATATTAGAAAGATCGAAAAAATCATTTTCGAACCCTTCAGTAAAAGGTTTAGAAATCACAGATGATTCCCAAAAGGTATCGATCCTTCGTCAGCATTTTTCTTCAATTTACGGTGGTTCTGTGCCTAATAGAGATGTTTCAGAAATTGAAAGTACCATAAATCACAACCTCTCACAAGTATCAAATTCTCAATTTAGTTTTGGAAATGAATTTCCTTCAACAAACATTCAAAATAATACAAAATTAGTAAAAGCAGACACTCTTGTCATTATTTCATGTTAAATGAACAATAAAAAATCATCTGGAATGGACGGAATTTCAAATTTTATTATAAGGAAACTACCAATTATAGCTTTTAAATTTTTAGCAATTACTTTTAATAACTGCATAAACAATGGCTACTTCCCTAATGCTTGGAAAATTGCAAAAATTTGTCCAATACCGAAAACCCAAAATAATTTTGACATAAGCAACATAAGACTTATTTCTCTGTTATCCAATCTGGGGAAGCTGTTTGAAAAAGTACTTAAAGAAAAAATGGATGACAATTTGAATTCTTCGTATATACCTGATCATCAATTTGAATTTAAGAAATCCCATTCTACTACTCATGCATTGTTAAAATTTCATAATGACGTGGTAAAAAATTTAAGAGAAAAGAGACCATTGCAATTTCTCTTGATATTGAAAAAGCTTTTGATCATGCGTATCATAATGGGATTATCTATAAAATGATCAGGATTGGATTTGATCCATTTATCATTAGACTAATTAAAGATTTTGTTATTAATAGGAAGTTTTATGTTCAATTCAAAAATGAATCATCAGACTTTGGAGAAATTAGTTGTGGAGTACCTCAGGGTTCTATTTTGGCTCCTCATCTATATAATATTTTCCTTTACGATTTTCCACATGAGGTTAATGGCGCTACTGGTATTCTTTATGCGAATGATTCGTTGCTTTACACTCATGGAAACTCACCGATTGTCACTTTACGAAATTTATCCTCGTATTTAACCACAGTTAATAACTACTACAAATTTTGGGGAATAAAAATAAATGTTTTAAAGAGTGAAGCCATTTGCTTAAGGAATGCATCTGGAAAATGCAAAAGTTATGTTATTCCAGAAAGTAAACAGCTTAGATTGCTTCTTGATGGAAATGAGATTCCGTTTGTTGATAATTTAAAATACTTAGGTGTTCATTTTACTAAACTTTTGAAGTTTAATTTGCATGCTAGAGTTTCTCTTGATAAAGCCAAGCGGATAATAAAGTCTTTTGCAAGATTATTGTGTTCTAAGTATTTACCAAAAAACACAAAGTTACTTATATATAAAATGTGTATAAGGCCGGTCCTCTTATATGCTTTTTCAATTTGGTTTTCCTTTTCCCCTACGGTAATGAGTAAGCTTGAAATATTTGAGCGTAAAAAAATATTATATATATTATATAATATATTTATGAATTCGCAAAAATGAAGCCTTTAGCTTCATACGCTTTTGACTTAATGAAAAATTTTCTTAATTCACTGGAGTTCATGGAAAATAATATAATTAAGGATGTTTTAAACGATCAAGCAGGTTTGTGTTGGTAAAATACTAGTTACTATTCACCGTTAGGATATGTGGAACAGGAAGCCACCTGCGTAAATAGTTTGTAGCCAAAATTTTATGTTTGTAAAATTCAAGGTTCCCATAGAGGGTAATTTTTTTTTATTTTTTATTATTATTATTATTTTATATTATTTTCTTATTTTTTTTTTATATGTAGGTTTAAATTAGTTTTTAAGCAAATCTTTAATTAAATTTTCAAAAATGTTGTGTCGGGAGCAAGCACTTTTCATTACAGTTAACACATATTACATTAAAAACAACAAGTTTGTTGCTGTAAAACATTCAACCTAATTAAAACAACACATTATAGTTTTAAGTTAATTTTTAACTTTCAATATTTCCTTTCCTAACTTATGTATGTTTGTTCAAAGTCTCAAATAAACTTAACTTATTGGCGCAGGTGGTTCGTTTGGTATTAGTAAATTACAAAATTAGCGCCAAAATTCTTTATAGACGGCGGAGCTGTTATTGAATAATTTTTTTTGTGGATCTGTGAATCGTTCGGGAATTGACTTGAATTGAAATATAAATTAATTCATGATAAATCAAAAATTATGAATGCATTCGCTTTGCTAAAATAGAAGAACTAATTTTGTATTAGAAATAATTTATTAAGGACTTTAAAGAAAATCATCGTAATTAATTTTTTTATTCATATAAAATGGTCACACGCAATAACCCTTTCTGCAAATTATATTACGTTATGTGCACTAAAGCTAAAACATTTTTAAATATGTTTAAATGGAAAAAAATTAAATTATTATTAGTAATATTATGTTTATTTTAATATTTTGCATTTATTTATTTATTTGTTTTTTTGTTATATATCTTTTCTATTACCTTTTTTATAATTGCTTTTGTATTTTTGTTTATTTGAAAAAATCTGCACAATTTTTTTTGCTTAGAGCTATGTACCTTTTTCTATAGCCCAAAAGCAGTGCTTTCGAAGGAGGATCAATAATTAAAAGTCCCATAATTGCTGTTTATAGTGGAAACAATAACCATTTAACCATTCTGGGGTTGAGCGTTTGCATAAAATATGTTTCTTACTTGCATTTATAAGTTTGTCTTATGGAGCAGCTAAATTTCCAAAATCTGTCAGATAATTCTTAAAGAATACAAAAAGCTCGCTTGGAGCGGTTAAAATTTCATCCATCTTCCTAAGCTCATTACAGCATTTTTCGCATTGCAATTTTGGAATAATTTTAAATGCAACATACTCAACGAAGTATCTCATGGAAACCAGTTCAAAATTTATATTCTCAGAACTATTAAAAATATCTTCTAAAAAGTAATCTGCATATACATCGTCGTCAAAGTCAACAACAACCCTTCCATCAGAGCCTATTTCAGTATGTTCACTTGAAAAATATATATCATAAACATTACTTTTTGGTAAACATATATCATAAGTACCAATTTGGTCAATCTCGTCTTATTCAACTTCACAGTTACTAGAAAAACTTGATTGAACAATTTTAGCAACCATAACTTTTGCCAAAATAGTATTTAACCCGGCTTCCTTTTGCCGCAGTACAGAAAACTTATTTTCTAACTTGTCCTGACTAAGATATTTTGTCATGACATAATATCAATCACCCCCTTCTTTTAAAATGTCATTAACCAGTAAATGGACTGAAGAGTGAGCTTCATACTATTTAAAAAGAAAACACGCTTTTTCTGGTCAACGAATTCCACGTCATCCAGATATTCCATAAAGTTTTGAATAAATTTGTGAGGTTCATTCTTAAGTTGATCTGCAGATCTGTAGCAGTTATCGCCATAAATGGAACCACTATTAAGGATAATCTAAAATCTGAGCTATTGAAAGGGGCACTTCTGCAGAACTGTGCTGCCATCGGTTTGGCACGATTCTCGTACCCTTTTTCATAATAAAATTGGCATAAATAAAAAATGTTATCACATTCAACTAAGCCACCTAACAATTGATAACCACTAAAAATATACATGAGTACTAATGATGAAAGTGTAGCATCTTTCGAAAATACTTGTTCTACTGTAGGCTGAATATATAACGCTGATGTTGATTTTGCCTTTTTCTTTGGAATATTTATCATGTCTTTACAAATTAAAAACACTTTCAAAAAACAGTTGGATACAAATTACTTACATTAAAATTTTTTTGTAATGAATTTTTTTATATACCAAAAAGACATTATTAGGTATTAAATATGTTATAAAACAAGGTTCTAGAGCTGAAAAATTTTAGTTTATTTTGAATAAAATTAAGCATGTAAAACATATTTTTTTCTAAATTTCACCTATATTTTTGCTTCAGGAAGAATATAATTGGTATTAAAAATTAAATAAAATAAATAAAAGGAATCCAGCATTGGACAGTTTAAACTTATTTTGGTACATTAAAGTAACAGACATACGTCGGTGAAGGGTAGGTAATATTCGGCAAAGTCAAATATACTACTAGCTCTTTTTATCAAGAGTTTGTTGGAATTAGTCAAGCTTTTTTAATAGAGTGAAAAAGAAAAATAAAATACTTACAGCTCCAAAGCCCAATCCAAGAATTTGTGCAAACCATTTTCCAATGGTTTAGTTTGGAACCAATTTGTATGGACAGGCATCATGTAGGGAGCCTTATTTTGTTCATAGTACCGCGAGAAATCTTCTTGCAACCATTCGAATACCTCATTTTCATCCAAGTTATGCAGAACACATTGATCCAGGTAGGGACAATGACCACCCTCAAAACCATCTACATAGTGAGTGTTGAGAGGAACTTCCCATACGCCGGGGAAAGTTTTCGAAGGGCATGTACCACTCTTGCATTCGTGAGAGATTTTGTAGTCCAAAGTGTATGGCCAGACAGGTACAGATACCGGCGGTACGGTAATGGAACTGTCATATATATAACCAAAATCTTCTAAGACCTAAAAAAAAACAATTTTAATATTAAGTGACACCAAATTAGACAGATTTTTTAAAGTGGCACAGCCACTTAATGCGTAAAGGTATTTTATTTATTTATTTCTTGATATATATATATATATATATATATATATATATATATAGTATTTGTTCATTCATCCATAACTATCTTGTCCCCTTTAAAGTAATCCCCCTCAGATCTAATACACTTATGCTAGCGTTTTATGCGATGCACAAGCATCGATGTGTGAGCTGGTGCTCACATGATTATTTTTTCCATAATTCTGTGCGTTTTTTGACGAATTGTTTTGCGCAAACGGCGCATAAATTCAAGGTAGTATTCCTTATTGACCGTACGGCCTTTTGGCAAGAATTCATGATGCACCACGTCATTGCAGTCGAAGAAAACAGTGTGCAAAACCTTCACATTTGACCGAACTTGACGTGTTTTTGCGGTCTTGATGATAACATCATCAGCAACCTCTCTGATAGTGATTCGGCGATTATCCAAAATCATTTTCTTCACTGTTTCAATGTTTTCATCGGTTGCTGACGAGCATCGTCATTGACATCTTCTCGGCCTTCATTGAACCGATTATACCACAATAGAACTTGTGTTCTGCTCCTAGTAGACTCGCCAAACGCCACAGTCAACATTTTAAATGTCCTTGGGCATTTAATTTCATTTCTTACACAAAACTTAATACTGTTTCTTTAATCCATTTGTTCGAATAGTAACAAATCGAAGAGCACACTATAACACGACTAAACTTTTTATCTTTCAAAAACAAACTGAAAATCCAAAATGTCTGATATTATCAACATATATAACAGACATACATATGTAGCAACATAACAGGAAAAAATGCGATAATCGAACATACGTAACTCACGAAATTTCAAAATAACGGTTAATTTTTTATCCGACCTCGTATATCATTTTCAACTATAGATGAAATTGCAAATACACATTGTATATCGTGGAACAGAAGTAAGTAGTTCTTGAAGTATATGCGAATCTATTTATATTCAGGAGCATCATAGAAAAGTAACCGCAATTCCACCATGTGCACTTTTCCACCACCTTGTACGTGAAAATAATTTTCCCAAGTCGGTAAATAATTTGTATATAATAGAGTGAACACGCCATTTAGCTGTTGGATTGATAGATATGCTTTGAATTATTCAAAATCGACTGCTATGAATAGCATAAATAAGACAATACAAAACATGGGAAATATTGAAGAAAATGTTAAAATTGTTTCTAAAAGCGGTGCGACAATTTGCAAAACTATCTACATTACATCAAAGCTGTGTATGTATATTATTTTCATGGCTTGGAGAAGGGTATCTATAATTCAGGCGTTCTGGCCTAATATAACATTGCTACTTGTTAACATTCTGTATATTTCACATATTTATTTATTCTAAGGATGTTTTTGATTTTAATTTCTCAGCTTAAATGAACATACAGTCTCTCATTTTAACCAGCTCGCTGTCATGCAGTCTTGGCATTAAATTGATGACAATAATGATAATGTTAATTAGCATTTATTTAAATAAGCCGAACACAATTGACACAACCAAGCATTAATGCAGATCAGAAAAACTCGATACCATATCCAGGACTGAGTACGGTTTCAAAAGCGGGGTTCTTGACTTCGTGGTGGTATTAACTACTTCGTCCAACAGCGCCTTTAAATGTTCATCATGACGAATAATTTTGTTACTGAATGTGACTAATTCGAACTATCTTCATTTAGTACTCGAATATTATTGTTGTCATGCTAAATATTGTAATACTGAAATTTTTTTTTAATTTGGCATTTGTGTATGTTCTTAAGAAAAATGGTTATGCTTGGCTTTTGCTATAACTTCGACTATTGTATCGCTACAGCTTCCACCTTATACATTTGATAGTCCAATATCACCCGAATTACAATACCTAAGTTTAAATTGTTACTTTATTGAACTTTTAAATAAATACTTATAAAACCTTCTATATTGTAAAAGCCAACCCATGCACATAGGGGTATTTTAGCCGGACATTAGGCTAAAACTTAAAATTGAGAAATGTAAAAAATCTATGTACGCAGCTCGACAGAGAACAAAATTCTGCATTATATAGTGAATTTTCAAGGCATTTGCTTGAGATTTGTTGTTTTGCGACAGTCTTAAGGTCAGGAAAGTGAAGCAGATTGCATATACTAAATATATTTTTTGTGGATAAACGAATAAAGATTTTACATTTATTTTATTCTCTGTGAAAGGCTATATTATTAGCTGCTTAGATTAATTTTTAGAAAAATTTTATTTTAAATTTTTATGATAAGAAAATTTTTTCGAAATAAAAAATATGTAATTTTTTTGTTAAATTTTTTGTATAAATAAAATATATCAAAATGTTTTTGAAAGTGAGTTTAGTCGAGTTCGTAAAAATGTTATAATTCACTATAAAGTATGAAATCTCTACTTTCAGGCAAAATAAAAAAAAAATTATTTTTGATCATCTTGCAAAGTACGTATGAGTAAGAAACCGATTTTGTCAGTCACAAAATGTTTTGGTTTTAAATAATTGTCGGTGTCTGTTTGTCTTTTTAAATTAATACACATAACACTGTTGTTACCTGTCTAAAAAAAGAAATGCGCGAACCAGTAAATTTTCCACGCCCCGCGGTTTTTAGCTACCAGTGCGGCTGCGTTGTAAATTATGTTATTTGATAGAGCAAAATGAACGCTCCTATTTCAATTGACTCTTTTATTATTATTAAAAACAAAAATATATAAAAAATAAACAAATATGGCGTGGAGGTACTCAGCTTTTTGCTATATACTGTGGCTTCGAGAGTAAATTGGAAAAAGTGTATTCAAGATTAGAGTTATTCCAAATACTACTTGGATCTAATACCACGCTCTTTGTAGAGAAACTTCAATTTTTAGTCAGATAATTGTGCGAAATTTCAAAATGTCAAGGAGATGATGATATAGCAGCAGTTTCAAATATAATTTCAAAATATATTGATATTCAGCACAACGAAAAAGGACCGACTTTTAACCATACTTGTCACATGGCTGGAAGGAACAGTGGCTATACCTGTGTTTGGCAGTTCATCTTCAAAACGTCTACAAAAGCCGTTCGTAAATTACAAATATGGGCATTTCCTGGGATCACGATCGTACGTTCGTAGGGTTTTGATGTGCAAGGATTATAGAAAACAAAAGTTTCCTCAGCATTTTTTTTTTGCGATTCGATAGAATTTTGGTAGCTCTATGCTTAGTGCGAAAGATAGAATTCATCGAGTTCAAGTTTTTATAATAATAGTTATAAGCTTTGGCTGACAGTAGTGAAGTGTAAAAATCTGCGAAATGGAACGGAATATTCAGAGGCGATTAATTTATTTCAAAAGTGTATAAATGTAGGTCTCTATCCAGTATTTACACAACAACATATTTTCATTGGTTTTTGTTTGATTGGCTTAAGTACCGGTCGCGAACGTACGGGTCGCTAACGTACGCTTTTTCCATATGTCTTTTATTATTATCACCATGCATTTTCCCATAAATATCTTCAAATTTTCTTAATAACAAACTTAATACTCAATTTATACGGTGTAGTACATCTTATAAGAAAAAATATATTATTTTATTCAATATATGTATACTATTTATATTATGTTAATTCAACTTCCTCCCCCATTCCAAATCAACTTTTGTAATGTTTTTTTTTTTTTTTTTTTGGTCATTTTAGGGTTCAACATACTTCTTAAAAAGCCTTTACTAAGTTGATTTTTTTAAATTACTTGATGATGCCGTTTCAGCCTTTTTCATTGCATTTCTAAGATTTTGTTATACGAATACGCCTCATGTTCTTCTTGTTGAGCTGCAGTTTTCTTCTTTTGTCAGTAATCTTTCAATCTTGCGCGTTCTTTTTCCTGCTTTTTCAACAGCATTTTGCTATTTATCACATGTGTTACCCATCTACGAAATTAAAGTTGCGTTTTAAGCAAATCAAATCATAATTTAAAAAAAATTTACTTACGGTCGCGAACGTACGAATTTTTGCAAGTAAAAAAAACCTATTTAAATGTTTTTTTTTACAAATAAGTGATACAGAACTTAATTAAAATGTGTTTTGTCGGGCACCTGTTGACGTTTAATGCAAAACATAGACTAGAAACAAAGTAAAAATTAACCGTTAATCGAACTTTTTTTGTACTACATACACTCTTCTCTTCTTAACTGATTATAATAGAGACATTTTGAAGAAGGAGCGCAAACATAGCATAATTTTTATATGTAAAATAATTATATAAAAATTTCTTTGAAAATAGCTAAAAAGAAAATAATAACATATTCCACTTTCCAGTCCAATTTTGTCAAGTAAAACAGCTGAGATATGCTATGAAATTATCCTATTATAAAAATATAGACTTCTCTTTATAATTATAAAGAACAAAACACGGCGATTATCAACATTTTATTTTTTGTTCCCGGAAACGCCCATATGTATTTTTATTAACATCGGCATGAAAGCCTAAAAATTAAAATTTTTTGGAAACTATAAAAAGAAAACAATTTTTTTTGCTGAGGCGTTTTGGGGTAGGGGTTTGAAGGGATACTTTTCCCTTCCTACAAAAGCTCAAAAACTTAGTTTTTATGGTATTAACACATAAGTAATACATTAATTTTAGGATTTACATTATTTTTGCAAATAATACATATTTTATGTCACCGCCCACTAAAGGGGGCATGGAAAAAATTGGAATTTTACGATCTCCTCGGCCCACGTTTAGGTTTTTAAGCTCTCGTCGACGTTAACAATTCGTTTTTCTAAACAAAATATGTGAAAACAAAACAAAATTAAATTTTTTAGAGGTACAATTAGTTCTTCTAAGGGGACCTTTTTTCCCCTTGGTCCGAATTTTCATATTTTCAAGCTTATATAGACTATGACACACATTTCTGCTAAGTTTCATTAATTTAGGAGCACCCAATAACTTTTTAGAAGCAATATAAAAAATTTAAAAGTCAATGACCGGCTAGATTTTTCAAAATGTGTCAAATTCAAGTTTTATATCATACCCATGAACTTCAAAATAAAGGTGAGCAACTAATCCACCGACTACTCTCATTGCAAAAATATTAATTTATTAATTTTCTTCCTACTTTGCAACAATAATTATCATTGCGTAACGAGTTTATCTCAATTAATCAGTTACATCTATTAACCGGCATGAGGTTCTTTTTATTTTTTTCTTCTATTATCCGTGTTTTAGATATATACCACTATTAACCGTGCTTTGTATCTATTATACGTGTAGCATTCATATGCTTTTTATTATGCAAATCTAAATCCGGTGTTTCCCCTTTTTAAGTTCAAGCAAAAAACATTGTAAAATCCACAACTTTTCTGCAGATGTTCGCAAGCTATCTTTCAATGGAATAAATAACATTTAAATAAAACAAAAGACATTTCAAAATTATATATTATTTTATTAATGTTATATATTTGATCGCCAAACATGCAGTAGAAGTAGGCTGTGAAACTCATACACCTAATTCTGTTTTTACACGATAGTTAAGTTCCTAGAAAACTCGCGTAAAAATAATTGGCATAAAATAAGATAGGATATCCATATCATATGAGGAAATTGGTTCCATGCATGAAATACAAGCAATAAAGGTAAGACCACACGGTTTTCGCAGAGCACCTATTTTACATTATTTTTATTGTGGTGATTCTCTGCGGTCACACGATTGCCTCATTTCACAAAAACTTGATTGTCGCGAATTAGAGAAAAACTATTAGGCGGCAATAACTGTCGCACTCCAGCCACATGATTGTCCTACTGCACGGCAAATCTGAGAAACAGCATTTATTTTAGCGGAAATTTTAAAATTTAATTGGGGTATTTACACTTCGTGCTATTTAGTCATATTGTCATAAAGTCATAAAATATTATACCAGTTTAAAAAGTTATTGTTGTGCTGCATATAAAAAAGTCATAAACTAATATCACTAAATCGCAAAAACTAAATATATGTATACAAGAGACAAATTTTTTTTCTTTTAACTTACGTAGCTGGCAGCAACTGAACGTTTTTCCGTATGCCGCCGCAAAATAAATGTATTCACTCATAACAAAGCAGCAGTTGTTATAGTTCACACTAGTCATACATTTTGTGCTATTATTTTATGACAAATATATATTTTAAGTAAAGGTAATTTGTTCTATAAAAAAAGAAAATTGCATCAGCTTTAATTATTGTGAAGATATAAAAACTAAGAAATATAAAAAAAAAATTAAAAAAGTACGTAGGTTAGGGAGCTGCTTGAAAAAAAAGAGTATATGAAAAACATTGATGGAGTTTCGTGAAATAGAAAAACAAAACTTTTTGTTCAAAAACATTATTCCGCTGAATGACGAAGCGTTGAAAGAAATGTTGCAACTAGTGTCACCTTATACATATTAAGAAATAATACACAAATATGCTTAAGGAAATTCCAAAACAGGAACGCATAAGCATCATCAGCTAAAGTGAACGGACGTGTTTGTTTTTCGCTCCTAAAAATATAAAATTTTACACTTGATTACAAACGGAATTCTTTTGTTTACCAGTATCAAAAGTTCAAAATACATAATTTGCATAAAAATATTGTTTCGTATTATTGCATTAATGAACATTTATGCTTTAAATCCTTAGTGATTAATATACATACAATACAAACAAAATGGCCGAACTCAATAAAACAAGAAAAGTACCAATTATCACACAGTCAAATTCTTATTTTAAAACATCAGTAATATACATAATAACGATTTACATTCCATTATTTACAGCAAAAACTGCAAAGATAAACCGCTAACTCGTTTTCAACAATAATAATATATACTCTTTTGCTCATACTTCACTAATATAAAAACAGTGTTACCGCAGTAAACTTTTCAGTTAATCCTTATATTCAACTAAAAAACTCATTAAAAATATCCTGCCTAAATAAAAACTGCAAACTTGAACTTAATTATAGAGCTGTACGGCTCCTGAATGAATTAATTCAATTGAATCATTCAGTCAATTGAGCGAGGTGAATCTTTCATTCAATTGAGCGTTTTTAGCTCAGTTGTTTCAGTTGATTCATTAGATCTGTCTCTTTCAGTAGCTCTTTTCAGTGATGTTTCAGTTTGTATGTCAAAACCCATACGAAAAAAATGAATTAATTCACACACATGTGCTAATGCATACTGGGATGTAGTGCTCTTTATTTATAGAGTTGCCAGCAATAAAAAACAACTGAGCTATTGAATGAACTGAGCTAGTGAAACAACTGAGTTACTGAATAAACTGAAGTACTGAAACAACTGAGCTACTGAATGAACTGAAACAACTGAATGAACTGAATGAATTAATTCAGTAAAGTGAGCGGAGCTGAAAAGAGCGCTGACTCAAAAGAGCTGTTTTGTACAGCTCTACTTAATTATGAAAGCATGATATGTTGTTGGTTATGCCATGGGCTATGCCACTATAAATGCTGTGGTATGTGGGTGAGTGTTGCTCATTCCATTAAGAAGTATGAAGGGCTGCATTGTTGTTGTAATGGCTGTAAAAAAATTGGAGCAAATTTTTATCGATTTTACCAAAGTACTAAAAGCCAGTTCCTGGAAATACAAGATGAATGTGCGAAGTTTTCAACTCGTATTTCCGCGTATGGATCCCTATTTGATGATTTGATCGCCTCAGACATCTCCAAAGCGACGCAAGTCACCAAGAAACCTTAACAAGGATAAACCCAATGAAAATCCGTTGGCATATCATTGGAAGTTGCCATATACTGCTGATTCTTGTAACCCTGCTAGTAACAATTCTGTGTCACCACCTCCCCCTATAAACTTAAATCCATCTACTTCTGCACTTGCGCTTTCTAAATCAAATGATGTGGATAATTGTTCGTTGAGTGCTCTAGCTGAAAATAATTACCTACCAGGTCAAGATACGATTGGAAATTCTTCTGAATTCACATATTTTTTACTCCCTCTCCGTCTCCCACACCTAGCGTCTTATTAATCGAAAATCCAGTTAATACGGAGTTTTCATGTCCATCAATCCGAATTCTGCAAACTATTCCTCCAAAGAAGACTATATTTGCTACAACTGATACATCCGCATGTGATGTTGAATGCTATATTAAGACAAAAGTTGATACTGAATTATCCAATAATTTGAAAATTTTTTAATTAAATACAGGCAATAGATCGTCTTTTAAAATTATTGTTCCTGAATGCCTTTTTGATAAAATAGTAAACCCAAGCTTTTGGCCCGAATATACAATAGTTAGAGAGTTTATTTTTAGAGACGAAAATAATGCAACTCTTCCCAAGGCTACAGCCTCTAGTTCAAAAAACTAGAAACAAATTCTTCTACAAGAAGTTATCTTAATGTTTCATCTATTTCTATCGCTTACCAAAACGTTTGTGGTATGAATACCAAACTAAAACTAAAAAAACCTTCAAAGTTTTGATATCGAATACAATATTATTGCATTTACGGAGACTTGGCTTCAAAATAAACCTGGAAAAAGATCCATGACTCTGAAATAATGTGCAACACATTTATAGATGTGATAGAGTTGAAAAAGATGGTGGTGGAGTTTTAATTGCAGTTTCTACTTGCTTACCATCTGAAGAGATTGTTTTAAATATTGCAAGTGACATCGAATTCGTACCTATATGTATTAAGTTGAAGTTTACCACAATTTTAATAACATGTTCGTACATTTTTCCTGCTTCAAGTACTCAGATTTATGAAACCCATTTGAAATGTATAGAGCTCGTTGTGAAACAATCAAAACCTGCCGACATCGTTATTGTACTAGGTGATTTTAACATTCCAAACATCAGTTGGTGCAAAGAACCAGACTCAAACTTTTTTAATCCAGCAACTGCACATGAATCAAACTTTTTTCTAGTCGACTGTTTTGCTGATCTTGGGCTTTTTGAAATAAATGGCATACGGAACACATTAGAAAGACTACTGAAGATTTTTGCGTTAAACGTGTGATTCCAGTGTTGTCACCTGAAGAACCTTATCACCCTACATTGGAAATAAATTTCTCCTTGCAAACTCCATTACAATCAACTTGCCGGTTTTATAATTACAGATCATTTGATTTTAAGAAAGCAGATTTTAACAAACTAAATAACCTTCTATTTATGGTAAACTGGTCTCAGTATCATACAGACAATTCTTTAAATCCACAAGAAATTGATAAAAAGTTATCAAAATTTTACGCAGTATTATTTGACTGCTTTCAGAAATCTATTCCATTAAAGAAAACAAAAATCACTAATGAACCCCCGTGGAACACAACGCATCTTGCTAGACTCAAAAACTTAAAGAATAAACATTATAGAGTCGTCAAAAAACCGGTTTAGTTTCTGATTACGCAAAATATTCAACATCAAGGGCACATTACAATTCAGCTAATACACAATGTTATAATAATTATATTTCTAAGGTTAAATCGTGTTTCCAATACAACCCCAAATCGTTCTACCAGTTCATTAACTCAAAACGAAAAGGTTCAGGATTTCCTTCGATGATGACATTTTGTGATAACGAGTCTTCAGATGATTCAGAGATTTGTGACATGTTTGCTGATTTTTTCTCCACATCATTTTCTCGGAAACAATACAACCACCTTTCTGAGTATCCATATTTAATTCCCGAAGCTACACACATTAGTTCTCCTAAAGTACATACAACAACAGTTATAAGCGCTATTAGAAAATTAAAAAGTTCCGAAACATATGGTCCAGATAGTGTTCCTAACTGTATCCTGCAACGGTGTTTATATCCATTAGTTATGCCTTTAACATACTTATTTAATATATGGCTATCTTCCAACATATTGGAAAGCATCATTTATTATGCCGTTGTTTATGTCCGGAAATAGATCAAACATCTCAAACTACAAATGTATTGCTAAATTATGTGTTATCCCGAAACTTTTCGAGAAAATTATAACAGACCATCTATCACATCATTTATCTTCTTATTTGTCACCGCTCTAACATGGATTTAGAAAAGGATGCTCTACTGCTACTAATCTTTTGAAATTTACATCTTATGTAATAGATTCGTTCTGCTCAGGTTACCAAATCGACACTATTTATATAGACTTAAGCAAGACATTTGATAAAGTAAATCATGACCTTCCTATATCTAAATTGGAATTAGTTGGCTTTTCTCCGGTTTTCCTGAAATGGATATCGATATAGCCTAAGGACAGACATCAATATGTTTTGTTTAGAAATCGTAAGTCTAAAACTATTTCTGTACCTTCTGGAGTTCCACAAGGTAGCCATTTGGGTCATTTATTGTTCCTCATATTCATTAATGATCTACCGACCTATATTCACCATTCAAACATACTAATATACGCTGATGATGTAAAGCTTTTCCTTAGCTTTAATAATTCTAATGTGTCCTCATTACTCCACACGGGTTTGAATAACCTCAACCGATGGTGCAATCTAAATTTAATGGAGTTAAACTCAAAGAATTGTAAATACATGTTGTTTCACAGAGGATTATCCATACAATGTACCTACAGAATTAACGACTATGCAGTTCAAAAAGTCGATTTATTTCTTGATTTTGGTGTACTACTGGGCACTAAGCTAGCTTTCAACCCTCACATCTCCCAGATTATAAATAAAGCTAAAGGAGTTCTTGGTTTTATTAAACGTTGGGGAAAGGAGTTTGACGATCCGTATGTTATAAAGCAATTATATACTTCTCTTGTAAGACCTATTTTGGAATATGGATGTGTGGTCTGGGATCCGCAATATGAATTTCATACTAACGAAATTGAATCTGTTCAAAAACTATTTTTGATATATTGTCTTAGAAGTCTGCCGTGGAATACAAATGTAAATCTCCCATCATATGAAAGTCGCCTATCTCTTATCAAGTTCCCTACATTAAAATCTAGAAGAAAATGTATGCATGTTTCATTTATTTTACACTTAATTAACGGTATTACTGTTTCCGACGTACTGCTGGGTAAAATTGAATTTATAATTCCACAATACCCGACAAGATATTACATGTCCATCAAGCTACAATTATCCATTTCGCACTAATTATCCATTTCGTCGAATGTGTGCAGAATTCAAAAACCTTTACGACTTAATTGATTATTCATCCCATCCTGACACTTGAATAATTAGTTTTATATACGTATCTAAACTATACTATTTTGATTTAAACTTAATACTATATTAAAATATTTTCAATGGCCTGTGATGCAATTTATAAAGAATTGAAAGTTGCATACTGTAGGTACATTGTATGGATAATCCTCTGTGAAACAACATGTATTTACAATTCTTTGAGTTTAACTCCATTAAATTTAGATTGCACCATCGGTTGAGGTTATTCAAACCCGTGTGGAGTAATGAGGACACATTAGAATTATTAAAGCTAAGGAAAAGCTTTACATCATCAGCGTATATTAGTATGTTTGAATGGTGAATATAGGTCGGTAGATCATTAATGAATATGAGGAACAATAAATGACCCAAATGGCTACCTTGTGGAACTCCAGAAGGTACAGAAATAGTTTTAGACTTACGATTTCTAAACAAAACATATTGATGTCTGTCCTTAGGCTATATCGATATCCATTTCAGGAAAACCGGAGAAAAGCCAACTAATTCCAATTTAGATATAGGAAGGTCATGATTTACTTTATCAAATGTCTTGCTTAAGTCTATATAAATAGTGTCGATTTGGTAACCTGAGCAGAACGAATCTATTACATAAGATGTAAATTTCAAAAGATTAGTAGCAGTAGAGCATCCTTTTCTAAATCCATGTTAGAGCGGTGACAAATAAGAAGATAAATGATGTGATAGATGGTCTGTTATAATTTTCTCGAAAAGTTTCGGGATAACACATAATTTAGCAATACATTTGTAGTTTGAGATGTTTGATCTATTTCCGGACATAAACAACGGCATAATAAATGATGCTTTCCAATATGTTGGAAGATAGCCATATATTAAATAAGTATGTTAAAGGCATAACTAATGGATATAAACACCGTTGCAGGATACAGTTAGGAACACTATCTGGACCATATGTTTCGGAACTTTTTAATTTTCTAATAGCGCTTATAACTGTTGTTGTATGTACTTTAGGAGAACTAATGTGTGTAGCTTCGGGAATTAAATATGGATACTCAGAAAGGTGGTTGTATTGTTTCCGAGAAAATGATGTGGAGAAAAAATCAGCAAACATGTCACAAATCTCTGAATCATCTGAAGACTCGTTATCACAAAATGTCATCATCGAAGGAAATCCTGAACCTTTTCGTTTTGAGTTAATGAACTGGTAGAACGATTTGGGGTTGTATTGGAAACACGATTTAACCTTAGAAATATAATTATTATAACATTGTGTATTAGCTGAATTGTAATGTGCCCTTGATGTTGAATATTTTGCGTAATCAGAAACTAAACCGGTTTTTTGACGACTCTATAATGTTTATTCTTTAAGTTTTTGAGTCTAGCAAGATGCGTTGTGTTCCACGGGGGTTCATTAGTGATTTTTGTTTTCTTTAATGGAATAGATTTCTGAAAGCAGTCAAATAATACTGCGTAAAATTTTGATAACTTTTTATCAATTTCTTGTGGATTTAAAGAATTGTCTGTATGATACTGAGACCAGTTTACCATAAATAGAAGGTTATTTAGTTTGTTAAAATCTGCTTTCTTAAAATCAAATGATCTGTAATTATATAACCGGCAAGTTGATTGTAATGGAGTTTGCAAGGAGAAATTTATTTCCAATGTAGGGTGATAAGGTTCTTCAGGTGACAACACTGGAATCACACGTTTAACGCAAAAATCTTCAGTAGTCTTTCTAATGTGTTCCGTATGCCATTTATTTCAAAAAGCCCAAGATCAGCAAAACAGTCGACTAGAAAAAAGTTTGATTCATGTGCAGTTGCTGGATTAAAAAAGTTTGAGTCTGGTTCTTTGCACCAACTGATGTTTGGAATGTTAAAATCACCTAGTACAATAACGATGTCGGCAGGTTTTGATTGTTTCACAACGAGCTCTATACATTTCAAATGGGTTTCATAAATCTGAGTACTTGAAGCAGGAAAAATGTACGAACATGTTATTAAAATTGTGGTAAACTTCAACTTAATACATATAGGTACGAATTCGATGTCACTTGCAATATTTAAAACAATCTCTTCAGATGGTAAGCAAGTAGAAACTGCAATTAAAACTCCACCACCATCTTTTTCAACTCTATCACATCTATAAATGTGTTGCACATTATTTCAGAGTCATGGATCTTTTTCCAGGTTTATTTTGAAGCCAAGTCTCCGTAAATGCAATAATATTGTATTCGATATCAAAACTTTGAAGGTTTTTTTAGTTTTAGTTTGGTATTCATACCACAAACGTTTTGGTAAGCGATAGAAATAGATGAAACATTAAGATAACTTCTTGTAGAAGAATTTGTTTCTAGTTTTTTGAACTAGAGGCTGTAGCCTTGGGAAGAGTTGCATTATTTTCGTCTCTAAAAATAAACTCTCTAACTATTGTATATTCGGGCCAAAAGCTTGGGTTTACTATTTTATCAAAAAGGCATTCAGGAACAATAATTTTAAAAGACGATCTATTGCCTGTATTTAATTAAAAAATTTTCAAATTATTGGATAATTCAGTATCAACTTTTGTCTTAATATAGCATTCAACATCACTTGCGGATGTATCAGTTGTAGCAAATATAGTCTTCTTTGGAGGAATAGTTTGCAGAATTCGGATTGAAGGACATGAAAACTCCGTATTAACTGGATTTTCGATTAATAAGACGCTAGGTGTGGGAGACGTAAAGGGAGTAAAAAATATGTGAATTCAGAAGAATTTCCAATCGTATCTTGACCTGGTAGGTAATTATTTTCAGCTAGAGCACTCAACGAACAATTATCCACATCATTTGATTTAGAAAGCGCAAGTGCAGAAGTAGATGGATTTAAGTTTATAGGGGGAGGTGGTGACACAGAATTGTTACTAGCAGGGTTACAAGAATCAGCAGTATATGGCAACTTCCAATGATATGCCAACGGATTTTCATTGGGTTTATCCTTGTTAAGGTTTCTTGGTGACTTGCGTCGCTTTGGAGATGTCTGAGGCGATTTAAAAATTTCTAAAGATGATTTAAAATCATCAAATAGGGATACATACACGGAAATACGGGTTGAAAGCTTCGCACATTCATCTTGTATTTGCAGGAACTGGCTTTTAGTACTTTGGAAAAATCCTCTGAAGTAGATAGCATAGCCAAACTCACCATGAAAAGGAGGAATCTTTCAGGTGCACAACGGGGGATAGCAGCAAAATTAAAACGGAGGAATTAGCAGGATGCTTCAAAGGAAAGTGAAGCCTCTACACCCGTCTCCATGCCCATGGAGAAGGACAAGAGAATTCGCTTTCCGGAGGAGCAGAACACTGCTGACCACCGTAAGAAATTTAAATTAAAAAGCTCCCCGCAGGGAGGGGGTGTAGCGGCCAACGGTTGAAACATTCTAAAGAGAACTCTACGGAGGGCTCAAAGGGTGTAGGGATCACTCCGTGCGCTAGTACCTCCAAACAAGCGATGGCGTCAGGTAAGTCTTCAGTGGTTGGAGAATCTCCGACAGCTTCTAGTTCACTGAATTGAAAACCCGACTAAAGGAGGGCTAAGGAGCAGCCCACGTATGCCAATGTAGTGCGCCGGAAACTGGCAGAAGAGCTAAGCTATGCTGTCATAAAAAATATTATTACCAAGCAAAACAAAGCCCTCGATGCGAGCCAGTGCGAAATCTTCCACCGCGAGGAGGTAGAGGGGGGCATCTTGATCGTGGTGTGTCTGGACAATGCGTCCATGGCCTACCTCGAAGAATGAAGAGGGCAGGCACCTCGGCCATATACTTCAAAGTCGGGAAGACTCCCATTGGCTGGCCAGTAGGCCCGACAGAGAATACCAAAAACATAAGGCGGAGCCTAAAGAAAAAGGGGAATCAGAGATCAATATATCTCAAGAGGTCCCCTCACAAGCCGTTGGATAGAAATGCTGCTGTCACTACTACTCCATCGGAGTAGAACGGCGACTCAAGCCCCGATGGAGCAAACAACATAAGGTAAGATACACGTTGTGTTCATACAGGAACCATGGATAATTAAGAACAAGATTTCTGGGTTGAACGACTGTAATTATCAACTTTTTTATGCAAAGACCGGGGCTAGACGCAGCGCGTGCATACTACGTCATAATGGATTAAACTTTCTTTTTTCTCCAGAATTATCAATATCAAACGCCACAACTCTGGTACATGGCAATCGAAACATGCTGATGGCTTCACTGTATCTGCCCTCGGATACCCCGACACTTCCACCAACGTCGGAATTGAGGCGAATTATATCTTTCGCCAGAAGAAAAGGTAGGAATATCTTAATAGGCTGTGATGCCAACTCGCATCATCTCTCTAATTCCAACAATAGAGGTGATGCGTTATTTGAATATTTAATGGCAAAGAAAAACTTCACAGTAAACACTGGGAATGAACCAGCATTCATTAACAGAATTAGGGAAGAGATTATTGACATTTATTATATGTTCAGAAAACTTAAATGATAAAATAAACAATTGGCACGTGTCACGATTGCATTCCTTCTCGGATCAAAGTTATATTTTCATAACTTTAGACCATCCTGATCCTGACCTCATAACATTTACGAATAGGGCCAAAATGGACTGGTCAAGATTTAGGTGTAGTCTACAGAATAAACTCCAGGACTATCCACCACCAGTAGATACTGTAGGGCGCATAGATTCCGAGATAAATAGACTGAGTACTGATATTAGGGAATCCTTTGAGGACTGTTGTCCACTCAGAAGTAGGCGTAACCCAAAAGAAAAACCCTGGATGGTGGGTCAACTAATAAATCTCAGGGGAGAAACCAGAAGGCTCTTTAATAGAGCCCGTAGGAAGGGACTCGCTATATATTGGAAAGAATATAAAAGTAAACTTAACGTTTGCAATAAGAAAATAAGGGGCGCCAAGCGTGTATCCTGGGAGCGTTTCTGCGAAGTGGTAGACAGCGTTAGTGAAGCTTTCAAAATAAAGAAACTCCTGTCGATAACCCAAACTCAACCTGAGACACTTGTAGACTCGGAGGGCAGCGACGATGGAGGAGTTGTTGGGATATCTTATGGAGGCACACTTCCGTACAGGGCAGGAGAGCCGTCCGGAAGTGGCATACTCGCTGAGATATATAGACAATCCGAGGATAATGATAGATACTCAAATGGTATGTAGAGCCGTGAAGAGCTTTTCGCCCTATAAAGGAGCAGGACCTGATGGCATTTTCCCGGCTCTTCTTCAGTAGAGTATTTAGCTAATAGAGGATAGATTGGCAATACATTCACAATTTGTCTTATTAATGCATACATTACCCTGGCATGGGAGGAGGCTAAAGTTGTTTTCATATCAAAACCAGGCAGGGAAAGCTATGCAGATCCGAAGGCTTACAGACCGATTAGCCTAACTTCATTCTTATTGAAAGGGGTGGAACGAATTGTGGACACAATGTTGAAGAAAAGAATATCGCACAATATACTGAAATATAAGCAACACGCTTACATTAAGGGCTGGTCTGTTGAGACAGCCCTACAAGAAGTTCTATATCATATAGAGAGAACCTTCGATTTAGGTATATCGACGTCGAGCATTATTGACTCGCTAAGTAACTTTAACTTGGACCAGAGATTGACTGCATGAATCAGTCATATGATTAGAAAGAGGAAGTGTGGTAAGACCACACTCTTTAGAAAAGAAGGTTAATATCAAACATCTTCAAAGAATACAAAGACAGTGCTGTTCGGTATCTGTGGAGCAATAAGAGTCACATCAACTAAGGCGATGGAAAATATTCTATCAATACTGCCTTTTGATATACAGGTTAAATACGAAGCAGCTTTGACTGCTACAAGATTGATGGAGATGTGTGTGGCTGACGAGAGAACACATAACCAAACACCAGTGCGTAATACACGTCTTAAGCAGAAAAAATGCTCGCACAGTTGTGTGCGATAGAATTCTTATTAGATATGTAGGAAGGTATGAAATGGGAGGATGCAAGTACAACGAACTCCATGACCAACCTATACACGGACCGGTCGAAAATTGGCGACCGATCGTTTGGAGCTTTCTATGGCATGGGTCGTAACTTTCGCAAATACTTCCACCTACCGGATCATAACACAGTATTTCAAAGCGAGATCGTGACTATTGTCGATAACAGACTACCGGTTCGCATATTCGCGGATAGTAGGAGAGTTATCGAGGCCCTAAGGAATCATGCAGTTCAATCTCGCTGTGTGCTACAATGCAAGGATGATATTAACTCATGCACGCACTGTGGATGTATAGAGATAATGTGGATTCCAGGATATCATGGAATACCTGAAAATATTGAGGCAGATAGGCTAGCAAAGATGGGAGCATTCATGGCAAAATCACACTAGATAATCCAAAACCATTTCAGGTTTTTAAAAACGAACTTAAGCAATGGGCCATACTATAAGTAAGGTGACTAGAATTCTATGGGGGACCCAGATGGTAATAGGACAAAGGAGATCCTAACATGGAGTATGCCAGCACTATGGTTCATTTAATAACAGGACATACAGAGTTAAGAACTCACCTGGCACGAATGGGCATCGCTGACGATATAACATGCAGGGCCTGTCAGAAAGAGGACGAAACACTGGAGCACTACTTGTGCTGTCTAGCTTTTAACCAAGTCAGAAGACTAACATTCAATCAGGAGATTATACATTAGATGGATTTTCTAAGGGTTCTAATTGGAGGGACTTAAGAAGATACATTGAAGAAACTAGGTTCAAAATGTAATGAAATTCAAAGATTTTTTAACGGTACTAATGGAGGTTTCATAGAATGTTAACTCCTACATTAGAGCACACAACAGGCCTATGGGGCCTAAGTGTAATCCTTGAGCTTAATTAGTTGCGAAAAGACTATATATACACATATATGTATATATATATATATATATATATATATATATATATATATATATGTATATATACATACGCATACACACACATAAAAAAATATACATATATATACATACATATATATATATATATATATATATATATATGTAGGTTTGAAACTTTTCAAAACTGTGGTTAAAGTCTACTGACGATTTGGTAAAAAGGATTAATGGAATGCATATAGACATTGCTTAACCACCACACAAATAAATTTCATATTATAATAGTACAATGACATTATGTCAAATAGTTAAATTATTAACAATATATATATATATATATATATATATATATATATAACTATATATATATATATATATATATATATATATATATATTATCCAAGGGATTTCTAATTGTATAAAGGTATAGAATAATAAAATAGAGTCGTATCGAATAAAAGTTGTTTGTTGGGTTTGGTTTGTATAAGTTTCATAGCCTGCTACACTTATTATAATGTGATTTTTTGAAATTGTTTGTGAATTTTTATAGTTAATTTATTTAACATAATTCTCAGATGGTTTTTGGAAGTCTTTTAATAAGTTGAGAAGTTTGAATCTTTGCAAAACTGTGGTTGAAGTCTACTGATGATTTGGTAAGAAGCGCCAATGAAATGCATATAGACATTGCTTAACCACCCAACAAATAAATTTCATATTATAATAGTACAATGACAATATGTCAAAAAATTTGTTTATTAACAATTCAATTGAGATTTTATTTTTCATTTTGCCTTATAAATACTTTCATTGTTATCCAAGGGATTTCTAATTGTATAAAGGTATAGAAAAATAAAATAGAGTCGTATCGAATAAAAGTTGTTTGTTGGGTTTGGTTTGTATAAGTTTCATAGCCTGCTACACTTATTATAATGTGATTTTTTGAAATTGTTTGTGAATTTTTATAGTTAATTTATTTAACATAATTCTCAGATGGTTTTTGGAAGTCTTTTAATAAGTTGAGAAGTTTGAATCTTTGCAAAACTGTGGTTGAAGTCTACTGATGATTTGGTAAGAAGCGCCAATGAAATGCATATAGACATTGCTTAACCACCCAACAAATAAATTTCATATTATAATAGTACAATGGCAATATGTCAAAAAATTAGTTTATTAACAATTCAATTGAGATTTTATTTTTCATTTTGCCTTATAAATACTTTCATTGTTATCCAAGGGATTTCAAATTGTATAAAGGTATAGAAAAATAAAATAGAGTCGTATCGAATAAAAGTTGTTTGTTGGGTTTGGTTTGTATAAGTTTCATAGCCTGCTACACTTATTATAATGTGATTTTTTTAAATTGTTTGTGAATTTTTATAGTTAATTTATTTAACATAATTCTCAGATGGTTTTTGGAAGTCTTTTAATAAGTTGAGAAGTTTGAATCTTTGCAAAACTGTGGTTGAAGTCTACTGATGATTTGGTAAGAAGCGCCAATGAAATGCATATAGACATTGCTTAACCACCCAACAAATAAATTTCATATTATAATAGTACAATGACAATATGTCAAAAAATTAGTTTATTAACAATTCAATTGAGATTTTATTTTTCATTTTGCCTTATAAATACTTTCATTGTTATCCAAGGGATTTCCAATTGTATAAAGGTATAGAAAAATAAAATAGAGTCGTATCGAATAAAAGTTGTTTGTTGGGTTTGGTTTGTATAAGTTTCATAGCCTGCTACACTTATTATAATGTGATTTTTTGAAATTGTTTGTGAATTTTTATAGTTAATTTATTTAACATAATTCTCAGATGGTTTTTGGAAGTCTTTTAATAAGTTGAGAAGTTTGAATCTTTGCAAAACTGTGGTTGAAGTCTACTGATTATTTGGTAAGAAGCGCCAATGAAATGCATATAGACATTGCTTAACCACCCAACAAATAAATTTCATATTATATATATATATATATATATATATATATATATATGTATGTATATATTTTAAATTTAGCAACAGTTAAAATACAGAGTTTTGCACACACATATTTATTTTATGAATGTATGTGAAATTAAAAATATGATCTCATTTAAATATGTTCTTTTAGTTTTAGTTAGGCTGAAAGCCTTTTTTTGGATTTGTTTATGTTTGGTGTTAGTTTATAGTCTATGAAAACGTTTTAAATCACACTATCAATATGTTTTTTTATAGAAGTTTTTACATTCATAAAGGTCAACAATTTGTTAGACATCAACACCCGCTGTTTTAATTAGTTGACGTTTTCCCGAGTGCACTATATATATATATATATATATATATATATATATACATATACATATATATATATATATATATATATATATATATATATATATGTATATATATATATATATATATATATATATATGTATATATATATATATATATGTATATATATATATATATATATATATATATATATATATATATGTATGTATAAATAGTGTTTTCGCAATTAAGTTTTTTTTAAAGAATTTTCTAATATATTGTTTGTTTTTCATTGCCTCTACGCTATTTCAGTTTGTAAAAATATTTTAAACATACATGTATGTTAACTACTTTAATTTTCAATTTACATAATTTTAACATTAAATAACAGAATATATATTAATATTTAGTATTTGTAATATTTGAAATGGTTTAGAATTAAGTGGCACACGGGTATTTTTTCATTATTTGTTATGTTGAAATATCAAAACTATGTGTTATTCGCTTACATATATAATTTTAATTAATGGTTATGTTAAAATATCAAAAACTATGTGTTATTTGCATACATAAATCATAATATTTTATATTAATGTTTGCTAATATTCATAGACATAAACATATATTATGGAATTATGCAGTTTTTTCACAATTAGAAAATTGTTTAATATTAGAATTGTAAGTAAAAAAATTAAGATTGAAAGAGTAATAGATTGAAAGGTATAAGAACTTACTGAAGAAGTTAACCAAAGGTTAACTATATATATATATATATATATATATATATATATATATATAAAGACCATAAGCTTAAAAAAAATCTTTATTATTTATAAAAAAAAGAAGTCGAAAAATTACCAAAAAAAACAAAGTTTCACAGCCTATCAAACTATTACAGAATAGTAAACTATGCACTTTATCATGTTATGATCTTAAGCAAATTTCTTGCGCATTAGCCGTCGAAGGTTTCTAAGTTGGTGTGACCAATTTCCGACAGGTGCCCCTTCTGAAATTTGTTCCAAATGAATTAAATCGTAAACTCTGCATTTGATCACCCTATAATCTGTAACAAAGCTGTAGCGAATGAGTCGACGAATGTTTCTAAGTCGGTGCGATTAATTTCCGATAGATGACGCCACCAAAAATTACTCAAAATGAATTAAATCCTAAACTATACACTTGATTTTGTAATGTTCGTAAGCAAAGTTGTGGTGCATGAACCGACGAAGGTTTCTAAGCTGGTATGACAAATTTTCGTGGCTAGAGAAAAAGTTAAATCTAGAGATGCTGTCCTTCGTATACGACATACAAATTCTTCCATAACTGCATTCTCTTTCGATGGTAGAAAAGATGACTCATTAACTACAGAGAAAATTAATGACAAATTTCATACCACTATGGTAAAAGAACCGCATTTAGTTGTTATGAAAGAGCCCTATAATGAGTTACTTGGATATGTAGATTTGGGTAGTCAAGAAGATGCAAAAACCAAACACAGAAAATTGAATGAATTTTTCAACAATAAAACATTAACAGTTGATCAATTAATTGGCATATGCTGTGATGGCATAGCAAATGCTGGAACAGAAAATGGTGTTTTACGATTATTTGAAAAACAGTTAAATAGACCAAATCAATGGTGTATATGTCTACTTCATTTAAATCAACTGCCATTTCGTCATTTATTTAAAGCATTTCACAAAACAGTCACCAGTGGACCACGAGCAGCAAGTGGAAAGTTATTCAAAGCTATTCAAGAATGTGAGAGATTGCATGTACGTAACACTTTATTTTAGTTAATATCATCATTTATTATCACTTTAATTGTAACCACCAAAATGTGGAAGTTCTTTTTTCCCAAAATCTTACCTAACATTTAACCTTTACCTAACATTTCTTAGAATAACTAAAGACATTTATTTCATACTTCCACTTTACTAAGTGAGAAGCTTTGAAACCAAATAGCAAAGTCACAACAAGAACTCACTGATCAGTTTTCCTTTTTTATTTTCTTACGTTTTAGTCTGCAACTGGTTGGTTTTTTGCCGACTCAAATTGTAGGTGTAAGATTATTTTAATATAAAAACAATTTATTTAGAGCGTCGTCAACACAAGTTGTTTTATTTTGCACAAGCACTTGCACATTTAAATTAGTTTATATTTTGGGGGTTTTTAAATTCTTTAATATTAATTATGTGCTAGTTCTTTTTTCCCAAAATCTTATTAAGAAATTCAAATTGATCAGTTGATCCTATGCGCATTTCATAGGGGCTAATGCAGATCATCAGGGAACCTTTACCCAACATTTCTTAGAATAACTAGACATTTATTTCATACTTAGTAAAGTGAAAGAATGGCCACACTGCTTAATACACATACGTTGAATAGAAACAACAAAAAGTGCTGCAGCAAAAATAGTAATCGATTCCATTGTTGTATTAAAAATGTAGTAACTATTGATGGTTTGGTTTCCAAAATTTGGAAAAAAAGGAATTGAAAGTGAAACTTAAAAAACTCAAGTTATGAATGCATAAAAAACTGATATCATTTAAAAATACTGATTTTCTTATAAGAAAACTGAAAAACTTTTCATCACTCCAAAAAACTGCTCAAATCAGTTAAAACTGAACATTTGGCAACGCTGCCTGCTTCACCAAAGAAAGGCAGAATTGACAAACCCATGCCTTTTAAAAATACACCATCTTCAAATGGTCGCCCTTTTTTGCCAATCCTAACGTAACTATGTTGCCTTCAAGTGGCTGCATACTGTGGTATTGGTGCTCCTGTTGCAATTGTTTAGAATATTTCTAAATTCCATATCTTTTTTTAATTAGCTAAATACAATTGTAAGTTGATCATGTAGAGATGCGTCGCGTGATTAAACAGTTACCAACTATGCATGTACAAGTTAACGAATGGGTTAATAAATAGATTTCTTTTTTCTTATTGCTTTGTTACTACGCAAAGCAATTTTAAAATAACTTTATTGATCTCCTCTCTTTTACTTGACAACGTTTGTAAAGTATTTTTTCTTTCCTTTTTAAGTCATACTTTTAATTGTTACTGTTTAAGCCAAAACGTTTGACTTCTATAATTTATTCCTCACTTTAATCATATTGACTTACTGCAATAATTAGTATTTTGTCATGGTCCAAACTTGCTCCTTTTTTAAATCATTCTTGATTTTTCGGAACATTCCTTGGATTCTGACTAGTAAAATATCTAACGGTTTGGTTTTACTCGGTTGTTCGGTTATATGCTGTATTTTTTATGTATAATATCTTGCTTGTTTGTGAGCCTTTACGAAAGTGACACACATTATACAAAACCATAAACAAATTATCAAAGGTAAAATAAAGACATCTAACTTGTAATACCAATAGTTTTTTATTTAACTTCCTTCTTTACACGCAACCAGTTGGTCCATTCGAGCCGGATATTGGTAGATAAATTTATTATTTCAAAGGTGCTATTCTTCTGTTTTTTTCTTTTACAAAGATCTTCACCAATTCCGAAAAAATTAATCACTCCATTTATACAAACACATATATTTATATTTCACTGGAAAATAAAAGGTGCGTAATTTCGTTTATTTAAAAAAGTGATAAATTTAATATATAGAGAAAAAGAGAACTTAGTGTAAAGAAAAAAAGGAAACAATTGTTGTTGTTTTCATATATAGTGATTGATCGCTTTGCAATATTAATTATTACAAGGCAAACATATTTGTGTTGAAAACTCCATCTGATTTTCAATTGTCCTTAAAATAATTGCGACATTTGCTTTGATTTATTTTCGTGATCAATAAATCACGTACTAATAAAATCAATCGTGCGTATTGTTTATGTGGACGGACGGAATCGTAGAATAATTTTAATATTAAATTTCTTATAATCGGTGAATTTCTAAACAAATACTTTATAAAGTGGCGAATTAAGATTAAAATACGCAAAGAAAGTCGCTTGTAAAAAATACATACATAAGTGCATATACATATAGTATTGTGATACATTGTGGGTGTAATAAATAAAACACATTATTATTTTTTTTTTTATTAAATTTTTTTGCTTGTGGAATTTAGCACTCTATAGTCGTTTAAATTGGTCGAGATAGATTTTGTGTTCAATTTGTGTGAATAAATTTCATTAAGATTAAATTTTATTGAACTCAATGTAGATTTATTGAAACAAATTTATAAATTTGAAATAAAGTGTTAAAAGTAAATTTGTATCACAAAATATAATGACGTAAATTTTAAAGAAATTTAACCGTGTATCAGATGCACTGATTAAATTCGAAGCAAAATTTAATGAAACACACGAAAATTTGCACACTGTATATACGTTGGAAATTCACCGTGAACAATTGAAAAAGTTGTGGAAGAAAGTGAAAGTGGTTTATGAGGACTGTCTGGAAGATTTCGATAATAATTCAAAGACAGATCCTAATGACTTTACAACCACGATGGCTAAATATGACGCTTCTTACGCAGCTTATTTAAATTGTTTATCTCCAATTACTGAAAAAGTAAGTAGTTTTGAAAAGGTACCGAAAGTGAATGATTCGATGACAAAGACTTATAACGTGAATAGTTCTGACCATAATCTCACCTTACCTCCGTGTGATTTAAACACATTTGAAGGTGATTATATTTCATGGCCAGCCTTTCATAACCTTTTCACTGCTTTATATATAAATAGTTCGCGTTTTAGTAATATAGGGCTATTTTGTCATTTGAACGGAAAACTGCCGGAGAGGCAAAGGAAATTGTATCAAAGTACCCATTTAGTAATGAGGGGTTTGATATAGCTTGGAAAAATTTAAAAGACGCATATGAGAATCCTCGTATGCTTGTCAATAATCAATTGAAAATTTTGTTCAAGCTTCCTTCATTTGGCAAAGAATCTTGTGATGGCCTCAAAATTTTGCAACGTGGTGTCAATAATTGTTTGACTGCGCTTGCAATATATAAATTTTCGACAGGAAGTTGGGATCCAATCCTAATTTTTATGTGTATTCAACGTTTTCCCACGTCTACTATTAGTTTATGGGAACATAGTTTTAAGGAAAAATCGGAATTGTCTAAATGGAAAGATTTTGACGCCTTTCTGACAGTAAGGATTCAGACTTTAGAATGTATCCGCGATGTTAAAGACTCATCGGTAGGGAAACCTTCAGTGCAGAAAACCAAAAATCATGTAGCAAATTCTAATTCAAATGTAACTTATTGTGTCCTTTGTCGTACTTCAGGACATTTCTTGAGGACATGTAAGCGATTTAAGAATCTTTCAATTTCGGAAAGGTTCTCAACAGTTAAGAAATATCATTGTTGTGTTAATTGTTTGTCTCGAGAACATGAAGCAAAAAATCGTAAAAGTGCTTTTAATTGCGCGACGTGTAATAAAAGGCATCATTCTTTGTTGCATCGTGAGGTATCTACTACTGAAGGTTCGTTAGACATATCAGAGTGTGATAATACAGCAATTCCCCCTAGTTCGCAATATAATAATGCAAATTCTTCTCTACCATCTACATCTAGGGACTTGTCGTCAAATCGACAGATTTTCCACGTCAATCAAAACCGTAAAGTGCTTTTGGGAACCGCTATGGTGAATACTATTCATCAGGGTATGACGTACCCTGCGCGACTTACGAGTTCGAGCGGTTTTAAAAAATAAAAAGTATACATATTTTATTACTTCTTTATTTAATGAACTCAAGTAGAACTGACTTCCTTAATTCTACTTACAATATTTATAACTTATCTTTTACTTTATAATTCAGCTGACGTTTGGTGAAATACTTTTGCAAAAAATATTAAATTGAAATTAAATACGGAAATGCTGACTACTTAGATTGTGAAATGGTATAGTTTATTGAACTATGAAAGTAGAGCATTGCATTTGGTAATTACTTGTTATTGCTTACTATGGGAATTGAGTTTGTTGAACCAATGAAAATATTACTGTTCCCAATTAACTGGTAGGGAATGTGTTGGACTATTGGAATGGGTGGTTGACATAACTCGCAGGCTCTTATTGACCTGGCTTGAGAAACGTCATTTATTTCTGAGAAATTAAAAAAAATCGTTTGAGGCTAATTACAGATTCGACGAATGTTGAAGTTTCAGGTATTAACCAAACACTTTCTGCTCGAACTAGAGAAGTTTGTCCTTTGAAAATTAGTTCGTTTATAGATCACACTCTTGTCTTGGAATCAATGGCCTTTGTATTACTAAACATTTCTGGTGCATTGCCATCTTTATTAATCGGTCCAAGTCTTCGTAATAAGTTTTCAACTTTGCAGTTGGCCGACCCTCATTTTTATCAATCAAGACCGGTTGATGTAATATTGGGGGCTGATATATATCCGCAATTAATCTTGAGTGGGATTCAAAGAAATGGTTTCGAATCTTTAATAGCTCAAAATACTATATTTGGATGGATCATCACAGGATCTGTTTTAGACACACCAATTCATGTATATTCTACAACAGTAGAACCTTTGTCGGAAGATAACATTAATAGAAATCTTGCTTTGTTTTGGGAATTAGAGGAAACCCCAAAACGCAAGGTTTTAACACCCTTTGATAGTATTTGTGAGGAAAATTATTGGAGAACAGCGCGGCGCAACTCCGAAGGCCGATATGTAGTGACGCTACCTTTTAAGCTAGAATTTCCTAAATTAATCAATTTGGGCTTTTCAAAACAGAATGTAATGGCACAATTCTTGAGAAATTAATCTTCTCTTCTGCGCAAACCTGGAATCAAAACATTATATGATAATGTCGGTAATGAATATAGTATTTTAGACCATATGAGACCTGTGTTAGAAAATACTTCTAGCAAAAATGTGGTTTCGTGTTACCTTCCTCATCATCCCGTTATTAACCCTGACAGGAACCCTACGAAATTGCGTGTCGTATTTAACGCATCAAATAAGGCACCAAACAGTAAAAGCTTAAATGATTGCTTATATGTAGGTCCCACATTGCAATCTGATTTGGTGCTTTTAAATCTACGACATGTGTTTAATTGCGACATTACCCAAATGTATAGACAAATTCGTATTGACCTTACTCATACTCCGTATCAACGTATACTATTCCGATCTTCTCCGACGGAGGAGGTCAAAACGTATGAGTTACAGACTGTAACCTTTGGTGTGAATTGTGCTCCATATCTGGCGATATGGACATTTTTACAATTAGCAGATGATTCTTTTGCGGCAAATTTATTGCGCAAATCTATGTATGTTGACGACGTACTAACGGGTGTTCATGATATTTCATCTGCTCTGAAGGCTAGGGATCAACTTCGAAATGTTTTATTGTCAGCAAAATTTGAGCTTAGAAAATGGACTTCTAGTGCGGTGGAAATTTTGAATGGTCTTCCGTCGGATTATTTAGTAGATTCGGAGCTTTTAACATTTGTTGAATCCAGTAGCTCTAAAACATTAGGTATTCAATGGAATGCTCAGTTGGATTCATTTTACTTTAAAGTGAAGCCTATTGCTGAAAAATTGCATTATACCAAAAGAGAGGTCTTGTCTACAATAGCTAAACTGTTTGATCCCATAGGTTTGCTAGGTCCTGTTATTATTATTGCAAAAATGATTATGCAGACAATATGGCGTGATAACATTGATTGGGATGAGACATTACATTCATCAACGGAAAATGAGTGGAAGAAATTCGTAAGTTCCTACACGGAAATAAATAATATACAAATACCACGTTGGGTACAGTATACGCCTAATACTTCTGCTGAACTTCATGTTTTCTCTGACGCTTCAGAGAAAGCATACGCGGGGGTAGTGTATATTAGAATTGAGTCTCTTGGGCAGATTCATACTTATCTGCTTTCCTGTAAAACAAAGGTAGCTCCTATAAAAAGGATTTCTCTACCTCGTTTAGAACTTTGTGGCGCAGCGTTAGCTTCTGAACTTTTAAAAACTATCGTCAGAGAAATTGACATACCGCTTGAACAAGTGTATTGCTGGACAGACTCTACAATTGTTCTTTGCTGGTTGAAGAAAACTTCTAGTAGCTGGACCACTTTTGTGGCCAATAGAGTGCGTCGGACTCAGGAAAATGCAAAAAATCACAATTGGTACCATGTCAGATCGGAAGACAATCCAGCGGATTTAGCGAAAAGAGTAGTTTCCCCATCGGAATTGTCAAAAAATGACCCTTGGCTGCGAAAGAATAAATACAATTGCCAACTAAATAGTATGTCATCCATGGACACAGAGATGGAACCTCTAACTGTGAAAACTCATGCATTGTTTTTTACCAATTATGAAGATATTCTAGAGAGGTTTTCTAAATTAGATCGTGCTCTTAGGGTAGTAGCTTATATGTTGCGATTCTTTTATATGACACATCCGTCACATAATGGTAAAAAGTCATTTACTTCGACAGTGACTAACCAGCGATGAGTTGTCAGAAATTAAATTACGTTTAGCGATTATGGTATAAAAGGCTCATTTTGAAGAAGAATAGAAATTTTTGCAATTTAAGAAACCTCTTTCTTCTAGAAGCTCATTTCAATCGCTTAATCCATTTTGGATGAAGATGAGGCAATGACGTTGAACGGTCATTTGTACTGTAATAAATCGGTGCAAACGTTGTACATTAGACCGAAAACGCTCTTGCACTCAAATTATGGCGGCTGGGCACAGAAAGTGCTGGGGGCACCCAGAAAGAACTGTTTCAGATCGATGGTTTACCACCACTGGTGTAGACTTTGCTGGTCCGTTTGATATGAAAAGTTTTACTGGCCGCGCTTGTAAGATAACGAAAGCATATGTGTGTATTTTCGTTTGTTTTTCTACTAAAGCAATCCACTTAGAGGCCAAAATTGATTTATCAACGGTTACATTTTCGGCTGCTTTTCGTCGTCTCATTGCTAGGCGTGGTTGTCCTCATACTATATTTTCTGACAATGGTACAAATTTTGTTGGCGCTTCTAGAGATATTGAAAGGGACTTTCGTTCATTCTTGTCTGAATGTAAAGCCCAAATGTGTTCTACTTTTGGACTACAGGGGTTTACGTGGCGTTTTATCCCTGCTGGTGCACCTCATATGGGTGGACTATGGGAAGCTGCTGTTAAAAGTTTTAGAACGCATTTTCGAAAAGAAGCTTAGAATTTCAAGTATACATTTGAGGAATTATCTACCATATCATCCCTTGTGTCCCATATCGGAAAATCCTAATGAACCTGTAGCGCTTAGGCCTGGTCACTTTTCAATAGTCCGCCCAATATTGGCTCCGCCGGAACCAACTATTTTGGAAAGTCATGATAGCATTGTAAATAGATACCGTAAAATTAAAATATTTTCTCAAGATTAGTGTCGACGATGGAAAAAACAATATTTGCAAAATTTACATAAACGCTATAAATGGAAGTTTCCTGAAAGGGACATACAGATAGACGACTTAGTTGCTATTCGTCATGAACAACTTGCTCTTACTTCGTGGAAATTACTTAGGGTCATAAAAACATATTTAGGAACTTTTTCTCATATTCGCGTCGTGGACATACGTACTGCAAACGGCATTGTGAAGCGACCAATCACCAAACTGGTCATTTTGACCAACTAAAAAATTTAAATATATTAACTTCCATTGTTTCCTAGCAATATGGATTCCTTATCGTTATTGATGGAAGAGACTCTGTTGGAAAAAACCCCAGTGGCAATGGAAGTGGCCTCTCCGGCGGTGGTTCCGTCGGGCAGAGTTCCCACTTCATTGGCTGTGGACCCAACAGCGGGAACTGATACTGCGGAGGCGGTTTCAGCATCGGTGAGCCCAGTTGACATATCTGGGTTAGCAAACTTCGTCAGGCCCAATACGCCTGCTACTAAGCGGCCTAAAGCTACTGCGTCGACCTGTAGTCTCTGCAAGAAACCGCATCCCCTGGCATCTTGCTTCCGTTTCAGGCAGTTGGCCCATGAAAAGAATTTGAGGCATATATTGATTTGGGGTCATTGCTCAAAATGCCTGGCCAGCAATCTTAAGGTAAAAGACTGCGGCAGCGTGCGGAAATGTAGCAAATGTCAGGGTGATCATCACACGTTAATACACTTCCCAAGGCCGACTGAAAAAAGCTCTCCGAGGCCAAAGGACAAGCTCCCCCTAAAGAAGAAAAAGGACTCCCCGACGGTGCAGGTTAAGTTTTAGGTGGGAAGTCGGGAGGTTTCGGTGAGAGTCGTAATAGACGTATGTTGCGCAGTCAGCTACGCGAGCGATCAGCTTGTCGCTAAATTGAATCTACCAGCTCCTGATGGCTACTGCCGCTTACGCTCTATTTACGATGCCGCAAAGCATATTTCGTTTAGCGCCATAGTGCAGCGAATGCATGGCATAAGGACGCCACGGGAAACTGTAGCAGAGGCGGTGAAGGATAGATTTCCGGGGTTACAATTGTTTGACTTCTATAATTTATTATATAATAATTAGTGTTTTGTAAGGGTTCAAATTTCCTTTTTTTTTAAATCATTCTTGATTTTTCGGAACATTCCTTGGATTCTGACTAGTAAAATATCTAACGGTTTGGTTTTACTCGGTTGTTCGGTTATATGCTGTATTTTTTATGTATAATATCTTGCTTGCTTGTGAGCCTTTACGAAAGTGACACACATTATACAAAACCATAAACAAATTATCAAAGGTAAAAATAAAGGCATCTAATATTTATATAGGCTAATTGTTCTAACTTAGTTAAAATCTCAGAAAGACATGATGATAAACACAATATACACATGAGCACTGAAGATGAAAGGGTAGCGACTTTCGAAAACAGCTGTTCTGCTCTGCTGTGTAAGTTGAATAAAACTGATGTTGACTTCCTTTGTGCCTAGGAATATTTATCATCATGTCTTTCTGAGATTTTAACTAAGTTAGAACAATTAGCCTATATAAATATTAATATAGCAAAATAAAAATGTTCAATAAAAATAAAAAAATCACATACAATTTAAGCTTTGGCTTGAGCTACCAATGAAAATTGGAAAAAACGTTCACATATACTTAAGTATAAAATTCAAACCATAAAAGTTTGACTTAATGTATAATGGAACAAAAAATTCAGAAAAATGGGACATGAAGAAAATATTCAAATGGTAACACAGGTATCATAACACACAAGTGTTAACATCAGGTTGATACAGTTCTCGGATTGTTTTTCACAATTAAATTTGTGTAAATAGAAAACTGTTATCACATTCAACTAAGCCACCTAAACAGTGGTGATAAACACAATATACACATGAGCACTGAAGATGAAAGTGTAGCGACTTTCGAAAACAGCTGTTCTGCTCTGCTGTGTAAGTTGAATAAAACTGATGTTGACTTCCTTTGTGCCTAGGAATATTTATCATCATGTCTTTCTGAGATTTTAACTAAGTTAGAACAATTAGCCTATATAAATATTAATAAAGGCATCTAACTTGAATTTGAAAACATTAATACCAATTGTTTTTATTTAACTTCCTTCTTTACACGCAAAATGTTACTATGTAAAGAAATCATAAAGTAATTGAATTGATCTTTTTTTAAATCATTCCTGTCTATTTCTCACTATGCAAAGCAACTGGAAAATTATTTAACTGATCTTCTTTTCTTACTCTGCCAGCGTGAGTAATATATTTTTTCACTCCTTTTCTTTTCATATTTTTGTCACTAAACAAAGTAATTGTAAAATTTTTCATTGATCTTTAACCTTAATTTATTCATATTCCTTTTGTTAATTAGTAGTAGAAATATTGATTGATATTTTTCTGTTGTAAATGTAAACTCAGTGTGATCTGTGCACCGTTGCTTTAAAGACGTTTTCAAAAATATAAACAATTCTACATGGCGTGAAAACTTAAACTAACGATATTTAATTAAATAAAAAATTAAAGAATAATACCTGTTAGATTAATCTAATATAAAAAATAAATGAAAGCATCAAAATTGTGTTAAAAATATTTACATTGAAAATATAAATTCCTTATAGTTGAAAGATAACTAAAACATTAAAAGTTTAGAGTTTATAAAACTATTAAAATCTTAATTGATAAAAGCATTAATATTTTAAACTAAATTCAACACATTGCGCTGTAAGTTGTCTAGTGAAAAAATCTATAAAAATTTTTTTTCGAACTTATCAATAAAATACATATGAGATGAAAGCTAACACTTCCACGATTCCAGAGGGGGTTTGGTTTTTCATGTGCGTTACACATACAAAAAGTTATGCGGCCTTAAAGTCGAACTATTTTCATAATTTTTTCATAACTTTTAAGTAACAAAAAGGGGTTTAGAAAAATGCATTTAATAAATTAACTTTTTAATAAAAATGCTTGCATTTATATTTGTTTTATTCAGAATTCAGCAGAAACAATGAAAAAGTCCTAAAATTCAAATATTTATAGCAACACTGTAAGAAAAATTGTGAAGGAATTAGCCAAAATATGTACTTAAAAAAAAATTGTCAGCTTCATTGGACCCGATAAACTAGGCACATCACAAAACGACTTGTATGAATCAATAATCTTATTTTCTGATATATATATATATATATATATATATATATATATATACTAAAATATGTATAAGAAGGTTTAAATGTTTTCTATGCCAGCTTTTGAGATATAACAAATTTAAACTGTTTATTAATACAAATACGTACTTAAGCGAGAGCCGTCAAAAAGTCGGGATCGAAGTGTTTTATATGACAAGCTAAACCTAAAGATATGAACAAACTTATTATTATTTATTCTCCCAACGAAGACCATTATAGAAATGGAATTTCACCTTTACATTGTTTGCTTAGTTGCTTTGAGCGCATATTACACACTGCGTATCGATTGCCTTTAAAGACTTGGCAAGTTAGGAATGATAAGAAAACGCTGTATAATAAAAGAAAAAAAAAACGAATCTAAAATATATTTCGAGTGAAGTCCAATTTTGGCACTAGTAATGATGACAATACAGCTCGAAAATTTTTTAACGAATTCAAAAAATCGTCCGAGATTAATGAAAAATTGATATATAATTTGCATTTAATCTTAAAAACAGTATCATCTGCAAAACCTATAAAATATCTAACTATAAA
The DNA here is from genome assembly GCA_963675445.1 of Linnaemya vulpina. NCBI lineage: Eukaryota > Metazoa > Arthropoda > Insecta > Diptera > Tachinidae > Linnaemya > Linnaemya vulpina. Next base: position 51,124,753 of record OY776280.1, on the reverse strand, counting down.
GAGCTAACGAAGGAAACTAGAGAAATATATTTAAATAACTATGATTGGTATTATATGCCATCAACGTTGCATAAGCTTCTCATTCATGGTTGTGAAAATATAAAATATTTACCTATTGGTAATATTTAAATACCTATATGAAATAAATATTGTCTTTCAAATATTTTCTTGGTTTATTTTAGAGATGATTTCTGAAGATGCTTTAGAATGTTTACACAAAACAATTAGAAAGAACAGACTTGAGCACACTCGAAAAAATAGCAGAGAAAATTATAGTCAAGATTTATTCAACAAACTCCTAATTTCTTCCGATCCATTAATTTCATCTAATAGAAATACAACAACCACAAGTAGCTTTTCAGCAATAACCAAGAAATTTGTAATTACATAATAATAGATGAATATTTTGACACTGATTCAGATTCAGAAACTTATTTTAGTGATTAATAAATTCTTTACAATTTTTATGTTATTTGAATTTGTTTGTTATTTTATTATTAATCTTTATATAAACATGTTCTTTATCTTATATAATAATTTAATTTTGAAATACTTAGTGTTGTCAATTTGGCAACCCTATTCATATAATGTTATTTGAATGCCAATGGTTGTTTTCAAAACTGTAAACAAAAAAATACTAAAAGTTTAAAATAATGTTATATTAAAAAAGTATACGGTAACCCTAAATAATTAGTGATTGGTTCTATTTCATGAGAAAACTATCACGCTGTACCATTTTGTACGCGAAATGACAGATTAAAAATCAAAAATTAAATAATAATTACTGAATTAATTTCTAAAAACCTTAATTAGTTTTCGCAAAAAGTAGGCCAGGAGAGATACATATGTGCTAAAAATTTCGTTAAGCTACCATAGCTCCTTCGATTTTTTCCACTTTTACTATGGGGACCGTTCACTGTGCACCGTTAGAAATTTTATTCAATATTTAAATTTAAAAAGTATCAATAAAACGCTACAGTTTTAAAGAAAAATTTTTAATTTAAAAATTAAACTCTGCATAGTTGGAAAAACTTTATATATGAATTGGGAAACATTTAAGTTCGAACTAAACTTCTAAATAGGAGAAAACTACAAACTAAATTTAATATAAATATTATATTTAATTCTTTCATTATATAACCATAGTTGTTAAATAAACATTATTAATCCTAATGACTAAGGCCAATTATTACAATATGATGTTATCTTAAAGTTAGATTTTATCGGCCGGATAAATACATTTTCATTATTACAACTTTCCTTTAATCTAAATATGTGCGATAAATTAAAGGAAAGTTTGATTTTGCGATAAGTTTTACCAGGAGGGTTTATGTTTATATTACCAAATTTTCTTATTTATTAATATGGTAGCACGAAACATTGGTCTTATTCACTTGAAAGTTTTTTTGCCCGTCTTCTCACAGCTCACACAATTGTTTCCTTAGATGCTGACATTTTTTTATAACACAAACTTATATTTTCACAAACAAAAGCTGCATATATTTTCAAAAGGTAAACACAAGTCCGTTGTTGCCACTAAAATTTTTCGCGATCTAAATAATCTTTCAAAAGTAGTCGGTAATTGCAAGCGGTATTTCCACACAATAAGAAATTTACATTTAATATTACCGGCAAGTTGTAATAATGGAAAGTTGCTACCGGCCACTTTATCGACTTGTTATGCTAACGTTAGTATTTACTACCATCAACTTTGTCGCCAAGTTGTAATAATGGCCCTCAAAATAGATTTCTTAAGAAGAAAATAATAATACAAAAATACCTAAAGAAGACTTTGCAAGAGTGGAAATGGTAACTATTTGAGTTAATGTTAAATTGGATCAAAAATAAATTGATATAAAAAATGATTGAATATTTCTATTGTTTATACTGGTGGGTTTATAACAATAATAACTTACATACATATGTATGTAAAAGAATTTCAAGAATAATAAAATAGAGTCATATCGAATAAAAGATGTTTGTTCGTTTCTGGTTTGTATAAGTTTCATAGCCTACTACACTTATTATAATGTGATTTTTTTCAAATAATTTTATTAACATAATCCTCAGATGGTTTATAAAAGTCTTTTAATAAGTTAAGAAGTTTGAAACTTTTCAAAACTGTGGTTAATTTATTAACAGTTAAATTATATATTTAAATAATGTTTGAATCTTTTTGTTGAAAAATAATTATCATATTTTTGTTTCATAAACATAAATTTGTTCAAATCAAATAGTATAAGAAATTTCCTGAAGAAGTCACACAAAGGAGTGACGAAATATTGAAAAACAAATTATAATTTTTAAGCTTAAATATATTAGTGAATATTGTTAATAAAAAAGAGGTAAACATAAAACCAAAATTTGTATATGGTGAAATAAAAATTTATGAAATTAAATATTACAAAAAACTGTTATTCTTTTGTGTTGAAAAAGTTTTGCAGCTTTCGGTTAGTATTGTGTAGCATAGGTACATGAAAAGGTAGCAGTACCCATTACATAATTTCGCTTACTTTTTGAGCAGATAGAAAACATACTGAACATTACTTCGAACATATTATATACTGAAATTCATTGAACACAAAGTCTGGCAAAGATGTAATGTCTAGAAATGGGACCAACTTCATCAAGCGCTCAGTTTTACCTAAAACCTTTGGTCAAACTCATTTAAATTGCATGGGTTTGGCCAAAGGTTTTTGGCAAAACTGAGCATTTGATGAAGTTTAACCCAACTCTAGTAATGTCACAAGCAATGTTCGTCTGGGCCGTTAGATTGTGCTTAACATTTCGTTAATAATAACTACTACTTTAAAACTTACAGAAAAAAAAACTGATTTTTAGAACAAAAACTGTTACCCCAATATATGTATCCGAAAAATTATAAAACACATCATAAGTACATACGAATGTATATAATCGCTTTCATTTAATTTTTTTATTGAAGTTCTAAAACAACAATAACATAAGTTATCCCGAATGAACTTCGCCTGTTTGATGTTTTGATCTTCAAATCTGATATTGCTTTTATTTCAGAGTTACCATTATCACTTCTCCTTATCCAATCCTTGAATAATGGGTGCTCTTCCCATGATTTATTATAATTTGGCAGTTTTCTTTTTGAGTTTTTGCTTGAACGAGGAGCAGCATATTTAATCTTTATCGCATCATCTGGTGTACTCTTATTTTCTTTACAGCAGTTTCGAAAATGAGACAAATTAGTATTACATACTCCATTGTATGTTCAAAATTTAACTAATTATACACTTTTCTTTCTCTTATGATAGGTTCAAAAGTTTTAACATTATTTTATGTACATACAGAAAATCAATAAGTAAGCTAACGCCAAATTTCTAGGTTTCTTAAGCTTTTTTCATTAACTTTTCTATGCTCATATGCTTGACAGTTGGGAGCCGGAGAAAATATTGTTGTAGTGTGCCCAGAGGACGTACAAAAAAACGTCAATCAGTAAGATCAATCAGCCTTTCAATTGATGATTTTTGGAGATCAGTATTTTTGTTTAGATTTCCTGGCCTGCTAAAAAAAATTTTTCTCATCACCACATCAAATGACGTTTTTTTTCATCAATCATTTATGGAGATGTTCAAAAACTCAGCCGACAAATAAAAATATCAAAATTGTTTGATTCTCATCAATCAGACATGTGCGTGTAGCCGAAAAAAAAACCTACTGCACGCACACAACTGTGTGATTGATGGTTTATTTTGTACGTCTCCTGGGCACTTAATATCGGGGTGGCTCTCTCTCATTGACATGGAAGTATCGCAAGACCTGTTTTGAGGCCTCTAAGCATACTTTTCAACATACTTTTGGGAACAAATATTTTCCCGTTTGAAATACTTTTGCTCAAAACAACACAATAAATTAACATCCGCAAACCTAAAAAATGCGAAACTACAATATAAATTTAGAAGATATTATTGGTAAATAATGGTATACTTATAGAAAAGGCATTTAATTAAAGGCATAGCAACCACAGTCTCACGGAGCAGTCTCACCAACTCAATGTTATAAATCTATAGTCTTTCATTATATACATATATAATTTTATTATATACATAAGTATATACACATGGATATACGTATGTATGTCCATGGCTGATGTATTAACAAAATATATCATTGACACTTGTTTTGTGTGTCGCACACTTAAATTTGTTGTCTTTCCTTTTACATCACTATAGAAACATATGCATATATACATAAATGAAAAAGAAGAAAAACAATAAATATATTTGTTGATGAAAATGATGGCATAAATCAAGCAAATTTTTTATATGCTTGCCTGTTGTCTAATTGTTCCCACAACGCAACATCAACGCGCTGAACAACAAAATTAATATTCAACAAATATCGATACAACTCGCTCTATTACCTTGTATTGCGTGTTGCGGCCAGGTTTTAAAAATGGTGCACGCATACCAACAACATCATTAACTGAGACGTTGGCAAAATTATGCAAAATCTCGCGCATACCAATCATTTCACCAACCCACTCTTCATAGCCTTTGTCCTGTAGGCCTTGCTGTTGAGAAATACTTTCCGTAGCAATTTCATGTCCGGCGTAGCCAAGATGTTGGATCTGCTGGTAATTGCTATATTAGGCAAAGAGAAAATTAATTATAATAAAAAGAATAATATCCAGAGAAATACTAAGATAATTATTTATTAATAAGAGAATGAAAATCATGAAACAATAATTATTGTTTAAGTTAAAATGAAATAAGTGATAATGAATTTCAATTGCTCGTGTGAAAATGCATGCAAAATATTTTATATTTCAAACTAATTTAAAAAATTTGTTTTTTATATCTTTTATGGATGTAATAACAATGTGATTTTAGAAAACATGGTGCAGGGTACGCACGCTACTACAACAAAGGTAGCGTGTATCATGCTACGCTCTAATGATGTATACCCTATGGTAGGAATATTAAAAATGTTTGGACACAAATTAATTTTGCGTTTATATCTATTAAAAAAATTTATTTTAAGCCAGAAGAAAATTACATTTCTATTGTGACAATCGAAGTATTTAGTTGTAAAATGATATTTATGTATGTTTATACAACAAGTAGCGACACGTTCTCGTTGGATGCTGGGGTAGAGCTCAGTGGCGTCCAGAGTTGTTTATTGTATATATTAGAATACAATAATATGACGAGTGTTGTTGACAAAAATTAATTTTATTATTCAAATTTCCCCGAAGGGACAACAAAAGAAGAAAATTGATGTGCAGGTTTTGGGAAGAGGAGGATTTTTTGTTCGCGAGAGGGATCCAAATAACAGGAGTAGATCCCTGCAGTTCATACATTGGTACGGAGACACTTCTGTGCAACAAACTGAGTATGGATGTTCTCCTACGCTGGTTAAACTGGACCGAATGTACTCGAGTCACTAGCTATGGATGAGTAACGAACACACTCTCAGCAAAGCAACACTCCGGTTAGGAATCGGTTCGCCAATTAAAATTACTCATTTCTAGGCTCAACAACAAATAGGAGTACATTAAAACAGGGATGCCCAGCTCATGAAACAATTGTTTGGAGAGCACTTACACATATTCTTATGCTCTTTCATTTAGTCGTTGACAAGTGTACATGTTTAGCGAATGCTTTGTTGCTTTTTTTCAGGTTCGCACTCAAAAAATGTTGTGCGGCCATTCAATGAAATGTTAATGCTCTTTCATATAGTCCTCAATGAACAAGCGATGAATGCGCGTGTGTAGCGGCTGTTTTTTATTTCTTATTACTATATGATTAGAATCGTTTATATAAAATTCATAATTGCAATCTCTTTTTTTTCGTGAAAAATTTTTAATGAATTATACTATTAAGGGCCATTATTACAACTTGACGACAAAGTTGGTGGTAGTAAATGCCAACGTTAGCATAACAAGTCGATAAAGTGGCCGGTAGCAACTTTTCATTATTACAACTTGCCGTTAATATTACCGACTACTTTTGAAAGATTATTTAGGTCGCAAAAAATTTTAGTGGCAACGATACACTTGTTTTTACCTTATAAAAATATACGCATCTCTTATTAGTGAAAATATAACTTTGTGTTATAAAATATAAAATGTCAGCATCTAAGGAAACAATCGTGTGAGCTGTGAGAAGACGGGCAAAAAACTTTTCAAGTGAAGAAAACCTATGTTTGGTGCTACCATATCAAAAAATAAGAAAATATGGTAATACAAACATAAATCTTCCTGGTAAAACTTATCGCAAAATCTAACTTGCCTGTTTCAAACTTCTCAACTTATCAAAAGACTTTCATAAACCATTTGAGAATATGAATGAAAATCCACAAATGATTTTAAAAAATCACATTATAATAAGTGTAGTAGGCTATGAAACTTATACAAACCAAAACCCAACAAGCAACTTTTATAAGATATGATTCTATTTTATTTTTCTTCAAATTTATACAATTAGAAACACTTTGGATAACAATGAAAGTATTTTAAACGCAAAATGATTAAAATAATAATATCTCAATGTAATTGTTAATAAATTAACTATTTGACAATGACAGTATATCTAATAGTTAATTTATTAACAATGATATTACATTAAATAATCTTACTCGCAAATGAACAATGCTGGTAGATAGATAACATCACAATCAAGAAACGAACACGTACACACGCGCACCATCCGAAAAACGAGATCACAGCATAAACAATATACTTGTACCATTGACGAATTGTTTTTCTAGGAATTTATCTTTTAATTTTTAATGCGTTTTATTAATATGAATACTTTTCCTTTATTAATATGAATGCGTTTCCTTTAATATGAATACTAAAAAAAAATTATTCACCTTTTTTCGTGTGGTCTATGACCACCTTTATTGACTTAAAATTTTATTCCGATTTCAAAATTACAATTTACTTAATTTATAAGTTAATAACTTGACCTAAATCTAAAAGTGGCAGGATATTATTATAGTTTGCTGCAGACGCTGATGCAGCCTAAAATAATTAAATTAGTTCATAAACCGTTATTATTGCCATTTTACAAAAGAGGTAAAGGGAAAATTTATTTAATAAGTTCGCAACTTTTATTATTGCTTATTTTACAAAAAGTTAAAAAGAAAAGATTATTTGACTATGCTGATCAATTCATATTGTTGTTAACTTCAAATTATTAAATAAGTTCATTAAACATTATTATTGCTGATTTTACAAAAGTTTTAAAGAAAAATTATTTTACTTTGCTGATCAATTAATGTTGTTGTTAACTCTACCCCTCTTGAATATGTTGGCCCTGAAACATGAGTTATTGACAATCTGGGAGGTTTGGGAGGATTTGTAATTAAAATGAAGGGTTCGTTAAGAATTTTATTAGTTAAAATGTTTTCTGATGGGACATCTTTATTTGTAATAATTTCCATATTTCTTTCATTGGTAATATTACTATTTGGAGTGTTATTGAATATTATTTTTTCTTTTGTTTTGCATATAAATCTGAATGAAGCTAAAGTTAGTATGAAAATAACAAGAATAACACCAATCAATGACTTACTAACAACTGCCTCGGTTTCCAAGCGCTCAATTTTGGCTAAGTTACTTAGATGGAGTTGGTTAAGCTTTTCCGAAGAAAGCATTTTAATATATTGTTTCTCCAGAGGAGTTTGTCGCACTATTTGTGGTGAAATTGATATTATGGGAGCATCCAGATTTCGGAAAGTTTTATTATTGATATTTACAGATTCATTACGGAAATGAACCAAATATGTTCCGTTCATTAATTGATTATGTACTATTCCATGAAAGTCATTTAGTAGAACTACACCTGACCTTACATACATGTTGAGTTAACAATATTAGTTACTTCGCCTCTTTTACAAACTGTAATAGTATTTATTATAGTACAATTTCCCTTAATGGCTAGAATATTCTCTTTATTTTTTAAAATTTACATTTACAATTTTGTTACTCTTTCTTACGGCCTTAATTAATATTTCGGTATAAATTTCTTTAGAAGTAAGTGGAATTTTTATAACATATAATAAAGTAGAATTTTTGTATAAAACTTTTACATCAGCATATTCTAATGCTTCTTCAATAGATATAAATGGAAATTTTTCTTTATGTAAAGTTTCAATGACAATATTTATTTCTTTTTTATTCAGTACTATAGAATTTATTACATTATTGTTTGCCCATGGAATGGTATTTGATATTTTGCAGTTCTTCCTTAACCAGTCTTAATCTAGTTTGCATGCTTATTATAGCAGTATTGCCAATAGAATCCTGATTTCTTATCATTTTATTTATTGTATTTATATATACTGTTAGTTTGTTTACTCTTTCAGCAAAATTTTCATATATTACTGATTGTTTATTATTGTTCGTGTTTAATTCGTTAAGATCTTTTTTATTTTCACGCGGTACCAATTAAATTTATCGATCGTTTCTTTCTTGTTTCATCTACCATCTGCAATGATTCCAGCATTCCTGTGGCTTGTATCAATTCTTGACTTAAGGATGCTATAAACATATTTTGGGAATGTTCATTGTGTTAATGAATTTCTTTATTTCATCAAAGAAGCTTTGATACTCATTTAGATTTATTATATGTAAAATCTTAAATGTTCAATCCGGGATCTTTGCCAACCCATCGGCAAAGGTTACAATATGGAGGAGTGTGTAATAAACAATTTGAAGTTCGGCATTGGAGGGGGATAGGATAACTGTGGAATGAAGAAGAAGAAGGAAGATTAACGTTGTCTGCATCTTGATGTTTCCTTCGGATAGCTGGCTGGACACGTAATGCCGTGTTTTTTTACTTTATGCTTATAAGGGTCCAATTACTATTACTAGATGAGGAATTCTTTGTTGCACACTTCCGTTATTTGCTCCTTTGATGATTTGGATGTTTTCCTTTATATTGTAGTTAGTTCAGTTAATATTTTATGTGAGGGCAACTTCAAACTTTCATCACTTTTTGTTTCAGGTGTTTTATTTTAACGTTTGATACCGGCGAGGACACTTCTCACTCCTTTCTGCTGCACTGCTTTGGGGCTTTTTGCAGAAGGACACTCACTTTTGGGTTCAGTTTTTTTTATATTTACGTTCGATACCGGTTAGGACACTTTTCACTCCTTTCTGCTGCACTGCTTTAGGGCTTTTTGCAGAAGGACACTCACTTTTTGGTTCAATTATTTTATTTTTTTTTATTTTTATGTTCGATACCGGTAAGGACACTTTTCACTCCTTTCTGCTGCACTGCTTTAGGGCTTGTTGCAGAAGGACACTCACACGGACCATTAATTTAGATTTGCTCAGGCGCCAGATAAGTATTCCTTTAATAGGAATACAAAAAAAATATTATTCACCTTTTTTCGTGTGGTCTATGACCACCTTTATTGACTTAAAATTTTATTCTGATTTCAACATTACAATTTACTTAATTTATAACTTAACTACTTGACCTATATCTAAAAGTGGCTTGATATTATTATTGTTTGCTTCAGACGCTGATGCAGCCTAATATAAATAAATAAATTCTATTAGGCTGCATTAGTAACCTTTATTATTGCTTATTTTACAAAAAGTTAAAAAGAAAAGATTATTTGGCTATGTTGGTCAATTCCAGCGTTCAAAAAAGCTGTCTTTCTTATTTGAGGTGCTAAAGCTGAGCTGCGGCTGAGTAAATTTAAACAGCCGCAGACACAGCCACAGCTACAACACAAATTATTACGGCTGTAGCTGGGCTGCAGCTGTGTACATTTGTCAGCCTCAGCTCAGCTTCAGACGTTTTAATAAAATTTTAAAAGCTGCGCTGTCTGCAGCCAGCAGATGAATTCTGTTTAATGTTTTATTTGTGTTCTTTACACAGTAACGTAGGTTGGAATAATAGAAAATTTTCATAATTTTAAGAGTTGCTGGCTACGCCAATGTTCTATACCGAAGATAGCTTTACAGTTATTTTTTTGTTTTTTTTATACTATTTTATTCAGAGCTCTTTAAAGCAATAAAAAATGTTTTTCTTTAAACTAAACATAGTGTAATATGTATGATAGAAATAATTATTTCTATCATTCTTGGTACATACTTAGTATGTATGTATATATGCACATATAAACAAATACATACCTACATTTTCAGAATTTAAAAAGAGAAGCATAAATCATTTATGATAAATGCATAAAAAGTATGTGGGTACATATGTATGTACATTTGTTGGTCCTTTTAACTTATGATGTAAAATTTAAACAAGTTTATGCTTCTGCTAATTTTTTAAGATATTTATTTCATGTTTGCATGCGTCTATGTACATACACACATTTGTATATACATATGCAGCAGATTTGTATACTTTCAAGAATAAATACTGCTTTAGAAATTAATGTTTATTTTATTTAGTTTAATTGATAAATAATAATATTATGAAATACATTTTATTAAAAGTAAAGTTTTTTCTTATTAAAAATTAGGTAACTTCAAGTATAAAATATAGCAGTCTGAACTTTTTTAAGCTGTGGGAGTCGAGCTCGCATGGTAGGTGCTTTTTATTTATTTCTAGAAGCTGTCTTCAAATAAAGGCAAACTGTTGATTGCCTCATCCAAGAATTTTGAGTTCAATTTTACTAAAATAATATTCTCCAAAGTTTCGTGACTGAGTTTATTCCGATTGTCCGTTAAAATTAATTTCAAGGATGAAAATGCCCTTTCAATTGTTACCTGTTAAAATATTAAATGTACATATTCGGTGGAAATTAGTTTTATTTACCTGTGTAGGGGGAATTCCAAAGCAAACATTGCTTAAAGTATATAATTCTGGCTCAGAATGCTTCCTATCTTTCCAAAATTGCAGTACATCGGTGCTACTTCTCATAAATGGTAGATGAAGATTTTTTATTTTTGAATAAACGTCAGCGTATACACTGTCATCTGATGATGTTTGAAGTGCTTGCGTCAAAAATGAGTCAAGCATTTCTTCTGCTTCATCCTGCATCTCGTTGTGGTCTAACATCGAACTATTATTGACATTATTAAGATCGTAATCGTCAGATAATAACCTAAGTTTTTCCCATACATGATTTAAATATGTAACTGTGTTTTGTCGGTTTTGAGGGCTTAATGTATGATGAAACCTTGGATCTAAAAACAAACAAGCATTGAGACTTTCATTTTCTAGTAACCGTTTAGTGCGTTTTTCAATGCTCTCTAAAAGTTTGCTGCCAATTTTTTGGATTAATGGGCGATTGATATTTTCTTTCACTATTTTTGTTGTGAGCATTTTACTCTTTAGCCATTCTGCATAGAAATTCCCATAATGCAATTGTTCATCCTGGAATTTTACAATAGTTATTTGTAAGGGTCGGAAAACCGTTACATAGCATTCAATGAACTCCTATAACATTTCGGTGTTTTCAAAATTTTCTTCAATGCTTTTATTCACTACTGATTCAACACTTAGAAGATAGTTCTTAGCATTTAACAACGTGTCTATCATTTTGAAGGAAGATCTCCATCTGGTAGAGCAGTCAAGCTGGGGAATACTTAAATTTTTCAATTCAAATGCATCTTTAAAACCGTTAGAAGTTTTCCGAATAAATTTTGTAAGGTATCTGCAATTCAGCAACAACGATTTAATTTCTGCGTCTTTGGTTGCATCTAAGGCAACTAATTGAGCTGTATGTGCTGCACATCTACATATCTGTATATTCGCAACACGAAGAGTGGAAGGCTACTCTAAACTATTTATGTTGCTCAAATAAGTTAGGTTCTCATCTTCTTCGGTTACTTCACGGTCCTCATTTACGTTATGGTTTGAGAGAATTTTTGCAGTTTTTATCATGTTGGCCCCATTGTCAGATGTTATTGATATTACTTGAGTTAACTGAACATCGTATTTATTTAAAGTTCTCAATATTTCTGCAGCCAAATTGTTGGAGGCGTGAGCTCCTACTCCATTTAATTCCACCATGCCCAATATTAGAGATTTTATTTCATCGTCTTTAATGAATTGGGCGCTGATTCCAAATATATTCCGTGACAGTCTAGATGCGCTGTCAATTTTCAAAGATAAGTCTCTTTTTCATTTCAGCCTTCATGTGCTTTCTTATATTTTCAGAAACTGTACTTAAAACAATTTTGCAATTTGTGGAGTTCACTATAAAACGTTTTTTTAATTTTTCGCTTAAGCCCAGACAAATTGGTTCGATGATATTTTTAAAATTGTTAGAGTCTAGTACGTGAAATGCCACACTGTTCTCCGTCACTAGCCCAATATACGATCTTAATAACACCTTCTTGTTTATTTGAACTTTAATATTATGTTTTCTTTCAGAAATCAATGATATAATTTCTGAAGATGAACTGATAGAACTATACCGATCACTAATGTCAATACTATGTACTTTTAATAAGTGCACTCTTAAATTAAACATTTTATTGTTTTTTAACGATATATGACACAACTTGCAAACTGCCTTTCCTATTTCTACTTCATTTTTTAAATATTCCCATATAAGAATATTTGTCTTATTTTTACGCGGAGCCATCGTTTATTTATTTTATTTTTTGAACTTTAAACTTCAACAGACAACAACTTACTACATATTTGATTGAATTTCTTATTGTTTGTCATCGTTGCTGTCTTAAAAGTAGACTATTAACAGCCGCTGTTCTTTTTTCTCAGCCTCAGCCGCAGCCAAAGCCTTAAAGTGTAAACTAGCGGCTGATCTATGGCTGGGCTGCTAAATTTTGTACAGCCGCAGACACAGACGAGTCTTTGCAAAAAGGCTGTTTGACAGCTCAGCCAACAGCTATTTTTTGGTGCTGTGGCTGTTTGGCAGACAGCTTTTTTAACCCTGGTCAATTTATATTGTTGTTAACTTAAAATTATTAATAAAGTTCATTAAACTTTATTATTGCTGATTTTACAAAAGTGTTAAGAAAAATTATTTCACTTTTCTGATCAATTAATGTTGATGTTAACTTATAACAATGGTTTTATCATAATTAGTTGAGATATGATGTTTATCAGACGCAGTTGTGAAAATCAACATTTACATTATACTCAATCATTTCCGAAAAAAACTGTTTTATACCTTTATAATAAGGGTAAACTAAATAGAAAAGTAAAGTACTTTTCCATCTAAAATCCGTCGTTCATAAAAGGGATCAGATAAAAAAATACTTCAAAAAGGAGCACAACAGAAAACACATTCTATACTCAAAATATATTTGACATTGTATCAGACAAAATTGCTCTGGTGCTCACGATTGGATCGTGCCGGGTATACAGTGTAGAGGGCCCTTCAGTGTAGAGGGGAGTTTGGAATACAAGATAATACTAGTCCCTTTACGAACCTTAGAATATGCTCTATTTAGTGGGAGGATTTAGGAAAATTTGAACCCTTAAAAACAAATAAAAAAAATTTTAGGCAATTATACAAAATTTATTCTATTTATAAATCTTTTAAAAAGAAAAACTTTTTAAGAAATTTCTAATTTTAGCAAAACAATGAGAATATTATTACGTTTTTAGACCTTTTCGTAAAAACGGTTTTAATACTTATCCTACAAGGATTCGTTTTATTGCATCAAATTAAAACACGGGCAAATTAATTTTAGAAATATAATGCGGCAACACTTTATTTATTACTTTATATACACGAGTATTTGTACTACTCAACCCTTAGCGATGTTAACGCGTCTATATTTGAAATCACACCAACTCTCGCTGAGCTCTGGCAGCGCCTTTATATAGCAAAAATTACGTCGTCTGGTAACCGCGCGAAACTTCTGGGCATGGTGGTTGTATTTTACTTGACATGTGTGCGTTTGTATACATGACAATGCTGACTTGTTTGGTTTGCTTATGGTAACTATGTGTGGTTGAATGTATGAGTGTTCTGTGTGTTTTGCCTATGGTAGCTATGAGTGGTTGTATGGATGAGTGTTCTATGTGTTGTGTGGTTTTGTTTCTTCTTCTATGTGTATACTTGTGAATTTGTTTAGCTTTATTAGCAGCGAATACTTACATACAAGATCATTAAGAATAACATCTCTTAGCATTTATATTGCTAGGTTTGTTGTTGTTGTAGTTTACTCTTATTGGCACAGCCTTGAATGATCTTGTATATTCTGGAGTATTCCATTTCCGTTAATTTGAATATTATCTATATAGTGTTGACCAGGGTAGTAACATTTTGACAACAATAGATTAATTGGAAGTGCTGCCAAGTACATATAGCCACATTGTCGTTTTATTTAAATCTATTTCTAATCTTTGTAACACTGCCGCCCACTTAAGCCTGTTCGACCCGAATAGGCATACAATCACCTCTTCCATAGTGCGCCAATCGTTCGAGATGTACTATCTTCATTTTCGACCTTGGGCTATTGTGCTTCTGTATCCGGTATACAACGTCATTCACTCTCTTAATCACTTTATACGGGGCATCCCAGTGAGTCTGTAATTTTGGGGACAATCCTTTCTTCCGTTGTGGGTTATACAGTAAAACCAATTGTCCTTCCATAAATCCCTCCGAGTTTGCAGCGCGGTCATACGTAGCCTTCATCTTGTCACTGACCATCTTGATTTTTGCTATCCAGTCGGCTACGGCTTGTCGACATCCAACCCAATAAAAACGCTGCTTCAGTTTCTCAAGTGTTTTTGTTACTCCAAGATGACCGCAACTGGGTCCATTATGAAACTCCTGTAAAACTTTACTTATCTTGGAGTATGGCACAACTATTAAAATTTGAAGTTGTTTTGCCATCTACACTTTCCCATACGCGGTATAAACACCCTTTTATTACCTTAAGGCTGTTCCACTGAGCCCAATAAGATTTGGCGAGTGGGCTTTCAGCCGAAACTTCATTCCGGGATGGTCGTCTGTCCTCTTCCTTGGCCGCTATAATTTTCCTTAGTATATCGTCGTCCCTCTGCGCCGCTGACCAGTCTTCATCAGGGCTGATGTGCATTAGCCGAAGATCCACAACACCTTCCTTTTGCTCGGTTCTAACACAATGTTTGCACTCTAAACAGCACGGTCTTCTCGAAAGAGCATCCGCATTGTTATGCTTTGTGCCCCTTCTATGCTCCATGCTGAAGTCGTAGCTCTGCAGGCGCTCAATCCAAATTGCCAGTTGCCCTTCAGGATTTTTAAACTGCAAGAGCCATCTCAGTGCAGAATGATCGGTCCTTAATGTAAAGTGTTGACCATACAGGTAATTATGGTAATGTTTAATGCATTCCAATACCGCCAGAAGCTCACGTCGTGTCACACAGTAGTTCCTCTCAGGTTTCGAGAGTACACGGCTATAGTACCCTATGACCTTCTCAGTGCCATTAACTACTTGAGATAGCACACCCCCTATGCCATAACCGCTCGCATTAGTATCCAGCACAAATTTTTCTGCAGCTATTTGATACGCTAGCACTGATGACGTACATAATAATTCCTTCAGTTTCTGGAATGCATTTTCCTGTGGCTCGCCCCAATGGTATGGTCTCGACTTCTTTGTCAGCTCATGAAGGCTTGCAGCTACACTGGCAAAATTCGGCATAAAACGTCTGTAGTATGTACAAAGGCCCAAAAAGCTACGCAATTCATGAAGATGTTTAGGTTTATGCCAGTCCCTTACTGCTTTTATTTTATCTTCATCTGTTGAGATTCCGTCTGCTGTAACACGATGCCCCAAATACTTTACTTTTTTCTGGAACAATGCACATTCCTTCAAGCTGAGTTTCAATCCAGCTGATGATATCCGTTGAAGAACTTCTGCCATGTTTTTGAGGTCTTTATCAAAAGTTTTCCCCATCACGATTATGTCATCGAGATATACCAAGCATGTCTTCCAGTGAAGACCTATCAGTACCTTAACCATTAGGCGTTCAAATGTGGCCGGAGCATTGCAGAGACCAAATGCCATGACTTTGAACTGCCATAATCCGTTACCGACACTGAAGGCATTTTTCTCCTTGTCTTTCTCTGCAATCTTCACTTGCCAATATCCGCTTCGCAAGTTCAGCGTAGAGAACCATTTGGTACCAGCTAGCGTGTCCAAAAAGTCATCGATTCTGGGGAGCGGATAACTGTCCTTCTTGGTTATGTCATTGAGCTTCCTGTAGTCTACGCAGAATCTAGTACTGCCATCTTTCTTTTTAACTAAGACTACAGGCGAACTCCTAGGACCAGAAGATGGCTCAATTACGCCATCACGCTCCATTTCACTTACAAGCTTTTTTACTTTATCTCGCTTTGCTAGGGGTACGCTTCTGGGAAGCTGTTTAATCGGCCTAGCTTCGCCTATGTTAATTTCATGTTTAACCAATGCATTGCTACCCTGGCTTTGGTTTCCCATGGCGAAGATACTGGCATGTGTTTTTAGTAACTGTTTGGCTTTATTTTTATCTGTCGCTGATAGACCTGCTACCCATTTCGTACGTATTCCTCAAATTGTTCACGTTCTTTTGCGGACAAATTAGTAGGCTCTATCTTCTTCTCGCAGTTTATTATTGCCTCTGCTGGAGTACACTGACCAACATCGGAATTTTCTTGATGACTTTTTCATGGTCTGACAAGTTAAGCACTCTGATAGGGACTATTCCTCCTTTACTAGTTTTCACTAGAGCTTTCGCTGTTATAAGCTCTCTCTTAAGATCTGCTGGTTCTACAACCCACAACCGTTTGTCCTCACAATCTCCCTTCATCCGCGCCCATATGACTGTTTCAGACTGCGGCGGTAACGTCTGACTCTCAATAGCAAATACTCTTGTTACTTGCGGTTTGTTGTCATATCGAACATCAAGGGGTATTTCCACATTACGCCAAATCATCAGCTGTTGTCCCATATGTAGATTAATGCCATGATTAATCATAAAATCGGCAATATCGGCAACGATAAACACATGTCTCACGTTGATGTTGGCTATAGCCACAATCACTTCAATCTTACCATAGACAGTGGCAGGCTCTCCAGTAGTTGTACGTAGCCGTATATTGCTTAACCGCTCGCATTTCCATTTCCTATATCGGGCCTTATTATTGACTGCGATGCCCCTATGCCTATGGTAAGTACGTACTTTTCCCCGTTGATGTGTCCGGACGCCGTGAGGTTGCTATTTTTCTGCTGCATCACTGATATGGAGATTGCGGGGCCCTCGTTTCTGAGAGCTAGCTCTTGCCCCTCAGTGCTAGCTCGTTTTAGTTTAACGGGAACTCTTGTGATATTGTTTGGTTCACCCGTTTGCTGTTTCTTGGTGGCGAAACAGATCTACCTCTCTTCCTTGGGGTTTTGAAGCTGCGCTGAAAATGACCGATCTTTCCGCAGTTAAAGCACTTAGGCTTTTCTAGCAACTAGGTTGTTATCCTCCTCAGACAAAACCTCCACATTCCGCACTTTACATATCTGTGGATTGAAAACCATCCTTGCAGTCTCTTGAGCCAGCGCAAATTAAACAGTTTCAGCCAAAGTGGATTTCTGCGTAGCGCACACCTCCAGCTTAATATCAGAGTCGCGAATGCCGTTAACGAAAGCCTCAGTTTTAAAGTGGTTCAGGAACGGGTGACTCTCGCCTGGATATGTGAGCTGCACTAAACGCTCGATTTCCATTGCGAAATCTTGTAAAGATTCGTTAGGCTTCTGAACTCTACATCGCAATTCCATTCTGTATAAATCGCGCTTGTGCTCACCACCATACTTGCGCTGCAATGCTGCCATTATTTCATTATAGTTGTTTCTTCTGCTTACTGGCACAGTCTCAAGTGCCATTTTGTCCTTTAAAGACAAAATCAACTCTATGGCCTTTTCTTCAGCATCCCATCCATTTCTGCTAGCAACCGTCTCGAACTGGAATTTGAAGGTGCCTAATGGTACTCTGCCGTCGAAGCATGGCGCTTTTATCCGCGCAGAAACCTCCGCAACTGCTCGTATTGGCCCGCCGCTACACTCTAGGTTATGCACTTTGTCCTCTAGAGTATGCAACTTCTCTTCGACCTCCTTTGCATGCTGTTCCAGCTCTGAGAATTTATTCTCAATAGCATCCACCCTCCTGTTAATGGCTTCAGAAACCTCTACCAGGGTCTCGTTCATGGCTTTATTTGACTCCTGTATTTCGGCTGCAAGTTTTTCATGCATTTGCTGAGTTTTGGCTACAAGCTGCTCCTGCATCTGCTGAGAATTTTGTTTTATTTTACTTATTTCGGCTACAAGCTTGTCACTACTGATCCTTGATGCCTCCTGCATCTGCTGACAGTTTTGTTTTATTACGATCATCATAGCAGCGAACATTGAATTTATGTCCATGACGCTGGTCGTGGCAGGAGGGCATACCTGCACATCGTCTTTGTCCTCAAACTCGTATGTCCCGATGTCCATGCCGCGATTCTTAAACTCATCTATCAGCCTCTTCTGCAGTTCAGCCTTGTTACCTGCAAATCTCATGATTATTTATTTTAATAATTTTTTTTAATGTCCTTTTTCTTTTTTGAATCGCAATGTCCTTTTAATTATATTTGCAATCCCACTTCTGACACCAATTGTTACGTTTTTAGACCTTTTCGTAAAAACGGTTTTAATATTTATCCTTCAAGGATTCGTTTTATTGCATCAAATTAAAAGACAGACAAATTAATTTTAGAAATATAATGCGGCAACACTTTATTTATTACTTTATTTACACGAGTATTTGTACTGCTCAACCCTTAGCGATGTTAACACGTCTATATTTGAAATCACACTAACTCTCGCTGAGCTCTGGCAGCGCCTTTATATAGCAAAAATGACGTCGTCTGGTAACCGCGCGAAACTTTTGGGCATGGTGGTTGTATTTTACTTGAAATGTGTGTGTTTGTATACATGACAATGCTGACTTGTTTGGTTTGCTTATGGTAACTATGAGTGGTTGTATGGATGAGTGTTCTATGTGTTGTGTGGTTTTGTTTCTTCTTCTGCTATGTGTATATGGCTGTGTATACTTGCGAATCTCTTTAGCTTTATTAGCAGCGAATACTTGCATACAAGATCATTAAGAATAACATCTCTTAGCATTTATGTTGCTAGGTTTGTTGTTGTTGTTGTTTACTCTTATTGGCACAGCCTTGAATGATCTTGTATATTCTGGAGTATTCCATTTCCGTTATTTTGAATATTATCTATATAGTGTTGACCAGGGTTGTAACATTTTGACAACTATAGATTAATTGGCAGTGCTGCCAAGTACATATAACCACATTGTCGTTTTATTTAAATCTATTTCTAATCTTTGTAACAATAGCCATTTTGCATCACACTGTTCACTGTGATATAGTCAAAATAAGCTTTAAATTGTTTGGTTCCAGAGGATAAAAGTGTCTACTTTCGAATGTACTTTTATATTTTACAATTGGTAAGAGAAAAAACATGAAATTTGGCCGCCTTCTCGCGAAATGGTCCACTGTGCGCCTGTTGATTTGTTGGTATGATCATGCTCTAATGAAATTAATACAATTTTACTTAACAAAATACTAAAATAATTTTAAAAAAAATTGTTTGGATAAATAAAATTTCCTATTATCCGGCTGATGTTCCCAAAAACAACCAGAGGGACTTTTGGTCGTCGCAAACACTTTCACTGAATTACTAAATTATAACAATTATATTACATATAGTACATATTTTGATAATAGCATACTAATTCCATTTCTGATATACATTTATAATGTTTTATGGCTGTTAAACCTTTTCTTAAACTATCAGCTGGCATATCGATTGTTGTAAGATAGTCTATCCGTTCAGTAACATTTTCTTCAACAAAATGATGTTGGATGTCCATATGCTTTGTTCGTTTATGGAATACTGGATTTTTGATTAATAGTCTTTAACATTGATTATCACTGTAAATCAGTGGTGCACAACACAAATCTAATGTTGTGAGCCCAAAGCTGTCAATATTGATTCCACCTGCCTTGATCAGTATCCAGTCCAGTGCATCACTCGTGTGCTACAGTCAACATTGAAAGACTCTGCCCCTCGTAAACACACACTACAGAGTTTCCAGATTGAAGCAGAAAATATTGTGAACTCTCATCCCTTGACACACTTGCCGTTGAGCCACGAAGACAAGGAACCTCGAAGAGGCCTCCAAAGTTTCCCACTATTAGCATAATGCCCAAAAAAAAGGTGTCACCAGTTTTTTCTGAATAGCTAAACAGCACTTAAAAATATCGGCAACGCTGAACAACTTTTCTTTTCCTTACAATAGGAAAACGGTTTTGAGTCATCAAGAGTGAAACATTTTTGAAGGGCTGACTATCGTCTTCTATATTTTCTGAGCTTTGACCCAGGTTCCAGTAAGTTTTGTTTTTTTTAAATTGTGCAAGCTTGTCATATTTTCGTTGCGATAGCTACAACTTAGAAACAATGTAATCCAGTCGGCATTCAGTAATTAAGATTTGTGCGCGTGATGGTCTAGGATCATACAGAGGCGTCCGAAGTCGTCGAATAAAAAGAGAGAAGAAACCCTTTCCTTGGAAATGATAAAGGAATTAAGAACAAACAACACAGAGGTAATTTACTTGATTGATACTAAACACACAAAGGCTAATGCTGTAAACTTTGGACTCTGCACAATGGCAATATTTCAAATACATACTTACACTATTGATAAAAATTAAACCGTGTAAGACAAAAAGTAAGTCGGAAATCACTCCAGCAATAATCAACACAGTTCCATCAATACATACGTCTATGGCCGATTTATCAGAAAAGAGGAAAACGGAACAGATTTGTATAACGAAAATAACAAATATTCCATACTTTTGACCGAACGAGGACGCTTGGTAATAAGAAAGGAGGTGTTAACACCAAAAAAAATTCATTCCCATTATTACTTTTATTTCACAATAAATCAATATACTCACACTGCTGCAGACGGTTAAAACAGGTCAACATATAATAAAAATGCAAAATATATTATAAAAAGCGCATGTTATCGTGATTAGGACGAAATTTTAATTTCTTTATTTTATGTTCAGTTTTAATTAAAAATCTAAAATTAGGTTTAATTGTATTTTAAATATGTGAACAATAAAGTTTGTTTTTTTAACCAACTAAACTTATAAAATTATATATGTTAAAGGATTTGTTGTAGACGAAGAAACATCAAAACCTACACCTAGGGTTGCCAACCGTCCTCTTTTCCATGGACACCTTCCTCTTTTTTTTTGGGCAGCCGGGGCAGTCCTACTTCTTTTTCAGCAAGTTTCCGGTGTTGTCCGGCTTTTTACACCTTCCTTAAAGTTTCCTTTTTTTGCAGTTAAACTTTAAATCACACGTCACAAATTTTATAAAAAAGAGTTTTGAAAAAAAATAATTTTAATATTCCTCTTTGTATAAAGTTAGCTTTATTATCCCTGATTTTCGCTATGTTTCGAATTGGCAATTATTTTTTAAAGCCGCCGCCGGTTAAAAAGATCGACACAGATCTCTGCTTGCTGTGTGTTTTTCATAAAGTTTGTTATCCAAAAATTTAATTAGGTTTTGAACAGAAATTATAGTCTAAAAATTGATTAATATTCTAATTTTAGAATGCCAAAAAGAAAGTGCAGTTTTAACGAGGAGGTAAAAACAATTTTTGGAGAAGAGCTCGGCTGTTCTCGGAAGTTCTTCCCTTGAATTTGGTTGTTAATTTGTATGGTGTCATTAATTGTATAAAAATTAGGCTATTTAAAATGTGTCCTCTTTTTTCGAGCAAATGTCCTATATTTTTAATGCTGGCATCCTCTTTTCTTCAAAATTTAAATGGCAAGCCTATTACACACAACTTTCAATTGAAAAAAAAACTAGTTGAATGTCTCTTTGACGAAATTCGCTATGAACTAAATGGTATTGAAATTGATCATACAAGGTATTTAGGAGCCACCAGTACCATAAAGAATTTGGTTTCTTTATCACCTACGGAAAGCGGAATAAACTTGATAATATATACCTTCAAAATGGACATTTTAATTTCTATGTACCACTCAAACTTCTTTTAGGATTTCCTGAAGACATGGTAAACAATTGTTGATACTCTTGCGTAATGGGAACGATCAAGATCTTGTACACTCGAATGTTTCCATTAAAAAAGCAAAACTCACAATTTTATCATACTGAATTGAATGTGATCAAAATACTTAATGATGTTGCTGCTATACCATTCCGTAGTTGGGATTGGCATATGAACTCACACCTTAATACGGGGACCAATCACATATGGAATGTTTAACTGGTCGCTAACAAGAAAACAAGTTTGTTCACTGTAATCTTATTAACTTAAAAGTACATTTAAACTCAACTTCTGAGCATTATGCGATTCTATATGATATTGTAGTGCATGGTGGCTAATAATTAAAACTTATTAGCTTCGTTCAACTGCCGATACAATAATGATGCCTCTTTATTTATTCTATATCATGTATAATAAAGTAGTATGCTTGTATGCTTAGAGTAGTATAAAATAGTATTATCTTACAGGTTAGACATGGAAGGGTGAATGGTATGTTTACACTATCCACTTAGATATGTCTTATTACTTAGGTGATTATATTGCACTACACCTCCCTTTTATTAGGGAAAATGTTGAATCAATCAGTTGATCAGGCTGTTTGATTCGACATTTTTTTTCATATTATTATATGATAATCTATTCTTTCAAACTTCCAATATAGGTTACCTTTGGTTAGCCATATACATGTATTCATATTTTGTAATTCATAATCGACTATTTATAAATTTATTTAATAATTATGATTTCAGGTTTCGGAATTTTTATACACTATTAAATAAATTGCTTACAAAATAAAATTATATTAGTTCCTGCTTCATTTTATTTACATGTCTGATTCATTCAACCTTTTCCAAGTTTACCCTATTTGGTTTTACAAATTGATATATGTTTAGCTATCTCTGTTCCTGTGCACAGTTCTCTCTTTTCTTGTATTTTCATTATAAATGGTTACATTGACTCCATTCATTGACTTTATTATATAAGGACCTTCATATATGTTATTGAACTTATCATACGGTTCCTTCTTTACAAATACATAATCATTGACTTTTAAGATACATAGATCTGCAAAATGATCATATAGGTTTTTGTTCTTGTTTTTGTGTTCCTCTATCAAATTTTTTTGCCATGATATGCGATTTTTGTAAACGATATTTAACTTCTTTACTATAATCTTCTGAATTGTAAACAGGATCTATTCGCTCAAAGCATATATCATTTGTCATAGTTACCTGTTTCCCGAATACTAGTTCAAATGGCGTGTGTTTGTTGTCAAAGACAGAATTAGACTTTGTTTTGGGTGAAAACGTAAAATATTTTATTTAAGTGTCCCAGTCTGTCATGTTTTCTGCTAAATATGACCTTATGAATTCGTTGAATACGCGATGGTTTCTCTGTACCGTTCCTACTGTCTGATGGTGGTAAGCAGTTGAAGAATTTAATTCAATGTTTAGAAGTTTGCACAATTCTCAAAATATTTATTTTTAAATTCTGTACCTAGATCAGATTTGATGAACTTCATCTTCCCGTATATTAAAATAAAGTTTTCGAAAATAGCTTGTGCGACAGTTTTGGCACTCTTATCCGGAATGGTAACGAGATATTTTGTGAAATTACAAATGAGAGTAAGAGCATATTTATTTCCATAACAAACGGTTTAATGGGCATTGGGGTTAAGACAAGTTCTTCCTTGTTCCCTTCTTTTACTTTGTTCAAGCTACATTTCCTAAAATTTTTTACAAATAACGCTATATCTTTCGACATTCCCTTCCAATAGTACTTAGATTTTAATATGGCAAATAATCGCTTATGACCACAGTGACCTCCTATGATTGGATCGTTGTGATATATTTGAAGAAGTTTTGTTCATTTGTTCTTATCAGACACCGTTTCTATTGGGTCTACTAACATTATATCGAGACTTTTTAATATTTTATTACCATGGTTTTTTAAATCTTGTATTTTGTGTCTACTAAAAAATGAATCATTCTTTGCCATGAGATAAACGCTATGTTTGCTGGCTTCTAATTCGAGCCTAGAAAGCATCTTATGGAAATTCAATGTTTCGTTAGCAATCTCCGTATCTATGGAAAATTTAAATTTAAATCTTTGATCTATTTTTAACTTTATTTTAGTGAATTTTCCGTTATCACAAAATAGTTCTGATTTTATTTTTGCGACTCTTTTGTTAAAATCCTGATCAAATTTATCGTAAATGTTTAATTTTATATTATGTAATTTTCCAATAACCGGGCTATTTGTATAATCCAGCCTAGACTTCGCGAGTGTTGTTATGGCTAAAATAACTTCCTTATCTGTCTTGTTCCTCAGTTCGCCAACTGACTTATTCTTGCCCTTAATTTATTCTATTGAAAAATTATACTCAGAGTATTTTAACTTTATTTTTGTAAGCTTTGTAGAAGGATCTTTTATATTAAATAAATATATTAATGGTCGATGGTCAGTTCTTACCACAAATTCTGTTCCGTAAACATAGGGTCTATATTGATTTATTGCGAAGTAAATAGCAAAAAGTTCCTGCTCTATTACCGGTTTCTTTTGTTTTGCCTGACTAAATGTTTTAGATGTGTAAAACACTGGTAAATCTTCTCCATTAAAATTTTGGCTCAAAATTGCTCCACATCCGATCTTTGATGCGTCAACTGTTATTAAAAACTGTTTATTGAAATCTGTATATTGAGTTATTTTTGGTGAAATTAGTTCAGTTTCATGGCTTCAAATGATTCTTGGCATTTCTCATTCCATACAAAACTCACTTTTTTCCTTGTTATAGAATTTAAAGGGGCTGCAAGTGAAGCGAACTTGGGAATAAATCTCCTATAGTAATTAGCAAACGAGACAAAACTTTTAACTGCACCTTTATCAGTTGGTACTGTTGAATTCCTAATTGCTGCTATTTTTGTATCATCAGAGAGAAGTCCATTTGAAGTACATTTATGGCCAAGAAATGTTACTTCTGGTCGGAAAAAATTGCATTTAAATGGATTAATTTTTAAGTTAAATTTTCGTAACGTATCAAAAACTTTTGAGAGGTTTAACAGGTGATGTTCCTTACTACATCCAATAACAATGATGTCATATATGTACAAGAATGCTCTGTTAGGTTATAAACCTGAAAATGCTATTGACATCATATGTACTAATGAGTTTGGAGCCAAATTTAATCCAAAAGGCAGGACCTTCCAACGAAATGCACCTTGGTCCGTACTGAACGATGTCACGTGTCTTGACTCTTTATGAAGTGGGATCTGATGAAAGCCAGAAAATAAATCAATTACCGAGAAATGTTTGGCTCTACCCAGGTTGTCAAGGATATCATCAATCCTTGGTAGTGGAAATTTGTCTGCAATTAGTTTTTTTGTTATTCGCCCTAAAGTCTACGCACATGAGATATGATTTGCTATTGTCTGGAGTTTTTTCCGGTACTAAAATTAAAGGACTGTTGTAGTTCGAGCTACTGGGTTCGATTAAGTCATTTTTCAATAAGTCCTCGACTTGTCTTTTTATCTCCGCTCTGTGTGCATACGGGAGACGGTAATTCTTCACGTAAACGGGTGATGTGTCTTTAAGTCTTAATGTCTGCTCATAAAAATTATTTGTTGACATTTTGTCGTCCTTCAAAGCAAATATGTCAGCATATTACTCACACAGTGGTAGCAAGTCATCTCTAACATCTATCGGAATCCTGTCTTTTAAAATAAGTCTTAACTTTTGAATACAGTCACTACAAGAATTTACTTTGTTAAGAGCACACATGAAAAAGTTGAAAGTTTTTCGGTTTTAACCTTGTAGTTGTGTACAATTTTCATTTCATCTGTTGTGTTTAGGATACGTAAGACCGGACTTTCTGAGTTCACTATACATTTACTCATGAAAACGCCAGGGCAAATTTTCTGAGATTCAATAAAAACGGGTTCTGTTATATTTTCAAACCGAAACATTCTGAAAACTTCACACGTTGCGGGGAAGGAAAATTAATTTTTGTTTCTTCCATGTGAAATTGGGATTACCACCTTTTTGTCATACATATTAAATGATATTGTCATTGTTCTATAATTGATGTGAAATTTATTTGCCTTTAGAAAATTGTTATCTAAAATGCCATCTGAAGAAATATTGAAATTATCGGGTACGATATGAAAAACTTGTGACGTTGTGTCATTATAAAATAAAAGTTTAGTTTCTATAGTGCCTAACGATCTTGTTGCATTTTAGTGTATACTGATTTTATTAAGTTCTTACTATCACTATATAATTCTCTTCCTCCCTCAACATCCTCTGCTGAGGGGCTTGTGAGTTTAAAGTCCTGACTGAGGCACTCTGTCTAGAAAAATTTTGTATTGTCGGTCGGCCGCGATTTGGCCCATAATTACGTCTTCATCGACTGTTGTAATGACTTGACTGAGCATGTGATCTTTGTCCCTGATAACTGTTGTTATACTTATCATTTCTATGATTACCTCTATTGTAACCCCTAGGATAACTATCATTTCGTGCTTGATTACGATTATTAAAATTTGACCTGGTTCTGATATAGCGCATTGCTTACACTTGATTTTTACTTCTACTGTTTGATTCCTCTACAATTAGCTTTGCCACTACATCCTTCGGTTCTTTAAAAGTTGTAGATGCCAGTATTGTTTTCACCATCTCTGATTTTGAATTACTCCTACATACAGTAACTGTTTGCTCTATAGCCATCTCACGTGCCTTCTCTTTTGTTATGCCCTCAATTACTAACGAACGTTCTAGAGCATCTGCTAAGTCCTCAACCGTTTTTGCAAAATCTGTAAAGTTATTTTGCTTAATGTATAAGGCTGTAATTCTACCAGCTATAACTTTAGAACTGTCAGGTTTTATTCTGCTCTTAAGTGCATTCCTAATTTCGGCTATGCTAGTTATCTGATCAGGTAGGACTTCTCTAGCTTTGCCATCAAGCTTTGATTTTATGAAAACGATGAAAACCGTGTTAAGATTCGAACTAGTAAGCTCTTCTACCAAATTGATTTTATCAAGGAAGGAATTTAGTATCAATGGATTACCATCATAATTTTCACGAATAATTTTGGAACACATGGATATGAACCTGGTTTTTCTTCGATAGTAGCCATTGTACAATCGTTTTCCTGCCTATTTACAATGTCTAATCCGATGTCAGTCTTCTTTCCAATGCCGATTTCAGACTCAGAATCACCCAAACCTGTTTCAGTTTCAGACTCAGACTCTATCAAAATATCTTTCTATAGTCCTTCAAACAAATCTACGCCAAATGGTACTCGTATGTGACACCCAAGTTTGCAAAAACTTTTTAAAATCAATTCTCTACAGTGTGTTATGTTATTATTTATGTCTTGTTTTGTATTGTTTGGTAATTCATTAAAATATGGTTTGGTATGTATTGAGATATTATGATATGTCTTAATTATTAAATGTGTATACTCTTCAATTTTCTGTGTTCTGCAAATTCTTTTCTTTACTTTTTAAAATTTTTGTACCAATTAATGAAAAACAGTATTATCGAAAGTAGTCACCGATATATAATTATACTTATAAACTTAACATTTTCTATACCTTGAGGGTTGTTAAATATTGAATTTGCATAAAAGTTTATATTAATTTCCTTCAAACTAGCTTTGTGAAACTTTGGATATCATCTTGATATTGAGATATAATGTTGAATGTTATAGTATATGAAATGTAAATTCAGTGAATGTTTATAGAAAATGGAAAATGTTTTCCTTTACTTTATTTTAATTGGTTTTTTTTCTTTTGGTTTTCTTTGCTTTTTTCTCTTTTTTTAATTTTTTTTTTAAATTTTCTTTTCATTTTATTTCGCTTATAAGCATATTTATATACCATAATACATAGAAGTTTTCTTAATTTTTAATAATACCAGAATACTGTCATTTATATAATTATTCAATTCATATTTTGTAATTATTAACATTCATAATGCTTATTTGTATAGGTACTTATAATGATGTACTTATAAATTATTCAAGAGTGCATACTTAGTTTTGCATATTTATATTACCTTATTGATGATATTATAGCTGCTATATATGTACGTGCCCTTTGGTGTAGTGGATGATAATAATTATACTATGTTTTGTTGTTGCTGTTGCGAATGCTGATGTTGCTGTTGTTGTCGAACATAATACAGAGTTTGCTAAGAATACATCTGTTGGCGATTTTTCTCTCTGTTTTCTTTGTGGTTTTCTTTTATTAAACCCAGGCTAACCACGAATTTTATGTTTGATCTGTTGTTCTCAACTTTTTGGATTGCAAGCAGAGCTTGTTGTGATACGATTTTAATTGATGTTTTACGTAAAATATGTAGATTAAGGGTTTTACACATTATCAAATTTACATAAGTTGTTATTTTTATACAATTCCTTAGCACGCAATAATTTATCACACAATCTCTAGTTATGTGTTGGATGGTTATATTCTCTCGATTTATATTATTTTTACCTTATTTTATTTAGATTTTATTTTTGATTTCATCTTTAAAACAATCTTGGTTTTCACTCTTTAACTTTTATTTTCGTGCTCATTCTTTTTTCACAAAAGTTATTTATTAAAATTCAGAGTGATCAATTGAGGGGTTTTGGCATTTCACTGGGGCTAATGCAGATCATCAGGGAACCTTTACCCAACATTTCTTAGAATAACTAGAGATGTTTGTTTTAAACTTCCACATTAATAAATGGGAAGTCTGAACAAACATCAAAGTCATAACAATAACTCACTGATCACTTTGCCCTTTTAATTTTCTGACGTTTTTATTTCATTCTACAATTGGTTGGCTTTTTTCCGACTCTATTTGTAGTTCTAAGAGAAATAAAGAACAACAACAACTAATAATTGTTTTAATGTAAAAACAATTTATTTAGAGTGTTGACAACAAAAATTGTTTAAGCGCGGGCACTCGCTAATTAAATTACTACATATTTTTAGGAATTGTCGTTTTAACTCTTTAACTTTTATTTTCGTGCTCATTCTTTTTTCCCAGAAGTTATTTATTAAAATTTCAAAGTGATCAATTGAGGGGTTTTAGCTAGTTCCTATGCGCATTTCACTGGGGCTAATGCAGATCATCAGGGAACCTTTACCCAACATTTCTTAGAATAACTAGAGATGTTTATTTTAAACTTCCACATTAATAAATGGGAAGTCTGAGCAAACATCAAAGTCACAACAAGAACTCACTGATCACTTTGCCTTTTTAATATTCTTACGTTTTTATTTATTAATAAATAACTTTTGGGAAAAAAGAATGAGCACGAAAATAAAAGTTAAAGAGTTAAAACGACAATTCCCAAAAATATGTAATAATCTTGGTTTTCTTTTATTTATTTCAATATTTTTCATGTTCTTTACGATTCACTTCTTCATTGCTTTCATTCGTTACTGGTTTACGTTTTCTTTAAATTTTATTTTCTTATTTTTCAACGTCATACATACATATATTTATATATATATGAAGATGAAAGTGTAGCGACTTTCGAAAACAGCTGTTCTGCTCTGCTGTGTAAGTTGAATAAAACTGATGTTGACTTCCTTTGTGCCTAGGAATATTTATCATCATGTCTTTCTGAGATTTTAACTAAGTTAGAACAATTTAGCCTATACAAATATTATGTCATACTTTGTTGTTTTCAGTTCTCTTTAGTTCCGTTACGTCTGGAATTTATTAAACTCCGTTATTTTATAGCATGATTTTTACACTTGCATACCGCACTAAGTGATCTTATGCAGACTGTACTTTTAGTTCTTTTTCTTTTCTTCTTCTACTGGAAGAAGTTAGGCGTTGTATCAACACAATGATTGCTTTCGATTGTTCAATTTTAAATTATTTATATACTTTTATCACTTGATTTTTAATTACTTTTAGTTTTCATCAGCCTTTTAAATTCTTGATATAAGATTCACTTTCTTATATTTTTTGTTCTTTTCACGCTATTTTTAATTTTGAAGACTTTGTGTCTTATTTAACAAAGGAGTTGTACCCACTGTCGTAATATTATATATGATATACACATATAATCTAAATAGAGCTGTGCCGAACTCTAGTTCAGATTTAGAGCAGTACCGAACTGAATCAAACGCTCTCAAGCGCTCGTTTTTGACAAGAACCTCTAATCAAACCCATTTAAATTACATGGGTTTGATTAGAGGTTCTTGTCAAAAACGAGCGTTTGATTCAGTTCGGTACAGCTCTAATCTAAACAGGGCCTTGTCTATTTTTCAGATCTGTTGTTGTTGGATATTTTTCGCTTTGCTTGTTCTCTTGCGCTTCTTCTCCAATTTGCTTGTGTATGAAATCTTTTAGTTGTTCTTTTGAAATTTTATTTTAAATACCATTATGTAAAAAAAAATTACTAAAACTGTCGAATTATTCTTGATGAGTGCCGCAAAATTTTATTAATCAAATTTCAACTTTTTAGTTTTGTCTGTATTCTGCATTTAATAGCAGGATCGCCATGTGGTGGATGGTGGCTAATAATTAAAACTCATGAGTTTCGTTCAACTGCCGATACATAATGATGCCTCTTTATTTATTCTACTTATCATTATCCCTATTCTACATACGTGTATAATAAAGTAGTATGCTTAGAGTAGTATAAAATAGTATTATCTTGCAGGTTAGACATGGAAAGGTGAATGGCATGCTTACACTATCTACTTAGATATGTCTTATTACTTAGGTGATTATATTGCACTACAATATGTATCTAATACCCTAGACAGACATAGGATTTCTGTATCATATTAGTATGCTATGCTTTACGTGTGTCAACCTATACTACAATTACAAGCTGGTTTATGACTGGTTTGTGTACTACGAAACAATTCGTAGCATAAATGTAGTATATTGGCTGTAGCTGTGTTCAATGAACACTGGGGAAACCCAGTTACAAAATTGATTGACAGTATTGATAGCTATAATTTATTAAAAATATTTTAAAACATCTATAACAATTATACATAATAATGCAAACATATATCACAATTTCTGCAACGGTCGATTTGCCAATACCAAATAAATTGGCAACAGTTCTGTACTCTGATGAAGATCCTAAGTCCCCGTCCACACTTGCAATTTTGTTGCAGCAATTCTTGAATGTTTTAGGTGAGAGGGGTGAGAAGCTTGGGGAGGGGTACAGAGGTTCATGTTCTCGGCAATTCTCTTTTGCTTTGCAATTCTCATTATTTAACTTAAAAAAAATATAATAAGAAATATATATATATATATATATATATATATATATATATATATATACATATTTATATGTTATATCCTTTAACTACTGAGGTGGAGTATTTGGACGTAGTTATTGTGGTGGTGATAAAATTTACTCTGTCTTAATATGGCAAAATATTTTACTGACAATTATTAATTTTTTATTGCGTGTTCTTAAAAGGGACTGGAGAACACATTTGTTTTTGTATAAAATATAAAATAACGAAAATCTAGTTTCTTGTTAAACAAAACAAAAATTTTGTTCACAATTATTTATTTAGAACAAATAAATTTAATCAAATATAACTTGAAAAAAAGTTGCGTAAAAGGAATTATTTACAGCCAAATATATGACAAATATAATACACAGAAAAAAATAAAACAAAACTTCTATATTCGGCTATGCCGAATCTTATAGACCCTTCACCAACGTCCGTCTGGCGTATATTTTTAACTACCAATTTTGTTCTTTCTAAGTTATGAAATAGTTTTAGTTAAAAAATAAAAAAAACTCAGTTGACTCTTTGGTTACTTACATTAATGAAACTCCCACTCCTGAAATCGAAATTTTAATATTTTTACAACACAAATCTTTATGATGTTTAAAAGTGGTTTATTTAAGAACAACTTAAAGTTTTTAAACATTTTAGTTTTACATGTACTACAATATACTGAATGTACAAAAAAATTTTAATTTCAGGTCCCTGCAAAAATTATTTAGTTTTTAATAGACAATTAAGGCTTCCCATGAAATGGGTGAAATCTATAAACAAACAACACAATAATTTGTTTTTAGTATTAATTTTGCGTCCAGAAATAGGTGTAAGCTTACTAACTATGAAAGTGTATTTCGGAATATAACTCTTTTAAGTTCATTTCCAAGCCAACAGTCCGAAAACGAAGTTTCTAGCTCTTTTGGGGGATTGGGAATCCGATTTCACGTACAGACGGATATCGCTCAATCATAATCGCTACTCTTACGAATCTAGAATATATATACTTTATGAGGTCCCATATTAATATCGAGGAAATTACATACGGAATGACGTACCTATATACAGTGAACCAATTAAGTTTAAATACACCCAAATTCATATATATATATATATATATATATATATATATATATATTTATTCTACTTTAAATAAGGTTATGTCTTTGCATATGTATATTCATTGTACATTTGAAAGCGAACATAAAATCAGACTTCATTGAAAAATATATTAAGAACTGTAAAAAATAACTTAAAAAAAGGCAATACCCAATTTCACGAAAAAAAGTTTAAGTACATCAGGTAAGTAATAGTCGAAAAGCAAAAACAAAAGGAGTTTATAGTTAAATTAACATTGTGTTAGTCCTCTACCTGCATCAATAAACGCTTGAAGACGTCGATGCATGCTTCTCAATAATTTTTAGAGTCATCTTCAGTAATTTTTCCCATTCTGCCGAGATATATATACATATATATATATATATATATATATATATATGTATATAAATATATATATATATATATATATATATATATACATATATATATATATATATATATATATATATATAAATATATATATATATATATATATATATATATGTATATAAATATATATATATATATATATATATATATATATATTGTTACGTTTTTAGAACTTTTCGTAAAAATGGTTTTATTACTTATCCTTCAAGGATTCATTTTATTGCATCAAATTAAAACACGGATAAATTAATTTTAGAAATATAATGCGGCAACACTTTATTTATTACTTTATTAACACGAGTATTTGTACTACTCAACACTTAGCGATGTTAACACGTCTATATTTCAAATCACACTGACTGACTGAGCTCTGGCAGCGTCTTTATATAGCAAAAATGACGTCGTCTGCTAACTTCGCGAAACTTCTGGGCATGGATGTTTTTGGTTGTGCTTTACTTAACATGTAGCTATATACGATATATACAAGCTATATACAATGCTGACTTGTGTGTTTTGCTTATGGTGACTATGTGTGGTTGTATGTATGAGTGTTCTGTGTGTTTTGTCTATGGTAACTATGAGTGGTTGTATGGATGAGTGTTCTGTGTGTTGTGTGGTTTTGTTTCTTCTTCTGCTATGTGTATTATGGCTGTGTATACTTGTGAACCTGTTTAGCTTTATTAGCAGCGAATACTTGCATGCAAGATCATTAAGAATAACATCTCTTAGCATTTATGTTGCTAGGTTTTTTGTTGTTGTTGTTTACACTTATTATTGGCACAGCCTCGAATGATCTTGTATATTCTGGAGTATTTTATTTCCGTTAGCTTGAATATTATCTATATTGTGTTGGCCAGGGTTGTAACATTTAGACAACTAGAGATTAATTGGCAGCGCTGTCAAGTACATATAGCCACATTGGCGTTTTATTTAAATCTATTTCTAACTGTGTGACACTGCCGCCCACTTAAGTCTGTTCGACCCGAATATTCATACAATCACCTCTTCCATACTGCGCCAATCGTTCGAGATGTACTATCTTCATTTTCGACCTTGGGCTATTATGCTTCTGTATCCGGTATACAATGTCATTCACTCTCGTAATCACTTTATACGGGCCATCCCAGTGAGTCTGTAATTTTTGGAACAATCCTTTCTTCCCTCCGAATCTGCTGCGCGGTCATACCTAGCCCTCATCTTGTCACTGACCATTTTGATTCTATTACGCACGAACTCATGCAGTTCGTTTAAGTTCTCCTTCTCTTTGGAGGGAATAGCTCCTTCTTCTACGGTTGGCTTACCACCAAATTCCAAATCACCAGGTAGTTTTAATTCTGTCCCGAAGATAATTTTAGCTGGCATTCTCGATGTTGAGTCGTGTACAGCTGACCTATATGCCATCAAAAATTTGGGAATGTGCTCGTCCCAATCCCTCTGATGGTTGCTTACTACTTTTCGCAGGTACTCTTCTAAGGTGCGATTGAACCTCTCTACCATGCCATCAGACTGTGGATGCAACGGCGTCGTTCTGGTTTTCTTTATCCCATATATTTCGCACATTTCCCTGAATATGGCAGACCCGAAATTCATTCCTTGGTCGGAATGTAATTCTATTGGGACACCATAGCGAAATACCCAGTTGTTGATGAATGCGTTTACAATTGTCTTTGCTTCCTGGTTAGGTATAGCATATACCTCTGGCCATTTACTGAAATAGTACATTACCACAAGTACATAACGATTTCCGGCTTCGGTGATGGGAAAGGGTCCTGCTACATCTATTGCGATCCGCTCGAATGCTGCTCCCGAGTTGTATTGTTGCAGCTGTCCCCGGCTTCTTCTTACTGGGCCTTTGGCTGCTATGCACTGTGGGCAGTTTGCTATCCAGTCGGATACGGCTTGCTGACATCCAACCCAATAAAAACGCTGCTTCAGTTTCTCAAGTGTTTTTGTTACTCCAAGATGACCGCCACAGTTCCGTTATGAAACTCCTGTAAAACTTTACTTATCTTGGAGTATGGCACAACTATTAAATTTGAAGTTGTTTTGCCATACGCGGTATAAACACCCTTTTAATACCTTGAGGCTGTTCCACTGAGCCCAATAAGATTTGGCGAGTGGGCTTTCAGCCAAAATTTCATTCCGATATGGTTGTCTGTCCTCTTCTTTGGTCGCTATAATTCTCTTTAGTATGCCGTCGTCCCTCTGTGCCGCTGACCAGTCTTCATCCAATCAATCCACACTATACCTTAATGTATAGTATTGACCATACAGGTGCTTATGGTAATGTTTAATGCATTCCAATACCGCCAGAAGCTCACGTCGTGTCACACAGTAGCTCCTCTCAGGTTTTGAGAGTACACGGCTATAGTGCCCTATAACCTTCTCAGTGCCATTAACTACTTGGGATAGCACACCCCCTATGCCATAACCGCTCGCATTAGTATCCAGCACAAATTTTTCTCCAGCTATGGGATACGCTAGCACTGGTGATGTACATAATAATTCTTTGAGTTTCTGGAATGCATTTTTCTGTGGCTCGCCCCGATGGTATGGTCTAGATTTCTTTGTCAGCTCATGCAGGCTTGCAGCTACACTGGCAAAATTCGGCACAAAACGTCTGTAGTATGTACAAAGTCCCAAAAAGCTGCGCAATTCATGAAGATTTTTAGGTTTACGCCAGTCCCTTACTGCTTTTATTTTATCTTCATCTGTTGAGATTCCGTCTGCTGTAACACGATGCCCCAAATACTTTACTTCTTTCTGGAACAATGCATATTTCTTCAAGCTGAGTTTCAATCCAGCTGATGATATCCGTTTAAGAACTTCTGCCATGTTTTTGAGGTGTTCATCAAAAGTTTTCCCCATCACGATTATGTCATCGAGATATACCAAGCATGTCTTCCAGTGAAGACCTATCAGTACCTTAACCATTAGACGTTCAAATGTGGCGGGAGCATTGCAGAGACCAAATGGCATGACTTTGAACTGCCATAATTCGTTGCCGACACTGAAGGCAGTTTTCTCCTTGTCTTTCTCTGCGACCTCCACTTGCCAATATCCGCTTCGCAAGTACAGCGTAGAGAACCATTTGGTACCAGCTAGCGTGTCCAAAGTGTCATCGATCCTGGGGAGCGTATAACTGTCCTTCTTGGTTATGTCATTGAGCTTCCTGTAGTCAACGCAGAATCTAGTACTGCCATCTTTCTTTCTAACTAAGACTACAGGCGAACTCCAAGGACCAGAAGATGGCTCAATTACGCCATCACGCTCCATTTCACTTACAAGCTCTTTTACTTTATCTCGCCTTGCTGAGGGTACGCTTCTGGGTGGCTGTTTAATCGGCCTAGCTTCGCCTGTGTTAATTTCATGTTTAACCAATGCATTGCTACCCTGGCTTTGGCTTCCCATGGCGAAGATACTGGCATGCCTTTTTAGTAACTGTTTGGCTTTATTTCTATCTGTCGCTGATAGAACTGCTACCCATTTCTCTATGTATTCCTCAAATTGTTCACGTTCTTTTGCGGACAAATCAGTAGGATCCGTCTTCTTCTCGAAGTTTATTATTGCCTCTGCTGGAGTACACTGGCCAACATCGAAATTTTCTTTGGTGACTTTTTCATGGTCTGACAAGTTAAGCACTCTTATAGGGACTATTCCTCCTTTACTAGTTTTCACTAGAGCTTTCGCTGTTATGAGCTCTATCTTTAGATCTACTGGTTCTACAACCCACAACCGATTGTCCTCACAATCTCCCTTCATCCGTGCCCATATGACTGTTTCAGACTGCGGCGGTAACGACTGACTCTCAATAGCAAATACTCTTGTTACTTGCGGTTTGCTGTCATATCCAACATCAAGGGATATTTCCACATTACGCCAAATCATCAGATGTTGTCGCATATTTAGATTAATGCCATGGTTAATCATAAAACCGGCTCCAATAATAATCTCATCAACAATATCGGCAACAATAACCACATGTCTTACGTTGATGTTGGCTATAGTCACCTTCACTTCAATCTTACCACAGACAGTGGCAGGCTCTCCAGTAGCTGTTCGTAGCCGTATATTGCTTCACCGGTCGCATTTCCCCTTTACTATATCGGGACTTATTATTGACTGCGATGCCTCTGTGTCCATGGTAAGTACGTGCTTTTCCCCGTTGATGTGTCCGGACGCAGTGAGGTTGCTATTTTTCTGCTGCATCACTGATATGGAGATTGTGGGGCCCCCGTTTGTGAGAGATAGCTCTTGCCCCTTAGTGCTAACTCGTTTTAGTTTAACGGGGACTCTTGTGATGTTGTTTGGTTCACCCGTTTGCTGTTTCTTGGTGGCGAAACAGATCTACCTCTCTTCCTTTGTGATTTGCAGCTGCGCAGAAAATTACCGATCTTTCCGCAGTTAAAGCACTTAGGCTTTTCTTTGGTAGCATTTTCTGCCAGCAGTTTTCGCATTGCCTCTTTAAAGCTAGCAACTAGGTTGTTATCCTCCTCAGACAAAACCTCCACCTTCCGCACTTTACATATCTGTGGCCTGAAAACCATCCTTGCAGTCTCTTGAGCCAGCGCAAATGAAACAGTTTCAGCGAAAGTGGATTTCTGCGTAGCGCACACCACCAGTTTAACATCAGAGTCGCGAGTGCCGTTAACGAAAGCCTCAGTTTTAAAGTGGTCCAGGAACGGGTGACTCTCGCCTGGATATGTGAGCTGCACTAAACGTTCGATTTCCATTGCGAAATCTTGTAGAGATTCGTTAGGCTTCTGAACTCTACATCGCAATTCCATTCTGTAAAAATCGCGCTTGTGCTCACCACCATACTTGCGCTGCAATGCTGCCATTATTTCAATTATTTCAAGTACCTCTGCGGCTGTACCCTTTAAGGACAAGATCAACTCTATGGTCTTTTCTTCAGCATCCCATCCATTTCTGCTAGCAACCGTCTCGAACTAAAATTTGAAAATGCCTAATAGTACGCTGCCGTAGAAGCATGGCGCTTTTATCCGCGCAGAAACTTCCGCAACTGCTCTACTGGCCCGCCATTACACTCCAGGCTATGCACTTTGTCCTCTAGAGCATGCAATTTCTCTTCGTACTCCTTTGCATGCTGTTCCAGGCCACCACTTTCTAGATTTTGGCTCTATCCGTCGGCTCTGAGAATTTATTCTCAATAGAATCCGCTATCCTGTTAATGGCTTCAGAAACCTCTATCAGGGTCTCGTTCATGGCTTTATTTGACTCCTGTATTTTGGCTACAAATTTTTCCTGCATCTGCTGAGTTTCGGCTGCAAGCTTTTCCTGCATCTGCTGAGAGTTTTGTTTTGTTTCAGTTATTTCGGCTACAAGCTTGTCACTGCTGATTTTTTTTGCAGTTTATGCATCACTGATTGCTTTTATCTGCTGAGAGTTCTGTTTCATTTCGATCATTATAGCAGCGAACATTGAACTTATGTCCATGCTGCTGGTCGTGGCAGGAGGGCATACCTGGACATCGTCTTTCTCCTCAAACTCGCATGTCCCGATGTCCATGCCGCGATTCTTAAACTCATCTATCAGCCTCTTCTGCAGTACAGCCTTATTACTTGCAGTTGGCAATTCCAGCTTGCTGAGCTCTTTTTCAGCTGTTAAACTTTTAGCTCATCAAATTTCATGATGATTTATTTATATATTTTTTTTTAATGTTCTTTTTTTCTTAAAATTGCAATGTCCTTTTATTTATTTTTGTAATCCCACTTCTGATACCAATAGTTACGTTTTTACACCCTTTCGTAAAAACGGTTTTATTACTTATCTTTCAAGGATTCGTTTTATTGCATCAAATTAAAACACGGACAAATTAATTTTAGAAATATAATGCGGCAACACTTTATTTATTACTTTATTAACACGAGTTTTTGTACTACTCAACACTTAGCGATGTTACCACGTCTATATTTCAAATCACACTAACTGACTGAGCTCTGGCAGAGTCTTTATATAGCAAAAACGACGTCGTCTGGTAACTTCGCGAAACTTCTGGGCATGGATGTTTTTGGTTGTGCCATACTTAACATGTAGCTATATACGTGTGTTTGAATACATGACAATGCTGACTTGTGTTTTGCTTATGGTGACTATGTGTGGTTGTATGTATGAGTGTTCAGTGTGTTTTGTCTATGGTAACTATGAGTGGTTGTATGGATGAGTGTTCTGTGTGTTGTGTGGTTTTGTTTCTTCTTCTGCTATGTGTATATGGCTGTGTATACTTGTGAACCTGTTTAGCATACAAGTTCATTAAGAATAACATCTCTTAGCATTTATGTTGCTAGGTTTTTTGTTGTTGTTTACACTTATTATTGGCACAGCCTCGAATGATCTTGTATATTCTGGAGTATTCCATTTCCGTTAGTTTGAATATTATCTATATTGTGTTGGCCAGGGTTGTAACATTTAGACAACTAGAGATTAATTGGCAGTGCTGCCAATTACATATAGCCACATTGTCGTTTTATTTAAATCTATTTCTAGTCTGTGTAACAATATATTGTTGTTTATTTGCCAGTAAGATTATTTAAGGTAATGCCTTCATAACTGTTATTCATTACAATTTCAGCAATTGGTAAGTATTCTTCGATAGATCTCGCCGATATTTTCTTTCAACATACTGATTTACACGATATTGAATTGCATATTCTATGCAATCACATTTTTAAAATATAGAAGAAATTGAGCAACACAATCAAAAAATTATAAATTTTGGAAAGAGATTGAAAGTACGTTATATTGAATGGTTTTATAACAAGGAAAGGATGTAAGAACGTAAACATGTGTTCTAAAAGGTACTTGTTTTCGATATTATATCCACGATATAGTGAAAGAACTCGGAGACGCAAACTTCAGAATATCAATGAAATATCTCCAATAATCATCAAGGACTCGTTTTTGCACAAAATTCTACAATACAACAATAGAAGTAAGCCCAAGGCGCACAAAAAGTATTTTGAAAAATATTCCTACACCAAATGAAGACAAAAAATGTACTTCAGGAGAGGCGCTAGCATTATTTTTAGATTTACTATTATGTAAAACTCAGTATAAGGAATTGCGGAAACAGGCCAATAAAAAAATTCTGGAATTTTCCCATAGTATAGGTCTCTGTCAAAAAACAATGTTTACCTCCACAAACTGCTATAACGTTCACTTCCACTTCAGCAGATATTAAATTGCCAGATCTTCTTGAACACACTGCCGAAAGATTGTTAAATACACTTGATGCTGATCGTTTGAAAAAACTTGGAAATGCCAGAATTGCTTTAATTTCTAAATGTGGATGTAATTTATATCGCTTTAAGGTTTTATTTTATGTACATACATGAGTAAGTTTAAACAAAGATTATGTATATAAGTGCATGACAACCACTAAAAAATGTATATGCGGGTCGCAATATTACAACCCGCATCTAACATATTGGTCAAACATATATTGTCAAACATATTTCATGTTACCTTCTGTGGTTGTTTGTTCGAATAAAATAAAAATTTGCTTAGTTTGCCTAGAGCATTCAACAAAGAAAACGTATAGTTTTTCCAAGAATTCCCCTTTTCATTTTCAACAGGTTTTAATATTTTACTTCTACCTCTCACAGCCCTTGTTATATACCAATGTTTTTACAACAATTAGTTGAAATATGTTCCTTATTCACCGCAGTTGTGAATACCTTTATAATGAGGCCAAATTACTTTAAAAAAGTATTTTTCTATCTGAAATCCTTCTTTCATAAAAGCAATTTGAGAGAAAAATACTTCAGTAAAGAGCACAAAACACATATTTTACATAAAAATTATTTTATTTTGTATCAGAAAAACTGCTCTAGTGCTCACGGTCGGATCGTACCGGGGTATAGAAGTGTAGAAGAGAGTTTGGATTATAAGATATTACTAGTCTCTTTACGAACTTTAGAACTATTAAGTGGGACGATTTAGAAAAATTTCGGCCTTTAAAATATGTTAAAAAAATTAATTTCAGAAAACATTTGTTTTGCTAATTGTATAGGTAACAAGTTGGGCAATTACACAAATTTATTTCGTTTAAAAAACTTTTAAAATAAAAAAGGTATAGAATTTTAAAAATTGAGAAGTTATAAAAAAATTTCTAATATTAGCAAAAAAAATGAGAATGTTAATTTTGAATCACCCTGTTCGCTGTGATAAAGTTATAATAAGGTTTAAATATTTTGGTTCCCGAGATAAACAAGTGTTTACTCTCGAACAAACTTTTACATTTTTCAATTCGCGATTGTAAAATATATGAGTTTTGGTTGCCTTCGTTTAAAATAATCTGAAATTATTTTCTGCAGAAAATTCTGTATAGGCGCAAAGCTGCTATAAAATGATTTTTTTTTAATGAATTTCTAAATCGTTCAACAATTGAGTTGTATATTAAATGAATTCATTCTGTCTTAAATATGAATTAAATTAAAATATAAATGAACTCGTAATGAACTAAAAATTTTTTGTAAAAAGGAAGAATTAAAAGATATTGTAATAATTTTGTTTTATTCATATAAAATTCATATGCATTAAGCATTTTAATAAATTCTATAACATTATTGCGCATTAAGGCTAAAACATTTAGGTTTTCTGACTAATAAAATGTAGTAAACGATACCTTTATTTGTCTAATATCTAGAGATTTGGAGGTTTAACCCTTTTTGGCAATTCTTATATAGAAAAAAAATTATATTGTTTATAGTAATATTTTGTTTATTTAGTTATTTTTTGTTATATTTCTTTTTTATTATTTTTTTATAGATTTTTTTTATAGATTGAAGTATCTCATGGAAACGTTCAAAATTTATGTTCTCAGAATTATTAAAAATATCTTCTAAATATACATCATCGTCAAAATCAACATCAACCCTTTCATTAAAGCCTATTTTTGTATGTTCACTTAAAGAATATATATCATAATCATTACTTTTTGATAAACATATATTATATGTATCAATTTGGTCAATCTCGTCTTGTTAAACTTCACAGTTACTGGAAAAACTTGATTGAATAATTTTAGCAAGAATAACTTTTGCCAAAATAGTATTTAACTCGGCTAGGGAAGGGTTGTTATTGTTGCCTCCCTTTTGCCGCAGTACAGAAAATATATTTTCTAACTTGTCCTGATTAAAAGATTTTGTCATGACATAATATAAATCACCCCCGTCAATCAATTAAGATTGAGCTTCATACCATTTATAAAGAAAACATGCGTTTTCTGGTCAACGAATTTCACGTAATGCAAATATTCCATAAAGTTTTGGATAAATTTGTGAGGTTCATTGTAAACTTAAACTGCAGATCCGTAGCAATTATCGCCATAATGGGAACCATTCATTATTAAGACAATCAAAAACGTTATTAATATTTTCCACAAACTGAGACGTTGAAAGGGCCACTTCTGCGGAACAGCTCTTAAATTGTGTAGTGTTGTATAATGTTTTAATAGTAGCTGCAATAGTTTTGCTAAAAATTTGGGGTCGTGAATTTCACACGCATTTTTTCAACTTATACATATGTTGTCGTGTCAATTTTGGACACGTTGCAGTTGCTCCCATTTCGTATAGCTCTTTCATTACTTGCATGCTTACAGTTCCATCAGGTGTTTTAAGGTCACAATTCAACCACAGACTTTATTAAGTGTGGGAAATCATATGCACAAAAAACTTTTTGGCCGTTTAGTTAAAAAAATGGAGTTTGCACAGATACCTTCAGGTTGGAAAAATATTTTTTGTTAATTCAGCCTTGATCACATACTAGAACACAAATATTTATGCCAATGCTTTTCGAAAATAATATAGTTTAAAATTATACTCCAATTAGAAAACAATGTTTTTACCATAAAAACATACGCATAAGTACCAATACTTTTAGTTCTTACAAAACCTGTTGTTTCGAATCCATCTATTAAATCTATTTGACAGTTTTGTTTGTTTTTCGCAATTTGAACAAAATGGGTGGACTATATTTTCAAAGTAAGTGTTTGTCGGTAAATTCTG
The DNA here is from genome assembly GCA_963675445.1 of Linnaemya vulpina. Classification (NCBI taxonomy): domain Eukaryota; kingdom Metazoa; phylum Arthropoda; class Insecta; order Diptera; family Tachinidae; genus Linnaemya; species Linnaemya vulpina. The sequence goes on along the minus strand of OY776280.1, from coordinate 51,081,957 downwards.
GAATTCAATATCTTTCTCTACCTCAATTTCATCTAAATCTATGGTTGCAATGGTTTTCGCCTTTAATTTTTTTATCCCAATATATGACCTTTCAAAATGACCGTCGCATATACATATAAAGATTTTTTGTGTAATCTTCTTCAGGACTTTGGGATTTTTCACGCTAAATTTGCCCTAAAATTTTGTCTGAAGAAGGAAACTTAAAAAATCGAAAACTTTTAAAATGCCTTCTAGATCTTTTACATATCTTTACACAGCATTTCATGAAGGATATATAATTTTTTATTTTCTTAAATGTATTCATCGCAATACATCGCAAAGAAAATTACACGCGCACAAAAAAAAAACACGTCTTGCACTGTGAAAATCTACAATAACTAAAAATATTGTAACTCAATCATTAATAATGTTGTGAAATGAAAGCATAATTTTTTATAAAGATCTTCAAACAAGTTTGCATGTGTTTTTGCTTATGTGTTTTCCACCTTCCCTTCAGTGCCTTAAGTTAAATTTGATAAAAACAACTTTAAACATCTTCGATGGCCAACGATACAACACGTTGGTTTCCGCTTTTCTCTTCGTTTTTTCCCTTACTCCCGGCACACACAAAGATTTTAAAATTTTATTTCATGCTTTGTTCCACATACGTCTTCTTATAGTGTATATTCTTTGGTTTAACCAATGTTTGTATTGCTTATGCTACTTAATGAACTAAATTTTAATTCATGCTTGTTAAAAAACAAGTCTTTGACCTTTCCTATTTAAAACTTCACAGGGGCCAAAGTTTGACACAAAGTCTTAAATTATCAATAAGTATATGTTGTAAACGTGACTCAAAATATAAGATTGTGTGTAAAACAAAGAAGTTTTCACTTCACTTTTGTATCAACAACCGCTAAAATATATAAAGCGTTTTAAATCCATCTCAACTATTTTTCGACTGGTTAGATTTCAAAGTTTATACCTTAACTTAAAATCTATAGTCTCACCTTGTAAACAAAATAAAAAACAATAAAAAACGAGCACTGAAGTTCCAATTCAGTCAAAAGTTATAGATTTTCAACCGCCTTCTCGCGGAATAGTCTACTGTGCGGTGACGGTATACACCGCACATTGGTGCAAGAGTGGCATTAATCCATTTTTTTATGTCTCCTGATTTACCAGATTTTTTCTACAGTTTGTAACAAACAATCTAGTTATCATGTACCAAAAGTATTACGTTTATATCTTTATTAATTTTTTTTTTTGTCCAGAGACATTCATAGTTGAGCTAAGTGAATGAGTTATAAATGACTAACAATTTATTAAAATTTCAGCTGTTCGTTTTTGCTTGTAACGAATTCTGGTATAAAAGAACTTAAAAAAGTTAAGAAAAATTTACTACATAAGCATGTTATTGCGCATGCAATAAAATTTTTTTTCTATTCTATTGCATTATTATATTATTATACAACTGTACAGCTGGTGCTATATGCCTTTTACTGTACACAAAGTTCTAATTCATGGGAGTAAAATTGTGTCTGCAACAATACTGTCACTAGACAAGTTGTCGGGTGAAGGTATGGAAGCTCGAAATAAAGATTACAGTAGTTATCGCCTAAGACACTCCAGAAAAACTGCTCGCATATAAGCAATGAAGATATCATGCATATGTTACTAGCATCTTCAGATCCATATATAAATGCATACCGTAAACAGTTCAAGAAGCACATATTGGACTTTTCTGATGAAATAAAAAAATTTTTTATGTTAATAAAGGTACACGAATTACTTTTTTTTTTTCTTTTTTTATATATTCTTCCATTTATTTACAGATATTTTCATTGTATATGGACATGAATGTTGTTATTATACCCTTCATAAAAAAGTGAAAGGGTATATTTAGGTTTGTCATTCCGTGTGTAGTTTCTTCGATATCAATATGCGACCCCATAAAGTATATATATTCTGCATCCTTATGAATACCGATGACGATTGAGCGGTGTCCGTCTGTACTTCTGTCTGTACGTGAAATCGGTTTTCCCAAGCCCCCAGAAGAGCGAGAGACTTCATTCTTGCACTGATCGATTGGAAGTGAGCTTACATAGAGTGGTATTGAAATTCAGAAGGGAAGGTCGGTTCCAGAGCTGGGAAGCTTGCACCTATGTATTTCTCGACGCAAAATTAACACCAAAATTAAAATTTTTTTTAACACATACGGTATTTTGTGGTACATATAATAACTAAAATATTTAAACATTTTAAGTTTTTCTTAAATAAAACCGTTCTTGGTATCATGCAGATTTGCATTGACGAAAAACATTTTTTAATTTAAAGCTTTCATCCAGGGTTAGGAAATAAGATTTTTTTTATGCGATAAAATAACCAAAAATCAACTAACGTCGTTTTTTCCTGGTTATATTATTTTTTATTTCGGCAAAAAAAAAATTTGTACATGAAAGTGACAAAAATGGTTACAAATTTGTAGTTTCTCTTAAATAAAACCGCTTTATACATCATGAAGACTTCCATTGGTAAAAAATATTTAAAAAATAAATTTTTGCTTCCAGGGATCAGAAATTTACTTTTTTTGCACATTCGTTATTTCGTGGTACATATAATAATGAAATGTTTAAAAGTTTTAAGTTTTTCTTAAATAAAACCGTTTTATACATCATGAAGATTTGCATTGATGAACAAATTTTCGGTTCCAGGGGTGGGAAACTTAAATGTATTTTTTATAAATAAATATACCAAAAGTCAGTTAATGCAGTTTTTTTTATTAATTAAAACTATGTTTTAATTCAGGAAAAGACAAAATTAATATCAAGTATTTATATAATATTATGGATATTTGCAATATTTTGTATAACATGAAGGTCTCCAAAATGGTTAAAAATTTGTAGTTTTGCTTAAATAAAACTGCTTTACACATTATGACAACTTGCATTGGTAAAAAGATTTGAAAAATTAAGATTTCGCTTTCAGGGGTGGGAAATTTTGAATATATTTTATTTATAAAAGTAACCAAAAAATGCAACTGAAGTTGTTTTTTTGCGCTTAATGAAGCTATTTTATAAAATAGAAACCATTGGTACTTAAAAATATATGTAATACCAGACGTACGTTGGTGAAGGGTATATAAGAATATAGCACATTTACTTGTATTTTATTTGTATTTTAATCAAATATGAAACACGAAAATGTAAATCTATGTAGCGATCTAACTCTTTTAAAAAGACAAATATTGCATTTTATGTGGTCATTTTATGTTAGAGGTGGGCGTGGATGTTAGCATACTTTTAAAATTTTTTCAAACATATTTTTTTAATATCATCATAAAATAGCAATGAGCAAAAAAATTGTACTCTACGATGATTTTTAACTTTTGTGTTATTGGAAAGCGCACGCGGTTGTGCTCAGACTTTTTCCATATTTCCAGTATTTGTTTATCACAACCCAATATGAGTCTATCCCCCTAATTCAAACGGTTGTTAAAGTTAATGAATGTTTTAAGAGATCCATACTTTAAAGCCTTTTTAATTTTAATAATCGTTAGTGAATTAGGGGGTATATATATAAATTCAAGACTACGATGTCTCCTTATATTTAATGCCACCAATCATATGAAGCTGAACCACTGTGCACCGCTGTCACAAGTTGAATTCCGCTATTTGAATTTTATTGACAAAATTAAACTATTTCGGCCATTTTCACAATGTATGATTAACACTTTTCTCAATAAAGTGACTTGGTGTACGAATTACAATGCAAAGGCAACAGCGAAGAAAAATGCAATCTTATATATATATGTACAACAAAAAGAAACTTAGGCACTAGAATGTCAGAACATAAGAACGATATTGCCAAACAAAAAACCTCAACAGCTTTATCAGCCCACGTTATCGACAAAAATCATTCTGTGGATTTCGATAAAGTAAAAATATTAGACAAAGAGAAAATAGAAAGGAAAAGGTATACCATCGAAAGCTTGCGTATACAGCAAAATATAGAAAGGACTATGAATATAAAAGAGGATACCGACAATATCAATGCTAGTCACATTGTTGCTATTAAATAGGACGAACTGCAATACCAACGTTTAAAAATTTGACTGTGCTTAAAATACATCTGGGATAAAATTTAGTATAAGTAAATTCTATAAATATGTATCTAATGAAATACTAACTATAAAATTGTGATTATAATCTTATTATTTAAATATTCTTCAAAATTGTAATTATGTAATGTTTTTAAATTAAATAGACAAGGAAAAACCCCTGAAGAAGTCGACAATCAATCGACGAAACGTTGGGTAAAAAAATGTAATAAATTGTTTTTATTAAAATTAAATACGTTAAAAAATGCATCATATATTAAAACTTTCAAATTGGCCAAAAAAAGTAAAACAACACTAACATGAATTCTGGTTTTTCATTTGTAAAAAGACGAGCTTCAGTTTTTACAAAAATCAGATTTCTTAAATGTTATCCGATTTTCGAAATTCAAATTGAAAACACTTCTCCCAGAAATATGTAAAGTTATTAAAGAGCTTTTTTCATTCATGTTATTTTTAATTTTTACTCATGTATAGTCAAATAAGATTACATTGCGATTGCATAGTTACATAACATTACAGCGCGTTTTCGAAATCGGAACTAATTTCTTTTTCGTCATTTGAACTGCAACTGTGAGGTTGTGTGTGCTCTTTAGAATACGGCATTTTTATATACATATATTTTTTTTTTTTTTTTGGAGAGTCTAGCGATTGTCTAGGAACTTTTTTTACAACACGACAAGCAGTCGCTATTAAGACACCAGAATAATCTCCTACAACTATTAGAAAGCTGCCTGTAGCGTAATATCTTAGGGCCAATAACATCATTTGGATAGCAGATAAAGCATGATTTCTTTCAATTAAACGATCATAATTCAAAATGTATTAACCATGTCAGATATAGATATAACGAAGGAACTTTCCGCCCGCTTGCGGACTTTATATCATCGCCTATGCCATCGACAATGTACTTTACTGCAGATTTTGATAATCTAACTCTTTTCCTAAGCTCTTCACTAGATAAAGAGAAATTATTTCGACGTTCAAGTAAAATTTTTTTGGATTTCACTCTACTTGGACTATAAATATTGAAAATATATAAGTGATGATTGTAATTTATGCTAATTTTGTTTTTTTTTTTTGAGGTGACAATTAATATATTAACCAGAAAAATTTGTTCGGTTAAATTTAACAGCAACTTTTCTGTCAGTTAAATTTTAATCATACATTGTGAAATACAATTCCAGCTAACTGCCTGTTAAACTGTCAATTAAAATTTAATAACACTTTGTGAAAAGCGTCGTGAGTTTCGGAGGTATATAAGATTATATACCTCCGAAACTCAAATATACAAAATTAATGAAAAATTAATACTTTTTAATCATATATACATATACTCGTGTGTTATTTAAATAATTAATTAAGTTAATTTATTTTACTTGTCTTAAAGAAACTAGTACTAAACCTTCAGCTGCACGACTCGGATTAGGTATTGGTTTCAAGAGTATGTATTTACTGCGATCTTTGTGAGCTAAAACTAAAGAAAGTGGAGAAATTTTCTATATGATATTATTCTTTTTATATATTTTTTATGCGCAAGGACTGACATTTTTCTTGGCATACATTTAATCATTGTCCTATTGATTGAGCTGGAAAACGAGACATAATTAACAAAATTGATTTTCCTACAAACTTTTTTAATATCAATTTCTTAAATCAATTATTCGGATATCAAATTCTAAGTAAACAATAAAACAAATAGAAACGGAGAAACTTTCAATTAAAAAAGGTACAATCTGCATATGTACATACATCATCAGTTAATCCTTTCCCTAAATTTTGTGTAATAACTAAGAATAACATCCTAAGCCTCCATTTGAATAAATAAGACATCTAAACACATATAAGAGCCATAATTTGAAGTTATCACCATTCTAAATTTTCCTGTATTTCCAGGAAATGAAAAATTGTTTTTAGATGAGATTAGTTCTCACATTGATTAAATGTGAGTCCAATTTGGAGTACACCAACATATATTAAAGTTTTCGTTTTTCGATTAAAAAGATTCGGGGTTTATTTCCGAACACTTCGACGCCACCAAAAATTTGTCATAGTTAGCAACTATGTTCAAATATACACAGTTGTGAATCTTTACATCTTTAAAAAAAAAAATTTCATATTGTTTATTAGTAAAAACTTAGAAAAATGTTTTTTTCAATAAATTAGTTTTATATAAAGTTTTACCAAAATAAATTGCAGTTCTATCTATTGAAATTATCCATGCAATTTTGCGTTCTTATTAGTTTATGTTTTTTGTGAAAAGGTTCTATTTTCTGTGGCGTAGAACTTATGTTGTGCCTATTCCTTCGCGGAGTGTTAATCGAAATTTTCTAAAATCGGAATTCCAGCCGTTTTCAATAAATCGAGTTATCATCAGGTCTTTACCCTTTGAGGTTTTAGAAAGCTTCCTTGGCTAGTTCTCAGAGCCCGTCAATACGTCTATACAAATAAATCAATATATACATACATACATATATATATATATATATATATATATATATATATATGTATATATATATATATATATATATATATATATATTTTATAAGCTTATTCGACCTTATTTTTTTTCATTAATTTATTAGGTTTATTCAAGCAAAAGATCTATTATTTTTTATTTTTTATATAAAAATTGTTTTTATTAATCCAATATTTCGCTACTTCTTTGAGTAGCTTCTTCAGGGATATGTAATTTAAAATTAAATGTTTTTCTTTTTTCATTTTAACATATACGAACAAAAATTATTTGAAATAAAATTTTTCAATTCACAAATACAAACAAAATATTTTTTGTCAAAACGAAAAAATTAACAATATTACAAATGTATATGTAAGCAAACAAATATATTATTATGTCCTATAATTTAATTTCCGTTTTTATTTAATAAATATCTATATGTATGAGCAACATTAGCTGTATCTGCCTTAAAATTAATTCTCTTATCTATTGGAACATTTTCTAACATGCATCTACGTTTATAATTATTCTCTGTATTTAAAATGGAGACATTATTAAAATCTGTAATAGTAGCGAAAATTTATTTTTAGTGAAACTAAAAATAAATTTTAAACCAGGTTAGCAGGTCATAGAACAGATCAAAAATATAGAAACAATATTTCTTCACAAAAAACAGCATTAGTATCTCACTGTGTAAATTTTAATCATTTTACAGATTTTAATAATGTCTCCTAATGTAAGCCACGCGACGTTTTATCCAGTATGTTATTAATAAACTCCAATGCAATTGGTGTAGATGGAATAGATCCTAGATTTGTAAAAATTTTAACTCCAAAACTTCTTCCTTATATAACTTTTATTTTTAACAAAATCTTTACCACCAGCCATTATCCAAAAATATTTAAACTTGCCAAAATTTTACCTATTCCTAAATCTAATTCTGAGTACAGGCCGATTGCAATTTTATCATTCTTATCTAAGCTCTTAAAGATTAATTTATAACCAAGTTATAAGATGTCTTGAGACAAGTAGTATGCTTACTGACCGGCAATCTGGTTTTCGGAAAGACCATTGTTGTCTGACAGCCCTCATAGATGTGGCGGAGGACATCGGACAACAAGTAGACTGTGGTAATGTTACATTATGAGTTCTTTTAGATCATTCCAGAGCGTTCGATATGGTTGACCATAAAATTTTATATTGTAAAGTTAAACATATGTTTAGGTTTACTTCAGCTGCCAAAAGTCTGATACATTCATATCTGACAGATAGATATCAATATGTTGAAACACCTACCTCAGTTTCAAGTTCTTTGCCATTGAATCGAGGTGTTCCACAAGGCTGGATATTAGGCCCTCTACTGTTTTCGTTATATGTGAATAATTTTCACATATAAGCACTGTAAGATTAGATTGTAGGCAGACGATGTCCAACTTTACACTAGCTGCAGCAACACAGACTTTGATGAATGCGTTGGTATCTTTTGATTAACAAAAAAAGCTTGTTAAAGATTAATTACAATCCTACTTTATCAATAAACAATCAGACTATTGATATTGTAAATTCTGACAAAAATCTTGGCATCTACCTTTACAATACACTTATTTAGGATAATCACGTTAATTTCGCATGTGGTCGTACATTTTCAATGCTAAGAAATCTTTGGCAAACTCAGTATTGCACTCCAATCAAATTTAGAATCTTGCAATATATTATTTATGATATTGTACGGCCGCGAGCTATTTCCTAGCTGTAATATATATACACATCAGCTTCCACATCTCTATGATCGTTTAATTTTTTCAAATCTGGATAGAGGAAAAACAATTCTAGTACTTCGTCATCGAACACTGATTTCTAAATACCAATTCTTTATTAATGCTATCAGTCTCTGGAACGGAATTCTACATAATTTACAAACTATTAGCAACGCACGTTAATTCAGGAAATATGTTTCTTGTCATTTTTCATATATGTGTATATATGTACATATATATATATATATGTATATATATATATATATATATATATATATATATATATATATATATACATGGTACATATATACATACATATACTTTTTTATACATTTTGATTAATATGATATCTCATTATACATTATAAAAATTTCATATACATATGTCTACATCAGCGTTGCCAGAACCTTTGGGGACAAAATCATCTTTTGGTGAAAAAAATCATATTTCCAAGAAAAAAATCATCACATTTCTTTTTTAGTTCATCCTTTTTATTAAAAATAATTTTAAAAAAATTAGGAAAAAAATAATATTTGATTTTATAATAAATAACAAAAGTTTTAATTCTATATTAACGTATATTATGTAACCCAAATCTGAGTTAAATTGAAATCCAAAAAGTTTTTAAACAGAAATAAAACTTCATTGCGCCAATGATTTTAAAATTTGGCAATCAATTATGTTAATGTTTATTGAGCAAATATATAAAAAAAGATTATTAAAATCACGTCAGATTTAAAAATTGCAGAACAGACCTGATTATGCAGTAAATGTAAATAATTATACACTAAATAAAAAAATTTTACATTTTTAAGAGACAGTATTTTTATTATTATAGTACTGTGAAGGTTTCATATTTTTAATTATATCTTGATCTATTTTTAAATTATAACATGAACATTTTTTTAAAGTTAAATAATCTTTTGAATATAATATACCTTCAAGCGTACTGTTATCAAGTCTTTTTCTGTATTTAGTTTTATTTAAATTGACTATTGAAAAATTCTTTCAACATTAGCAGAAGAAATTTGAAGACGTAATAAATTTTGTACAAATTTTGACAATGTCGGAAAAGCCAAGGTTTTGTTAGCCAGAGTAATTTTTGATACTCCCGACCAAAAATTTTCACAACTGATATTATCTAGGGTTGTACAATGGTCACCAAAATTTACAAGACGTAATTCTCTAAACTCGTCATCCGAATATTGGTAATCATTCTTATCAATTAAGTTTGGAAAGTTTTGTATTAATCCTGCTAATGAAGGTACTTTTCTATTTACAATTTAGATAGGGTCAAGACAAGAGAGCTCTTTTAAAAGAAATACTGTTAAAATCCAATCGTTTAAGTATTTGCTTACATAATTAAATAAAATCATTTTTTTCTTCTACTGTAAGTTTTGAATTAGACATTTCTTGTTGAACAAATATTCCTAAATAGACCTCATTTTCTAAAAAAGAAATTATATTCAAAGTTAATTTCGTTATTGAAATTCATATTAACGTATGCTGGTGTTATAAAATTATGAAAAATTTTAAGATATAGACGTTGCATTTCATCAAAGATTCTTTATATTTGAGGGTTTGGCTCTGGAAAATTTTGTTGACGGTGTCTACAATGTGCAGAATATATTTAAAAAAACACAAATACAATTCATTTACGTCATTAAGCTTGTTTTTTATAGATTCAACATTAGATGCAAACGCAAAATATATTTTAAGGGGCTCATATAATTCATCTAGTTTGTGAGAGATGCAACAGTTTTTTTTTGGTTTGTATTCTAAATTGTTGAAACTTTTTGAATTGCCTTTTGGGCTATTTGCTATGTAATTATAAATGTCTCTTACTAAGGACTCTATTTCGGCAGGAAACTTAAGACACGCGTACGAAGAGCAAAGGGCAATCGAGTGACAAATGCATTCAAAAATAAATAAAGTTGAAATTTCATTCCTTAGTAGTCTAGCCACAGAATGATTCTTGCCTGTCATATTTGGTGCACCATCGGCCGCTATCCTATTACATTTTGTTTGTAAGGTATATTTTACTTTCAAAATAATCCTTAATTGCGTCACAACTGTCCACTTCAATTAAAACAAAAAATAAATCTTTTATACTAAAATCAATAGTTACCCGTCCACTAAGCAAATTGATTTTTTTTACCTATATCCATCGACTCATCTATACACAGTGAGAATTTTTGATGGCGTACAATATTACATACAAATTCAAATTGCGGCCTGCATAAAAAATTTTAACCAGGCATGTTGTTTTTGTTCTACCACATGCAAGATTTAGTGCTATTTTCGGAATGGAAGCTTTTAAAAATAAAGTTAAGTGGTCCAGGCACGAAAAGGGTAAGTTGTGCTCTGCTATAAATGCACATAATTGAACCTCTAAGTTTTGTACATTCCTTATTTCAGAAGTTTCTCCTCCAAATTGCTCATCAATTTTTTTTTTTGCCGTCACTTACACATTGCACTCGTTTTATATCTTTTTGAGTTGACTGATGCTTTATTAAATCTGCCTTCCCAGCACTTACTTTTAAAATTGAATTGCATATTATTTAAAATATTTCCTCTTCGCCTAATGCATTAGTTTTAGTGGATAGCCATTGTTTAAAGATTTCTATCCAAGAAGAGTTTACCTTACGCCGTTTTGATTGTAAAACTGAAATTAGAAATTTATTTAGTTTACGTAATTATTCTTTCTTTACCAAATTATCTTCTAAAATTTCTTCACATTCTGCTTCACGGGTAATCCCCTTCACCTCATCGTTTGCTTCTAAATAAATTTCATTGCCCATTAATAAAACATACAAACATTGTATAAAATTTATAGTTTTACATTTTTGAACTAAATATTTGTACATTTTTATTATTAATTATATAAAACGTTTTTTCACAAATACCTTTTTTCATCAATAATCTTAAATAATATTAACCGCTATTAAGAGATGCATATTTTAGTTTGTTTCTGTGTCCAAAAACAGTGACATGTTTCTTAATATGAGAGACACAGGGCACTCATAAAAGGTATTTATAAATACAAAATAAGCAACAAGCTGATATAAGACTTAAAACTGACTGTTGAAAAACTGTAGAAAACTTAAGTGCACAAACATACCTAATATAAAAATAATATAATATAAAAATACATTTTTAGGAACAAAAAATCATCAAATTATATTTTGACCACAAAGTTATCAAAAATGTGATAAAATCATCATTCTGGCAACGCTGGTATACATTATTAATGTTGTGTCAGAACTGTAAATTAATTAATGTTGTTTAATTATTTAATTTATTATGTATTTAAATTAGTATTTTTATTCTAAAGAATGCAGTCTTTTACTTATCTTGTCGCCCTTAATCTGTTTCTCTTTACAAAATATGGATAACTTGAGTTCCATTAACCCTAACACTCCTGACACGGGTACCCAGGTACTCGAGCGAACTTAAAAGTCAAATAACTTTTTAACGATAAAAGATACAAAGTTGAGGTTTCGCAAGTTCCTCAAACTATTTATTTCTTAAAGATTTTTGTCACTATAAGCTTTCTTTACTTTTTTGGGTAGGCTGTGGACTCACAGAAAGTGAAATATTCTTTACCCTACTGATAAGGGTAAAAGGGTACCCGTAAGAGAAATAAGGCATTATATATAGAAAAAGTCATACTAATTATTATATTTTTTATTTTATTTGAAATTTTCATTTTTAATTAACAATATTTACATATAACTTTGTAGTGGTATTATAGCGTACTTTTTAGACAATTAGTATTCTGTGCAGCGTGGAGCAATTATTTTGCTATGCGTATTACATATTGGCCGTTGGCAACCATCACACACCTTACGTGTTTTGCAATCTGATTTCGGATCAATAGCTTTACAAAGGTAACACCGACCTTTTACTGGTAGGTGACCAGTTTTATCCCGTTTGGATATTTCCGATGGGCTTACCACATTCTGATAAATTTCTTTATGGATGGTTCCATTTGTCATAAGTTCAAGAGCTGCTCGGACGTTGTGGTATCGTGTTATATGATTGTTATTAGCTCTTTTTTTCATATTTTCAGTTGCGAATTCTACGCCAAGGGATGTCAAAAAACAACGACGGGAGCTTTGAAATTTTTTGACAATTGGATTGAGGCCAGAAAATATACAAAATGCTCCTAGAGCATCCACGTCAATCATGTTAAAAAATGGGGATAACGGCCATCTATTTGTCTTACGTTTCGTACTATATTTTGACACCATTTGATCCATCACATCAACTCCGCCTTTTGTTTTATTATAAAACTCATTTATTTCGTCCTTTCCACTAAAAGTTGGCATGGTCGACAAAAACTAAACACTTTTGTTTTTCTTGGTTACAACCGATAAAAGAGTTCCGTTTTTACTAAAACCATATCGTGGTGTTCCTACATCGTCAGTTGCGTTTGGCCGTAGCTTTGTCGGAATATACGGTTTATTTTGTCTAAGGGTTCCAACAAGACTTATCCCTCTCGTTTGAAGCCGATTGGCCAAGGGAAGCGACATAAAAATATTATCTGTTGTTATATTTATTCCGGATGCTTTGTAAAAATCTACTAGAACTAAAACTATATTTTCTCCTACATTTACTTGTCGCTGGCCACATGGTGGTTTACCTGTATAAATAATTCCGTTCAAAGGGTAGCTATTGGTTGTGTTGCACAACCAAAATATTTTAATCCCATACTTAGCCGGCTTTGAGGGAATATACTGCGTAAAGCTGGTGCGGCCTCGATAAGGGAACATTTGTTCATCAATTGTCACATTTTCATCCGGATAATAGTTTTCTTGAAGATTCTTCATAAGCATATTCCAGATATCAGAAATAGGAGCGGCTTTATCAGTTTGTTTGCGAATTGATCGTGTGAATGCATTGTCAAAACGTATTACACGTATTATTTGTAGAAGTCAATCACGACTTAAAGACGCTTTATATAGTGGATGAGCGTAGTTTCCCCAAAGAACTGACGGAGGTGACGCTGGCACCATTTAAACCCATTACTAATAACATTCCTATAAAAGCATCTAGCTCATCCATTGAAATCAATCGAAAATGGCGAGGCTTCATATTCAAAGCTGTTATATGTTCTGCATTCTTCTGGTTGAAATTTAATGCTAATCTATTCCCTTTTTTGTTACTTTGCCTGAGGATTTCACTTTTTATATTTTCGGTAAAGAACTCGTCAAATATTTCCTTAGCTGTCATAACCTTAGTGAATTTGTGGTGTGGTCCACCTTCATATTTATAGGTCAATGTAATTAAACTCACCTTTTTTGCGCAATATATTTTGCAATTGATTCTTGGCATTTGGTAACTCTTGGGCATACCATTCCGTTTGGTCATTCGCTATGTATTTTGAAGCAATTTCAGAAGATTCGCCTCCTCGTCAAAATTGACTATACCTTCCACCTCTATATCGGATGCTTCATTTTCCTCAGGAAACCATTCCTCATCACTACAACATTCTTGTTCGATAGGATTTGATATATTATCATTATCTACTTCCATTTCACATAATATATCAATATGCTTTGCAGTTAGTCTAAATATATTTCGCGGAACATACAATAAAAATAAACGAAGAGTAAAATATCTAACAAAGCTTACGCAGAAATATTAAGATAACCATTACGCCATGGCAATTGATCTAATGACTTAGATGACATCTTTGCTCTGTTTTCGGCAGACTGCGTAGTGCCCAATCCTGCAGCACTTGTTGAAGCTCCAGGCACCATTAGGTTCAGCTTCAAAAGCATCCAACTCCATAATATGTGCAGTACGTTTACACGCCATTATTAAAAATAAGAAAAACAAGCGAACTCGACCGCACGCGTCAACAGCAAAATAAGAACTTTGAATACAAGGAATTGATATTCTACATATAAATAACAATAATGGGATCCCCCGTATTACAACACAACGCATTGTTGATATCTAAATCGTAACGGAAATTTTAGTATTCACGGGTACCCGGGTATAAAAATGTTATCAGTACGGTTAGGGTTAATACACAAAAATATAACGGGATTGCATTCTTATTACTTTTATTAATTGCAATTTCAATGTCAAAAATTATTCGCATTTTGGATATCAATAAAAACAGAAGTGCCGACGGATTACAGTCCTTTTGTAATTTTAAATCAAAAAATAAGTTTCGTGTTTTTTATTAGACATAAATTTGGCGACCGTGACAGGACAGGTTAAAATTACAAGAATAATTTGAAATAAAATTAAACATTTTAACAAGGCCATAATAAAATCAAAAGAATTTTCGTTAAAAAAGACAGTTTTATTAAAATAAATGAATTTAATAATATATAATAAAAATAAAAAGACATTTGGGGAACTAAGGAAATAAAAAAGAAAGAAAAAATTATAAAGAAATTTATCAACATCATCGCTTGCGCTTGAGCATTTGTCCAGCCAACTTTATTATAATCATCATCATCGTCATCGCTTGCATTGAGATCAGCTGGCTTCAACCTCTTCTCAGCATCATAATCATCATCGTCATCGTTTGAAGCACAAGAAACACCATCATCATCGTTAACTTCAGCAGCATCGTCGTCGTCGCTGCTCGCATTCATCTATAACTCTATTGTCTCTTGGTAACATCACATCATAAATCGAACATAATTTTTTCGCTGCTGCTTACATCTGTCATCACATAACCATCTATATTATTGTCGTTAACCATTTGCTAGTTGTCGTCCTCTGCTGCAGCTTGCACATCAGCACAGTAAGTCACCTATACCATTAAACAACAACATCAAAATTTAACTCTTCAAAACATTGCGCTTGCCAATAAGCATTAAAACAAGCAAGTCACTCAAATACAATTATTTTTTGTTGTCGCTCACATTATCATTCGCCTTTTGTAAACAACATTCAACCAAACACACATAGGCACGAACGTTGGGTTGAAAGCAAAATTCAAAAATTAGTGTTGATACTTCTGATTAGTGTTGGACTTCTAGAAATACTGTTGGTAATTTTTAAAGAACGAGTGGTACTTTATATCAACGTTTGACTACGATTGGGGCTCTGTTCAAAAATCATAATTTTTTGCAATTTATTAAATTTTTTTTGAATTTTATCAAGTTTACATTGAACTGAACATAATTCTATACAACGCCCACTACATCTGGAAACATGAACAACGACAAAAATTATTCTACAACCGTCTCTCTTGCTTCCTTAAAGCAACAACGGTCAACTATGAAACGAAATATAACCCAAATGAAGACAAAAATAGAAAAAGATGGGGGTTCATCGGATTTTACTATTTTGGAGTGTCGGCTGCAAATTTTGGAATCTTATTTGAAACAAATAAGTCATATTCAATCACAGATTGAAAAGTAGTCCCAGTGATATTGAGAATAGTTTTTTGAATGTTACCCAATCATTTCCAACTCATCAGCACCGTTTGCCTCAGATTAAACTACCAAAATTCGATGGGAAGTTTTCAGAATTTTAGCGATTTTTGAGCACTTTTAACACCTGGGTTCACAATGAACCAAATATTCCCACAATCGAGCCATTCAGGTAGTTGAAACAAACTACCAAAAAGCGTTAGACAGTGTGTCTTCTCTTCGTAGTTCATTACTTTCGTTGGGTTCAGAACTAGATGTGATGAACGCCATCATCATACATATTGTTCTATCCAAAATAGACGAAAAATCAAAAAGAGCTTACGATGAAAAGCAAGATTTCAAGTCGTTGCCTTCATGGGATCACTGCGTCGAAATACTTAGTCGTCGTTGCCAATTTTTGGAAAGCCGTAATACACAGTTGGACTCATCTAATCTTCGTGATACCAAACCTAAACAAACTTTTAAACGTACAGGGTCATCATTTGTTGTTGCAAGTACACTTTGTGAGTACTGCAAGTCTAACGATCATTTTATCGGAAGTTGATCTAATTATCTATCGCTACCTGTACCTCGTCGATTCGATTTTGTTAAAACTTCTAAGCTCTGCATAAATTGTCTTAAAAAAGGTCATTTAGTTTCTCAGTGTTCATCGAAATCTCGTTGACGTTCTTGCAGAGTTTCACACCATACGTCTCTACACAATTCAAATACTCAGCCAACCAATAATTCAGGTATTTCTTCGCATCAACACAATTCGCCTTCGAACTCTTCGCTTCATCGTACGCCCTCTTCGCATTCACCAAGCAAACCAACCGCAACATATGCTAATACAGCCTCAACTCATCTGACTCAATTTTCGTCGTTTGTAACACGTGCTTGCCGAATAAATTTGCTTCCTACAGCTATTATCTTTATCAAGGATTCGTTTGGTACTCTACAACCTCTTCGGGCCTTACTAGATTCTTATTTTGAAGTCAACCTTATGACACTAGGAGCTGTTAATCGCCTTCGGCTGAAGCAAAATAGAACCACTCAGGAAATTTCTGGCATTTCTAATATTCGAACTCAACTTAAGCATTTTGTAACAGCAACAATTAAATCACGCGTATCTGACTTTGAGTGGACAACGAGTTTTTTGGTCACAAAATCTATTTCGTCGCAACATCCTGCTGAAAAAATTAATGCATCAAATTGGAGGATCCCAAGTCGTCTTGAAATAGTAGATCCACAATTTTATATACCTCAGCGTATTGACGTCCTTCTAAGTTCTGGAATTTTCTTCGAATTGCTCCTTGACGGCAAAATTTCTCTCGGCAATGGTCTGCCTTCTTATAAATACGTCTCTCGGATGAATAATCGGTGGTAGCATCAACAATCAATGGCCTCAACGTGCATTAGGGTGTAACGTTATTACTAAAGGTGAGGATCTGGACTCGTTACTAAAAGTTTTTTTTTGGGAAATTGAAGAATTTAATCAGCATTCACCCTTTTTCACTGAGGACGAAAAACTATGCGAAGAGCATTTTATTAAAAATACTATTTTTGATCCCAGCGGTAGAGTACTGGTACGTTTACCATTTAAATCTTCATTAACAGAACTTGGTAGCTCATTTGAAATAGCACGTCGAAGATTTTTGTATTTAGAAATGCGATTTTCAAAAGATGAAAACTTAAGAAAAATATACTCTGATTTTATGTAGTAAGTACTAGAACTAAGCTTAGAGTTGTATTTGACGCCTCTTGTCGCACATCAACGAATATTTCATTGAATGAAGCTCTAATGGTTGGTCCAACGATACAACAAGAACTTATTATAACAATTTTATCTTTTCGTTTAAATAAATTAGCTCTATCTGCTGACATCTGCAAAATGTATAGGCAGTTCTTGGTGGACGAAAGAGATCGCAACTATCAATTAATATTATGGAGAAAAAATGCAGGCAGGCCCTATCAGTCTTTATAAATTAAATACTGTGACGTATGGCACATCAGCTGCTCCTTTTCTTGCAGTAAGAAGTTTGTTTTTTATCGCGGATTGTTACAAAAACGAATTTCCTGTGGGCTCTGAAACTCTTAAGAATGACTTATACGTCGATGATTTGCTCACGGGGGCATACAAGTTCTCTGAACTTTTAAGTAAAAGAGACGAAATCACAGAAATGCTACAAAAGGCTGGAATGGAACTATCAAGATGGAACTCGAATCGCCCAAATATTGCTCTGGGAAATGAAGAGTTACATTTAAAAACAAACAACGACTATATTACCAAAGCTCTTGGGATGTCTTGGAAGCCTAAAGACGACATATTTTGTTTTCGTTTCGAATTGCCTACAATTGAAGGTCCAACAAAAAGGTCAGTTTTGTCAGCTGTTGCAAAAATATTTGATGTTCTAGGTTTATTAAGCCCTATCGTTATTTCGTGCAAAATCCTAGTCCAAGACATGTGGAGGCTAAAGTTAGAGTGGGACACACCACTCGATTCACGCTTATGAAATCGATGGAAACAAATCGAAGAAAGTCTTCCCTATATCGCGAAAATTGAAGTACCAAAGACTGTAGGAACATCTCCACAAACAGTATTTGATATCCACGGATTCGCAGATGCTTCTCAGTTAGCATACGGCTGTTGTCTTTATATACGTGTGGCTAATAACAACATAGCAAAATCGAAAGTAGTTCCATTTGCTAATCAATCCTTGCCTCGTTTAGAACTTTGCGCAGCCTTGCTATTAAGTCGAACCTGGGATAAAATAAAATCTAAATTTAGTCGTTTCAATTATCGAATTTACTTCTGGTCGGACTCAAAAATTGTTTTGAATTGGCTCACTAATCAATCATTATCGTACATTTGTTTTGTCGCTAATCGTGTTTCAGAAATTCAAAACTTAACGCATAATATACCTTGGAGATATGTGCCTTCAAAGCAAAATCCCGCAGATACAGTTTCTTGAGATTGTCTCGCAAATGATCTTGTTAACACAATATGGTTTACCGGTCCTAAATTACTTTTAGAATCAGAAGCAAGCTGTCCAAAGACTGATATTGGTAACACAGATTTTCCCCAAAAAGAAAAGAGAAAATCTGTATTCAAAACTACCATTGTTACCGAATCAATCATCGATCATTTATGTTCTCGACATTCATCGTATCATCGTATTTTCAACAAACAAAACCGAAACCAGTTTATAACATTCGAGGAGCTACAATTATCATTCTATAGTATAATACATCATATTCAACAGTCAACATACAAAGAAGAAATCTCGTCGCTCAACAAAGGAGAAAGTTTAAAATCCAGTCTTCAAAGGCTAACCCCATTTCTGGACAAAATAAAATGATGTAATTCAACTTTAACTATCATTCGTGTAGGCGGCCGACTAGCAAATGCACCATTATCATTTTAAACAAAATTTCCTGCTCTTTTACCAAAAGATCATCGATTTACAACAATCTTCGTCGAATATCTTCATCGAAAACACTTACATGGTGGTTCCAAGGCTCTTCTCGGAATTCTTCGTCAGCAAGTCTGGATAATAAATGCTAGAGAAATTGTCCGAAAAGTTGTTCGAAGTTGTGTCCACTGCTTCAAATATAATCCGCGTTTACTGCAGCAAATGATGGGTAATCTTCTCCCTGATCGTTTTAAGGCTTAACGTCCATTTCTTGTTTCGGGTGTAGACTTTCGTGGTCCCTTTTATACCTCTTATCGAATTCAGCGAAAAGGTCCTTATAAGACTTATGTCGCCATTTTTGTTTCCTTCCCCTCTAAAGCTATTCATATTGAACTTGTTTCCGACCTTTCTACTAATACATTTCTTTTATGTTTAAAAAGGTTCATTGGCAGACGTGGTATCCCTCAAACACTTTATTGTAATAATGCGACCAATTTTGTAGCAGACAGTTCTAAGCTTCAAGAGTTTAAACAACGAATTTTTGATGATGCCAATATCAAAACGCTCATGCATTTCAGCACCGCCACTGCCTTTAAGTTCTCGTTCATCCCTCCTCGATCTCCACATTTCGGTGGTCTTTGGGAGTCTGCCGTTAAGTCAACAAAAAAGCTTCTTGTCAAGAATATATCGCAGGCAAATCTAACCTACGAAGAGTTTCAAACCGTCCTTATCGAAGTGGAAGCCATTTTAAATTCTCGTCCACTGGCACCAAGATCTGATGACCCAAATGATGGTGAAGCTTTGACTCCTGCCCACTTGTTAATTGGCTCGTCTTTGATGGCACTACCAGATGAAAAACTAACTAACTACAACATAAATTACCTCAAGCGGTTGCAACTTGTTACGTTTCTCAAACAACAGTTCTGGCTCCAATGGGTTCGTGACTACGTCTTAAGTTTACAACAACGATGCAAGTGGTTCAAAGTAAAAGAAAATATTAAAGAAGGTGCCCTAGTTATTATACACGAGGATAATCTTCCACCTCAACAATGGGCCTTAGCTCGCATTATAAAAGCGTTCCCAGGTAATGACGGAAAGTGAGGGTGGTAGACCTGCAAATATCAAAGGGAGTTCTTCGAAGATCCATCCACAAAATAGCCCCTTTACCTGTCGAAGATGATTGAAAGTACCTTTCAATGGGGGCAGTATGTTGCGTCAGAACTATAAATTAATTAATGATGTTTAATTTTTTAATTTATTATGTATTTCAATTAGTATTTTTATTCTAAAGAATGCAGTCTTTTACTTATCTTGTCGCCCTTAATCTGTTTCTCTTTTCGTTTCGCTTCTCTTTACAAAGTATGGATAACTTGAGTTCAATTAATACACAAAACTATAATGGGATTGCATTCTTATTACTTTTATTAATTGCAATTTCAATGTCAAAAATTATTCGCATTTTGAATATCAATAAAAACAGAAGTGCCGATGGATTACAGTCCTTTTGTAATTTTAAATCATCAAATAAGTTTTGTGTTTTATATTAGACAATTAACATAATTTCTTCTTATAAATTTTGTAACTATGTAAATTTCAATTTTATGTAATTTTAATTAACAATTTCTTTCGAATTGTTAACTCTTCTTCTTAATTTTGTTTTTATTCTGGATTTTGATATATCTGGGGTATTCACACTTCGTCATAAAGTCATAAAATCTTAGATCAGTTTAAAAAAGTTGTTGTTGTCCTGCATATAAAAAAGTCATAAAATAGTAGCACCCTTTCGGGTATGTTTTTGTGTTGTCATAAAATGCTCTAGAGAGCAGAGTCGAACGGCTGAAAGTCTTTAGGCGAAACGGCGATGGTATATGTTTGCCACCGTTACTTATTCAAGACTAAAAAACGGTTAAAAAATTGTTCATGCCTGTACATTAAATAACATTTTTATAACATAAAATATAATAAAAAAAATACTAGTGAAAATTTTTTCTCGTTTAACTTACGTTGCTGGCAGCCACTGAACGTTTTTCCGTATGCCGCCGCAAAAAAATTATTCAGCCCATAACAAGGCAGCAGCTGTTAGAGTTTATATTTACAAATTTATTTAGCAGACCAAGTTATGACGGATTATTCATACTACGTGTGAATCCTCTAATGGTATTTGCATATACTCAGTCCTGTACTGTAATATAAGACCACAATATCTTGTGTGTAGGACATAAAACTAAATAAATAAATCTTTCTTTATTTCTCTTACAACAACAATTTGAGTCGGCAAAAACCAAACAATTGTAGAATAAAACGTAAGAAAATAAAAAAGGAAAAGTGATCAGTGAGATATTGATATGACATTGATATTTGTTCTTAAGCTTCTCACTTAGTAAAGTGGAAGTTTGAAATAAATAGCTTTAGTTATTTTCAAAGACCCCTCAGTTGATCACTTTGAATTTTTTAGTAAGATTTTCGGCAAAAAGAATCAGCACATAGTTAAAATTACAGAGTTTAAATAAATATTTAAATGAAAAAAAAATAAAATTGTTAGTTACCCTTTTTGCATGAGATCTTCGTGATGAGAAGTGTCGATACACTCCATTTTTTAAAGATATATTATAGATTTCTGTAAAAAATTTTATAAATATAAAGCCCCAAAAAAATTTTGAAGATTTCTATGGATTCTATGTACCGTTAGAATAAAAATCTAATTATTTTTCATAATGTTGCTTGAAAGAACTTTTTTAGGAAAATTGTTGATTATGACTGTAACTAATATCGCAAAGTGAAAAGATATATTATAAATTCGAACATCAAAGAAAAAAGTCACATCAGGGGGGTTATTATGTAACTCGATTCGAAAGTATAAACAGCTCGAAAGTTGTATTCGATCCGAATTTAAACTCTTACCATGTAACAGTTTCGGATCGAGCGAAAAGTGCTGCCACATATTGGAATAATTTTGGCACTACTTTCGAATGTATTATTCAACATTGGCAGCATTTATTACGCAAAATCTCAAAACAATAAAAATAATAATAAAAAAAGTAAACAAATATTTGTTCGATATAAAAATGGATACGGTTGCCCTTTGGATGGAAAATGAAGACGGGCGATTGGAACGTAAAATCCTACGCGATGGTGTAGATTTTATGCAGTTGACGGATGTAATGTAAGTAACAATTTATTAAATATGTGGTATGTAACTAAATATTATTATTTGTAGGTTTGTGCGAAATTTCCGGCTTAACAAGGAAGCTTTTAAATATGTGTTGGAGAGCATTAGTGCGCAGCTGCCAACAACACTGAGATCGACTGCTGTAACACCATCAATGAAATTAGGTGCTACACTTAAGTTCCTGGGACAAGGTGGGTACCAACACCAAATCGGTCACGACCGGTTTGCTGGCTTGGCACAACAAACTGTGTCAAACTGCATTAAAGAAGTGTGCAGTGCTATAGAGAAGGTGCTGTGTCCCAAGCACATAAATTTCGTCATGAGCGTAGATGAAAAACGAGCTGCTAAAAATTTCTTTTATGCCACGTCTGGAATTCCAGGGATAATAGGAGCTGTTGATGGTACTCACATCCAAATAGTCCGGCCTTCTAAAAACGAGCACTTGTTTTTCAACCGGAAACTCAAGCACACCATAAATGCAACATGATATTATCCCCTAAATATAATAATGTAGAATATGTGGTATTATAAGCTGTTTTGTTGAGGGGGAGGAGATCTTTCAATCATCACCCCTATTACGAGCACTTTCTTTGATATTTTAGATATGTGATCATACAATGCGCATAAGAGCAGTGAATGGATGTTATGGAGGAGCATCGCACGACTCTCATGTATGGAGCCTGTCGGACGAGCGTCAATTTCTGAAGGATGCATATATTAATGGCGACAAGTCATCGCGGATAATAGGTAATTTAGTTATTTCATTTTAATTCTTCGTTTTAATTTATTTTATCCGTAGGAGATTCTGGGTACCCATTGGAGCCATGGATACTTACGCCGTACAAGAGCGCCAATGAGCATTCTGCAGAGAGCAGATTTAACACGCGGTTTTGTAAGGCAAGATCAATAATTGAACGTGTGTTTGGTGTGCTAAAGGGAAGATTTCGTTGTTTGCTCGCAGCACGAGAATTACATTATGTACCGGAAAAGGTCGCACAAATATTGAATGTATGCTGTGCATTACACAATATTTGCTTAGAGCATAATGTCGAACTCCCTCCAGAAATAGTGAATAATGAAGAAGAAATGGAATTGACCCCAACAACTGCTTTAGATTCTCAAGATAGAAATCAGTTCTTAGCCTTAGCCCAAGCTTTAAGAGATCAAATAAAAGACAATTTATAAAATATTCATTCATTTATTTCCACTGAAGTTTTTACTAATTCATTTATAGTGGTTTTACGAAAGATAAAAAAGCTTAAATTTTAATATAACATACTTACATACTAGAAAACAAGGGTAGATATAACTTATAAATTTCGATTTCTTTCAATTTCTAGCATCTCTCTCTTTAAATCAAGTTTTGCAAGTTTAAGTTTTTGATTTTCTATGCTCAACTTCATTTCATGGTCGAATTTTCTTTTTGCAAGCTTATAATTTTTTTTCTGCTATATCCACTTGTCTTCTTTTGTATCTAACTAAAGATTTTAAATTGCTGTTGACCTCTTCCAAGAGTGATATGGAGCGCTTGTGGTACACCATTTGACCATTCACTTGCTTTTCCAGCAATGTCTGTTTTTTTGGCACAGCGCGATTGAATGGTGATCGTCATATGATGGGCGTGCGCGCACCTGACGAACAACGCGGTGGGGAAGGAGCAGACACCAATTCATCCGTCTCCCTCAGATCATTTGTTATGCAGTTGAGAATATGTGCAACATCTTGCTCGACGTTGTTACTGCTTGCGTCCGTACCAATGTCGCCGCTGGTTGAGGGGGTACTGTTGCTTACACCAAATTTCCGGACCCCATTCATGCCATTAACCGCCTCCTTCATTTCAAGCAAATCAATTACACCTTCTTCGAGTGCGGTAAATGAACACATTTTTGCCGGGCCACCGCCCGTGCCCGAAAAATTAATGCGGTTCTTCCGCAATTTGGCCTTAAGATGGGTCTTATGATCTGCCCAAACCTAAACAAAAAAAATTTATTTCCATTTATGGGTAAACTATATATTACCTACTTTTTTCCAACCGACCACTTCCCGCATTGGCGGACCGGCTGCATTCAGATCTTCTGCCAATCGTTTCCATAAATTGTTGGTGGCTTGTTTGGCGTCCGGAGCTATTATATAGCCCTTAGCCAACTGCGGTTGCTCTGTCATAAAGTTGAGCATAATTTCAAATTGCCTTTGCTTCGTATTTATATGTTTTGTAGCATTTTCCCTATTGAAAAAGATTTCTATATACTAATATATGTACATAAATTTAACAAATACTTACATTTTCAGCGTTCGGTGTCGATGTTTTGATTTATTTAAGTTTTTTTATATTTTATCCGTTAGCTCAAAATCAAACGAGTACAAATGCCAACTTTCGAGCGACTTTGACATCTACATTCAAAGTACATAGTAATGCACATCCGAAAGTAGAGTACGAATATCCGATAATCGGATACGGCAACCCGAAAGTAGCAAATGTATCTACGAATTCGAGTTAGTTGGTAGGAAAAATCCGTATCCCCCAGGATTTGACACGAACTTTTGCTCACATATGATTAATTAAAAATATTTTCAGATATTTTGAGTAGCTTTTAATTTCGGAAAGAAAGTGGCAGCATTCGAAAATATGTTCAGTGGCTGCCAGATACGTGATTTAAACGAGAAAAAAATGTTCACTTGTATATACATATTCTTCAATATTGAAATATCAATCGAATGCAGAAAACCAAAAATATCTCCTAGAAGAGTTAACGTAGACAAACAAAATGTTGTGGAAAGCGCAAAATATCTGTGAAAGCAGTTATCGTATATAAATGAAGTTTTGTGTGTAACTTAATGTCGAATAAATTTATTTGTGCCCAAAATCCTAACATATTCGGCCTACTACCCACAAATACTTCAATATTTAACAATCGATAAGAATCACAAAACTCAAAATAAGACTTATCCCCAGATTTTGATTTCTTATTTAAGTACCAGACTTAAATACTTTAATTAATTTATGCGAAAAATGTGGTAGCATCATGAAATGTGTAAACAAAAATCGCCATTGCTTAGAAAACAGGTGTTTTGCCTTCTATTCAAAGTATTTCAAGTGTTGTGTATGAAATTATTTTAAGTTTTTCAATTGTGTAAGAGTCTATTTGTACAATAAATATAAATTATTGATTTTTTACTTTACTCTATTGATAATTAACTTTATTTACGTAGATTTTTTTTAATTTTTCAGCAAATTTTTCGCAACATCACAATGTTTTCTTAAAAAAAAAAGTCAAAGTAATATGTTTACTGTGCTCGACTTTAACATTTAAATGGCCAATGAGGGACATTTAAGTCTTATTTAAGTTTGCAATGAAAAACGAAATTTGGTATTTAAATCGCATTTAAATATAAACTACATTAAAATAGCCACTGATTTATTGGGCATTAGAATAGTTGTCGTAAACAAATTAAATTTAGTATCACTTTATTTATATTTATATTGAAATTCGCAAAGCTCAAAAGCTTGTCTACAGTGTATCTGTATGTGAAGTCAAGGACTCGCCAACCACTCATATTTTTCTAAATCTGTTAAAATTGCTGATATCTGATTACTTTTTGGTGAGTTAAACAATGATTTTTACAAGGCATGTTGCAAAATTCATGCATTGCTTTTTGTATATAAACTAAAGCAAAAATGCTACAATATCACTTCTATAAAAGAATCTACGAGCCGTCTTTCCGTCGCTAGTATTCCTAAAACCAGTCTTGGTCAATTAACAATCCAGTTCGTTTTCTAATCGTTTTGTATTCTAGTTTTGTTTTCCAAATATTGGTTTTTATGTTCTTTGCCAACACGCCAAGTGTAACACGCAATGTAGGGTTAATAATCCAAACTTATAATTGTCTGGTTTTGGAGCTCTCGGTATATATAAAACTTATTTTTAATGGAGTAGCATTGCAAATAAAAAAACCTACTTGCTGCACTTGTGCTACTCAAAACATTGGCATTATAGTGCAATGCATGTCATATGAAAAATCTGCAATTATTCATTTTCTTTTTTCAGTAACGTCGCATTCCAAATTTTTTATACCGATATCAGTTTTATTAAAAGTATCGCGAGCAAAATCGAGTTTTTCTTTTTCAAAAACAAACTTTATTGGCCTACAAAATAACGCTGATGATGGTGTTTTGTTAGCCCACTATAACTCTTTTGTAACATTATTTTCAGGTCAAAAATTAAGCGAAAATCAGGTACTTCAGTTCAATATTTGATATTAAAATTACCTTAGGGGTACAAACACATAAACTCGTCCGTTTGGGCACCACTTTCTAATATTTGCTTTTCATATTAAATAAATTAAACGTTATAAGCCTAAATATTCATGCAAAATGTTTAATTTTAGACACTTTTTCAAATCCATATCTCTTGTAAAGGTGCACGAAAGTGATTGAGATATATTTTTATCTATTAGATAAAGGTCTAAAAAGCTATAGAATCGAAGAAAAAATGTTATTTGATGAATTTTTTTTTAATTTTCCATTAATATTTGACATTTTTATAAAAAACGATTAAAAGTGCTATATACGGCTGTGCCGAATCTTATATACCCTTCACCAACGTACGTCTGGCCTTACATATATTTTTAGGTACCAATGGTTTCTATTTTATAAAATAGCTTCATTAAGCGCAAAAAAGAACAACTTCAGTTGCATTTTTTGGTTACTTCTATAAATAAAATATGTTCAAAATTTCCCACCCCTGGAAACGAAATCTTAATTTTTCAAATCTTTTTACCAATGCAAGTTGCCATAATGTGTAAAGCAGTTTTATTTAAGCAGAGCTAAAAATTTTTAACCATTTTGGTAACCTTCATGTTATACAAAATATTGCAAATATCCAAGCCTGGAACCGAAATTTAGATTTTGTAAATACTTGATATTAATTTTGTCTTTTCCTGAATTAAAACATAGTTTTAATTAGTAAAAAAAAACTGCATTAACTGACTTTTGGTATATTTATTTATATAAAAAATATTTAAGTTTCCCACCCCTGAAACCGAAAATTTTTTCATCAATGCAAATCTTCATGATGTATAAAACGGTTTTATTTAAGAAAAACTTAAAACTTTTTACCATTTCAGTTATTATATGTACCACGAAATAACGAATGTGCAAAAAAAAGTAAATTTCTGATCTCTGGAAGCGATAGACAATTGAGGAGTCCCAAAGCATGAAATAGGTTAAATTTACAAATACATAGAAAAATAATCGGTTTTTCGTGTTAATTTTGCGTCGAAAAATATTTGTAAGCTTCCCAGATCTGGAACCGACCTTCCGATTTTTCAAAATTGTCCATACCACTCTATGTTAGCTCACTTCCAATCGATCAGTCCAAGAATGAAGTCTTTAGCTCTTCTTGGGGGCTTGGGAAACCCGATTTCACGTACAAACAGACGGACAGACGGACATCGCTCAATCGTCATCGCTATTCATAAGGATCCAGAATATATATACTTTGTGGGGTCGCATATTGATATCGAAGAATGACAAACCTAAATATGCCCCTTCACTTTTTTGTGAAGGGAATAAAAAGCCTAAAACGTCAATATCTATTCAATCCAATTACATAACCTTTTGTGTAGCGCAATTTTGTTTTGCCTCCTATTTCTCTTTATTTTAGTATATTTCAGTGTTGTGATAAAAATATATAACATGGAATCACAATTTTACACATCAGTGCATTTCTTTTGTTTTCTGATTGGGTTTAAATTTTTCAATTTATATTATCCCTTTGTTATAAGGACTAAAGCGCGTAAGGTTTTAGCTTAGTTTTAAACGTGTTTATTTTCATTTGAGAATAACTGAATATACTTGTTTTGAGAACAATGCCATAAAGTTGTGGTTCATATTTTAAGAACAGAAACCGCCTACAAATTATAATTGAAAAATTCAATCCAAACACATTCGCTTGTTTTGGTTTGTTAACAAACAGGTTTAACGTTTTCTTATTAATGATTCACGAAATATATAAATATTTTAACATGATAATATCGTTACGTAAATCGCAAAACACACTAACAAATAATTTTACATCGATACTTTAATTATTTTCAGTAGTATTTCGTTAATATATGATTACTACATATTTTACACATACGAAA
Organism: Linnaemya vulpina; assembly: GCA_963675445.1. Taxonomy (NCBI): domain Eukaryota; kingdom Metazoa; phylum Arthropoda; class Insecta; order Diptera; family Tachinidae; genus Linnaemya; species Linnaemya vulpina. The sequence continues at coordinate 51,053,538 of OY776280.1, read as the reverse complement.
ATAGCGATTTAATTTATGTAATTATTCTGCAATAATTGACATTGGGGACATCGATATATAGCATTTTAACATGATTCCAGGTCCTGTAAGAGCTTCTAAATTATAGATAGGAAGTTTTGCGTTGCAAGTAACGGTAAGTATATTTATTTATGTAACATACGTATGCAAATTTTTATAAGCAATTGTTGAAAAGTTGGATTGTTGTAATCGATGCATAAAATTCAATTGTAAAAATTATAAAAATATATAAAAAACACTTTAAGTTCACAAGATATATAAGTTTGAGAGAACTCTTTGGAACGCAAGTTTAAGGAGTTGTAAGCGGGTCTTGTACTCACGCGGAGATCTGGTGAGTGCTCGTTTTTAAAAAAAGTATATATATATATATATATATATATATATATATATTTATATATATATATATATATATATATATATATATATGTGTATACATATTTATAAAATTATAAATATAATTTTATAAAAATAAATAGACCTTAAGCTTAAAAATATTAGTGGATATTACTGATTAAAGTCCATTATACAACTTGGCGACAAATTTGGTGGTAGTAAATGCCAACGTTGTCATAACAAGTCGATAAAGTGGCCGGTAGCAACTTTCCATTACTACAGCTTGCCGGTAATATTATATGTATGTATATATATATATATATATATATATATATATATATATGGTGTTTTGTGGCAATACCGCTAGCAATTACCGACTACTTTTGAAAGATTATTTAGATCGCTATAAATTGTAGTGGCAACGAAGAACTTGTTTGTACCTTTTGAATATATATGCAGCTTTTGTTTATGAAAATATAAGTTTGGGTTATAAAATAAAAAATTTCAGCATTGTGAAACAATCGTGCGAGCTGTGAGAAGACGGGCAAAAAACTTTTTAAGTGAAGAAGGCCTTTGTTTGGTGCTACCATATTAAAAAAATAAAAAAATTTGTAAGATAAACATACATCCTCCTGGTAAAACTTACCACAAAGTCGAACTTGCCTTTAACCCATTTGCACCCGCTGTGCCAATTTGGGAACATTTGTTAATGAAATGCATTTAAAAAAGCTGTTGACATTATTCAATATATCTTTGCGTTATTGATTAGGTGAAAGCTCAAACATTATGCGTAGTACGAAAAAAATTTATTGCATTAAATGATTTTGTGGAAAAAATCTCTTAAATTTAACGATAGAGCCACCTGTAGAGATGTGTATGGCTTCTTGATTATTATATTTTATGCAAAACTTACATAGCCTTAATTATTTTTTTAAAGAAATTCAATGTATAACAAAACTTTTGAAAGCATTTTAGATGAAATAAAATAAATTTATATGATTTCACTGTACTTGAAATATTGCTGTTCGAATTTGGGTACAACAGGCACAAGTGTGGTATAAATTAGAATTCGACTTAGAAAAAATAACAATGAAACAACACTTTGAATTCTTTTACAAACATGTTTATATTTTTATGTATATATATATATATATATATATATATATATATATGTATATATATATATATATATATATATATATACATATATATATATATATATATATATATACATATATATATATATATATATATATATATATATACATATATATATATATATATATATATATATATATATATATATATTAAGGAAATGACTTTTTTGTAACATATATTGTGCACGGCCGTATATGATTAGAAATGGCTAAAAAATAATAACTGCGTTTTTAGTTTTTCATTTTATTTGAAAAAAAATCCCGCACCCACCAAGATTAAAAATTTTGGGGTTTACACTTGAACAAGAAGACAACTCAATTGAAAAGGCCTACAACTTTTTGTAATGTGAAAATATTCTATTTATTTATGAGTTCTCTTTAACTTTTTTTATTTTCAAGATAAAATAAAAATCACAATAATAGCTTGCAGATAGTTTTTTAATTTTTTCATGAGATGCAATAAATTTAAAGTTCAAAGTGCTTTCAGTTGTACAATAGGTATAGATTTCTTGTATTACTTTAATGGAATCTTCCTTCACCCAGTGTTTAAGTAAACATTTATGCGCATTTTTAAAGGGCTTTACAGATGTTTCCAAATTTTCAAAGTTATTGTAGCGCAAACGTTGATCTGAAAACCATATATCGTACCATGCGGTGCATATAAATAGACAAATTGGCAAAAGTTCTGTCCTGTGTTCGGGTTTGAGTATAAAAGTTAAAAGTGCCAGAATGGCACTGGAATTCCAGCGGGCGTTACTGAGTGCTGGTAATACACGGAATTTGATATAAGGAAATAAGTTATGTTAAATTGAATTAATATTCATAGGCTAAAAACTTTTATCGTTTGCATTTATACTTCAGTATATGTGAACGGTTTTTCCAATTTTCATTGGCAGCTGAAGCCTTAGCTTGAATTTGTAAGGTAATTATTTTTACGAACATTTTATATTGCTATGTTAAATTGAATTAATATTCATAGGCTAATTGTTCGAAACTATTTAAAATCTCAGAAAGACATGATGATACATATTCCAAGGCACACAGGAAAGTCAACATCAGTTTTATTCAACTTACAGAGCAGAACAGCTGTTTTCGAAAGTCGCAACACTTTCATCTTCAGTGCTCATGTGTATATTGTGTTTATCACCACTGTTTAGGTGGCTTAATTGAATGTGATAACTGTTCCTATTTACACAAATTTTATTGTGAAAAAGAATCCGAGAACTGTATCAACCTGATGTTAACACGTTTTTGTTTTAATACCCGTGTTACCGTTTAATTATTTTCTTCATGTCCTATTTTTCTGAATTTTTTGTTCCATTATACATTAAATTAAACTTTTATGGTTTGCATTTATACTTAAGTATATGTGAACGGTTTTCCAATTTTTATTGGTAGCTGAAGCCTTAGCTTGAATTTGTAAGGTAATTATTTTTACGAACATTTTATATTGTTATGTTAAATTGAATTAATATTCATAGGCTAATTGTTCGAAATTATTTAAAATCTCAGAAAGATATGATGATAAATATTCCAAGGCACACAGGAAATAAGTTATTTTTCCCATAATATTTGAATGCTTGTCCTAGTTCGTACAAATACTGCATGTCATCACGCCACTTGATACTGTGTATTTCCAATATGATGACGCTTTGTTTGAAGTTTTGTTTAAGATTTTCGTATTCGGCAATCAATTCTGTAAAAATATCGTACGAAATATTTGGAGATGTTGATTTTGCAACAAGCATTTCATTCATGACATGCTTTAGAATCAAATCTAAAACATGATGTTGACAACTAACATATTGCGGAGGTGAAAGGGATTTGTCCTGAAACGATGTCTGCAGTAAATGAACAATTCCATTTTTTTCGTGTATTTACTTTTGTTGTATCACAAATAATCATTTTAATGGAATTCCAAATTTTTTTGATGCCTGCAATATAATATCATAGTTAGTTATCTATTTAAAAATTTTGTATTTAATTAGCACCTTCAAATATTGTCAAACTTTTTCCATTTTGAAGCTCCATGACCGCCAAACTGACTTCTTTAAGCTCATTTGTCAACACCACTACCTGCACTTCTTCTTTACCATATTTCTTCCCATCAAAATGCATACACCAATTTTCTTCTTTTAGTGTAACCATATACTTTTCTTCCAAACGTTCCGCTGCTTTTATTGAGGCCTTATAGATACCAGATTGCGAAGGTGTTGGAATATCAATACCCGATTTCATCAACTCTACATATTTTTGCTGCATTTCTCGTGCTCACGTTGGAAGTCTGAACCATTTTCACTGCAGCCTTAGTTGAACAGGTCACTTTTTTAACGCTTGGTTCATAGCTATCATCGTCTGATGATGCATATAATTTTGTATCTTCTTCAAGAGACGATATTCTTGTGTCATATACATTTATTTGTGGGACCAAGGCGGTCGTGACTTTTCTTTTTAATAAAACAGCTTTTGTTTTATTTGGCTGTTGTGTATCCAACATCTCCTTTCGTACTTATTTGAACTGCGTACAACTTTTTATCTTCCATTCAAATAATTCTCCAAACACTATTGTTGGGTTTCCATTAAGTCACTTTAAAAATTTACAGTAAAGATCTAAAAGATTTTCTACTTTTCTTTTTATCGAAGATTCAAGTACACATGGAAAATTTAATTTCGACCATAACTCGAGCAATTCCTTGGCAATAATCTGACACCTTATTTTTCAATTTCTTTCGGTTCTTGCCAATGCGTTGTACCGTCCTATTATAACCATCTGGTTTGGTATTCTGCACATTTCATTCAAATTTTTGTCTATGTTAATTATTTCTCGTCTTTTAGTTCTACTTCTTTCAAAATGAGTCAAATTATTGCTGAATTTTTCAAAACAGCACTTGCACTATATCTAGAACTCATTACTTTAATTTAATATATAAATATTTCTGTATAAATTCAACCACGCAGTCAGAAAGCACGCACCAAGCTCATGAACCATAGTAGACAGCAGCATTTTGTTTACAGATTATTTCTGGAATTTGCCGTTACTTTGCAGTCACACTGACCCAGTGGTTATGCTTTTCTTTGAGAATTTACATATAAACTTCAATCTAAAAAACCAAAGCGCAGTTATTATTTTTTTGCCATTTCTCATCATGTACGGCCATGCATATTTTTTTTTTTTTTGAAAAAAATTCAAAAAGACATATCCCTAATATATATATACATATATATATATATATATATATATATATATATGCATTTATATATATATATATATATATATATATATATATATGTATATATATATATATGTATACATATATATATATATATATATATATATATGTATATATATATATATATATATATATATATATATTTATATATATGTACACAGCATGTATAATGCAATGTAAATGAATTTTAGTCAAGTGTTTTTGTCGTATATATATATATATATATATATATATATATATATATACATTGCTTAACCACCCAAAAAATAAATTTCATATTATAATAGTACAATAACAGTATGTCAAATAGTTAATATATATATATATATATATATATATATATATATATATATATATATATATATATATAATTTACAAACGAGTGTTGTTTGCGATGAAGAAGAAGATTATGATGAAACTAAAGTTGGAAGCCTACCAAATGAAGTTC
>OY776280.1:50968352-51043352 GCA_963675445.1 Linnaemya vulpina | reverse complement strand
ATAATTTTGAGATTTGCAATTATAAAATATAAAGAAATCCTTTTAAATAGAATAATAGATAGATAAATTCTCGAAATATACCTTTATACATAAGATTGAGGAGCCAGCCCCACTTAATGACATTAGGCACTTCACTATGCTTTTTAATTTGATGAGAACTCCAAAAAAAATTTATTATGGATGATAAAACCGGTTTTAATTCGGCACTGTTAAGGGTTTTTTACAAAAAAAATAATGTAGAATACCATTTTACTACTCCTTACCGTTACACAGGCAATTCAGATGTTGAGCGATTTCATAGTAGCCTGAATGAGAATATAATAAAGATTTGCCTGTGGCAGCGAATTTCATTTACAACAGCACCTTTCATTTGACGACTCGTAAGAAACCAATAGAAATTAATTTTCAGGATAATAAAATGGAAAATTAATAAATTAATGATGCAATTGTGTCAAGAAAGATGAAAAAATAGCATACCTAAATAGAAATGTAAATGAAAATTTTAAGAGAGATTTTAGAACACATAAGACAGAAGCTAGAAACTAAAGGGTTATTTTAAAGAATATTATTGACAAAGATATAGAAATAAATATCAGAATGTTTACGGGGATCAGTTAATATGAGCTAAAGATACTTTCAGCTGTTTGGATGTTTTGGTTAACCACACAGAGAACAATGTTGCTGACACAATTGAAAGATATAATCTGGTTAATTTTGCTATTGATAGCAATTCAAAGTGTCGAGATGGATGAGATGTTAAGTGAGATGTTGTCGAGCAGGAAAACACAACAAATATCACCATTAATTAAATTTAATATAAACGACACATTCAACACTTTTAAAAGTTGGATTCCATTGTTGGTCTGCTTTTGTACAGACTCAATATAATTGTGAGTCATATATATAGAGATCGAAAACTATAAATGCATATTCTAGGACAGGTCTTACAAGGGAAACATAAGGTTGTCTTGTAACATATGGATCCTTAAATTCTTTTGCCCATAATTTGATAAAACCAAGAATATACCGTGCTTTATGCTATATAAAGTTCAATTTAGCGTCCATGAGAACTATCAGATCCAAATATTTAACAACGTTTTATAGTTGCTAGTGTTCCCTAGATAATAGTTCAAACTTATATGATTTCCTCTGTAGAAAAACATGTGCTTACATTTTTTTAGTTAAGCTCCATAAAATTTGAATTACACCATGACTGCAACAAACCCTTTATTTATAATGGTGGTTAGCTGTAACAGATTTGTTGTAGTAGAGCAGCCTTTTCGAAAGCCATATTGAGCAGGTGACGATAGTGGTGACATATGATGAGAAATGCATTTAGGGAAACATCCATGTTTTATTGACATATTAAAGATGCATGTTAATGGTACGGCGAGAGATTCAGCACATCTTACCAATATATAGCTGGCAATATTCCCAGGACTACTTTAATATGAAAAGTTTAGTTTTTTTAAGTTATGTAAGCCTGTTAAAACTTCCAAGAAGGGAATTGAGGTAATTTAATTATCAGATTGAAAATATGAAGTAGCACAAGAACTATTATAATTAGTATCGGAATAGGTCGTAGAAAAAATTATCCGCAAACATGTTACTAACCACAGGATTCCCTATTCCGAAACTTCATAACTGTTGGAAATACGGCAGGTCTTCTTTTAGAGTTTACAAACTTATAGAACGACTTATGATTATTTTTAAAATAATTCCTCACCTTACGGAAATAATAAGCGTAACAAGAATGTAAAGGTAAGAAAATAAAATAGGAAAAGTGATCAGTGAGTTCTTGTTATGACTTTGATATTTTTTTTAGACTTCTCACTTATTAAAGTGGAAGTTTGAAATAATATCTTTAATTATTCTAAGAAATGTTGGCTCCCTGATGATCTGCATTATCCCCAGTGATAGAATCCCTCAATCGATCACTTTGAATTTTTTTGTAACATTTTTGCAGAAAAGAATCAGCCAAAATTAAAAACGTTTAAACGACAATTCTCATAAAATATGTACTTATTTGAAAAACCGCTAGACTTATTCAACATATTACACTTGGCTCTGGTAGTTACATATTTATTACAATCGATTAGTTGGCCAGCTTTTTGTAAATTTTATAAAACTTACGAACACAAAGTTTATAACAGAATAAATTTTAGTATAAAAACATTATATAGTTTCGTCTAAAGTAATACTTGAGGGCAAAAATATTTCATCATAGTTCAAATTATACAACAGGCTATTTAATAAATGGTTACACCAGTGAATTGCGTGTTAGCTGTAAAATAATTTGGCAATCTTATACCTACTGTAGGGTGATATCGATTTTCCTGAGCGGCAATTGACACAGAGCACTTAACAACGGTATTCAAATGTTCATTTACAAATATTAAGTTCATTCATTTTTCGTAATCTTTATATACCAATCAACTGATATAGCGACAAATCCTAGCGATAGTTGAGAAACTCAACACAACCTATATTATTTGTTAACGTAATTGGTGTAAAGATCGCATCGTCGGTGGAATAATTCCATGAAATTGAAAGCATATTGAAATCTCCAACTGAGACAAGCAAATCATTTAGTTTAGAATTACGACAAAAAGATTTAATCGTATTATAATTGGAAATGATAACACCTTATCTAATGGCTTAGTACGGTAGCAGTAAACCAAATTTCGGTAAATATTATATGATGATTAAAACTTTGACTATTATATCAACATATAAGGGAGGATATTTTTGTATTTAAGCCACTAACATTTTGATAAACCAAAGAAATTGTGTTCACATTGCCAGGACTACAAATCAAATTTATTTATCATTTGTATACAGTTTATTACAGAATTTAAAGATTTTAACAGAGCTCAAATTATAACACGTCTTACTCCCACGGAACACAAAGTTTAATACAGTTCAGACATACCTACCAATTCGGTTCATGCAATTTGAATCTTATAATAAACAATTGTAATATAAATATTAATTTATTCGCTCCTTGCAAAGGTGTCTGGCACTACATTTAGTGAACCCTTCTGTGGTGAAAATGTAATTCTGTAGTTGCAAACTCCAGCAAGCCAACCTTCCGCTTAGGTCCTTTTGCTTCATAAGCCTGCAGACCTGCGTGATCGATAATGATTTTAAAGTGTGAACCTTCTATATATTGCCTAAACCTCTTTACACAGATGACCACAGTTAAACATTCTAGCGCCGTTAGTTAACATGCCGCGCTGAGCTCTGCTTTATTTTCGCCATACGAATGCACTCTCCCTACCTTGTCCTGCTGGACTAAGACTCCGCCTATACCTATGCGGGATGCCTTGCACTGAATGAAGAATTCAGTAGCGAATTTCGGTTGAGCCAAAAAAGAGGCGCTAGCTAAGGCCACTTTCAATTCCTCGAATGATTCTGTGCCCTAGATTCTTGATACTAATTTGCCATTTCAAATCTTCTCTCTTGACGAGGTGTTGTTGGTATGGCAACTCTGTAATTGCTGCCACTTTTCCGGGGTCGACCTTTAAGGTGCCTCCCCCTACTTTGTACCCTAAGTACTTGGTCTCCCGCTAGCAAAATTTACTCTTTCCCACGTTAGTTACAAGACCGGCGGAAATTAGACACCTTGCCACTTCTTTATATAAGCGGAGGCGACTGTAAAAATCCTGGCTACAGGCCAATAGGTCGTCCAGCTAAACGAATACATTTTCTCTTAACCTGGCAGGAACGGCTTTGTCCATAAGCCGACTCATTGTTTGAGATACATTGCATACACTGAAAGGCATAACGCTGTAGTTTTATAAAACCCCCAACCACGTAGAGAAAAAGCGTTCTTTTCTCTAGAACTGTAATCCCGCTGATATAATGTGTGCCGCTAAGTTGACTTAGCACCGCATTAATGTGTGGTAGTGGATATGAATCCCTTTTAGTCAATGAATTTAGCTTCCTACAATCTAAACATAGTCTTGTCTTACCCGGTTTTGCACTGCGACAATTGAGCTACACCATGGAGAGTTTGACTCCTCGATTACCCCTAGTTCTAATAGTCGATCGAGTTCCTTCTATCATCTAGAGGACTTTCTATTTTAAATTTTTCCCAATTATGGATGAATGGAAGTCATCGTATGACTCCTTTGGATGCTGTTTCCTAGCTGATATTCTTCATAATATGTCTAAATCACTTCTAAGTCTTCCAAACTGTTTGCTAATCCCCTTTTGAACGCTTGGTAACCTGCTATAGGATTTTTCTTGATATAAAACCATAAACTGCATTCGGCTTTACCCTTGAGAAAGATATGGAAATTCGCCAGCAAATATTCTGGATATTATTGACCCTTTTCAGTGAGTGTGTCTATTTTAAAAAGAAAATCTTGCAAATTTTCTTCTCCACTGAAAGACACGTTCCAATCTTTTAGCGTTTGAATTGCCTTTTAATGCTGGCGAAATATCTGCTCCTCTATCCGTAGGTGTTCGACACAAGTCTCTTCTAATATCTGAAATTTCCCTTCTGAACTCCTCTTGAGTACTCATCATTGATTCCCTTACATAACTTATAAGTGAGTCTACAGTCCCCGCGTCAAAGCCGGTGTGCGCCTCCTGAGGCAGTAGAGTGTCTGAACGCCTTCCCATTTCTGGTTCTACTTGAACCCCTATAAACTCTAAAGAAGGTCGAATTAACTCAATGTCGAGTATTGTTTCGGCGCTTGGAGCTTCAGCCCTCTGATCATATGAATCGGATGAGATTGTAGCAGGTATAAAGAGCTATAGCTCTGAGGTTCGTAGTCGACTGCGAATTTTCAATAATACTAGTCCCACGAGATATAGATGTACTACCACTACTTTCAATACCATTCGAAAATCCGCGCGATACGTGGATATATATTTAATGATTCAAAAGCTTATGCGCTTATGTGCACGTATGTAGCAGAACAAAATTATGATTATAAACAAATAACAAAAAATTTATGAATTGAAAATTGCGCTTTTCATAATATCTATTCGTAATTAAACGATAAGTTCAATAAAAAAATTCTTTTTCTTCAAAACCTCGTGTATCTCACGGATGAAAGAAAAAAAATATATGAATGTTTCTGAAGAATAAATAAGTATCTATTGAGCCTGAACCACTTATATATATGCTCCAATAATTTCAAATTCAGACAAGCTAAGTAGGCATAGGGTAGATTTGAATTGCGTTTATGTTATATTAACCACTGAGATTATTTAGTCATTGTAATAAGGATTATGGATTAAAATCATCACCGCAACAGCAACTGACCCACTTCAAGTAAATCGGTTCTGGACTTGTGATAACTCGAGTCGGAATGTGTGCTGAGGTTAAATAAATTTCGTGCCTAGATTAGTATTGCTTCCATGTGTTAGCTTTAGCATTGCAATTGACAAACAGACTATAAGTGTCCGTGATCAATACTAATGCTAGCACCAATTCATTTATCGATTCTACTATCAGAATACTTCTTGAAACCTCAATAGTGAATTTTCGTTTAAGTTAGCATTGGCTTGTCATTGCCCTTCTTTGTTGTAATTAACATTGACTAACATTGCATTTGCGTTGACATTGAATCGTCCTTGTATTTTCGTTGACATTAACTTGACATTGCCATATACTGTTACGCGTCGTCAGAATTAATGAAATACACATAGCTTGCGTTATTTCTAATTTTTGTTTTTAAATTAATTTTCAACGAAATCCGGCTAGCGATGGTAATAGGTTCTCAACCCGTTTTTCTGACGCATAAGAATATATTATATACATCTTGCCAATAATAAAGGGGTGGACCCCCTTTTGGGTATAATTATTCCCTCTCTAGTCGTTCATAGCCGAGCACCCTGATTTTCTACTCGCCAGTATTTTCTATACCGCGTTGGTTACGGCCCTTCATTTTTGTCCTTCTAGTTGACGCGTAAGTTTTTGATTGGTCAGAATGTATAACAGAATGTACAAAAGAAATGTCAAAACTGATCCTACCATTTGCTTATCACAGAGATGTAATATGTATGTAAAGTTGCATTTGAAAGGTAATACAATCCGTAACAAATTTTAATACTTCACTTTTGTACCAAAAACAGCTAAAACTTAATATGCGTTTTTAATTCATCATAACTATGTATTTTTCTAACTTGCCGATTTTATAGGTTTATATCTTAACTTAAATCTCACCTAGTACACAAATAAAACTTCGTATAAAAACTCTAATCCAGTCAAAACTTACAGATTTTTGACCGCCTCCTCGCGAAATGGTCCACTGTGCGGCGCCCCATTATGCGCATGAGTAATTAGTTCTTGTAAATGCTCATACAGAAGAAACCAGCAGACATTCATACGTATGTACATATGTATGTAGATCGTAGTTCTATTCATGACAATGCTTTGCTTATGTACAAGCATTTATAGTATAAATTGTATAATTACATTCAAGTTCTGTAACTTTCTTAAACCAAACATTACATGTTTCTTTACACATTAACATGTACATATGTATGTGCATGCATATCGACATATATCTAGAGTTGGGATAAACTTCATCAGAAATTTAAATGGGTTTATGTATATTATACATAATCTTTGGCAAAACGCAGCTGTGAATACATACTTTGAGCAAAGACATTTTAAAAAACAAAAATTGTAAAGTTCTTCCTGATGAGGGGGAAAAGCAACAAGGGAAAAGAAATATTACTCTCAGTTCTCTGAGCGAAACCAACAGAGATACAATATTTTCTAACACAAATTCATACATTGTGATGTTTGGTATGTGTGTATGTATTTACTTTGTTTTTGTTATTACGGATTTCTTGCCTACATATTAATATGATTATGTCTGCTAAGAGTTTCCAGGATGACAACTCATTGTATAAAAATTAATTCATGAAAAGTTCTCTGCGGTAACGACATATAAAAGAATAATTAACGGAGGAGTCAAAGTGATTTTGTCTGCTAAGAACCTCTGTGTTGGCAAGGAATAATATAAAAGCTCACATATAAATATCGATGACATTGTCTGTTAGGGATCACTGAAACGCAGACACATAACGAACAAAATCAAATTGGATCATCTATGATGTTTTGGACAACCGCTTTAAAAATTCATGTATGACTCCAAACAAAATTCAGCACCTGTCACTGATGATTTAACATAGTCACTGAATTTCACTACGAATCATCATGACGTTCGCACCGGATTGTTAAAAACCTTTTTAATATATTATACATACATACTACGTACCATGTACGTATATGAGCAAGTAATATTCGAATAGGTATGACTAGTTTCATTACTGTAGGGAAAATATAATAAACTTGTTTTTGTATGAATCGAAATATGCATATTCACTCATCTTTTTCATAGCAAGTAGGTATACACTATTTCACTACTTACGTTATTTAAAATGAAAATCAAGAGCGTAGGTATTATATAAAAATTTTTACTTAATATTATATATATATATATATATATATATATATATATATATACGTGGTAGTGTTTTAAATTTTAACTTTTTCAGCATTGGATGGTTTGTACTTATAAGTCTCCCAAGAGGAATGTTTTCTTAGTAATATAAGTATGAGCGAATTTAGAACGTCCATTCTGTGGTTGTAACAGTCATTTTTCTCGTCAAACCAGAATGAATAAATGGACATGCTACGCACTGTTCCATAATAACTTTTTTAACGTTTTTCATTGCTCTGTTCTCGAGGAATACCTTTTCGAACACTTTTATTTGAATTTTACATACTTCGAAAAATAAGTCAAAGGATGAACATAAGCTTCGAGAATCTAATTCATTTTCATAGTTTTTCGTATGCATATACAGTAAAGTGTCTAATGGAAGCATATCAACAAAAAACTTTCGAATTTATCAATAAAATACATATGAGATGAAAGCTGATACTCGATTCCAGAGGTGGTTTGATTTTTCAAATACGTAACACATAAAAAGTTATACGGCCTTAAAGTCGAATTATTTTCATAGCTTTTAAGTAACAAAAAATGGGTTTGGAAAAATTAATATGAAAAAATCATTTTTCAATAAAAATGCTTGCAATGCTTGCTTTTCATAATAAAATTTGTGTAAATAGGAACTGTTATCACATTCAATTAAGCCATCTAAAAAGTGGTGACAAACACAATACACATGAGCACTGATGATGAAAGTGTTGCGACTTTCGAAAACAGCTTTTCTGCTCTGCTGTGTTAGTTGAATAAAACTGATGTTGACTTTCCTTTGTGCCTTGGAATATTTATCATCATGTCTTTCTGAGATTTAAACAAATTTCGCACAATTAGCCTATGAATCTTAATTCGATTTAGTGCTTGCAACTATATTTGTTTTATTCAGATATGTAGCAGAAAAAATTAAAAAATCCTAAAATTCAAACTTTATAGCAACACTGTAGGAAAAATTATGAAGAATTTAGCCAAAATATGTACTTAAAAAAATAGTCAGCTTCGTTGGACCCGAAAAACTAGGCACATCACAAAACGGCTTTTATGCATCAATAATCTTATTTTCTGATATGTATATTAAAGGTCTGCAGCGAATAAGATTTCGGATAAGTCTAGAGCTGTACCGAACTGAATCAAACGCTCTCAAACGCTCGTTTTTGACAAGAACGTTTGAGAGTGTTTGAGAGCGTTTGATTCAGTTCGGTACAGCTCTAGATAAGTCAAGACATTCGAACAAAACGTGAGTAATGAAGAGAAGAGAAGGTTTGATAGACGAATACCAACGTGTATGTAGCTGACTTCGAACTTGTTCAGTAAATACGGAACATACAAAAATGAGAACATAAGAAAAACAAGTTCCTCAAATTTTATGTTCCTACTTGTTGTACTTTAAATACTTTAACAGCAATGTTAAATTTCATAGTGATGTTATTATTCTCTAGATTTACTGCTATTGAATACTTTTCTGATTGTTTGAAGCCTTAATTAAAACTTTCCGCGGAGTTGAACTTTTGAAAATTGTAAAAAACACATTGAATTATTTTGAAGTACATTTATCAAGAGTATAAAACTAACAAATAAATTAATTAATGGTTGTAGAAATATACATACCAATAAATATTTATAACTGTGAATATGTAATTATATACCTATGTACTTATACTTGCCTCATTTATTTTCATTTTCTTAAATTAACCACCTTACTATGCAGACACATAGATTCAGACTAAATGTTGTAGTCTAAAACTTAACATAAAAATCATTTCTTTTATATGTATACCTTCACGTGGAACTTATTGTACAATATGAAGTTTGATCTTCAATTCTTACTGGAATCGTTTGATGAATGACTCGAACATTATATTACGCAGTACTTTTATAATCGACCAAACAACAAAATTGTTCCTTGATGTTGTTATTTTAGAAAATAGGTACAACATTTTGTTGTAGAGCAGATTACAGTAGGAAAATATGTACAAGCTTTGCCATATTAGGAGTACCTTTTTCTTCAAAGGCTTTTGTGCAGAGGTCTAATGTATATATGTATACTAAAATATATATAGGAAGGTTTAGGTGTTTTCTATGCCATCTTTTAAAATATGTATAATGATTTTAAAAATCATCCATATTATATATATATTAATTAATATTATCAGTTGATATTTTTAATGTTTGATAATGTATGATAATAGTAGCTTTTCTTTAAACCAAAGAATACCAAATAGGATGACTCTAACACATATAAAATCTTATTCTTAGTTGGACACCATGTGAAACTAACTGTTTCACATGGTACGAAGTTCATATATGTTCGCTTGTTTAAAATGGAATGCAAATGTACTGTATATTCAATCTTTTGGTATAATCACAGTAAACTTTTCATTTGACTTTGTTGTACAGTTTCGTAGAACAATATATAAACAACATCAAAATTTCAATGTCCATCAACTTCAGTGTACTGCATCTTTTTAGCGCTTTTAAATAAAGATGTCAGATTATAGCTTGAAGTTTAAGCTAAAAGTTAAAAAAAATCAGCTGCTCCTACCTGCTAATTTCCAAAAAAAAGCGATAACCTATGAGGTATCAAAACATTAATTTTCGTTCATGCTTGTTATTGTTGGCATAATTCTTTGCCTTTTAAATTATTACATAATATAATATACATACTAGTCAACCTTACCTTTTAAATTATTACATAATATAATATACATACTAGTCAATAGTGTTAATTTTTATATATTTTTTTTATATTTTCAAAACTATGGTTAAAGTCTACTGACGATTTGGTATAAAGCGCCAATGAAATGCATATTTCATATTATAATTTTTATATATTTCATTGTTGAAAACAGCATAAGCTTCGAAGTTGGTTAAAGGTAACACTGGGCATAAATAAGGACGCAGTGAAGCAAGGAATGGGCACAACAAACGATGGCGATACGGCAAACAGGTTTTTCGAAAATCCAGTTAAAACTGCATAGGTAATTGGCATAAGAGAAGAGTTAATAAATATACTTAAAATTATTTTGGCCACAATATATTTTAATGCAGCGATCGACACTAACAAATTTTATCATATAATATTGCGAAGTTATATATACAGGTATGTTCTGGATTCTACTTTGAGGTAAAAGTAATTTGTAACCACTTCAATTTGACGCTTTGGTGTTCTGCATTTTACTTTTTACTTTTCATTTCCGTTTTGTTTTCGAACATCAATTTGTAGTGAATTGCACTGTTCTAGAAACTACTTTAACACAAAAAGAAGTAGTTTGAAAATACTTTTAAATTTTATCGTGAAACTGAAAATTTTTTGCCGAAATATGTAAGTATCATTACAATGCAATTAAGTAAAACGCTCAGGTTAAGATATTTTTGTTTGAATGAATATTTTGTATAATTGTAGGGGGAAACATAAGAATACCACACAGGATGCAATATTGTTACGATTTATGCAAAACAATCCAGATCTGGCAAAAGGATTTGCAAAAGGAGACCGTGTAAAGTTAGAAGAGTTGTGGAAAGAACTTACCGTTGAATTAAATAGTAATGGTCCTCCAACAAAGGACACATCTGGTTGGAAAAAGGTAAGCTACATTGTTCAAATAAAATGAATTACTTTTTAGTAACTGACAGTTTCTTTACAGGTTTGGATGGATTGGAAGGCATTAGTGAGACGAAAAATCGCGCATAATAGTTCGGAGGCCAGAGCGACTGGTGGAGGGCCATTTAATAAATTTGTGCTTACAAAAATGGAGGAAGCTGTTGGTCAGTTGTGTGGGATATTCACAGTCATCGAAGGCGTTGAAAACGCACTGGATTTTGGTGATGCACACACAGAAGAAGAAATTATAGTAGACTGCAATTATCTGCTAGAAGATATTGCTTCCACCAGTAAGGATGCTTCCACCAGCAAGGCAGCTTCCACCAGCAAGGCAGCTTCCACCAGCAACACTGCTACGCCGACTCCAAAACGTCAGAAAGACACGAGTTGGAATGACATTATGAAAGAGTGTATGAAAGGTCAGACTGATGCTATGGTGTCAATTGCGCAACAGCTCAAAGAATTTTGTAATGATAAAGACCATATAAAGTGCACAACAGATTTAAAACGAGAGGTTAAGGACACTAATCGTGAACTCAAGGCAATAAGAAAATGCATTCAAAACCACATCGAAGAAAAAGGGAAGCATTATGTTCGAATGGAACACCTGAGAGAGGAGGAAATTAAAATAAAAAAAAGAAAATTAGAGCTAGAGGAATTAAAGTTCAGTTACCATAGAGAAAATATGTGATTTCTAGTTGTGTGCCTTATTTTTATATAGGTTCTTAACTTCTAATTTGTATATTTCCCAATCAAATTCCGGTTTAAAAAAAAAACAAATTCTGAATTTTCCAAATCAAATTGGGTTTCTTACAAATCAAATTCAGCATTTTTAAAACCAAATTTGTCAATTTGAAAATCAAAATCAGCCTTTTTTGAATCAAATTCCTTTGAAGTCCTAATTTTGATTTTTAAAATGCAGAATTTGGATTGAAGAATGCTGAATTTGATTTGTAAAACACTTAATTTGATTTGGAAACTTTTTAATTTGTTTCTTAAGTATCTGAATTTGATTTGGAAAAGCCCGAATTTTTTAGCTAAAAACCTATACATACATATGTAAAATTGAAGTTGTTCCTTTTTTATTTTATTTTTTAATAATTAATTTTCATTGATCTCGCTATAGTTAAAGTTTAAGTACACAGAATGTTCTGTTGATTTCTTTTTGTTTTTTTAATTAGATAAAAATGTCAACTGATTTATAAAAAATGAATTTTAAGTTTTATTAAATAATAAAATTAAATAAAAAATCGATATTTGATATTTTAATAACTAAAGTCGATTTGCGATATCATCTCTTATTGAGGCGGCTACGGAATCTGTTATTAATTCATCAAAATCATCGTTATCATTTTCATTTCTTAAGTTTATTTCTTCCATATCTTGTACATTAAAATGTCTGCAAATATTATGCAGCGCACAGCACACGTTTATAATTCGAATTACCTTTAAGGGCTGATACGGAAGGATGTGAGCAAGGCATCGAAAGCGGCTTTTCAGCACACCAATAGTTCTTTCAACTACATTCCGTGCTGATGCATGTCTTTCATTAAATTTGTGTTGACGTGTACCAGCCTGAGGATCCCTATAAGGAGTTAGTAAAAATGGTTGAAGAGCATAGCCCGCGTCACCCAACAACCACTTGCCTCTTTCTCCATTGTCGTAGCAACGGGAAAAATAACTACGAGCTTTACTGACGCTCCAAATTAGGGAATCGTGACTAGACCCGGGCCGACAGGCATCAATAGCTTTTATAACCATGTTATAATCACATATCTATAAAAAAATAGCAAATAAATATAACGTTTTATTCTATAGTAATTTGGAAATACTCACAATCATAGCATTTACGCTGTAGTAACCTTTTCTGTTATAGAACAGGTTTCCATCATTGTGCGGCTTAGTAATTTCCACGTGAGTACCGTCAACGCATCCTATTACACCGGGTATACCAAATTTTTGCATAAAATGACGCATAGACAAATTACGCTCATCGTCTGTCATGGATAATTTAATCCACCTAGGGCAAATATATTTTTCTAAAATAAAAAGCACACGATTTAAAATTTTGCATGTGGTGCTCCGGGCCAAGGCCACATCGCTGTCTTTTCCAACCCCTCGTTGAAATCCGCCTTCTGCTAAAAATCTCAATGTGGCAGCAAGCTGTATTTGTGCCGGGATAGAAGACTCGGGAATCCTTAACTTTACACAATTTAAAAGCTTACGAAATGCATCCTTGTTAATGCAGTAATACTGTAGAAACCTAAATAAGTTTAGCATATAAAATGTTCATTAAAAGTATATACTTATATATATTTATGTTGTATTTAAATATGTACTTACATAGCGTCATTGATATCCAAAGGATTTGAGTGATCTCGCAAAATTCTCCTCTGTAATTTTGCTTTCGCGAATCCATTGTTTTGATGCACCATGGACACTAACACTACATTCATTATTTATGGTGTATTTTATTATCTATTTTTTAATGTATTTTTACAAGACTTGTTCAATTTTTATGTGAGAAACAAAACACAATTAGTAATTTTATGATATATAAAGCAAAATTGTATTTTTAATTTTATATGAATGTATCAGCTGTTTCCAAATTTTGTTTTCGAAGTTCATTTCATATGAGAAAATGTAAGATCAAACCGATACTTTTGCAGAACATCAAAAATAAAAAGTTGACTTTTCAAATCGTATTTTACTTTCATTCTACTACTTTTCTGGAACATGCCTGATAATAATATTCTTATTTTATCGTTCGGCTATAGGTCAGCTTTTAAAAAATCAATAAACACTAAATATTTTTTTATTATTAATAAACTAATTTTTTGACATATTGTCATTGTACTATTATAATATGAAATTTATTTGTTGGGTGGTTAAGCAATGTCTATATGCATTTCATTGGCGCTCTTTACCAAATCGCCAGTAGACTTCAACCACAGTTTTGCAAAGTTTCAAACTTCTCAACTTATTAAAAGACTTCCAAAAACCATCTGAGAATTATGTTAAATAAATTAACTATAAAATTCACAAACAATTTCAAAAAATCACATTATAATAAGTGTAGCAGGCTATGAAACTTATACAAACCAAACCCAACAAACAACTTTTATTCGATAAAATAAAATAAAGTGTAGTAATAAACTATTTCAGTAAATGGCCACAGGTATATTTAATACCTGACCATTAAGCAAAGACATTGGTAAATGCATTCCTCAACAACTGGGTATGTCGATATAGTGTTTCAATAGAAGTACATTCTGACCAAGGAAGAAATTTTGAGTCAGTTATAATTCAGAAAATGTGCGAATTGTATGGGATAAAGAAAAGCAGAAGGACGCCACTGCATCCACAGCAATCCGATGGCATAGTAGAAAGCTTCAATCGCATTTACAGAAGTAAATGCTCACCACCGAAAAGTGGTGAGCGAGCATCAGAAGGACCTATATGGCATTCCCAAATTTTTAATGGCATATAGAACACCGGCTAAAATTACCTTTGAGATGGAACTCAGATTACCTGGCGTATCGGAATTCGGTGTAAGGACACCAGTAGCAGGCGAAGAACGGACAAATGCTTCCAAAAAGCTTAAAGACTTAAATGAACTGCATGCGTTTGTATGCAACAGATTTAAGACGGTCAGCTACAAGATGAAAGCTAGATATGACCGCGCCGCGACAGAAATGATATACATACACACAGATATAAAGTAAGCATAAGCAAAACAATACAAAAACAATGATCAGATGTTTCACGAAGTTACCGCAATACGTCATTTTGCCTATATAAATTTATACGTTTCAACGTCGCACAGTGGCACATTTTGTGAGTTGGCAGTCAAAATTCTATAACTTTTGACTGTGTTGACATTTTTTTTGTTGGATAGAAGATATCTTAAGCTTCAATTTAGTGTATTAACTTTTAAATTGGGCCTTATTAAATTACACTTATATATGATTGAAAAATGACTTTTAAAAATACAGGTATTACCGACTTTAAAAAAATAAATTTGTGAATGTAGTGATTTAAAATTGCATTTTATAAATAGTAACGTTAACTGAAATAAAAAATTACATACTTTATTAAGCCGTCCATCCGGGTCCATTTTATTTTGATATTTAGCCCTCTTCTCCAATGGACTACTTAGAATACGGGTTTGAAACTCAAAATCGTTTTAAATGTATTAATATTGATATAATATTTAGCAAAACTTATTTTATTTTAGTCGTTGATATCCCTGTGAAATTTAAGGGCAATCGGCCCACATTTACTCATATTGCCCTTGCAAGTCAAATTTCGAAAAATAGCCTTGGTGATTATAATTCACTAAGTTCGACGGCCTTAGATGTTAATATTATATGAACAATTTAAATATATTTTAAACATGAATCCATAACTGATATGTAGAAGATCCATATCCGAAAAAAGGTTTTACCATAAATTCTAAGAAAATCTTTTTATTCCAAATAAAATAAAATTTCTTTTATAAATTTTCAACACTTATTGTGCTTTTTTGCTCTAATTTTTATGTTAATTTGCATAGAATACATTTTTCATTTTACCATCTTAGTGAAAATTTCATATAAGTATGTCTCCTTTTCATCTTCAAGGAGCTGTTTGACGTCTTTGTCCAATTCCACATGGGGGTGGAATTCTATTTTTGTCGAATGCTGGAGATATATGGATCAGAAGTGCACAGTAAAATATTAAAGAGGTCTTCATTGGTACTATATCTAGATATTTTCTTGTGTTGTGCTCGCGAAAATATCTATAATCTTTGTTCCTTTTTTCTTGCGCTTGTTCAGAAAGATCTCCAATCGGCAGCATATTGTGTTGAACAATGTTTTCCTCAGTATTTTATGGACTGTCGATGGCATATTCCTCCAATAATATTTTTCGTTGTATAGTTTCGCTGTTTAAAATTTTCTTGCATTTCCCTTGTTATTGCATGATATTACTTGCAGTATAATTTTAAAGCGTTTTATTAATTCAAAATCTACTCCTGTAATATATGCAGCAGTTTCAGGATCAGAAAAAAATGTTCTTGCTGTGTTGCCATTATTTGTGTTTCCTTCTCCTTGCTTTGGCTGATCGATCAGTAAACCCAATTCCAAATATTTTTCTTGTACGTGTTTCTTTTTTGCATCTCTTTTGGCTTTATTTTCGTCACTATTTCGTACTGTTCCTTTAAAATCTAAATCATAGCTTAGCTTTAATATGTGTTCCATAAATCGAATTTTAGCATGGAGTGGGGACAAGCCAAACTCATAGGCTTCTTGGAAAGTAGTGTCTTCTGTTGAAAGTTGACTTAATTGGCTTGCAGTTTTTTTTTTGCAAATAACACAGCTTGAAGATGATTTTGTTTCAGTTATGGCCTGTTCAACTTTTCCATCAATCATTGTAAGTAACATTTGGTAATTTACTTCAATCTCTTGCTCGTTAAGTAGCAAAGTTATCGGTTGAAGTTTATCTATTTGTTGTTTAAGTTTAGATACTTCTTCTAATATTACATCCTTCGTTTCCTTCTTAAAAGCAAATTTAATTGGTCTGCAATATTTTGTTGAGGAAGGTATTTCGTTTTTCCATATTTCAATATCGGTTTCTTTGCTAGTATAATGGCTCAAAATTAATGTTATTTGTTTTTAGTCTTAACGGAACAAAAGATATCATAAATAAGTCAGAATCTGATATATTTTCTGCATTATACTGCTTATATCGCTTTTGTCCAGAAGATGCATCGCATCCCCATTTAGAAATTCGTGCGGCCAATGTATTCAACAATCTTTCCGCAGTATGATTTAGCATGTCTTGCAATACCACCTCTGCTGAACTTTCTGTAATGTTTACAGAATTTTGTGGTGGTAAACAATCTTTTTTAATTAAAACCAAATCTCTATATTCTGGATATATGGAGCAATGTTTTCCAATTGCCCGTTTCCGCAATTCCATATACTGATATTTTGTTAGCTTTAAGTCCAGAAATATTGAAAATGCTTCTTCAGATGTAAATTTTTTATCATCGGTTGGTGTTGGAATGTTCTTTAAATCCTTTTTACACGCTTGGGGCTCGCTTTCATTACATTTTCTATTATATCCATTTTTTTAGTTTTATTTTTTGTTGGTCCTAGTTGATGGAAAAAGGAATCTTTAATTACTTCTTCTTCAGAAAATTATTCATTAATGCTTTGGAGCTTTCGTCTTCGGCACCTTTCACTACACTCCTCAACTGGTCTGGAAGGTCGGCTCACATTTGCTGGTTTTGGTTGGCTTTCAAATACAAGTTCGCTTGTAACCCATTGTTTGTTGCAGTTAAACATTTTTTCCTTATTTCTATAACATTCATTATATCGTTTATTTAATCGCGTTAAGAAATTATAAATTTTTTTTAAATGGTCGCACAATTCAAAATAAAGGTCTTTTAAAATGTGTAATATAACATCGTTTTTTTGTTCAAAATATATATTAGCAAGATTGTTATAACTGAACTTAGCCATCGTTTTGACAATACTGATCATCTTTTTTAATTTTGTCTGTTTTATACACATCAAGTTTTCTTGAAGCATGTATGTGTTTAACCGAGAGAGGGGAAAGAAGTAAGAAGAAAGAAGAGGAATACAGACATGCTTCTACTGACAATTTACTTCAATTCTCTTTTGTTATTTCTTTCTCATATTCAAGAAAACCTGATGTGTCTATCGTATTTTAACCTTTATATGAGCAGCAGCTACCTGGGTACACAATAAAGTTATAACAAAAGGTCGAATATATCAGTTCAAATACAACAACTCATGTACCTAGCCCCGCTTATATGTAACTATAAATTTTTTTATGGCCTAATTTACAAAAATAACAACAGTCTTTTATTATACCCTTTTCATTAATAAAACTTCTTCGAAAAAAAACATACACACAATACACACACACACACATGTGGATATACCGCAATCCCATACCTAAAATATCCGACATGCAAGCAGTAAAATCATTGTAGTTCCTAGGGACGAAAATATAAATTTAAGAAATGAGGATGTAACAACAGCTCAAAGTACGTACTATAACACGTTATAAGTCATTTTACGAAGTTTTTCGCAGAAAAAAATTTGCGTTCCACTGAACATCGAGATTTGGGAATATTTTGGACCTTTATTGCAATGCCCAACTCTGGGACTCGAGCGAAGTAGGGCACGATTTTTTTAAACTATCTTATAAGTTAAGAAATGATATTGTGTGCAGAAAAAAAAATTTTCCAAAAATATATAACACCAAAAAAGTTATGCCCACTTGAAGTTCAGAAATTTTCTAAAATATTTTGAATTTCAGCTTCTCTTAAAAAAAGCGCGTTTTTGATCACCCTATTCGAAGAGAAATAATCGAAATAAAAACTTACATTTCTGGATTTCGAGGTTCCTATGGGTTTAATTTTATATTAAAAAAAAAAGAAAATTAAATCGGTGACACAAAAAAAAATGTTTAAGACTTTTGGCCGCCATCTCTTCAAATGTGCCACTGTGCGTCGGCAAGTGTTTAGTAGTAATTACTAAAGTAAATACGATATTGCCGAGTTTATTATTTTTAAATATATATATATATATATATATATATATATATATGTGTGTGTGTATATATATATATATGTATATATATACACATACATATATATTTAAAAGTAGACTTATCTCCATACGAAACTATTTAAGATAATTACGAAAAATTCCGTTGGTTGATATGATACAAGCACCACATAACAGCAAACATCGTTATAATATGAAATGCATTTGTTGGGTGGTTAAGAAATGTCTACAGTAGTAGTAGGGAACTGTATGTGCTGCGACCATTAAAAATATTAAATTTCAGCAGTTAAATTTGAAATTTTTCAATTTTAATTGCCAAAATTCTCAAATTTCACAAAATTCTCAAATTTCATTTTGTGTGTGTTCGTGTGTGTATTTTTTCCCACGGTTTAATAGGGGCGTTCACATTGTTGTTTTTTTTAAATAAAATGTTGGGGTAGGCGTGGGAATTTGTGTCTGTCCATATGTGACCTTGAGAATACATGTCCGTCGGTATGTGAGCGTGGGAATTTGTGTCTGTCCATATGTGACCTTGAAAATACATGTCCGTCGGTATGTGAGCGTGGGAATTTGTGTCTGTCCATATGTGACCTTGAGAATACATGTCCGTCGGTATGTGAGCGTGGGAATTTGTGTCTGTCCATATGTGTCCTTGAGAATACATGTCCGTCGGTATGTGAGCGTGGGAATTTCTGTCTGTCCGTTTACACTGTGTACGCCTGGTGAATAAAAAAATTTAGAAGCATTTTTAGGAATTACACTATTTAAAAAGTGTAGTAGTTATATATGGATACCCTTAATGTTTGTGGTTCGTTCCTTCTTGCTGGAGTGAGATTTTTTCTTTTATTTTTTTGCTTATTAAAATTTGGTGTGTTTACTTAAGATTTGTCGTCCAGCAATTCAGTGTTTTTTTTTTACTTTTTTGCTTGCAATGCTTGAGTCTGGAGGAATAATTTGATTATTCTGATCTTGAAAACGTTGTGAAAAAAAAATTACTATTGCATAATTATTGAAACTGATGTTTTGTTTATTTTATACATGACGATCATCGATGGATTTTATTTGGGGATCTGGATGGTGGTGCGATTTCTGTATTTTGTAGAATATGAATATTTATGCTATGTTTAAGTGTGTGTGCTTTTTGTGTTCTGAGTGGCGGTTGGAATGTCTGGCTGTCAGACAGTCTGTGTGTATGACGATTGGTGAGTCTGTATGACAATCCGCTTTCTTGCTTTCCTGGTCAGTATAAAATGTAATAAGGTGTACATATTCATGCGTACATAAATATCTACAAATTTATTTCATTTACGCATATACATACAAACAAATAATAAGCGTTTATTCTTTGTGTCCAAATATTCCCTTGACCATTTTAAAGGAATGAATGAACCATTGTGTATATTTGTTTGTGTGCTCTCTGAAAAAAATAAATATGTATGTAGGTTTTTTGTTTGAAATAAAAAGACATTTATTTTAATTTTTATAAGCATTTATTTAAAAGTTTGTTAACACTTTCATTTTTAAGTAAAATTGCATTCCTTAAGGCACAAACACCATAGTCGTGATAGCCACAATAGAGATATATGGAATGCTTAGTTTCCATTTGTTTGAAATTAATGCAGCCAATGTCTTCAATGTTATAAACTGTTGATGAATAATTTTTTCCAGCCATTTTTTCTTCTCTCCCCCCTTAACATATATTTGTGAATTTCTTATATTCGATTTTAAAAACTTGCAAACGCTTTGAAATGAGACTGATCCATCATTCCAGTTAATATGATGATAGTTTTTTGTTAACCAAAATGCTTCTCTCTGTTTTTTGGCTGATTAACATGCGAAATCAAAAGGAGGTTTTATGATGAAATTGAACCATTCCTTGTTGCTGAAAACTACAGCTAGTTCTTTTGCGATGAAGTCATTTGAATTAGTTTTGAAACCTTGTAAGTCTACAAAAACAATATCACCATCCATGTTATTTAATTTATAAGAGCTTCCGGACTTGACCTTTTATTGGTATGTATTCTATTACGCGGTCATGAATAAGAACGCAGTAAGCTGATGTTTTTGCTGGAATATTTGTTGCTGTTTCAAATTCAATTTTTATGTCGATTGGTCCGGTATTGAGCGTTTCGTTTTGGTGACTGACATCAACTACAATAATTGGAGCGTTATTTTTAAACTCTTTACCTGTTAAAAGAGGTTGGGGTTGTTTCATGTAGTAGCTTTGTTGGAATCTTAGATACATATCATATAGAATCGCATAGCGCTCATTTTTGAATTTTATATTAAGATCGTCATATGGGTAAGAGGTTGAGTTTAAATGTACTTTTAAGTTAGTAAGATCACAATGAACAAACTTGTTTTCTTGTTGAAAGGCAATCAAGACAAAACGAGGGCGTTCTTTATTAGCGGCCAGTTTAACATTCCATATGTGATTGGTTCCCGTATTAAGGTGTGGATTCATATGACAATCCCAACTACGGAATGCCATTGGTATAGCAGCACCATTATTAAGTATTTTGATCATATTCAATTTACTATGATCAGATAATTGAACATGTGGAATTCTCCATGATATAAGTGAAATTGTAAGTTTTGCTTTCTCGGTGGAAACATTCGAGTGTACATGATCTTCATCGTTCTTATTACGCAAGAGTATCAATTCATGTTTACCATTTAATAAAACTTTATTGTAGTCTTCAGCGAATCCTAAAAGAAGTTTGAGTGGTACATAGAAATTAAAATTTCCATTTTGAAGATCTATTTTATCAAGTTTATTCCATTCAGCATTTTGCAACACAACGCTTTCCGTAGGTGATAAAGAAACCAAATTTGTTATGGTACTGGTGGCTCCCAAATATCTTGTATGATCAATTTCAATACCATTCAGTTCATAGCGGATTTCATCAAAGAGATATGCAACAAAATTATTTTTCAACTGAAAGTTGGGTGTAGATTTCGATGTTTTTTCGTCTACAACAAGTCCTTCCACATATATATAGCTTTCACTGGGTAACACATATAGATCTTGGTTTTGTATTGAAATTCTTATTTCATCGTTGTTGTTAAAACACTGAAGGTATGGTATGTATGTGTGATAATCCTTTTTCGTCAGATATTGGTTTATCTAAAACGTCTATTATTGAACTCATTTTGTTTTCAATTTAAAGTTCAGTGACTTGAGAAAACTCTTGTTTGCTGCTGTAAGCGATTTTTGACGAACAGATCTTTTCAATTGTTGCTTAGATTGTAACGTTTGAGAATTAGATGTTGCTGTAGTATTCTTCGATATACTCGTGTTGTATATTATCATTATTTAGTTGTCCTTAAATGTATTCGTATTGTAATTTCCTCACCTCTGAAATTAATTAAGTCGCCGTTTTGATCAACCACGCGAAGAGCTAGTGAACTTATCTCTCTGGAGTTTACTGGCAAATAAATAAGATTTTTGGGAATCTCAACTATTTTATATCCAGCCGGTACATTAATCGGAAATTCATGTAGTGTATGAGCTTTAGAATTATTCATATAAGTATTAACCACAATACTGCTTTCAATCCTCAAGAGATTCACCTTAAAGATATTCACTGGAAGATCAGAGTAATGTTCTTTGTTTGGCGTTAGTATTCTGCTATTGAATCCTAAAAGTCTACCTATTGTATTTTCTTTATTAAAATATATTGGTTCTTTAGAGCTGCTGACTTTGACTTGCATTGTATTGTTATTAGCTTCAATCAAAATTTTGTTTTCTGGTCTATATCGTTTGTATTGTTCTTCTATATAGTCAACTATATCATTTAATTCATAAGATCCGATCGGTATTTCAATTACAAGTTCACCGATATAAAATATATTGTTGTAGGCATCCACATTCGGGATACTGTTGTATGAATGAAAATCAGTTAGAGCACATTCATAGGTTCCGTTTAAATCAATAGGAGGAAAATAATTAGCAGATAGCTCTGATGAATTGGAGCTCAGAGTCAATGTTATTGACATTGTGACTATTTGATTGTAAATAAATGAGGTTAAACACACAGTATGATTTATAAGAAGCAGTTTCGTATTTATTGTTTATTTACTTATTTTAAACTAAATTAAATATTGATGCCATTGTTGTTGTTTATTTATTGTATTCTTCCATTTACAATATCTCATCCTTGCTTATCCAAGAATTGTGCTCATTACCAAAGCCCAGCCACTTGACAAACACCTTATGTCCTTTAGTTTTGAGAACCTTTTCAACTAGGTATGTATTAGGATATCTGGTTCTTGAAAGTTCTTCTTCATAGAATCCGCCTTTAATAGGATTTCCGCGATAGTCTTCTAATATATATGTTGTAGGATATGTATTTTGTACTCTTTTAATTGTAAAGATTTCTGTTGTCCAATTCGGAGTATAACCTTTTTCAAAAATGTTTTTATATTTGCTTATGCGTACATGATCTCCTGCATTAAATTTTGACATTTTATACATCTTTAAATGACTGTATACTGTGTTTAAAAGCTGTTTTTCATTTGTCGAATTTACTCTAATCGGTGACATTTTAATGGTGCGATGAATTTTTCTATTGTATGCATCAAGTAAATCTCTATACATATCAATCCAATTATATGAACCATTTAAGCTAAATTCCTTCCACATCATTCCTTTTAATGTTCTATTGAATCGTTCTACTATTGAGGCTTTCATAGTGCTATATGTTGAGTAGTGATTAATATTGTATTTATTCATCTACTGACTGAAATGTTTATTGAAAAATTCTTTACCATCGTCTGTTTGCAAGTTTTTCGGTATTCGTCCCAATTTGAAAATATTCTCCATTGCCTGAGTTGTTTCGAATGCATTCTTTCTGCTCAAAGGTACTGCCCAAGCAAATTTTGAGAATATATCAATTACAGTTAGCAAAAATCGATAATTTCTATTGTCTAAGGAATAATTTCCCATTTCAACTAAATCAGCTTGCCAAAGATCATCTATTCCTTTCATCACAACTCTACGACGTACAAAACGTTTTCGAGCCGGCTTATGCAATTCATTTACAACATTTCTCTTTGAAGACATCTTATTTTTCCAGTCGCTGTTTTAAGTTTTTTGTCATCTACTTGATGCACTTGCACCTATTGATACGAACATGTAATTTTCTATTCTATAAATTGTTTCTCGTAGCTCTTCAATTTCCATATCAAAAAGTGATTTATTACCATCCATTTTCTTATTGATATCCTGCAAATGAGCATTAAGATTTTCTAACTGGAAAGCTACTTCTTGTTGCTGTTTTTTGAGTTCAGTTTGCAGAAAAAATTTACTGATAACATCGTTTTCCTCCACAGCATTTGCAACATTTTTGATTCTCTTGTATTGGACATCAATGTTTTTGTTCGTATCCATAAAGAAGCCCAACAACTTAGGCGCATTTTTGGTTGAAATTACTTCACTTCTATCGTTAATATAATGCCCAAATTTATCAACGGACATGTTTTATATAAAAATCTATATAGTTTATACAATTATATTAGCTTCACGTAGTTCTTCAATTATTGAGACAATTTCGTTGTTGTGATTAGTATGGCCTGCAGACTGTGATGCAAGCAGTAGTTTAAGTCGATCTACCAACTCGTTTGGATCATCCCAGTATATATAGTTTGGATTATGAGGGTTAAACTGCATCAAACCCCGTCCTAAATAATTACTTTTTGTTACATCTGATGAGCCTGTATGATTGTCTCCTTTGAAATGTTTTCCAATAATATGTTTGTACTTATGGGCTATGCTCCCTTTGATTTGACCATCAGACTTATAGCCTCTCCTGTGGGCATTGGTAGCAAGAAATATTTTTTTATAGATTTCAAGCTCGAATTTATCATAGTTTTTTGGTGCTTTATGAAACATTAAAGAAAAAAGTCCTGGCGTGAGCGCCCATATTTGTCCCCCAACCTGTATCTTATCTTGATTTAACTCGATGGTGCTATTACCAAATCTCCATTCGTTATTATTATCTTTATGTGGACCATAGTTAGTATCTAGTTCGTTTCTCGATTGCAATAGTGATAAGTCAGAATAACTTTCTTCATTATTCGAATTTTGTGAGCAAAAGTCATCTTCATCATAATTACTGCTACTTTTACTATTAGATTGCTTAAAAATTTTTTCTTCACTTAGTTTCTTGGGCGTACTCGTTTCCAATTTTATTGTTGAGTTCTGAGGATGAAAACTTTCATTGTCATCAATTCCAGTTTCCTTATCACTCGGTTCTTTTTTAACTGGTCTACCAACGTATTTAGAGCTATTGATAAATTCTTTTAAAGGTTCTGTGATAGGCTGGAATGTATCTGTTAATTGCTGATGTGTATCTATTTCACCAGTTTTTATACTACGAAGCTTTTTCTTCAAGATATTTCTTGTTGCCACCAAGTCTTTAAGAATTTGTTCATTCATTTTAGCTATCAGGTCAGTTCAATAGGAAGCAGATCAGGTCAGTTTAACAGCTATCAGGTCAGTTTATCAGGTAGCAGATCAGCTTATCAGGTCAGTTTATCAGGTATCAGACCAGCTTATCAGGTCAGTTTAACAGGTATCAGATCAGCTTATCAGGTCAGTTTAACAGGTATCAGGTCAGTTTATCAGGTATCAGATCAGCTTATCTGATCAGTTACAATAATCGCATGTATAAAGTTTGAAGTCAGATTAAATACTGCAGGGTGCATTTGATGAACAGTAAATTATATTATGATGAAGTAATCAAATGACTTTCTATAACGACCATTGTTTAGTTCATTATCTTTACTTATCACCAAAAATCCGTATTTTTCCTTCCAACATTCTCTACAAATTCGTTGAAACATTTCAAAGTTCATGTCGCTGGCAACGTGATCATCATATACATGTTTCATATTTGTCGCATCTTGTTTAAACATAATAATTACATTAGCATTATCTCTTATCAAATGTTTCGGAATCCGCGTGTAAGTCTGACACAAGTAAAATGAGTCTACTTTCTTATGACGACACATACAAAAATATGCACGTATATTGTTTTGCTTTTCACATGCAACATCATCAAATATCATAATTGAATTGCTTTTAGCTTCACTAGGAGGAACAACGTCCTCGTTTTCTGCAAATGTGTAGTATCCGATTCCTTTAATTGGTGAAATTAATTTCTTTAGGTATTCATATTTAGGTTGATATAAAGATTTTGAGTACAAGTAAATATTTTCAAACTTGAGACCATTAGGACTTTCCAGCAAACTAATCATTATGTTAGTTTTTCCACAATTTGAAGGACCAACTATTAATGCTCGAATAGAATTTGGTAACAAGGAACTATGTCTTATTTTTTTACTGTCATTTGAACAAATATCAGCATTACGAACTAAAATATTTTTATGTTGTTTTATGAAGCGCATTTTAATAACTACTTGCTAAACTTGCAAACAATATCTTTTATTGTAGATTAAATTAATATGGTTGTACTTTATAACAAAAGTTTTAGTCACAAGCAAACTATCGTTGGAGAAGGTTTACTAAATAAAGCAATAAATTCTCTACCTTATGAATTACATCTTCCTGGATACCAGTATTGTGGACCGGGCACAAGATTACAAAAGCGTTTAGGTAGAGGAGATAAAGGAATTAACTTATTGGATGCTGCTTGCAAAAATCACGATATTGCTTACTCGAAAAATAAAGACTTAAACAGCAGACATCAAGCTGACAAAATTCTTGAAAATACGGCTTGGGAAAGAGTTCTTTCAAAAGATAGTGATACATTTTCATATATAGTCACCAACGCAATGAAAGCAAAAACTAAACTTGGTATGGGTGTTGAAGCAAAGAAAAGGAATACAGTGAAAAGACCATCACCACGAATTCGTATAAATGACAAAAATCTGTTTCATAAAACAATTAAATCAGCAACAAAGATATTGAAGAAGAAAAAACCACAAGATATTAATTCAGCCATTAAGATTGCTCGTAAAGCTATCAGTAAATCTCTTAAGGGGAAAAAAGCTCGTGTTATAATACCGCGTATTATAAATGTTCCAAAAATTTGTGGTTTTTTGCCCATAATACCGATTCTAACTGCTCTAGGTGCACTTGGTAGTCTAGCAACTGGAGGTGCCGGTATAGCTAAAGCTGTAAATGCAACAAAGAATGCAAAAAAAGAACTTGAGGAAGCCACCAGATACAATAAGGCAATGGAGTCTATTGCTGTGGGAGAAGGACTGTACCTTAAACCATATAAAAACGGTTATGGACTTGTTTGTAAAGATCATTCAAAAAACTATTAGAAATGCTACCCAACAGACCATTATCAGAATTTGATCTAAGAAAATTTTCAAAATATATTCCACACTTTAGAGGAGTTTATATGTTGGATTCACTACCAAAACGACCAAAGACTGTAGAGTGTGGAATAATCAATTTGGATTTATCAACAGGCCCAGGTACTCATTGGGTAGCATACTATAGAAACAAGAATGAAAAACAATATTTCGACAGCTTTGGAAATTTACAACCTCCTCTAGAATTAATCAAATATTTAGGTAGAAATATTCAATACAACTACAATCAATATCAAAACTTTAATACATATAATTGCGGTCACTTATGTTTGAAATTTCTTTATGATATAACCAAAGATATTAAATAAAACACAATCATATATATTTATATACATACATACTTAAAAACATTTTCTTTTTTATTATAATTTTTTTTTTTCTTGTTAATTACAAAATATATGAACATAACATATTTTTTACTGCCAAACGGGGTACTGGGAGTTTGGTATTAAAAACTCGTTCATCTCGCTTTCTAAGATCAGGTTTCGCTCTCCTTTTCTTTGTAGTCGATATTTATTATTCGAAAGATCTTCTAATTCTGCATTGGTCAATGCATTGTATCGGTATGGGAGAAACATTATGTGGTTTTCCAGCTCAAGTTGAACTGTTTCCCCATACTTTGTTGTTACTCGCTTTGCACGTACGATAGTGTGTTTGGATAATTCATCTAGATCCTTTATATGGATTAAGGATTTTGTATTGTACGAATTGAATTTTTCCCCTAGATCCATTGCGGTAGAAATTTTTCACAACTTATAGCTTTGAACTTTTATTGCAAACTAATCTCGGTTTTAGCTTTCTAGACTGTAAGAAGCTTAACAGAAAATCATTATACAATGATTTTTTTGTTTTATTTTTGACAAAAGACGAAGTGAGGAAAAATTAAATATATATATAAGTATTTAAAACTAAGTAGTTGAAAAAGGATAGAGAGATGTCATATATACGTATTAATTTTTTTGAGTCGAATTTTAAATCATTTTCTGGACTAAAAACGCTGACATGGTTTTTTTTTTTAATTTCATAACATACACCTTAGTACTGGTTCGTTGAAAACAATTATTAGTAGAGAACTAACAGTCAAAAAGATCGGAAATAAATTTTAGTAATAGTATAAAATATTTCATAAAATCATGAGTGACATTAGAAACAAGCTCGCACAATTCTTAGTTGATTTTGAGAGATGTGTAATATACGAACACATGGAAATGGTGAAAATGTTCCTCGATATGTTGAATGAAAATGATGATTTTGGTATAATGGAAGATGAGGACAAGGACGATGGTCACTTTAAGTCTTGTCCATGGAGCCATCCAGATTGTGAGGAGGGGCCAGATACCTGTCGGTGCTCCGTATTTTACTTAAGAAAAATTATGATAAATCATTTAATTAATTCATATTATGCAATATTTCGATGAAACTAAATAATAAATCATCAAACAAAATAAAACAAATTCTGAATGTTTTTTCATTTTAAATATATATGTACAATTTTTTTGTTTATTTCTCTTAACAATACAAAAATTTTTTTACTTATTAATAAATTTAACTACTTAAATAAACATAAAAATTATTACTTAAAAATAGGGATACAGTTATAGCACTGCTTCTTCCTCTTCTAGTCTTGAAATTTCCCACAGTAGCATGTCAAGTTCATAATCTGGATTAGTTTCCTCGATTCGAAAATGATACCATGGATATGTACTCATCTTATCACTTCTTATTTTTCTTTTATCGTCTGCATAATTTAATACTACTTTATTTATTTCATTTGTATAAATTTGATGAATTTTTGATTTAAATGTTAGCATATCATCATACACAGTCGACTTATTGAATAAGCAATTTCTATATGAAGCTATACTATAATTATTAGGAATGCACTTCTTTACTCCTTTCGATTTTTTAATATCACTTTGATGTTGCACACTAAAAGAGTACATTTTTGATCGCAATCCTACAAATTCCTTCGTTACCTTTCCACAATTTTCATCCTTCATCATACCCAATACCTTTTTGTTTACCAGAGGAAATCCATATACATTGTCTTTTGGGTAATCTGATGTATCAAACTTATGGTCGAGGTCAGTTTTTATGTCAGCATAAAAGTCTTCTGTTTTTACTGTGTAAATGAAAGAGTCAGTGTCCATATAATTCAGTGATAAGTTTGACTTGAATTTGGGTTGCATGTACCCATAATGGAAATCATACATTTTCCATTTGGAAAGCTCTAATACACAAAATCCTAAATATATAGGCTTATTGTAATAGGTTTTCACTCTAATTATTTGAATCGCTACCATATTCTCAGAAAATATTGACAAACTATGAACATTAGGTTTAGATATCCAATCTTGATCTCCTAAATGATTACAGTTTGTCCTTTTCCAGTTCGTAACTATTCGTACATATTTTCTCTTTTCCACATTCTCCATAGTTTTACCGTATACTGCATTATTTAACAATTTGAAAAAAATTTTTTCAAAAGTTTTTTTTGCAGTAGCCCCATGTTTGGTATTCAAGTCTATATAACTTTTCAACCAGGTTGATTGCTTATAGGTGAGAATTCGATGCACTTTCTTTAGAACTAGACTATACTGTAAACATTGTTTAAGAACTCTATAATGTATGACATATGTTTGTTTTGTTGAAAAATCTGCAACTAATTTAATGTGCTTTGTTTGCAAAATTTTCTTATTTTCTGGACAGAAAGGTTGTTCATTGTGAGAGTCATGCAAATGAGAAGGACAGTCTAAAGTAACTTCATAGACATATCCATCACTTGAATTATCACCTATGGTTTTAGGATCCAGATTTAGCTCTTCAGCTGACAGCCATCTGAATCCACCATAAGGAAAATACTCAGACATAGTCCAACCGTAGAGGTTATTTGCGTCTAAGTACACAATAAATTCTGAGGGCTTTTCTCTATCGAAATCAGGTAGATATTTGTTGTTAGCCTTTGAATATCGGTTACTGCATTGTACAAGTCCACCACGTATTCCTTTCTTGAAGAAATTGTACATATCTATGTCCGTCAAAAGCTCTAGTTCTATATTTGTGTACTTTAGCATAGCATCCCACGATAGTCCTGGTGCAGTGTAGTATTGACATGGATCTAAGTGGTAGATGTTCTTGCAAACCTTTCTAAAACTTTCAAATATATCTGCAAGTAAGAGCACATCCGTTTTTAAATATACTTCCATGTAATCTTGCAAGGTTTTGCAGCCGAAAGCATTCCAAACTTCTTTTGCATGCTCATAGTCTTCAATCGAGCACTCCTTATTATTGAGATGGTTGAAGAAATTTTCCCTTGCTGGAAGTTCACCAACATTCTATTTTTCAAAAGAATTAAGAATATCATAGGGAAAGACACCTTTTCTTCTCACTAGATCAAACTCTTTTTTTGTTTTAAATTGTCTTTTAATGATGTGAAAGTCTTGTTCTGAAAGATTATTAGCTAAAGATTCTAAGCTTTCAGGCATAAAGCGAATTGTGTCTAAAAATCTAAGTTCAAGGTTGTAGTTGTCGGTCATTTTTGAAAAATAGATAGTGATATGTATAATTCTTTGTTGAGCGGAAGGACTTTTATATTGTCAGATTTTTTACCTAACTCTTTAACAAAAAGATGCGCTTCATAAGATGAATAATTGTGGAAATAGATTGGTATAAATTTTGGAATTTGAAATTTTAAATTGCATCTATTATGAGCTGCTCCTCTAAATTTACCACTTATGTGGCAGTGATCTCGCACTCTATCATTGCCTAGATATTTATGACAAATGTGACAATTTATCGCATTTCGAAAATTAAAATTTTCGAAAGGAGTTAAAGCATCCATTTCCCTTTTATTTACTAGATATTCATTATAAATATCTTCACAATCTTCAATCAAATTTTCTACAAACTTTTCTGCTGCATCCCTCCCCGTATATAATTTAAACTTATCTGAACTATCATTATGCTTACATTTAATATAATAACTAAAAGCACAAGGAATGTGCTTTTTGCGATACCTACTTTTGTAACTTACTCTAATATTAACCTCCTCCAGTATGCATTCAAAGTCTGCATACACAACAAATGGTACATCCATTTGTCGTTGGTGGTCTTTAAACTGCAGCACGGCATTTTCCTCAGACGGCAGCTCCGCAACAATTTGCCCACATTCTTCTTTATGTCGCTCTAACGTCCTCTCATTGTGGGTGTATTGGAGGCAGCTGTTACAGAAGACAAGTTTTTTGCAGTGCTTGGTAGTCTGAGATTTTAAAAGTCTGTGGAAAGAAAAAAGTTATAAGAATATATATTAATATATTTACGTAAATAAATGTATATTTCTTTACTTACTTT
The DNA here is from genome assembly GCA_963675445.1 of Linnaemya vulpina. Classification (NCBI taxonomy): domain Eukaryota; kingdom Metazoa; phylum Arthropoda; class Insecta; order Diptera; family Tachinidae; genus Linnaemya; species Linnaemya vulpina. The sequence continues at coordinate 51,012,000 of OY776280.1, read as the reverse complement.
GATATATTTGTTATAAGAATATAATGCTGATATCCTTCAGCATTTTCTAATAATAACAAATTAATATGTTTAGCTTTTTCATTCTTGGTGTTATAGAATGGTCCAACAATCTCACTGCTTTCATCATTGTATCCGAACACATTGACGCTAATATTTGGATTGCTTTCTTCAAATATCCTGATACTCTTTAACGCCAACGGAAATTTTAAATTTTTGAAATCAATCTCAATTCCGTTTTGCAAACATATGATATCAGCGCTGATGTCTGCAATGTTGTATGAGCAGCAACTTTGTGGTCTTTTAATATCAGATGTATCCAGTGCAGATATTATTGCCCATTTAAAACAATAAATGTCATTATTTTCAACATTTATACATGCCTTTTTACTTTTTAAGTTCTCCGGCGTACTTATCCAGTTCGATCCTCTCACCAAAGATGACTTATTTATAGCGATTTCGAGGCGAACAATTCTAATTAAAGTCCATCCTGAATCCCGTTCTTGAAATTCAGACATTTTGCTCTGGATTTCTTGAAATTGCTTTGCCATAATTTCCTCAACATCATCTCCAATGCACAGAAGATCCATCTTTGCCCGGTGAGAAATAGTACACAATTCCATATCATCGCTTATAATTTTAATATACTCTCCAATAAGAGTAATATTAAATTTAATAATGTTGTGTACGGCAAGACTATTTTCAAGTCTTTCTTTGATGATATGTTTATTATCCACAGTAACATCTTCAAATAAAATACAATCTTTATTTACTGGAACTCCAAATGTTGTAATATTATTTTTAAAAGCACTATTTATTATATAATATTTGCATTCATTTGGAGCTTGAGACAGTAGATCATCCGCAGAATTTGAGATATCCATTTCTACTTCATTATTTTGTGTATTTGCCTGATCATGTGGAATAATTTGACTTATATCCATGTCTTGAGAAGGATTATCTACGGGCAAATAGCTTGGGTAATAATTAGGCATATTATTTTGCTGCAACTGTATAGGTACGCTATATTCAATGGGATATGGGATCTCCATAGGTGCTGTGAATTGGTTGGTTGACACTGGATACGGATATAAAGGATACGCTGGTACCTGCACTGGATACTGATACTGCACTGGGTACTGATACTGCGCCGGATACTGATACTGCAAATTGTTTTGGACCATTGAGTTGTATGCATATGTTGAGGGTTGTATGGACTGTGCGATTTGTTGATATGTTGCTATGGGGTTGTACGCAGATGTTGGGGGTTGTATCGACTGTTGCACTTGTTGTGGTTGAACATGACCTTTGCAATGTTCTAAATAAGATTTTTGGTATTTATATACCTTATTACAGATATTGCACTTGAAAATTGATGAACTCATTTTTTTTTTAATATTTTTATTTACACTTATAAAAATTATTTTGTTTATAGTGTACTTTTTTATTAAAAAATATATTGATTGCTTGAATAACAAGTAATATTACAAGGATTTTTATATATATATATATATATATTTAAATTCTGTCTTTGCTTAAATTATATGACACACTCTTATTTTTTGATATACAAATGATATGTTTTTTGAGAATATGTATTTATTTTTTGTCTTAGATTTATTAATAACACACAAGGAATTTTTTAATAGTCACGACTTGTTACTTTTAGATACAAAAATGTACTGAATTTTATCCTAAAAATTTAGATTAATACAAATTCGTGAAAATTTTGTTTTGGTATAGTACAACAAAGTAGCTTTGCGTTGCTTTGCAAAAGTAGCGTATCTGCTGATAGAAACGGTTAAGATTAAAAAATTAGAAAAGAAACTGCTACGTGGACAAAACATTATGGTATCTGATATACACAGAATGCCGAGGCATGCTTATGCATGCCTCTACAATACAAAATGTTTAAGGGAATGAAACTGCTACGTAGACAATATTTATGTAAACATAAATTTTGATAAGTGATATCTACAAAGTACAGAGATATGCTTGTGCATGCAGACACGTTACAAAGTTTTGAACGGAATGTGATATATACAGAGTACGGGGACATGCTTATGCATGCCTCTACGATACAAAATGTTTACGGGAATGAAACTGCTACGTGGACAAAACATTGTGGTATCTGATATACACAGAATGCCGAGGCATGCTTATGCATGCAAATACGTTAGAAAATATTTAGGAGAATGAAACTGCTACGTAGACAATATTTATATAAACAAGCATTATGATATGTGTTATACAAAGAATACGGCGGCATGCTTATGCATGTAGAGACGTTCCAAAATTTTGTAGCAAAAGAAACTGCTACGTGGACAAAACATTGTGGTATCTGATTATACACAGAATGCCGAGACATGCTTATGCATGCCTCTACAATACAAAATGTTTAAGGGAATGAAAGTGCTACGTAGACAATATTTATGTAAACAAAAATTTTGATCAGTGATATCTACAGAGTACAGAGACATGCTTGTGCATGCAGATACGTTACAAGGTTTTGAACGGAATTTGATATATACAGAGTACAGGGACATGCTTATGCATGCCTCTACGATACAAAATGTTTACGGGAATGAAACTGCTACGTGGACAAAATTTATGTAAACAAACATTATGATATGTGATATACACAGGATACGGAGGCATGCTTATGCATGCAGATACGTCACAAAATTTTGTAGCAAAAGAAACTGCTACGTGGACAAAACATTGTGGTATCTGATAAACTACAAAATTTTTGTAGCTTCACAAGTTTTCAAAGCAAAATTGTCAAATTTTGAAGTTGAGCTTTTATTTCTACAATGAAGCCCTTCTGGTACACACCATTATATCGGAGACTTCAGCGTCACCATTTGAAGGAGTATTTAAGAAAAGCCAGACAGGAAGAGTTCGAGAAACATCTTGAAGGAGATGAGGAGCTTCTCCTAGAGCTGTCTTCGCAACCATCTTCATCTAACCCACTCCAAAAAATAGATGAAGAATATGAAGAGATGCTGACAGGTGACGATGACCTATTTTTGAGTATCAATACTCAGCCTGCCGAAGCTGGTAGTGAATCCAATAGAAGTGAGGTAACCAATAAACCGCACATAGAAATATTGGAAGTCCAAATGCTCCCAAAAATTTATGTCCCAATGTTTCTTGCATTATACGAAGATACCAACGATCAATTGTTGATAGAGGCAGCTGACGCAGTATAGCCAGCTTTATATTAAAAAATATATGTAAATGTATGTATAAATATTACATATTAATAAAAATTAAAACAATGTATATGTTTAAACAATGGTTCATTCATTCATTCAAATGGTCAAGGGAATATTTGGGCACAAAGAATAAACGCTTATTATTTCTTTGTATGTATATGCGTAAATGAAATAAATTTGTAGATATTTATGTACGCATGAATATGTACACCTTATCACATTTTATACTGACCAGGAAAGCAAGAAAGCGGACTGTCATACAGACTCACCAATCGTCATACACACAGACTGTCTGACAGCCAGACATTCCAACCGCCACTCAGAACACAAAAAGCACACACACTTAAACATAGCATAAATATTCATATTCTACAAAATACAGAAATCGCACCACCATCCAGATCCCCAAATAAAATCCATCGATGATCGTCATGTATAAAATAAACAAAACATCAGTTTCAATATTTATGCAATAGTCATTTTTTTTTCACAACGTCTTCAAGATCAGAATAATCAAATTATTCCTCCAGACTCAAGCATTGCAAGCAAAAAAGTAAAAAAAAAAACACTGAATTGCTGGACGACAAATCTTAAGTAAACACACCAAATTTTAATAAGCAAAAAAATAAAAGAAAAAATCTCACTCCAGCAAGAAGGAACGAACCACAAAGATTAAGGGTATCCATATATAACTACTACACTTTTTAAATAGTGTAATTCCTAAAAATGCTTCTAAATTTTTTTATTCACCAGGCGTATACAGTGTAAATGGACAGACAGAAATTCCCACGCTCACATACCGACGGACATGTATTCTCAAGGTCACATATGGACAGACACAAATTCCCACGCTCACATACCGACGGACATGTATTCTCAAGGTCACATATGGACAGACACAAATTCCCACGCTCACATACCGACGGACATGTATTCTCAAGGTCACATATGGACATACACAAATTCCCACGCCTACCCCAACATTTTATTTAAAAAAAACAACAATGTGAACGCCCCTATTAAACCGTGGGAAAAAATACACACACGAACACACACAAAATGAAATTTGAGAATTTTGTGAAATTTGAGAATTTTGGCAATTAAAATTGAAAAATTTCAAATTTAATTGCTGAAATTTAATATTTTTAATGGTCGCAGCACATACAGTTCCCTACTACTTATAGTGGCGAACAAAATTGTATCAACGTTACTCGTTTCACTAATTATTTTTCAATGATTTTTTGGTAATAAAGGCTAACAAATTAGTTTTGTTTTTGTTTAATTGCTTTTTTATTATATTTTGTCAACAAACTTGAAAACTTAAAAAAAGCTTGCTATTAATTCGTTTTATTTATTGCAAACATAAAATAACTCTTATTTGAACAAATTTGCACGAAACTGAAAATATAAATATAATTTTTTTCTTAGTATTTTTTCTTCATAATCCTTTATTTTTTTTTAACACTTTGAATCTATATTTTTTGAAGATCTTTCTTATACCGCCAATCTTCTTTTTAAAAGTGTCCACAAATTTTCAATTGGATTTAGATCCGGGCTTTTGTGGCTACTACTTTAGCAATTGAAAATTTCGAATGCTAACTTTTAGCAATTTTTGTTGTATGCTTTGGATCTCCATCCTGTTGAAACCATGTATGAACCACTGGATATTTACTTTTCTCCTCGAAATCTGGAAAATTCGTCTGAAGGATACTTAGGTAATCTTCCTTTCTCATTACTCCTTCTATTCTGTCCAGAGGACCAACTTTTTACCACATGAAGCCGCCCCGCACCATTAAACCGCCAACACCGTCACCCTTTGTTTAACTTTGTGACGTTGAAGATTTTCATGTGAGCAATGCAAAAAATATTCTTTCTCATCTTTTACATTCCATCTCTTTGCAAAATTGTAGACGTACCTTTTCGTTCTTATTCAATTCTACGAAATGCTCTTTTAACAGTCCATTTACAAATATTTTTATTTATAGCTTTAGCTAATTTTGGTATTTTGGTGTCTTTGTTTCTAATCAGTCTCTTAATATGTCGTGCATTGGTATCGGTGAGAAATCTGGGGTTTCCATTTGCAGCAGACTTGGAAGCCATTTCACTCTTTTTCTAGCACATTGAAAAGTACTATGTGCGAAAATCAAAGATTTGGCTATTTGTCTACAGGAGTAACCTTTTTCTGTTAAATTTATTGGAATTTCTTCTAATTCTTGTGGACCTGCTCTTATTGAAAAGTTTTGCAATCTCACGCTGACTTTTCTGCTCTTTATACAGTTTCACAATAACAACTCTTAAATCTTGTGAAAGTTCTTTTCCATGGGGGGCCATAATTAGAATTATAAAAATTTCCAATAAAAAATCAATTTCGTTAAATAAAACTTATAAAAGCAATTAGTCACTTTTTTCGCGATTAAAATGAATTCAACTTAAGTGGAAGTCATACTTACTTTTGTGATGTGATTTTTTTCTATTTACAAATGGTTTTTTTCGTAACAATCTACCATTAAAGTCGTGGTTTCTCAGGACACGGCGAATTGTTTCTGCACTGCAAGTTTTGAACAAGTCATTTTTAACTTCTGCAGCTAATTTTGGAGCAGATAGTCTCGGGTTTTTCATTAAAAATTGTGTTTGGGGCTTTTCTGCCCTTATAGACTACTCAGTTTTCGTGCCTGAATCTATAAATAATAATTTGCACTGTCGAGTCACTTAGGCAAACTATTTCAGAAATTTTTCGACGAGAATGGCCATTTTTATAATGGCGAATAACTAATTCTCTTTGCTCAATTGTAGTGCGTCGTCCCATTATTTCAAAATGTGTCTCTGAATCAACCAGCTGTAAGAATCACACTAAAAGCTAATCTAAATAATTAAAAACATAACTACAAAAAATAGTTATTGGAAATTTGGCGTTACTCGATAAGTGATGTCAATGAAACAGCTCTAATATAAGCTGTAACTACAGAAATGCATACGTTTTCTTACTTTTAGTTTTTAAGTTTATAAATATGTTAATTTTAAATTAAAAAATATATTTGTTTCGAAGGTAAGAAAGTGTTTTATTAAATCCTTTTTTAATTTTTCCAATATTTTTTTTCATTCAAAAGTTTTATCGACTGCTTCTTTTTTAAAGAGTGTGGTTGAAATAAGCTGTGTGCCACTATATATATATATATATATATATATATATATATATATTAATTCGTTTTATACTATATGTATATATATATACATATAGTGCACTAGCGATAATATGAACTAATAAAACATGGGGTATTCATATTTCAAAAATTGTTCATATTTACAAATAGCGTAATACAGATGTTGTCTCGTGGTGGTGTCGGTGTAAGTGATGACAATAGTAGGGGCTCCGTTAAGCTGTGAAGTGGATGTGCTCTATGCTGGTCTTCTGACTTACCCAATACCGTCCTCTGGCTGATTATTTTATTTTTCGATCTAGCTTTTAAAGGTGGCTCGAACTCTTTCATTTTCTTCGGCATTCCTGTCTGCCTTGTGATATGACCGGGAGCTACAGGTCTTGTTTAGAGCTATACCGAACTGAATCAAACGCTCGTTTTTGACAAGAACCTCTAATCAAACCCATTTAAATTACATGGGTTTGATTAGAGGTTCTTGTCAAAAACGAGCGTTTGATTCAGTTCGGCTCAGCTCTAGTCTTGTTGCTTTTCTTTCTACTGGTAGACAGGTAGTTGATGTTGGTTTGTCTTTTTTCTGATTTCTTAATATTACGACCCACATCGAACATAATAGTGAAACAGATGTCAAACATATTTCATCTTGTCTAGTGTAGTTATTTGTTCGAATAACACAAAAATAGGTTAGTTTGCGTAGAGAATTCAACAATGAAACTTATGAGGCGGAAGGTGTTATTATTTGTTGCAGAAAATTGTTATTGTTCATGTACTTTTATGTTGCATAGAATAGATCCATTGTCCGAAGCGAAATATACTACTGCGTAATTTAATGCAGGGTAAAAACTGCTATCGCATATATAAAGATTTTTGTGTAATATTTTTCAGCAATAAGACATTTTCCCCGCTAAATTTGCCTAAAGCTAATAAAAAATCGTAAACCTTTAAAATGTCTTCTGGACCTTTTAAACATCTTTATGCAGAATTTCCTGCCCGATATTAAATTGTTTTTTCTCAGTTGCATTCATCACTTAAGGCAAAAGAAAATTACACATACACATAGATATTGTAGCTCAATCATTAACAATATTGTTACGTTTTTAGACCTTTTCGTAAAAACGGTTTTATTACTTATCCTTCAAGGATTCGTTTTATTGCATCAAATTAAAACACGGACAAATTAATTTCAGAAATAAAATGCGGCAACACTTTATTTATTACTTTATTAACACGAGTTTTTGTACTACTCAACACTTAGCGATGTTAACACGTCTGTATTTGAAATCACACTGATTCTCGCTGAGCTCTGGCAGCGCCTTTATATAGCAAAAATGAGTCGTCTGGTAACCTCGCGAAAGTTCTGGGTATGGTGGTTGTTTTTTCTACTGGACATGTGTGTGTTTGTATACAGACAATGGTGACTTGTTTGGTTTGCTTATGGTAACTATGTGTGGTTGAATGTATGAGTGTTCTGTGTGTTTTGCCTATGGTAACTATGAGTGGTTGTATGAATATGGCTGTGTATAATTGTGAATCTATTTAGCTTTATTAGCAGCGAATACTTGCATACAAGATCATTAAGAATAACATCTCTTAGCATTTATGTTGCTATGTTTATTGTTGTTATGGTTTACTCTTATTGGCACAGCCTTGAATGATCTTGTATATTCTGTAGTATTCCATTTCCGTTAATTTGAATATTATCTATATAGTGTTGAGGGTTGTAACATTTTGACAACTATAGATTAATTGGCAGTACTGCCAAGTACATATAGCCACATTGTCGTTTTATTTAAATCTACTTCTAATCTTTGTAACACTGCCGCCCACTTAAGCCTGTTCGACCCGAATAGGCATAAAATCACCTCTTCCATAGTGCGCCAATCGTTCCAGATGTACTATCTTCATTTTCGACCTTGGGCTATTGTGCTTCTGTATCCGGTATACAACGTCATTCACTCTCTTAATCACTTTATACGGGCCATCCCAGTGAGTCTGTAATTTTGGTTACAATCCTTTCTTCCGTTGTGGGTTATACAGTAAAACCAATTGTCCTTCCATAAATCCCCCCGAGTTTGCTGCGCGGTCATACCTATCCTTCATCTTGTCACTGACCATCTTGATTCTATTGCGCACGAACTCATGCAGTTCGTTTAAGTCCTCCTTCTCCTGGGACGTAATAGCTCCTTCTTCTACAGTTGGCTTAACACCAAATTCCAAATCACCAGGTAGTTTTAATTCCATCCCGAAGATAATTTTGGCTGGCGTTTTCGATGTTGAGTCGTGTACAGCTGACCTATATGCCATCAAAAATTTGGGGATGTGCTCGTCCCAATTCCTCTGATGGGTGCTTACTACTTTTCGTAGGTACTCTTCTAAGGTGCGATTGAACCTTTCTACCATGCCATCAGACTGTGGATGCAGCGGATTCGTTCTGGTTTTCTTTATCGCATACAACTCGCACATTTCCCTGAATGTGGCAGACTCGAAATTCCTTCCCTGGTCGGAATGTAATTCTATTGGGACACCATAGCGACATACCCAGTTATTGACGAATGCATTTACAATTGTCTTTGCATCCTTGTTAGGTATAGCATATACCTCTGGCCATTTACTGAAATAGTCCATTACCACAAGTACATAACGTTTTCCGGCTTCAGTGACGAGAAAGGGTCCTGCTGTCCCCGGCTTCTTCTTACTGGGCATTTGGCTGCTATGCACTGTGGGCAGTTTGCTATCCAATCGGCTACGGCTTGTTGACATCCAACCCAATAAAAACGCTGCTTCAGTTTCTCAAGTGTTTTTGTTACTCCAAGATGATCGCCACTAGGTCCATTATGAAACTCCTGTAAAAATTTACTTATCTTGGAGTATGGCACAACTATTAAATTTAAAGTTGTTTTGCCATCTACACTTTCCCATACCATACACCCTTTGATTACCTTGAGGCTGTTCCACTGAGCCCAATAAGATTTGGCGAGTGGGCTTTCAGACGAAATTTCGTTCCGGGACGGTCATCTGTCCTCTTCTTTGGCCGCTATAATTTTCGTTAATATGCTGTCGTCAATCAAGGCCGATGTGCATTAGCCGAACATCAACAACGAATTACTTTTGCTCGGTTCTAACACAATGTTTACACTCTAAACAGCAGGCTCTTCTTGAAAGAGCATCCGCATTGTTGTGCTTTGTGCCCTTCTATGCTCAATGCTGAAGTCGTAGCTCTGCAGGCGCTCAATCCACCTTGCAGGTTGCCCTTCTGGATTTTTAAACTGCAATAGCCATCTCAGTGCAGAATGATCGGTCCCTAATGTAAAGTGTTGACCATACAGGTACTTATGGTAATGTCTAATGCATTCCAATACCGCCAGAAGATCACGTCGTGTCACACAGTAGTTCCTCTCTACTTGGGATAGCACAGCCCCTATGCCATAACCGCTCGCATCAGTATCCAGCACAAATTTTTCTCCAGCTATGGCATACGCTAGCACTGGTGACGTACATAATAATCCTTTGAGTTTCTGGAAGGATTTTTCCTGTGGCTCGCCCCAATGGTATGGTCTTGACTTCTTTGTCAGCTCATGAAGGCTTGCAGCTACACTGGCAAAATTTGGCACAAAACGTCTGTAGTATGTGCAAAGGCCCAAAAAGCTGCGCAATTCAAGAAGATTTTTAGGTTGATGCTAGTCCCTTACTGCTTTTATTTTATCTTCATCTGTTGAGATTCCGTCTGCTGTAACACGATGCCCCAAATACTTTACTTCTTTCTGGAACAATGCACATTTCTTCAAGCTGAGTTTCAATCCAGCTGATGATATCCGCTCAAGAACTTCTGCCATGTTTTTGAGGTGTTCATCAAAAGTTTTCCCCATCACGATTATGTCATCGAGATATACCAAGAATGTCAAGTGAAGTCCTATCAGTACCTTCTCCATTACGCGTTCAAATGTGGCCGGAGCATTGCAGAGACCAAATGGCATGACTTTGAAATGCCATAATCCGTTGCCGACACTGAAGGCAGTTTTCTCCTTGTCTTTCTCTGCGATCTCCACTTGCCAATATCCGCTTCGCAAGTCTAGCGTAGAGAACCATTTGGTACCAGCTAGCGTGTCATCGATCCTGGGGAGCGGATAACTGTCCTTTTTGGTTGTGTCATTGAGCTTCCTGTAGTCTACGCAGAATCTAGTACTGCCATCTATCTTTTTAACTAAGACTACAGGCGAACTGCAAGGACCAGAAGATGGCTCAATTACGCCATCACGCTCCATTTCACTTACAGGCTCTTTTACTTTATCTCGCTTTGCTAGGGGTACGCTTCTGGGTGGCTGTTTAATCGGCCTAGCTTCGCCTGTGTTAATTTCATGTTTAACCAATGCAGTTCTAACCTGGCTTTGTTTTCCCATGGCGAAGATACTAGCATGCCTTTTTAGTAACTGCTTGGCTTTATTTTTATCTGTCGCTGATAGACCTGCTACCCATTTCTCTACGTATTCCTCAAATTGTTCACGTTCTTTTGCGGACAAATTAGTAGGCTCTATCTTTTTCTCGCAGTTTATTATTGCCTCTGCTGGAGTACACTGGCCAACATCGGAATTTTCTTTGATAACTTTTCCATGGTCTGACAAGTTAAGCACTTTTATAGGGACTATTCCTCCTTTACTAGTTTTCACTAGAGCTTTCGCTGTTATAAGCTCTCTCTTTAGATCTGCCGGTTCTACAACCCACAACCGATTGTCCTCACAATCTCCCTTCATCCGTGCCCATATGACTGTTTCAGACTGCGGCGGTAACGTCTGACTCTCAATAGCAAATACTCTTGTTACTTGCGGTTTGCTGTCATATCCAACATTAAGGGGTAATTCCACATTACGCCAAATCATCAGCTGTTGTCCCATATATAGATTATTGCCATGGTTAATCATAAAATCGGCTCCAATAATAACCTCATCGACAATATCGGCAACAATAAACACATGTCTCACGTTGATGTTTGCTATAGTCACCTTCACTTCAATCTTACCATAGACAGTGGCAGGCTCTCCAGTAGCTGTACGTAGCCGTATATTGCTTAACCGGTCGCATTTCCCCTTTACTATATCGGGCCTTATTATTGACTGCGATGCCCCTGTGTCTATGGTAAGTACGTGATTTTCCCCTTTGATGTGTCCGGACGCAGTGAGGTTGCTATTTTTCTGCTGCATCACTGATATGGAGATTGTGGGGCCCTCGTTTGTGAGAGCTAGCTCTTGCCCCTTAGTGCTAGCTCGTTTTAGTTTAACGGGGACTCCTGTGATGTTGTTTGGTTCACCCGTTTGCTGTTTCTTGGTGGCGAAACAGATCTACCTCTCTTCCTTTTTGCTTTGCAGCTGCGCTGAAAATTACCGATTTTTCCGCAGTTAAAGCACTTAGGCTTTTCTTTGATAGCCTTCTCTGCCAGCAGTTGTCGCATTGCCTCCTTAACGCTAGCCACTAGGTTGTTATCCTCCTCAGACAAAACCTCCACATTCCGCACTTTACATATCTGTGACTTGAAAACCATCCTTGCAGTCTCTTGAGCCAGCGCAAATGAAACAGTTTCAGCGAAAGTGGATTTCTGCGTAGCGCACACCGCCAGTTTAACACCAGAGTCGCGAATGCCGTTAACGAAAGCCTCACTTTTAAAATGGTCCAGGAACGGGTAACTCTCGCCTGGATATGTGAGCTGCAGTAAACGCTCGATTTCCAATGCGAAATCTTGTAGAGATTCGTGAGGCTTCTGAACTCTACATCGCAATTCCATTCTGTATAAATCGCGCTTGTGCTCACCACCATACTTGCGCTGCAATGCTGCCATTATTTCATTATAGTTGTTTCTGCAGCTTACTGTCACCGTCTCAAGTACCTCTGCGGCTGTACGTACTGCCCCGCCACTGCACTCCAGGTTATGCATTTTGTCCTCTAGAGCATGCAATTTCTCTTCGAACTCCTTTGCATGCTGTTCCAGGCCACCGCGTTCTAGATGTTGGACTCTATCCGCTAGCTCTGAGAATTTATTCTCAATAGAATCCACCCTCCTGTTAATGGCTTCAGAAACCTCTACCAGGGTCTCGTTCATGGCTTTATTTGAATCCTGTATTTCGGCTCCAAGTTTTTCCTGCATCTGCTGATTTTCGGCTACAAGCTTTTCCTGCATCTGCTGAGTTTCGGCTACAAGCTTTTTCTGCATCTGCTGAGAGTTCTGTTTTATTTCACTTATTTCGGCTACAAGCTTGTCACTGTTGATCCTTGATACTGAGAGTTTTGTTTTATATCACTTATTTCGGCTACAAGCTTTTCCTGCATCTGCTGAGAGTTCTGTTTTATTTGGATCATCATAGAAGCGAACATTGAATTTATGTCCATGCTGCTGGTCGTGACAGGAGGGCATACCTGCACATCGTCTTTGTCCTCAAACTCGTATGTCCCGATGTCCATGCCGTGATTCTTAAACTCATCTATTAGCCTCTTCTGCAGTTCAGCCTTGTTACCTGCAGTTGGCAATTCCAGCTTACTGACCTCCTTTTTCAGCTGTTCAACTTTTAGCTCATCAAATTTCATGATTATTAATTTTAATTTTATAATGTCCTTTTTTTTCTTTCTTTAAATTGCAATGTCCTTTTAATTATTTTTGCAATCCCACTTCTGACACCAATTGTTACGTTTTTAGACCTTTTCGTAAAAACGGTTTTATTACTTATCCTTCAAGGATTCGTTTTATTGCATCAAATTAAAACACGGACAAATTCATTTCAGAAATAAAATGCGGCAACACTTTATTTATTACTTTATTAACACGAGTTTTTGTACTACTCAACACTTAGCGATGTTAACACGTCTGTATTTGAAATCACACTGATTCTCGCTGAGCTCTGGCAGCGCCTTTATATAGCAAAAATGACGTCGTCTGGTAACCTCGCGAAAGTTCTGGGTATGGTGGTTGTCTTTTTTACTTGACATGTGTGTGTTTGTATACAGACAATGCTGACTTGTTTGGTTTGCTTATGGTAACTATGTGTGGTTGAATGTATGAGTGTTCTGTGTGTTTTGCCTATGGTAACTATGAGTGGTTGTATGAATGACTGTGTGGTTTTGTTTCTTCTACGTGTATATGGCTGTGTATACTTGTGAATCTATATAGCTTTATTAGCAGCGAATACTTGCATACAAGATCATTAAGAATAACATCTCTTAGCATTTATGTTGCTATGGTTACTGTTGTTGTGGTTTACTCTTATTGGCACAGCCTTGAATGATCTTGTATATTCTGTAGTATTCCATTTTCGTTAATTTGAATATTATCTATATAGTGTTGACCAGGGTTGTAACATTTTGACAACTATAGATTAATTGGCAGTGCTGCCAAGTACATATAGCGACGTTGTCGTTTTATTTAATTCTATTTCTAATCTTTGTAACAATATTTTGAAGTGAAAGTAGCATTTTTTGTAAAGACCTTCAAACAAGTTTGCATGTCTTTTTTGCTTATATTTTTTTCCACCTTCTCTTCAGTACCTTATCGGCCAAGGAGACGTACAAAATAAACCAACAATTATATAGCAATCGTATTTTTTCGGCTACACGTACATGTTGTCGGCTCTGATTGATAAAAATCAAAACATTTTGATATTTTTATTTGTCACCTGATTTTTTGTTCGTCACGGAATCGGATTGAAGAAAAAAAACCTCATTTGCTTGTGGAATTTGTTCCGTGAAGACATGGAGAAGTGCGCGGATGAAAAAAATTTATTTTACATTTTATTCAGGAAATATGTTTCTTGTAATTTTTTATGTTGAATACATAGTACAAATATACTTTTTTGATACATTTTTGATTAATATGGTTTCTTATTATACATTATAAACTTATTCATATGCATATATGGACATTATTTCTTATATTTCTTCTTATAACCTTTGTAACTAAATATAAATTTCATATAACTACAATTTTATTTTTTTATATATTTATTTTTTTTTTATAAATACCTGTACTGCAATATAAGACTACAATGTTTTGTGTGTGGGACATAAAAACAAATAAATAAAATATATATAATATATATATATATATATATATATATATATACATATGTATATATATATATATATACATATATATATATATATATATATATATATATATATATAAATATATATCACCAAACTGAGTCTTCCTCGAGTACTTTTGACGATTAAAAACTGATTAATCACTTGCGCGCTTGGAAAAAGACTCGAAAATGATTCGATCTAATGCTTAAAAAGTAATTTATTGGAAATACATTAACAAAACATACAGCAATCAAAAATGGATCATAAAGCTGTTTGAAATATGACTGTAAGTTATTTATGAATAATATTTTTCTTATCTAGCTAGCTTTGAAGGAAGCGTAAAATATTATAATATTGTAAATTTTAGTTTATTGATATCAGTGATTTCGAGGTGTAAAGTTTAAATATAAAATCATAATTTTGAAAGCTTTTATTATTTTAAATAAATATATTATTTATTTGCTAAAAGTAGATACATACATATATAAAAATATATACAATTTTATGAAAAGTATTTTTGAAATAAAAAAAATTTATATAATGTCAGCCAAGCCAAGTGCGGAAAAGATTTATTTAAAACAATTATTAGAGGTAGGTACACGTCCAACAAGGAAAGTATCCCGAGAATAAAAATTATAAAGATACGAATATTTTAATTTTTTTTTTTTTTGCTATCCAATCTCACATTAAAGGGTAAACAAGTGGGATCAAAAATTAATCAATCAAACCTATTTTTTGGAATAACTAAAATCTTGGGTAATATTCGGGGCCACTTTTAAACCCTTAAAATTTAAATTGAGTAACTAAGAAAAATACGTGTCCATTTAGTTTGTATTGTCTACAATATATCTAAGTTTTATTAAGATTTGACAGTTAGCATCGGGATACTTCCCTTGCAAATCTAATTGTCCAAAATTAAGAAAAAATTAATTAATATCTTTCATCTTAGCTATTTCCTATCACAAATTCAAATGCACAGAGAAAGAAGGACCGGCTAACTAAAAGAAAACATCCAAAATAAGTTTCATTTATAAAATATTGTCATAAATTTTTTAAAATTGTGAATTATTTTACATATTTTAAAATGGATTAATTATTGTAAGTGGGATTCATAATTCTTTGGAAAGTTCGTATAGTGTGTAATAACAAACAATAGTGTAAAAAAAAAAGTTTACAGTTACATTATTTATTAACTCATTTTAATTTTTATGTTTATTGTTTTTGACAAAAATAATCTATATACTCACTATATATTTTTATACTTGTGTATCTTCAAACAAAGGAATTGCAAATAAAAAACAAATTATACACAATTTCCGATTAATTATGAATACCACTGTTATATTATTTTATAAATTTAATTCCCGTTTTTACTGTAATGTTTTTTACTAAACATGTTTATGTTATTATTTTTTATATAATAATAATTTAATTTATATATCATTTATTACAATACAAGTAAATATACTTAAATTTATTATATAATATCATAATAATTTCATTTTAATAAACTGAAGTAATTCATAATATAAATAGAAAAATATCTCTTTCTGTAATCTGACTGAAAAAAGAGTAAAAAAACAATAAGAAATACGACTAAACAACGACTAATAAATGATTCGCAAAAGATTAGAAATAGGACTGAAAAGTGAGTCGCAAAAGACTCTTCGACAATAAAGAATACGACTCGAAAAAGACTCGCAATTGATTAAAAATACGAGTCATAATTGAGTCGAAACTGATCAGAGAAGCGGGACATAAAAGACTCCTCAAGAAGAGTCGCGGGTAGGGTACCGTTTTCTTCCGA
This sequence comes from Linnaemya vulpina, assembly GCA_963675445.1. Taxonomy (NCBI): domain Eukaryota; kingdom Metazoa; phylum Arthropoda; class Insecta; order Diptera; family Tachinidae; genus Linnaemya; species Linnaemya vulpina. The sequence continues at coordinate 50,995,762 of OY776280.1, read as the reverse complement.
AATAACAATCATTTACGATCAGAAAATGAGCTCATATATGCTTATTTTAATCGCGCAGAGGAGTCATAAATGACTCGAATATGATAAATTTTTTCATAAAATGCTTGCAGGGTATATATACATATGTATATATATATATATATATATATATATATGTATATATATATATATATATATATATATATATGTATATATATATATATATATATATATGTATATATATATATATATATATATATATATATATATATGTATATATATATATATATATATATATATATACATATATATATATATATATATATATATATATATATATATTGTTGGAGCACTCTTAAATGAATTAGTTTAACTTTCGTAATTTCTGAGTTAAGTCTTTTTTCATGACTGTTAATTTTATTTTGCCGATGCTATAATTCTCTTTCATTGTATACATATGAGAACGAAACATATTGAACTATATATGCTCTGTAAACATTTTTTAATAAACACTTCGCAAAAAACTCATTGGACCATCCTGTGTCTACTTTCGCAAATAGCCACAAGATCTACATTTTTCTTATCAAAAATCGATAAGAACAAACAATCAAATTCGTAAAATTGGATTCGTTGCTCGACCAAGAGAAACCTATCGTAGCAGTTGTCATCCGCACGAGGAATAAATCAAAGGCAGAAAGTCCCTGGATAAACTCATCGCCGCCAGCAAAAACAATTGGTGTTCACCCAGGAAACATAGCTTTTCGCCACCACCCGGAACAACTATCAGCCATCCGAGGAATTCAACAAACAACCCACAGAAATACACCTGGAAAAAGTATCACTTGTAAGCCCGTCATACAGGTATTTATCATTCTTTATTTTTGATGAATTCGGCAAAAGAAACATATCAAAGGCAATTATTATATTACACATAAAATAATTTCCAATTAAATTTGGAAAAAATAAATTTGGCGAAACAGCCAGCAAAAGAAATCATCAAATTAATTTTATAAAAACAACAACAGGTGTAACTGTTTTTAAATACTTCTACAGAAGAAATAAATCCAATTGCTGCAATCCGTTCGCAGTCAACAATTTATTTCTGCCTACACCTGCTGCCACCGCCGCTGCATATCATTCTGCAATCAACAGCAGAACTAGAACAAAAGAATCAATTTATCTGCTGATGTAAACAATTTCACTTTTCTTTGTTGTAGTTTCTTCTGTTATTACTATTAAATTTTTAAAATGAGTGAGTTAGAGTCTCTTCAAAGACAACGTTCGTCTGTAAAGGCAAATATATGTACCTCGAATTAAAAATTTGGTGAGTGACACAATGTCTATGTCAGAACTTGAGAGCCGGTTAAGTTTAGTAGAGGCATATTTCAAGCAACTACTTTCTATACAAAATGATATAGAAACTCAAAACTCAAAAGTTAATGGACGGGTAGACGTAGAAGAATTATGCACTCTTACAAAAGCGAAAATAATTGATCGTATGGGCGACAATTGTAAACGATCTGCTGAAGCTTCATTCGCCATCGCAGCATTCACTAATTCTAAATTGGCAAAATTACACTTACCACATTTTGATGGCAAATATGCGGCTTACAAAAATTTTATTTCAACTTTTAAGCAGTTGGTACATAACGATACTTCGCTCTCAGACATTGAGAGATTCAACCATTTGTTGCATTGCTTATCGGGGCAAGCCCTTGATACAGTACGTGCTTTTGAAGTTACCACAGAAAACTACAAAAAGGCTATCAAACGGCTTGACGAACGTTACAATAAGAAAACATAGATATTTCTAGAGCATATATCGAATATTTATGAATTGCCATCTGTTGAAAAACCATGCGCTATGCAACTCCGAGCATTAATCGACAATGCTTCCGCCGTTTATCGTTCCCTTAAATCATTAGGCGATGAAAAAGATATCTGCAACGCAATGTTAATCCATCTAATATTAACTAAAGTTGATTCAGAATCCGGTATGAAGTGGAAAGAAACAATTGATTTCGCTTCTTTACCGACATGATTTACCAAAGTTTTAGAACGTAGATGTCAATATTTAGAATCAATTGAACCTCAGCCATCTTCCACTAATGAATCAGTCACAACAACATCGTATGATAAACGTAATACATCACGTCGTCAGCCACAAAAACACTCGTTCGTGGCTCAAGCAAAAAAGAATTAAATTTTCTGTAAGCGTGTAGATCATTGGAGCAGCGGCTGTCCAAATTTTAAATCCATGGATACAACATGCAGATACGATATGGTTAAAAAACTTGGTGCTTGTATCAATTGTGTTTCACTTGGACACAACTTATCAAAAAATCGTTGCAAATCATGTGCTCTTGCTCACCATACATTGCTACATCGCGATGCACCTGCGACTAGCAGCCGTTCCACTCCTAATACTGCCCAAGTTTCTCAAGCAGCCGTTAACACTCACATTGATAATGAATCAAGCAGAGTAATTCTTGCTACAGCCATTATTCTTATTTCAGATGGTGCAGGTGAGTACAAAATGGGCCGAGCACTTTTAGATTCATGTTCCCAGGTGAATTTAATAACCGAAAAATTCGCCAACATTTTAAATTTACCACGTAGAAAAATATCAGTAGGTGTTTCTGGTGTTGGAGGCACATCATCCATCATGAAATACGAAGTCGCATCCACCATACGATCCCGATTTAACTGTCACGAGTATTCTTTAAATCTTTTGGTAACAAATCGTATCTCCGGATATTTGCCAGTTGGACACATAGATGTTAGAGGATGGAAGCTACCCCAAATCGACATGGCCGATGAATTTTTCTACAAACAACAACCGATCGATTTACTGCTCGGTACAGAATACTTTTTTGAGGTACTAGGTAGTGAAAATATTAGTATTGGTCCAAACATGCCTACTTTCCAAGAAACTAAAGCAGGTTGGATAGTTACGGGTCGCTATACGCCAAACCTTAAACCATCAGTGTCAAAATGTATGTTGTTTACTGCTCAAGACATCAGTCTTGATGAGCAACTTAAGTTCTTGTGGCAAATGGAGGAAGTGAATCAAACAATAAATAAGTGGACACCAGAGCAGCAATTGTGCGAATCACACTTTTTGTCAACTGTCCAAACGAATTCTACAGGTAGAATAATCGTTAAATTGCCTTTTAAAGAACACTTTTCGAATCTAGGGTCATCTTATAATGCAGCCTTAAAAAGATTTTATCTTCTCGAGCGACGTTTAGCTCGAGATAGCAATGTAAAAACACAGCACGAACAGTTCATGACTGAATATGAAGAAATGGGACATATGACTCTCGTAAAAAACCCGAACATGGATGCTCCAAATTACTTTATACCCCACCGTTGCGTGCTTCGCCCAAAGAGTACAAGCACGAAGCTCAGAGTCGTGTTTGATGCTTCGGCTAAAACTTCGTCGGAAAAATCGCTAAACGATATTCTTCTTGTAGGACCAACTTTACAAGATGAACTATTTCTACAAGTTATTCGTTTTCGTTTATATAAATATGCCCTCACAGGCGACATTGTTAAAATGTATCGAATGTTTTTAGTACATGAGTCGGAAAGACGCTTTCAGCAAATCTTGTGGAGGCCTAGTGAAAATCAGCCAGTTAATGTTTATCAACTTAACACTGTAACATACGGTATGTCGGCGTCACCATTTTTAGCCATACGCAGTTTACAGCTCCTGGCAGATAAATTCGAAGTATCACATCCAACTGGTTCTGCAGTAATCCGAAAAAATTTGTACGTCGATGACATGATGACTGGAGCGAACACCCTAGAAGAACTACATAGTATTAAAAATGAAGTCAGTCATATTTTATCTCAAGGTGGATTAGAAATTTGCTTTCAACTCAGAATCAAAATTTTTAATGTATACGAAGCGAGCAATTTTATCACTCACTGTGTCGATTTTTGACCCAATGGGGTTAATCAGTCCCCTAATAATAATACCAAGAGTCTTATTGCAAGACTTGTGGCTTCAGAAGTATGACTGGGACACCGAAGTTCCCGCAAACATAAAAACCTCATTCATCAATTGTCTGGAGGACTTACATAACTTAAACACAATTTCTATCTCTCGTTTTGTTTTTGATGACAGCTATACTGAAAAACAACTACATGGATTCAGCGACGCTTCTATTCGTGCGTATGGTTGTTGCTTCTATGTATGTGCCAAGAATTCCAATAAATGTACGAAAACAACGCTATTCGCAGCGAAGTGTAGAGTTGCACCAACAAAGAAACGAACAATGCCACAGTTAAAGTTATGTGGTGCACATCTTTTGTCTATTTTGTATAGAAAAATTGCTCCTCTATTTGCAGCATTTAACCCTCGTGTGTTCTTTTGGGCTGATTCCTCAGTGGTATTAAGATGGTTGCAGTTGCATTCTTCAACACTAACTACGTTCGTTGGAAATCGCATTTCTGAAATCCAGGAAATTACAGCAAATGGTTCTTGGCGACATGTACCTACCGCTCTGAATCCCGCAGATCTCATTTCTAGAGGTTGCTCCCTCGAAAAGTTAAAGGAGCCGTTATGGTTTTCAGGACCCGAATTTTTAAAACGTGAAGAAACTCAATGGCCAACACCTTTAAATGAATATGACGAAGAAATCGTCAAATCAGCTGTTCGTGTATCTCTTTTCAAGTGCGAAATTCAAGATAACTGTATTCTAAATTTGTGCGATAAATTAAGCTCTTATACAAAAACCGTTCGTACAGTAGCGTTGTTGTTTCGTTTTGTTCGTGGCACCACCTGTCTTTCGGCCGAAGCTCAACAACATGCTTTGGAGTGTATTGCATGGAATTTGCAGCGACACCACTTTGTTGAAGAAATCCATTGTCTCGAAAACAATTTGGATATTAAAACATTCTTTAAATCGCTTGGTTTATTCATAGACAAAAGTATGAATTTCCCTCTAATTCCCGTGGGTGGTAGGCTTGAAAACGCTAACATCCCTAAAAATCGAAGACATCCTATTTTGCTTCCGAATTGTAACTTCGTTTTAAATTATATCCGACATCTTCACGTGTCAAATTGCCATGCTGGAGCGAAAGCGCTGATTGCCTTTTCCCGTCAAACATTTTGGGTAGTCAACGTCCGAACTATAGCAAGAAAGGCAGTACGTACGTGTGTAAGCTGTATTCGATATCGTCCGAAACTTATGGAACAAGTCATGGTAAACCTACCTTCAGAACGAGTCACCCCAGCGAGACCTTTTCAACGTTGTAGCGTAGATTTTTTTGGCCCCATAGATACTCATTTTAAAATAAGGGGAAAGCGTCCTACAAAAAGCTATGGTGCTATTTTCATATGTTTCGTGACCAAAGCGGTGCATATAGAGCTGGTCTCAGACCTATCATCGAATGCGTTTATCGCATCACTAAAGCGACTAATCGGCCAACGCGGCATGCCGTCTGATATATTTTGCGATAACGCGACAAATTTTGTAGGGGCAAACAATAAGTTAATCGAATTAAAAAATGCATTTTTAGACAAACAATTTCAACCATCATTAAATAACTTTTGTTCAAAAAATCTCATTAATTTTCATTTTATTCCGCCAAGGGTACCCCATTTCGGCGGCCTCTGGGAGGCCGCTGTGAAAACCGCAAAGGACCATCTATATCGAACTCTGGTTGGAGCAAAAATGACGTTTGAAGAACTTACGACTGCATTAATCGAAATAGAAGCAATAATGAATTCACGGCCGATTGCAGCATTGTCAAGTGACCCCAATGATATCGAAGCCCTGACACCTGGCCATTTCTTGGTGAATAGTCCTCTCAACTCTCTCCCAGAACGAGAAATTCAATGCGATGATATAAGTCTACTCGAAAGATGGCGTCGTATTAGTGCCGCAAAACAACAGTTCTGGCGTTGTTGGTCTTCAGACTACTTAAGCGAGATGTTGCAACGAAAAAAGTGGTTTACAACAGCACCTAACCTAAAGCCAGGAGTACTTGTACTAATCCATGAAGAGAATTTGGCACCACTTTACTGGCCCACGGGACGAATTATTGCAACTATACCCGGAAAAGATGGCAAAGTCCGAGTGGCAGACATAAAAACCGCAAGAGGAATCATACGCAGACCAATTCGTAAATTGGCAGTTCTTGTGGACTCTTGAAAGGAGATACTTTAAACGCCGAAAGGATGTTGGAGCACTCTTAAATGAATTAGTTTAACTTTCGTAATTTCTGAGTTAAGTCTTTTTTCATGACTGTTAATTTTATTTTGCCGATGCTATAATTCTCTTTCATTGTATACATATGAGAACGAAACATATTGAACTATATAGGCTCTGTAAACATTTTTTAATAAACACTTCGCTCATTGGACCATCCAGTGTCTAATTTCGCAAATAGCCACAAGATCTACATATATATATATATATATATATATATATATATACATATATATATATATATATATATATATATATATATGTATATGTATATAAAATAAATAAATGTATGTAATGTAAAATTAGAAGAATATAGCAATAGAAAAGAAAGAAAAAAATAAACAATATGATATGTTATTAAGTGTATTGAAAGAACAATATCCGAAAGAAACTATAGATGTAAAACAATAAATATATTTAAACAAAACTGCACAGGTAGTCAATCACAACAAATCATCATCTGATGACGACATGCTTGCATACGAATGCTACGAAGCCAAAACACAAATGCTGATTGACGAGATTTTTTGTGCATTTCCGAAAAATAAGCAATTAAACGACACTAACACACTGTTAAGTTAATTTGATGAAATTAACTTTGAACATGTTGGTTGGCCAATGATCCAACACGTTGGTTTCTGCTTTTTTCTTTGTTTTGTTCCTTACCTCCGGCACCAATAAAGATTTGAAAATTGTATTTCATGCTTTGTTCGACATGCGTCTTCTTATAGTGTATATTCTTTGATAATACACATACTGTACATGTGATATACAAGCTGTGTATCTACAATCAACACACCGTATAATATCTATACATCATATTACATACACACACCGAATAACATATATACATTGCCTATAAAACCAGATTCATGCACACATCATAATACACACAGCGTATGATACACAAGGTGTATAAACAAAACAATGAACAAACACCACACAATTCATTGGGCTAACCAGCAATTGAACGACTTCTCATTCGCTTGGTATTTTAGTCTGTATAAGTGACCAAGTAAAATTTTAAATGTAAGTTATCTTAAAATGTAAATGTTGCTGCACTTATAGAACCCTTAAAAACGCATCATCTGTTTTTGAGATAAACGAACAACAAATAATTATAAACACAAATAAATTAATAAAATAGTATATTGCTTGTAAGTTTTTATATGGATTTAGTGTATTTAAAAAAAAAATTATATATCATAATGGATGTGGAAGATATCTTTATCGGCTTAAGTTTTTTGCATTTGTGCAAAACATACATAGAGAATGAAAAAAAAAAACACACGCGCCGGTTAAGACGGTGGGGTCAGCGGTGTCAGATATGACGATTTCTCGCCAAACGTGGCGATGAAATATTGTTTGTGTTTATGAAAATTTTGATATTGCAATTGGCGATATTTGAAGTCCATGGCGACATTTTTCCATAAACTTCTGACTTTTTTCTCTTTATTTCTTTAGAGTCTAAAAAAAAGCTGTCTGGCAACTTTTATTTAAGTGATTTAGTTTAGTTAAGGTACCAGCAGACGACATGTTTTTTAAGCTTTCGATTCGTATGTTTTTCTTTATGTCTGTCAATATTGGTTAATTTACATAAGTTAATTTACATGTGTTACATGTAGTAACACATGACATCGGTCATGTTTGTTGAGAACAGCAGATTCTTTTTCAGAGCATAAATATCCATTTCATAAATGGCTTGCAGCCGTCAAAATATTTTTGGTTCCATCGCTGAAGTATTGGCGACGCAAATGTATTTTCTTAATTTTTTCTTTTTTAAAGAAGACGTTGAGGTTGTATCTAAGAATCTATAAATTTTTGGACTCATTTTAATAAACGACAACGTTAAGTAAAAAAAATATATATGTCTTATTTGTCTTGCAATATACTTCATTCAGACGGCTAATGTAAGTGCACATAATCAACCGCCGACGAATAGACATTTGAAGCTGTATGTTTAACATAAGAAAATAGAGCACGCTCTATTTCAAATAATTGGGGGATTCACACTGTAGTCATAGTGTCATAAGTCATAGAATAATAGCACTTAAAATATGACAAGTGTGAACAACCCGTCATAACTTGGTCTGCTATATAAAGTTGTATATATAAACTCTAATAGCTGCTGCCTTGTTATGAGCTGAATAATTTTTTTTGCGGCGGCATATGAAAAAACGTTCAGTGGCTGCCAGCTACGTCATTTAAACGAGAAAAATTTTTCATTTGTATATATTTAGTTTTTGCGTTTTAGTGCTCCTTTAATATATTTTAGGTTATAAAAATGTGATTTAATATACAGACATATAGATATGAATAATTTTTTATCCGCTTTTTAGTCGTGAAACATATATAAGTAACGGCGGCAAACATATTCTACCGCCGTCTCGCTTAAAGATTTTCAGAGTTCGACATAGATCTCCAGAGCTATTTTATGACAACACAAAAACATACCTGTAAGAGTGCTATTATTTTATGACTTTTTATATGCAGCACAAGAACAACTTTTTTAAATAGTCTAATAGCATATTTCTGATTTAAGAGAGAACGCTTTCATTCGCATTCTATGAGAAAGAACATTGATTTCGATTTCTCTACACACTTTCTATGCGAACAGTGACTCGATCTAGAACTCGAATGAAAACGTAAGTGTTTTCATATAAAATCCGATTTCTCTTTTAAGAACGTGTTGTCAACACTGAGAATGAAATGTCAAAATCACTCACTTTTTGTTTTGCTTTCGTAAGAGAATTTACATATGCGTATACATACTTATAAACAAAAAAAGAAGAATAAAAAGTAATACTAAAAAATCTAAGTGCAATAAAAAAGTATTTACAAATGGATAACAAGTAGTAAGTATAAACTATTCATATGATACATATGAATGTATGTATTTAACAATTTTTTTTTTCAGTTTAAAGAAGTCAACAGTGCAGCAGCTGAAAAAATTAGTGCTATTTATGGAAGCAAATCCTGATTTAGCCAGGGGTGCTCCAGTCTTTGGTGCCAATAAGTTTACGGTGGACGAGGAGTGGAAAAAAATCTGTAGCAATTTAAATGCGCTTGGACCTCCTTCACGTACTATTGGCGAATGGAAAAAGGTTAGTAATTTTTGTTTGTATGTTAGAAAAAAATATCCATTAAATATTTATGGTTTTATAGGCCTGGGCAGATTTGAAATCGCGAACAAAGAAGAAAATTGGGGAAAACCAAAAGAGCCTTCGAGAGACGGGTGGTGGCTTATACAGCTATAACAATTTAACAGAACTAGAGGTTATTATAGACCGCACGCTGTTTGTATTGTCTGCTGTAGCTCCCGGAGGTAAAGTGTTTGGGGTAGAAGACCAATCAATTAATGATTGTTTTATTGCGCTGGTGGAGTCACCAGCTAGGTGCAGCAAATCTGTTGCAGTGGTTACTCCAACTAGAAGTTTGGAAACTTCCCAACAAAAAATAAAACCTACAAATGACCAAAACATACCCCGAAATGTCCACCAAAGCACTTTGAATCATCAACAAAACACCACCGCTCTTGCTGCTGGTACAAAACGTCAGGAAAGTTGTTTCAGTGACGGCGAAAATGACCCAACAGTCTCCCATTCAGCAAAAAAGTCAAAAGTTGTTAATGAGCAAATAAATCTCATCCGACGACAGCTTAGAGCTAGTTAAGGCCACAATAAGGATAGAAAATGTTTTAGAAAAACATTTTTCTAAAACTTAAAAAGTATAAATTATTGTGGCTTGTTTTTATTACTGTTATTATTTTTTTTGTTTTTATAATTTTGTGATTATGCAAAATGTATTAAAAAATGAATTTGATTTTTGTTTCTAAACTAGACTAGTTTTTTATTAATTAATATTTTTTAAGTACATCTACATAACATTAAATTAGATAATTTATTATAAAACATTTATAATAATATAAATGGATTTTTTAAATGAACTTTTGAAAATTTTTAAATCAATGTTATACAAAAAAGGTATTGTATTATAATTAAAGTAACTTTCTTTAATTTTTGTTGTTTGAATGCACTTAAGTATTTATAAGTTCATGGCAATATTTCTCCTTATTGAATTTGCGCCTATTTCCTCTTGTTCGAATACATCTAACACTTGACTACTCGTTTCGTCTTCCACTTCAATTGTTGGCAATGGGCAGTTGTAGGCTATGCACATATTGTGAAGAGCACAGCATGCATTGATTATTTGGGTAGTCTTGTTTGGAGAGTAATGAAGTCCTCTGGAACCTATTATGGAGCGGAATCTGTTTTTTAGTATTCCAAAGCAACGCTCAACAACGTTGCGTGCGCTTGCATGTTTTTTATTGTACTTCCTTTCTTCGGTACTTTCTGGATTTCTGAATGGCGTCATTAGATATGGCTTAAGTTTGTAGCCAGCATCACCTAGATAAATGAAAACAAATTACATTTATAAAAAAATTAAATAAACAAAGAAATTTATGTATGGAAAAATATAGATATATCTATTATGACTACAAGAACTATATGCAAACATCTTACCAAGAATCCATGTATTTCTTTGACCATTTTCATAGGCATTTCGTAGTTTTTGATCAATAAGACTTTGTTCCATACAAATGCGCCATGGTTGGCCCCAGGGTGTCTGGCATCAACATATGTTATGTATGTTTTGTTGTCACATATCTAAAAATGTAGAAACAATTTTTGAAGTATATTTAATGATATAATATTTTGTTTAACTTACCACCATAACATTTATACTGTAATAGCCCTTTCTGTTATAGTAAAGGTGCTTCAGGTGATCTCCTGGGGACTTTATTCTCACGTGAGTTCCATCAACGCAGCCAATTATGCCGGGAAAGCCTGTGGATTGAAAAAAAGCCCCTTTGTTTTCGCCTTCAGGACGAACCATTTTTATCCATTCACCACATATACAGTTTTCAAAAAAATCTAAGCATTCCTTAACGATTCGGCATACAGTTGCTGTGGATGTTGACGAACACATTTCATTGCCAACTGTTTGCTGATAGCTCCCAGTGGCTAGAAATCGTAAAAAGGTTGCCAATTTAATGTCCTGTCGAATATTCGTGCTTCTTAAAGACTTTACACCTTGACTTTTAAGTTTTTCCAAAAGAAAAAGGAACACGTCTTTGGAAACGCGAAAGTTTGCAATAAATCTATTAAAATAATTTGTTTTCAGTTATTTGATTGGCATGATAACATGTTTGTATGCACTCACTGGTTGGTAGGCAGCTCCAGAACATTAAATCTATCTCTCAGTTCTCTGCGATTCATTTGAACAGTTTCATCATCGTTATATGTTTCATTTAAAAAGTAAACAGCTACCTATAAATCCACCTTTATAAAACAAATATGATTCTTTTAAACGCGATATGCACTTCACTTTTTCGTTTGAGTTTTTTATAAATATTATTTTATCTATTTAAATACTTTTATAAAATTAAAACACAAAACTTACAAATATTTTTTTAAATTTTCTCACCCTTTTATTTATTGATACCTTCCACCAGCTGATCACACTTACACGCAGTTGTATTAGCTTTAATATAACTTCGTAGTATTTTTTGATACTTTTAACGGAAATATAAAAATTTATGATATGGCATTGCTTCTACTTATTAAAACGTAAGATACCAAAATTGACATACGTAACTTAGTGCGAAAGAAAGTGAGTGCCAACGAGAAATCCAAATTGATTCGAATTCGAGCGAGTGCTTTTCGTTCGCTTAAGTTATCTTTCTTAGCTCAGAAATAGGCCATAAAATTTTATGACAATATGACTAAATAGCACGAAGTGTGAATCCCCCAAATGTCTTATGACTTTTGTCATGTTTTTTACACAAGCAATGTTTTAAAGGTAACACACGACATGTTTCCTTTTTCATATGTAAATTGTGACACATACAATGTGAAAAACATGTCGTCTGTTGGTACCTTTAGTGTGTTATGTATAAAAAGTCGAATTAAAAGTATTTACATGTGTGTCTATGTCATAAGTTTATGATTATCACGATGCTGCTGGCACTTACCACTTTAAAGGCCCAACTATAATATGAGTACGATGAGTAATGTCTGCGACCATAATTTGCTTTGCTAACTTTTCGGCAAGTTTCGTTAAATTTTATTTTTCTACGCATAGAGGGAAACTGATCGCATTTTCTTTAAGGAAAAAGGGTTGCATTGAAAATAGTTATTAGATACACACAAACCGTATATTGTGATACATGCACAAAAGAAGCCGTAATGGACGCCGAAAATAATTTTATAGAAAAATTAATAAATAATGTGAAAAATTATAAGTGCCTTTATGATAAAAAGGATATCTTTTATTATAATCGAAAAATAAAGGAAAAATGCAGAAAAGTGCATAAAAAGTATTATATTTTATCTTTCTTTGTTCTGGTATATACATATGTATATATGGCAAAATGTATTTGTGTATTTTCCTTCAATTAATGACCCACTGGCACACACCGTTGGATTGTTTAGTACTTTTCCAATATAATCTATAATAGCTTTCTTAATTTAAATTAATTAACTTGCTTATGATAATATATACATTTATAAGTTGAACTCATATATATATATATATATATATATATATATATATATATATATATATGCATTTATATTTTATGTATATATAATAAATTAATGCTTCATATATTACATTTTTTTGCAACTGAGTGTAGTAAGTACTTAAACTCAATAAGTATAATATAGCCACATAAATTCTTGTTAAATTTGCCTTACGCATTTGACAGTCTTTTCGTCGAGTTTTGACAGTAGCCAAAGCTATCCTACGCATATCATAGTTGGGCCTTAAGCCTTTTAGTTTAAGGAATTGTCGACGGCTGTTCTTAATATGTTGTCAGTACCCACAAGTAAATGACCAACTATAATATTCGTAGGCTAGCTTTGGCTACTGTCAAAACTCGACGAAAAGACTGTCAAATGCATAAGGCAAATTTAACAAGAATTTTTTGTGGCTATATTATACTTACTGAGTTTAAGTACTTACTACACACAGTTGCAAGAAAATTTAATCTATGAAACATGAATTTTTATACTTTCCTAAGCGTATATATCTATGTTTTAAAACTAATACTAGTTTGCTACAATTAATGGGATGTAGCCATCCATACCAACTTTGAGTAACTAGACTGCATATATAAATATAAATATAATATATAAATGCATATATATATATATATATATATATATATATATATATATATGAGTTCAACTTATAAATGTATATATTATCATAAGCAAGTTAATAATTTCAATTAGGAAAGCTATTATAGATTAAATTGGAAAAGTACTAAACAATCCAACGGTGTGTGCAAGTGGGTCATTAATTGAAGGAAAATACACAAGTACATTTTGCCATATATACATATGTATATACCAGAACAAAGAAAGATAAAATATAATACTATTTATGCACTTTTCTGCATATCTCCTTTTCCTTTATTTTTCGATTATAATAAAAGATATCCCTTTTATCATAAAGGCACTTACAATTTTTCACATTATTTATTAAATTTTCTATAAAATTATTTTCGGCGTCCATTGCGGCTTCTTTTGTGCATGTATCACAGTCTACGGTTTGTGTGTATCTAATAACTATTATCAATGCAACCCTTTTTCCTTAAAGAAAATGCGGTCAGTTTCGCTCTATGCGTAGAAAAATAAAATTTAACGAAACTTGCCGAAAAGTTAGCAAAGCAAATTATGGTCCCACACATTTGATTGTATGTATTCGCAAATTCGCCTGCGCTAGAGTACGCATATTATAGTTGGGCCTTAACGCTTGCGTGGAAAGATTTTTCTTTATAATGAATTGAGTTAAAAGTAAATTTAGAAATAAAATTCAGTACGAACTTCTAAATTCTTTACTTTTAATAATATCGTTTATGAATATAAACAGTATATGTTGTAAAACATTAGTTCCAACTGAAGATATGTTAGGTAGGTTCAATTCAAAAGAAATGTACCACAATAAGGATGCAAACAACAATAATGATTGGAAATTCGGGGTACGAAAATTTTGATTCGCTACTTGATATGTGTGTCTAAATGGTTTTTATTACTTTTTAATTTTTTATTTCGATTCCAGCACTGAAGCATTGATTAGTTTTTTATGTTTTTTGTGAAATATTTTTGCAACATTTAACCAATGTACCCTTTACTAATTTACTTCAATATTTTTTAATATGAAATGCTTATTACTTGAATTACATTCTTTAATATTTTGGCGATATTTTAGCGATTTCGGCGACATTCTACAAGCCATTTGGCGATGAAGTTCAAAAAAACTGGCATCCCTGAGTGGGGTGTTAGACCCATAAACAAAGTCTATATTGTTGTGGGTTATAACAAAAAAGTTTTCCGAGACATAAAATTTTTGACGAGCAAAAATTTTTTAAGTACACGCGTATGTCTTCCACATTGTTTGTCTTGCTGATGAGTATTGTGCGCAGTGTTGACAGAATTTTTAGGGACAAAGTCTGCAAAATTTAATAATTTTTTCAAGAAAAAATCTGCACTTTATTTTTAAAATCTTCAAACCAATTTTCAACACAACTTTTTATATTTTACTCAAACAAACTTATGGTTTATTAAGAAAAATTATGCATACGTGTGAACTTAAATAAATAAAATAACGAAACAAATAACAAATTCAATCATATATACACATGAATGTAAGATACAAATCTTCATGAGAAAATTATTTAATAACAAATAATATTAATTATTTAAACATAGTTAAATGCAAATCAATTACGTATATAAGTATTTACTTTGGCATACTTTGCTCATATGATCAGCCACTGCAAAAAGTAAGTTGTGCTCCCAGAATGTTCCCATAAAAATATTTCACTGATTTTTTATTGATCAGCAATGGATTTCGATGCTTCAATATGCTTTTATGTTTAAGAGAGTGCCATAATATCACGTTTACCTGCAGTTGCCTTTAGGTTCGTATTACAAATTTTGCAATAATTTGATTGGATACGTTTTTCCGCCCAAGAATTTAAATCCGGATCCTTCAGCCAATCTTTTCTCATATTAAGTTTTTTCGTATGATTTGTCTAAACTTTGATAACTTGAAATATATAGCAAAATTAAACAATATATGTATATTAAATACCGATGTCGCATCTTCAGTGGACTCTTTGCTGTCTGGAAATATGTACATGCATTTGTATGTAATTATGTACATCCATGAGTAGGGATGAAAATCCATATAAATATTTAGAAAATATTGCTCATGAATTTTGTTTTTTTTCACAATATAACACAAAAAGATTTCCGCGGACTTGTAAATATCTAACCATTTTATCAATTATTAATTTACTTTTTGCTGAAAATTATGTACCTATGTATGTACATACGTCTTTTTGCACTTGGTTTGCGTATCAACAACCGTTATTGCTTTTTTTCTGAAGTAATTTTGGTTGAAAGTTACTTTACAGCGAAAATATCAACACTTAATTGCTTAAAATTTTTGGTGTTTGCAACTTAATTTTGCATTCTTTTACATGAACGGTTGTTATTTTCTTTCATATGTACATAAAAAAAACAAAAGGTAGTAGCAATATAAGAAAATATAAAAAATTTCCATATTATTTGAGTTAAAAAAACTGCGTTTTTGGACCAAATATCTTCATATCTGAATTTCGTCTTTTTGGAGTGGAAAAATCTGCAAAATCCAGATAAATATGCATTTCTGGCAACCGTGAATGTGCGTGATGAACTTACGAAGCCAAGACAACGAATTGGACCAGAAGAAAGACTTTCAATAAACTTTCTGTAAGAAAAAATTTTATTCTATAAACTAGCGCAGTTTACATATATTTATTATAGGTATTTGGAACATGGGTTCTTTACAGTCTATAGCTTGAAAAATCCACAATTCGTTGTATAGTACTAGAAACCTGCGACATGCTGTGACGTTTGTTGTCGCCATTATACCTATTCTATGTACAACAAATTTTTTATATAAACTTTTCTACGGAAAATTTTCTTAAATACAAACTTTTCGACATAAAAATTTTCGAAACAGAATATTTTTATAGAGAAATTCTCAAATAGAACGTTTGTTTAACTCATATGTACATGTATACTAACCTGTATTCATGAGATATGAAAAATGTACCGCGTATATTACAGCCGTTGGGATTTTTCCGTTTGCCATTAAAAATTTTGTTATAGTGATCATAATTATTCAAATTGATGGCACCATCGAATGTCAACATAATGATTTGAGGTACCTAAAAATTTAAAGAGTAATAACGGTATCAGAAAATGGAAATATGTATATAATATTGTATCAGGTTATTACGAAACGAAAGCATTTTTCTAATTGCATATTAATTTTTTTCCCTATTATATATTCATTTTTTAGCGGGAAAAGAAAAACAAATATGGTACAACATGATTTTTATTGATTTTACTGAATCTTTTATTCGCTCTGTATAAGTATTTTTATGATTTTTACATATTAATAAATTAAATCTGAAGTATGAATACAAAATCAAATGTTTATGGGTTTAATGCTAAAACCAAGTTTTAACATTCAGTGACAAAACTGTATTAGCAATAGTTTAGTATTAATGCAGATCTCGCATACTATTTCTTAACAAAATTTTACCACCGAATAAGTGGCGATAAGTAAATGCCTATGTATATACATAGATAGGCATAATAATATTAACCAATTTTAAACTACATATATATATATATATACAGTAGAATCTTAAAAAAGTTAACCAAAATGTTCCAAGGGGTATTAACTTTTCTGAACTTTAAACTTTTCTAAGCGCGTTTTTTTAGTCGAAAAAAGGAATAAATAAAGTATGTAATAACTTTTAAAAGTCATACACAACTTTTTTAGATACAAAATGTTATGTTTTTTTTATTATTTATTATTAAAAGGTTTAAATAGTTTTCATTATTACAAATAAGAAACTTAGGTTTAATGTGTACTGGGTATTAAATTTCACAGTCGTACTCAGCGCAAAAAATATTAATTTATAGTCGTTTAAAGAAGCAGTCAAGGCTTGTTTCTTTTCTCTTTTATAATAACTCTTAATCATTTTCGTGCGCATATTGACTAGGTCTGCCACTTGATTTGCATCCTTGTTGCTTTCAAACCATTTTATAACGTTATTGATGCTTTCAACTGCTTTCGAGAAACTTACTTTAGATCGTTGAACATCTTCCTCGATAATTGACACGTCGTTTTCATTACCGGTAACTTCGGAATCATCGTTGTTTTCTGAAATTTCGTCATTGTTCCAATTTATGATTTCATTAATGCCGATGTCAACATTATCCCCAACCTTTGAAATCAACAATTGAACTTCGCGAAGTGTATCGTTGTATGGACTATTTAATAGAATCATTTCAGAGAGAGGAATTTCGTCTTCGCTCTCATACTGATCGTCATCCCACTTTTTTATCTTGTTCCATGCTTTTATCAGGACTTCCCGAGGTAGTTCATCCACACTAATTTTAGTATCAAAACAGCATCACGGACTGTATGTGCCTTCAAAATATTTTCCACCGGAACGGTTTCTTGCCCAGTCTTATTGGATTTTGATCCACGGGTTGCAAAATCGCAGTTATGTTAGGCGGTAAAAGCATTGCTGCAATTTGTCCATCATCAGATTATAACATATCAATTGGCTTATGGGCTGTACAGTTATCAATCAGCAACAATGCCTTTGGTGGTAAATTATTATCAGCCGAAAATTTCCGAACGTGTAAAATTGTTCCTGCATAAACCTAAACACGTTAATGTAAATTTTAAGAATTAAGTTCACCTGCTTTATAAAAGAATGATGAAACCAGTTGAAAAATAACTCTGAGGTCATCCACGACTTTTTCGAATTTGTGTACTCCAATGGGTTTTCAAATCCCTTAAAACAACGAGGATTTGCAGATTTACCAATTACCAACGGTTTCAATTTGTGCGAACCATCTGCGTTCGCACACAACAAAAGAGTTATTCTTTCCTTTGCAATTTTTCGCCCCGGTGCTGTCTTTTCGCTTGCAGCCACAAATGTTTTATCAGGCAAAAAACGATTAAAAAAAAGTCCAGTTTCATCTGCGTTGTAAAGTTGTGAATCGGATAACTTCATTTCATTGATTATTGCTCTTAAATTATGAATAAAAGGTGTAACACCTGAGGTTTCACTTGAAAGGATTTCGCAACAAATTTTTAGATTGCGAATACCGTACCTCCTTTTAAAATTTGCTAGCCACCCATCACTGGTATAAAATGTTTTTCCAGGTGGGTGCATTTTTGCGAATTCGTACTTGGCCCTGCTTTTTAAAATTGGTTCATTCAGTGCACAATTACGCTGTCTTTGGTCTAAAAACATCTTGTACAACTTTGACTCAAGATCAGCATATTCCGGTTTATGAAGAGTTTTCCAGTTAGATTTTTCATATGTCCTCGCAACAGCCTCCAAGATTTCGTTACGTTTTTTCTTTATCTTCGAAATGGCTACTTTGGATACACCATAATTCAACGCCAATCGCTTTCCGTGCATACCTTGCTCAAGCATTTTTAAATTCTGCACTTTTTGCTGCAAATCCAACCTGATTTGTGATGATTTCTTCTGCTTTGGCATTTTTTAAATAAGCACTGCACAACTCACAAGTTAAACACTGACGACGAACAATAAATTCAACAGCAATGTTGAAGATAGACAACATTTTTGGCAGCTTAAAATAAAAAGGAAGTTCGGGGAATACCATAATATATTAAACAAGAATAAAGATTTAGCATTGCCACTGAGAAGATTTTAAGTGACCATTATCACTGAAACAGCCGTTGTTTTAAAAAAAGTGTACACGCTCTAAAAAGTTAACCGAAAAGTTAACTTTTTAGAGCTGCACGTTGATAATGAAAAACTGTTAACTTATAGGCGTGTTTAACTTTTACGCGAGTAAACTTTTGTAAGATTCTACTGTATATATATATATATATATATATATATATATATATATATATACATATATATATATATATATATATATATATATATATATATATACATATATATATACATATATATATATATATATATATATATATATATCAAGTTCTTAAATTATAAGCGAAAATATATTGATATTTAGTTTCTCTTATTTTTCATATCATTTCTGAATTCAATATTATTAAAATAATCCAGTGAATGTCGCTATAATAAATAAGTATTAACTGACGTAAAATCGAATTTATTGCCACATACTGCACAACAACTTTCGTTTGAGACATAAAATTATTATTTTTTTATAACTTTTTAGTTTGAAAATAAGTAGTTTTTAAGCAAATAAATAAAAATTAATAATTAATTTTTATCTTCTGATGAATACGTAAAAACCCAGAAATAACTTAATTTTTTGAGGAATAAATAAAAGTGAGAATATAACTTTTATTTTCTAAGCTAAAAATAACTCAGGATATAATGATAAAAACGCAATCATATTTTTATATTTCAAAACTATTACTTTAGTCTATAACAACTCAATATGTTTCCTTTTTTCTCAAAATTTTCAAAAGCCATTTGGGATTCCCGAACATTATATCATGTAGAGGGAAATAAGTAACAAATCTGGTTTTTGCAAAACTAGTTTTTTCTGCAGAAGACGTATCTATATACGCATATGCGAAAGAAATATTATTATTTCATGTTACTCTATATATATATATATATATATATATATATATTATATATATATATATATATATATATATATATATATATATATATATATATATATATATATATATATTATATATATATATATATATATATATATATATATATATGATATATATATAATGATAGCAAATACCAATAGTTGTCCCACGAACACTTATTATTGGAACAGCTTCGACATTTTGTCGGGTGGGTAGTATTATCAATATTATTTATACGTTCTCCTTAGTTCCTAGTCGGAACTGATGCGAATACTTCACCGTTAGTTAGTATAGAATAATGTTCCTTACTACTCCGGCGAGCAGTTTCCTCTAAAGATACTGTTGCCCTCTTGTATTTGGCATAATCCAAGATAGCGCCAAGCAGTTTTTCAAAGCTTTGGATGCTATATGTATATCGCAAGTGCTTACGAAAAGATTGACATGTATCAATAACCACTCCTAGATACTTCAGAAATGTTTTTGATTGTCTGCAAGAGGTGAAAAAATTCAGAATAATAGTTTCCCTAGCCTTATGGCTACCAACAAAAGCCGCTTCGGTTTTGTGATCGAACCAACGGATAAACAATACGAACTCAGTTTGCTGTGTTGAACGCGTTCTACCGTCACAACTACACAGTACTCTTCCCATAGATAGCTCGAACAGAAAGTTTCTCTACTACTATATTTATAGCATCTACTGTTGACCTTGCTTAAGATTAAGGGTCAGCTAGGGATTTATTGTCTTTCGGTATTAACACAAATTTCTGTCTTTTCCATGTTGCTGGA
The DNA here is from genome assembly GCA_963675445.1 of Linnaemya vulpina. Taxonomy (NCBI): domain Eukaryota; kingdom Metazoa; phylum Arthropoda; class Insecta; order Diptera; family Tachinidae; genus Linnaemya; species Linnaemya vulpina. The sequence goes on along the minus strand of OY776280.1, from coordinate 50,975,048 downwards.
AAATTTCCCTTACTCTTAAGAACTTCTCGGGACACAGTTTAACGGCCTCCTTTAATTATATATTTAGTGGTCCTTTACTTTTGGCTTTTTTGGTGACCAGCTTATATGCAAGATGCCCTCCTCTTATCACTATAATTATGTTTGTGTGCACTATTTTCTAACCTATCTTGAGTTATTGTATATTGCCTTCTAGCACTTATATATGATATTTGTTTATAGAGTGATACAACTTTGGGTTGGCATCACTGCTTTATTTGACCACCCATTTAACAGCTGAGAGTTTTTTCTTGTTAAGTTTGCATTGACATTTCATTATAAATTGACTTATACTAGAGCAACGCGCGCAAATTGTAGAAAGTTTTAATCAAAATAATGGTTCTGTTCGTCAAACTTATCGTGCACTTCGTCCATTCAACATTTTATTTTCCGATGAAGCTCTTAAATAAGAGGGATTGTCGCATCGAAGTGAGAAGAATCCATAAGCTTTTTTCGCAACACCGTGATATCCACAGAAAATTACTGTTTCGTGCGCTTTATTGGCTGGCGGAGTCATTGGCCTATATGACTTCAAAAATGAATGTCAGAATGTTACTGTATGTGAAAACTCGTGTTCCAGATTGCGGCTTGTATGCGCTAGCCGTGGCGCCCACATGGCCAAAATCATATTTAAACATTAATGTCATAAAATTTTCTATCTAACAAAGACCTTTTCATTGATATCAAAGATATATTACTATGTTTTATTATGATTTAAACTTTCATCACTCTATAAAAAACACCCTTTACACTCAGCCCTCAAACAAGATATATCATTATTTCACCAAAGTTCATACCCTCCATACAGCCTGTGTTTTGTTGAGCAGGTTAATTTAATTCTAGTAGTAGCTCACCGCTCTCGGTTTTCCGAATGCTTTTTACATTCTGCACGAGATTGACAAGCTTAAGGTCTTTCTTAACTTTTCTGAGAATATCAGCATAGAAAGCGTTTTCAAACGATTTAATAAGCAAGGCATCTGGCCGTGACTCTTTATATTTCTATTTCTTACGCTAGGACGAACTTTTATCCAGCCAGGTTCTTAAGTATTTGCATTCGGCAAAGCAGTAGTATTCGCTACCACTGATCTTACAGGACTACTTTCACTACTTCTGACATCACCTAATGAGTCCTTCGTATTCTTCTTAGCCCTGTTCTCCTTTGGCCCAAGAGTATTTTCATCTCTTCTACGCCTTGGAGTCGCACCTGCAGGAACATAGGAAAATGGTCTTACCATATCCTCTTTCTGTGTCCGATTTTTGCAATGCGTTTCGCCATTACTAGCAGTTCACTTCTTAGCTCATCTGACATTTGCATATACAACGCCTCGAGACATCGTAACTATATCTTACTTAATGTTTACGCGCCAAAGCCTTTTAAAAAATTAAGTTTAAAATAAAACATAAAGCTCAACTGATTTTAAATAAGGTTTAGTTGTATAAGTGGTTCATTATGATTTATGCAAAATCAAAAAGAGTATTCATTTCAAAATATGTTGCCCAAAAAAAATTTGTGTAGCTACCCACACAGAAAAAGACAATCAGCAAGACGATCTGCGGGTACAACTAATAGTTGTAATATTATTAGTAAAACATCCTGTTTACATACGTTTCATAAGAATTCGGTGTTGTCAAGCAATGGTAACTTAAAAATTCGAAAACAGAAGCATATTTTGTTGTTATTTACCAAAATAAAAATATAAGCTCTAACTCACAAAGTATTCGAGAATATTTAATGCGTAAATAAACGCACTGCTAGAAAATCAACAGCATTTTTCAGTGTATTTCCAAAATATTTGTTCAGTATTAGCATTTTCAATCAAGGTGCGCTCACTCAAATTCTCCATTTCATACAATAAAATTTAATGCAAAACATGCAAGTAGCATACAACTTGTGCCCGTTCTATATGCAATATAATATACATACATATGTGTGTAATTCTTCGAGAATTATCACAAATATTTAACAAAGCCTTCAATATATAAATGTTGGTTTTTTTTATTGATCTTATTAGCTTATTGTAGAATTCATCAAGTTTCAGGTCGCTCATAAACTAACTGATATCTGATGCAGCAGTGAGCTAGTTGTCATAGCTTGTTGTAACATTATAATGTTCAACGAAAACAACAAACATTTATATTTTCAAGAATGACAAAATAAAGACTACGCCTTGCGCATGATTTCCCATTTGATGACATATTTATTCCCTCGAAGATATTGCCAAATGTTTATTATATGCAAAACTAATACTCTCTCGTACAAAATTAATATTTTATGCTACATTTGGCAACACTTCGCACAATTTACTCAGAGAGATATTCAACAAACAAATTAAAGGACCAACTATAATGTGCGTAGGCTAGCTTTAGCTACTGTCAAAACTCGACGAAAAGACTGTCAAATGCATATGCGAACATTTGTGTGGCTATATTATACTTACACTCAGTTGTAAAGCAATGCACTTTTACAAAAATTAATTTATGATATATACATAAAATGTAAATACATATATAAATATTTTCTACTTATACATACATAAATATATTATCACAAGTAGATTAATAACAATTTAGAAAGCAATTTAAGAAATAAATTGGAAAAGTACTACAATGTGCAACAATGTATAATAATGTTGTGCAAGTGGTTGGCGACGTATCATAAATTGTAGGAAAATACACAAATACAATATAATATATATACAATAAACAAACGCTAAACATTTAATGTTTCCATTAATTTTTGACATTATTTATTTAAAAATCTGCAGAATCGATTTCGGCGTACATTGCAGCTTCTCTTGTGTGCACGTATCACAGTCTATGGTATGTGTGTATCTAAAAATAATTATCAATAACAACGAACAAACAGTTGGCCACTTAAGGAAAATGACTTAAATACTTCAATTAACTTATGCGAAAAATATGATAGCACAATGAAATATGTAAACAAAAATCGCCATTGTTCAGAAAACAAATGTTTTGTTTATGATTCAAAGTATTTCAAGTGTTGTGCATGAAATTATTTTAAAATTTTTAATTTTGTTAAGAGCCCATTTGTGCAATACATATTGTTTTATTGATTTCCAACTTTATTCTATTGATAATCAACTTTAATTACGCAACTTTTTGAAATTTCTTAGCAAATTTTTCTCAACATCACAATGTTTTCTTCTTCTTAAAAGAAACAAGTCAAAGTCAATGAGGGGCATTTAAGTCTTATTTAAGTTTGTGGTGAAAAACGAAATTTGGCATTTAAATGGCATTTAAAGTTAAATTGCATTTAAATAACCACTGATTTATTGGGCATTAGTAAGCCATCAACTTCGTTAACCATTTCGCTCTTATCTATCCATATGGATACAATCATCTTTTAGAGCGTCTTACGACTTACACTTGATTATACTGGTTGATATTTTAACGGGCTATGATTTTTTGAAGTCTTGGCTATTATCAGAATTAATTTCTTTACATATACTTTTTTAATGTATTAAAAATATGGCAATTAAAAACAACGTTTATTGTTTTTGTATCAAAAAATCATATTTTTGGTTTCTAAATTACACACACTTCCGGATAAATTAAAAAACAAAACAAATAAATCCTAGATCAAGGTAAATATTCGTTGTAATTACTTCAATTATTACTATTTTTTTTGTTTGGGGATTAGTATATGCACCAGGATTTTTTGAAAATTCTATGTATCCATATGGATATAAACTTGAGTTGTGTATATAAAGAGTGAAGATATAACAAACTAAATCATGTTACAGACATATTCTTTAGTTCTGGTAAGATAGAAGTCAATAACGTAAAAATACCAAGAAAAATGAAATATTATGAAATTGAAAAAATTCTTACGAAATTTATACATTCAGATATTTCCGATAAATTAAAATATATAATAAAAAAAGGAAGGTCGTGGAAGTTTCGACTGCCGTGCAGAGAGATCTGATAATATATAAATTTTTTTTTATTTTATTTAATTTAATTTTTTTTTTTAGTAGGACCAGCATTTAGGGAACAACCCCTACATATGCAGTGCATTGCGCTGAAACCGGAAAGGAGGGGATAGTGTTAGGAGTACAGATTAGGAGATAGAAAGGTTTTTATAGCTGTTTTTACTTTTATTACTTTGTCGGTGAATTTTTTGCTACAGATACCGACGAAGCTGCTCTTTTAGTACATGACGGTGTTAATCGCTGTCGGTAATGTTCAGCGAACAGTGCTATGCCTTCGTCATTGAGACAAGCCGATAACAATTTACACAATCCTGCACTAATGCAGATCAGAAATATTCGACACCATATTGATGACTGAGTGCGGAGTCGAACTCGGGACCTCAGGCATCGCAGTCTTGTGTCTTACTATGTCAGCCAACAGCCCAACTGTCCAAATGGTGTTGTCAATCCCTGGACATAAACCCCATCAACTTGTACTCCGATTCAATTAATAACCAAAGAAAAGTGTACAAATTATGCAAACAAATATAATATGAGCATATAACAAGAACATGGGTTAATTGTTAATGTAATTATGTGAACTTTTTTGTCTATTATTTAAGTTTGTACAAAGTTTTAGTCTTGTGCTTGCTTTCTTTAAAAAAAATTTTTGCTTATGTACAAAAAAGGTAAAAATTTAATAATAAATCAAAAATTATGTATGGGAATAAAAACCAAAATTATTTTATAAACAAAAAACAAGTTTCTGATAAAAATTTTTAAAACCTTAATGTTGAATGTTGTTCCCGGGATCAATAATAGTGGAAATCAAAAAATCAGAATTTTTCATCGACCCAATAAAAACTTGTAGCGCAAGGGTTAATGAACATGCTAAGATTATGTGACTCAATTTTTTCCAAGTTCAATGGCGACGAATTATTACGTACAAGTGGATATTTACAAAAGCATTTGTTGGAAGCAAAACAAATTCAAGCCAGTGGAGATGTAAAAAAAGACTTATTTTAGATGTAGTTTGTATTTTAGAATTAGGAAGCAAAAAGAGAAAATATAATAAAACAAGTAAAAGTGCTATATTCGGCTGTGCCGAATCTTATACTTGTCCAATCTTAACTACCAATGGTTTCTGTTTTATAAAATAGCTTCATTAAGCGCAAAAAAAAACAACTTCAGTTTCATTTTGTGGTTACTTTTATAAATAAAATATATTCAAAATTTCCCACCCCTTGAAACGAAATCTTAATTCTTCAAATCTTTTTACAAATGCAAGTTGTCATAATGTGTAAAGCAGTTTTACTTAAGCAAAATTACAATTTTTTAACCATTGTGGTAACCTTCATGTTATACAAAATATTGCAAATATCCAACCCTGAAATCGAAACTTAGATTTCTTTAAGTCCTTGATATTATTTTTGTCTTTTCCTGAATTAAAACATAGTTTTAATTAGTAAAAAAAATGCATTAACTGACTTTTGGTATATTTATTTATAAAAAAAATATTTAAGTTTCCCACCCGTGGAACCGAAATTTTTCATCAATGCAAATCTTCATGATGTATAAAACGGTTTTATTTAGGAAAAACTTAAAACTTTTAAGCATTTCAGTTATTATATGTACCACGAAATACGGAACGTACAAAAAAAAAAGTAAATTTCCGATCCCTGGAAGCGAAAATTTATTTTTTTTAAATTATTTCTTACCAATGGTCTTCACGATGTATAAAGCGGTTTTATTTAAGAGAAACTACAAATTTGTAACAATTTTTGTCACTTTGATGTACTCCAAAATATTGCAGTATCCAACCCTGGAATCGAAATTTTGATTTTTTTTAAATTATTGATAACAATTTTGTTTTGCCGAAATGAGAAATAATATAACCAGGAAATACACGACGTTAGTTGATTTTTGGTTATGTTATTGTATAAAAAAAAATTTACTTTCCTAATCCTGGATAAAAACTTTAAATTAAAAAATTTTTTTTCGTCAATGCAAATCCGCATGAACCCTAGAACGGTTTTATTTAAGAAAAACTTAAAATGTTTAAATTTTTAGTTGTTATATGTACCACAAAATACCGCATGTGTTAAAAAAATTTTTATTTTCTATCCCTCGAAATTTTTTTTTTTAGTTTTAAAGAGACAATTAAGGAGTCCCAAAGCATGAAATAGGTTAAATTTACTAATAAACAAAAAAATAATCGGTTTTTCGTGTTAATTTTGCGTCGAGAAATAGGTGTAAGCTTCACAGCTCTGGAACCGACCTTCCGATTTTTCTAAATTTCCATACCATTCTATGTTAGCTCACTTCCAATCGATCAGTCCTGAAGTCACTAGCTCTTTTGGGGGCTTGGGGAACCCAATTTCACGTACAGACAGACGGCCATAGCTCAATCGTCATCGCTAATCATAAGTATCCAGAATATATATATATATATTTTATGGGGTCGCATATTGATATCAAAGAAATTACACACGGAATGACAAACCTAAATATACCCTTTCACTTTTTTGTGAAGGGTATAATAACAAACTAAGAATTCTTGAAATATTTTTGTATTTAAGTACACCACAAATTTTGAATGGGGAAAAGAGGAAAATAATTAGCACTTGGGTTCAATATTTATATAAAATAACAATAAGTTAACAATTTAGAATAAAAAAACTGGAAAATAATATAATTCCTTAAATTTGTGTAGTATCAAACAAAT